>CM071847.1:27002530-27602530 GCA_036507275.1 Sicyos edulis
TTATGAGCATGTTAGCTATAGGACAACCTGTGTTTGAAATCTTCCAGCATGCTTTTGATTCCTGCTTGAGAGCGTAGTATCATGCTAGGGACTCCTCTTATCTTGGCATATCCTTGTTCCTGTTATATACTGTTAGTTCCATGCTAGGATTAGGCAGGTGATGTATAGGGCAGAAGACTGTAGGAGTTTCTAGTCTAGGTGTGTAAGTCCCCGACGGGCATCACTGAGTTTGGAGGTGTAAGACCCCGATGGGCATCCTAGGTGTGTAAGTCGCCGATGGGCATCACTGAGTTGGAGGTGTAAGACCCCGATGGGCATCCTAGGTGTGTAAGTCCCCGATGGGCATCACTGAGTTGGAGGTGTAAGACCCCGATGGGCATCCTAGGTGTGTAAGTCCTCGACGGGCATCACTGAGATGGAGGTGTAAGACCCCGATGGGCATCCTAGGTGTGTAAGTCCCTGATGGGCATCACTGAGTTGGAGGTGTAAGACCCCGATGAGCATCCTAGGTGTGTAAGTCTCCGATGGGCATCACTGAGATGGAGGTGTAAGACCCCGATGGGCATCCTAGGTGTGTAAGTCCCCGATGGGCATCACTGAGTTGGAGGTGTAAGACCCCGATAGGCATCCTAGGTGTGTAAGTCCCGATGGGCATCACCGAGTTGGAGGTGTAAGACCCGATGGGCATCCTAGGTGTGTAAGTCTCGATGGGCATCACCGAGTTGGAGGTGTAAGACCCGATGGGCATCCTAGGTGTGTAAGTCCTCGATGGGCATCACTGAGTTTGGAGGTGTAAGACCCCAATGGACATCCTAGGTGTGTAAGTCCCGATGGGCATCACTGAGTTGGAGGTGTAAGACCCCGATGGGCATCCTAGGTGTGTAAGTCCCCGATGGGCATCACTGAGTTGAAGGTGTAAGACCCGATGGGCATCCTAGGTGTGTAAGTCCTCGATGGGCATCACCGATTTGGAGGTGTAAGACCACGATGGGCATCCTAGGTGTGTAAGTCCCCGATGGGCATCACCGAGTGCGGAGGTGTAAGACCACGATGGGCATCCTAGGTGTGTAAGTCCCGATGGGCATCACCGAGTCCTAGGTTGTGTAAGACCCCGAAGGGCATCCAGTGTAGAACCTAGGGATAGGTCAGATGTAAGCCTTGAATAGGCAATTTCTAGTTCGGCAGTTAGTCTGAGCCAACCTGAGGTTTCTGAGTTCGTATTTGTTTGCATGTATACTAGGGTGCTAGATGACTGATGTATCGTATTGTACCCCGGTTGGGGATTCTTACTGAGTATGTTTATACTCACCCCCTTATTCTCGTGGTTTTTCCACTGTGTAACTTGGGACAACACCGGGATGGCTAGCGGAGGAGCCGATTGATCATGGAGCTCGGCAGACTGGCTGCGTTTATTGGTTGCAATTATTTATTCAACATGTAGATGAACAGGAGTCCTAGGGGAATGATGTTAAAGTTGTTTAAACTGTTTTGAATGTTCTTTTATAAATACTGGCCAGGCTTGTTTTACCTTGTTGGATTTGCTTTAATCAAAATTGTTGGTTATGTTTTAAGTGTTCCCCGTTTCCCTAATGTTTTAAAAAGTTTTAATTATGAGCACTAAACCACTTGTTGAAATATTTAACTTGCATGCTGAGTGAGGACCTAGGTTTAGGACCGTATTTCAGGTCGGGTCCTTACAGATGCCATCTCAGGGTCTTACTCCGGAATAATCCACCTCATGATACGCCCTATACGAGAAACAAGTCTCGGCCTCAGCCTGTCTACTGTCGATACGAAAGATGCACTGGCTCACGATCCCGAGGAGCTTTCCAGTCGGCTCTATAATGAGCGTATGCGCGCACCGCATGCTACTACAAACCATGGGGCCTGCCGGGTCTAGTGGCAAGCTGCCCAGGTTCAGTCACCATGCCTAACTAAATCTCTGGATCGGTGTCACTGACATAGGGGTGTGAGACCTGGACACGTGAACTATGTCAGCCTGAACCACCGCACCTGAGGCTAAGGAACCGGTCATGGTAGGCTTACACCAGGAAGCCGTCCTTGCCCTATCAGGTGGCAATTAAGGGCTACTGCCGAACACGCTGAGGATGTGCTTGGCCCGGATGATGCTACCTATCTGAACTCTAAACTATAACATCAACAGCAAACAATCCAATACGTGCTCAATAGATACAACAAACTTAGCATGATACTACGAAGCAAGAACAGATAACGAGCATACCAGAACGGAACAACCTAGCATGGTCTAACATGAGAAACAACATAAGAAATCATGCCAGTCGGGAATTCAGAACAGAGCACCTATCACTAAACATGCTGATAAACACAACAAGCATACAAAACAGCAATCGCATAATACATCGCAGGGCCCACACAACTCCGGTAAGAAATCCTTACCTGGTCGGAAGGCAACTACACACAAGAATCCTAAGCTGCGATCGATCCCGAGCTAGCTAACGAGAACCTAACAAACACAACTATAATCACAATCCATAGGCCTAAATATAATAAAATAAATAGGGCTCGGCTCGGGAGCAACTCACGCGGCACGGCTGACGCCCGGACGGACAGGCTGCACGTGCGGGGCTGCTGCTGGGCGCTGATGGGCGTAGATGGGCGGCAGGGGCTGCGCGCTGACGGGCGCAGATGGGCGGTAGGGCTGCGCGCACACGCGCGCGGACGGGCTGGCTGGAGTGGGCGTACGGGGGTGGACAAGCTGGACGCGGGCGGGCGATCGGCACGGCACGGGCGCGCGGGCGACACAGCGTGCAGGCGCAAGCTCGGCTGGGCGACCTGGGGCGTGCGATGGGCCTGATGCTGGGCGCCTGGGCGGCTGCGACAGCCTTCTGCTGGGCGCCTGGCTGGGCTGCTCGGCTGGGTTCAACAAAACACACACACACACAACCTCTTTTTCACTCGGCCAGCAAGAACCCAAATCGAAGAAGAAAAGAGACGATGAAACTTACCCGGAATGACGATCGGACCTCGGGGCTACAAAGGAGCAAGGATTCGGCTTGGGAGCTAGGGAGGAAAGCTTGGGCAGCCAATAAGCTTTTGGAGAAGAAGACAAAACCCTACATTTCTTTTCTTTTAATCAAATGCACCAAAACTCCAAAGATCCAAGGCTAATTAAGATATGTCGCGGAAAGAGTAACAAGAACTGCTGGTCGCTCAACTGGCAAGGACACCCAACTAACCTCCCAGACCACCTGGGTTTGAAACCCAACTGCTACACTTTAATTCTCAATTTTTCTTTTGTATCTCACCATGCCCAAAAACATCCACAAAGCATCAAAATCCTACCTAAGTCCATTTCATAATTTTTACACAACTGGAAAAGACATAAACTGTAAAGACCCGACCCAAAAAGGGCACTAAATAGGCCTTTACCCCAATGCATGTATTAAAAGGAAAAGACATGATGCAAATAAAGTTTTCGGATTCCCATTAAATCAAAACATTCAAGATTCATTCAGAACAATAAAGTCTAATTGAAACCTGTCCCTGTCTCCAAGCACTGTTTCACAGACAAATACATTTCCAACAGTTTACTCTGATCAGAGATTTTATTAAAAACATTTAAAACATCCTCAAATTCAACAAAGCTGGAATCCACAAATAATTCAGAAAAGTATCCTAGGGCTCGTGTCCCGCGACATGCATTCAGGGGAAAAATAACGAAAAGAGTCATAACATAAGAAAAGTCAGAGATGACAGCAGGATTCCATGATCACAGCTCCTCCTTCAGCCATCCTGCCTTGCGCCTTGGTTACCTGTGGAAAACCACAAAATAAGGGTGAGTAACGAATTACTCAGTAAGAACCCCCAACCGGGGTACAATACGATATAAAAGATCATCTAGAAGAATGTATGCAAGCCATGAGTATAAACACAGAGCGGAGCACATAGCTAAGTCCACACTTGGACCTCGGATGCCAACTCAGGGTCTTAGTCCGGAAAAATACCACCACACACTATACACACTATACGAAAGGTGCACTAGCTCAAGACCCCGAGGAGCTCTCCGGTCGGCGCTGTAATGAGCGTCAGCATGATGCTGCGTGCGCTGCGCAGCACTATGGGGGTGCCGGTCTAGTGGCAAGCCGCCCATGTCCACCACCACGCCTAACTAAATCTCCGGATCGGTGTCACCGACATAGGGGTGTGAGACTGGACACGTGAACTATGTCACCTGAACCACCGCACTTTGAGGCTAAGGGAATTGGTCGTGGTAGGCTTACACACAGAAGCCGTCCTTGCCCTATCAGGTGGCAATCAAGGGCTACGGCCGAACACGCTGAGGACGTGTCGACTGGCGGGGACGAGGCAATGCCAAGTCATCATCCCGACCGTTGGGGCATTTAACAGTCTGCCACCCTCACCCAAGATTGCAGGGCCAGCCGTTAGGGTTAGCTAAACCCTAACGGGATCAGGGACAGAGTACCATCTCGTACGTCCCCCGCATCGGGGATGCAAGTTACGTTATGCATCCGGCCCGGATGATGCTACCTACCTGAACTCTAAATCATAGCAATAATAACAAATCATACAATGCAGTCCAAAATGTGCTCAACAGATACAAGGAACCTAGCATGATACTACGAAGCAAACGGAGATATCGAACATGCCGAATGGAACAACCTAGCATGGACTAACATGAGAAACAAAACAAGAGTTCATGCCACCAGAATTTAAGCAGAGCACCTAGGGCTAAACATGCACATTACACATACGCAGCATACAAAACAACAATCACAAATATACCGCAGGCCCACACAACTCCAAAGAAGAAATCCTTACCTTGGTGGAAGGCTTCTACACACAAATCCTAAGTCTGCGGAACAATCCCGAGCTAGCGGCGGGAACCTAACAAACCAATAATAGTCAATACCTAAAAAGTCTAAAAACAATAGAATGACAAGCAAGCTCGGCTCGGGAACTCACGCGCACGGCGACACGAGCTTGGAGCTGGCGGCAAAGCGGGCACGGCAGTGGCGGCGCGCGGCGCGGCACGGCACGGATGCCGCGGCGAGGGGCAGGCGCGGCGAAAGCGTCTGGAGCGCGCGGGCGCGGCGGGGCGAAGGCGGCGGCTTAGGCGCGCTGGCGGCGCGGCGCGGCGACGCGCGCGCGGCTGGCGCGGGCGGCAGCTTCGAGCGGAAGGCGCGCGGCATCGGCGTCGGCGTCTCGGCTGCACAAGCGCGATCGCACGCACGACGACGCAGCGATGGCGTGCGGGAGAAATTTGCGACGGTGGATCTCGCGCGACCGGGCGAAAGCGATGGCGTCGCGGGCGATCCGCGGCGATAGGCGTCGCGGGCGATCTGGAGAAGCTGCTTTGTCCGGCTGGCGTGGCGGTGGGGGTCGCTTCAACAGATCTGGGCGAGGGTGGCCGGTGGGACGGCGACGATGGTCGCTGGTGGCTTCTCTACCGTGGCCGCAAACCACACAACACACACAACAATCTACTTCTTACCTTCGGCCAGCATCAATAACCAAATGAGGAGATGAAGAGGATGAAGACTTACCCGGAATGATGATGATCGAACCCAAGGAGATGCAAGGGAAAGAAGAATCGGCAAAGGCTATGGAGAGGAAAGCTTGTGCGGCCAAGAGGTGATTTGGAGAAGAAGATGGAATAAACCTAATTTCTATTTCATTTAACCAAATGCACCAAAACTCCAAAATCCAAGGCTAACCATAAGATGATGCAGGAAGAGCAACAAGAGCACCTAATGGCTCAATTGGCACACATCCCCACAAGCTTCCCAGAGACCAGGGCTCAAACCCCAGTGCAAAGACAATTTCCTTTATTTTTACTTTTGCATCAAACCTTGCTCAAACCACACCACAAATCCTTCAAAAACCTACATAAATCCATCCAATAATTTTAGTAACTGGAAAAGACACGAACGGCCCTGACGGCCCGACCAAATTACCAAATTACCCCTAGGGCATACCTGGAAGACCGGGATGAAAAAAACCTGGGTCGTTACATAAACGGCCCTGACGGCCCGACCAAATTACCAAAATACCCCTAGGGCATACCTGAAAGACCGGGATGAAAACCTGGGCCGTTACAATATTCCCTCCTTTTTATGACTTTCGTCCTCGAAAGTCCTTAAGACTGAAAAGCCTCAGGATACTGCAATCTCATCTCGTCCTCCCCGCTCACGAGCGGCTTGTTCAGAACTCAAACTCCCCACTGAACTTTTACCAAACGGATTTCACGATTACGCAACGTCTTCGTCTCAAAGACCAGAATACTCACAGGCTTCCCCTCGAAGCCCAAATTCTCAATCAGCTGCAAAGGCTCAAAGTCCACAATGAGCGATGGGTCCGACACATACTGCCTCAACATCAATACATGAAAACACTGTACAGTTGGCAATGACGGGAAAGAACTAACCGATATGCAACTCTGCCAATCCTCTCGAGAATCTCAAATGGTCCAACAAAACGGGGACTCCACTTCCCTCGCTTACCAAACCTCAACACACCTCACATCGGTGCAACCTTAAAACAAGCACTGTCCAACCTCAAACTCTAAAACTCGACGCCGTACATCGGCGTAACACTTCTGCCTGCTCTGGGCTACCAACATACGAGCTCTAAACTTCTGCATTGCACTGCTGGTCAACTACAGCAACTCAGGACCCAAAAAACAACTGACGGCCACCAACCTTTTCTCACAACACTGGAAACCTGCAACGCTTCAACGAAACCTCATGAACTATCAGCTGGGGACTGCTACCCAAAGCAACCTCGTAAAACCAAACCTGGTCCCCCGCTGCCTAACCACGGAAACACCAACTCGCAATAAGCTCTGAAGGATCTGGCTCACTCCTCCCAAAAGACCATCGGTCAGAGGGTGAAAACACTACAGGACTGCACTCGGCTCATAAGCCTCTTAACAACGCTCTCTAGAACCACAGTTCATCAACGCACTGCTAAGAACAAACCTTTGTTGCCACACCCTGGTGACAACAACTCTAGCCCGAAACTACCATGCCACTACTCCACAGTAATGACATCTCCACCTGGGCGAGGTGCGAGCTCTAGCTACTGAAACCAATCCACCAAAAATCCGAACTCACACAACAAACTCAACCAGCTGCCAGCTTCCACACGAACTCCTACAAACCAACAACTTGAGTGCTACGAACTCGGTAGCCTAAGCAACCGCACACTACATAACCACGCCAATCTACTCAACTCCAACTCGACCTAGATCACTGACTGGAAAAGTCAACCTGCTATCAACAGGGCCCTAGAGGGCTCCCTCCACCAAACTTACCTCCATGCAAGCAACGGAACGAAGCTTGCCTCAAATATGAAACACGTCTCACAAGTCCAAACGATAACACATACAGGCTTAACCCTCTAGCTTAGGTTTATTGCACCTTCCCACCGAAACTTCACAAACGGGACGCCGCCACCCGGTTAACACCAACTACCAAGAACCAGAATACCAATCATGGCTGGCAGAGCACAAGCTACACTAACCAGCAAGGATCCCTCAAAAGGCCAAGTCCCTAATCCAGCCACAATGGTGCAACCTCATCCGACAACTGATACAAAGGGGTTCCTCAACTACAAAGGTGCAACAGCTCCCAGGCCAAACACACAAAGTACCTTAACTGACTAGGCCCAACACTCACAAGAGGCAGAACAACCCTTACTGCAACTTCCAGAACACCACTCAAGAATCCGCTTAACTGGGCAAACAGCTGCTTCCAAGCAGCCAACAAACTTTTCCCTCTTGCTTGCACCACTACCAATAACTCCAAGACCAAGGGAGTAACCTGACAACTCCTATGAGGAAACGGTTCTTACAAGCGGACAACCGAAGGACAGAGAGCTCCACACACACTCGCTGTCTTGATCTGCTAAAGAAACAAAGTGAACCGCCAACCACACACTAGCCAGGACTCACCTCCAAATGCCAAATGGGCAACTCTCAACATCCTGGAAACAGGAAAACAACCAACAGGGCACGAACCACTCGCCCCACGAGCAAAACTAACTTCTAGCAACTCAAAACCACACCTTGGTCAACACCAAGCACCAACTTGTCACCACACCGGAACCAATACGGACTCTACTCCAACAAACTCTAGCTTGCTAGCCTACCAAAACTGCCAGCAACTCACCCGAGGTCTACAACCTACATGACTCCGGCTTGCCAATTGAACTCACTACCTGGGTCTGACTGAGCTCTGGTGAGGCTCACCACAGCTAGGGTTCTTTGGCAACCCTCGACACACACTGTCGTCTAACGATCTAACAGCCAACTGCCTGAACAAACAACTCCTTTTTCCAGCATCACAACTATGCTGGCCTACACCGAACCTCGAAACCAAAAAAACCAGAAACTCTTCAGAATGTGTCATCCTTCTACTAAAAGAATCAGCCACATCGTAGCTTCCACCCAGGGTAAGGATTCCGTGCAACACTCTTAGCAACTACGGTCATGAACTACGTGGTTTCGCTACAACCACCACTTGTTCAGTACCATCTGAACTCCAACCATGAACCACAAGAGGTTCCACCAACCAAGCTTAGGTCCAACCTAACAAAACTTGCCTAAGCAACAACCAGACCACGAGCACGGTATCCTTACAACCTCAACTAAGGCCTTACAACACCCACCTGAAGTTCAACTTCTCCAAGAACTGAGCACCAGTTCTCCAATGCAAACCCTACATGGTTTCGAAACTCTCGCCAACAGAACGAACCACACAAAATACACTTGTGTGCACGACTCCCAACCTTCCTTCAGAGATCCAAGACTAACAAGTGCTTCCTAAAAGGCAACACTAACTTCTGGCAGAGATACAAACAACAGAAAAGAACACCAGAAGTTCCATCCCACACGTTACTCGAAGCTGTGGCAACCTTGCACTCCTAAAGCATAACAATGCCAAACCGAACTTACCTTATACCAAGTCTCTACCAAGTGTGCTTACACATAAGGCGTCAAACCCCTCTCATAAGGCATCCTACTCATCTCATAGGCATCCAACTCATCTCACAAGCATCCAACTCATCTCCTCTGCTAGACCAAACTCGCATCTACGATGCTCAACTCTCCTCAGATTTAGGCACTCAAGGTAGTTGACCGCACTACCAACAACAAAAATCTCTTGGCCTTAACACTAGCGTGAGACTCACGCGCACTAACACTTACCAACCGTCAACCTGCTGACTTACTCAACCCCCAATAACAATGGAAAGAGGCTCCTGCTCCTATCGAACAACATTTCGCTTGTAGTCCTACGACTACCACTGAACTAGCTCTCTTGCACAACCTAAACAGGTGCAACTGCCATAAACTTATCCAAAGGCTAAAGGAGTGTGCTGAACTCCGGACGGGTCATAGAACCATCTGCTATACCCATGCCAAACTCAGGCCTGAACCAGACTTAGTGCCAAAGCGGCACACCAACCAATGCACCTCAAGTGCCACTACTATCAAATCCACATCTTACTACAAATGGGGCCAGCAAGGTCACAACCTCAAGTGACAAAAATAAACTCTGGCTAGGCATACAAGGGCTCAAAACTCAAACAACCTTGCCTATGGCATCTCATCTAACTGAAGTCTTACGGCCTACTCTTGCATCTCCACTTGATGCTCTACAAAACTCTGCCCTGCTCTCTCAACATGCAGCAGCTAGCTCTACTCTAGGAGCTCACCATAAGAAGAGTGCTCAACTCTACTAGACAACTGAGGAAACCACCAACGGGTCAAGTCCGATGGGAACACTACTCGCTGCACCCTTAACCACAAGGTTCCGACTTACAGGCTGCAAACAACAACACTTTACAAGAGCGTAAAGATGTCTCTACATCCTCCTCGAAAGCTACTTACTCTACATCCACTCTCTGAGCAACCAAACAATCTGCTAAGGTTCAAGATCAACACTTGAACTACTGTAACGACCCAGGTTTTTCTTCCCGGTCTTCCAGGTATGCCCTAGGGGTAATTTGGTAATTTGGTCGGGCCGTCAGGGTCGTTTGTGTCTTTTCCAGTTACTAAAATTATTGGATGGTTTTGTAGGTTTTGGAGGGGTTTGAGGTTTGGTTTGAGCAAGGTTTGATGCAAAAGTAAAAATAAAGGAAATTGTCTTTGCAGTAGGGGTTTGAACCGGGTCTCTGGGAAGCTTGTAGAGAGGTGTGCCAATTGAGCCATTAGGTGCTCTTGTTGCTCTTTCTCGCATCACTTCTTAGTTAACCTTGGATTTTGGGGTTTTGGTGCATTTGGTTAAATGAAATAGAATTAGGTTATTCCATCTTCTTCTCCAAAACACCTCTTGGCCGCCCAAGCTCTCCATCTCCATAGCCTTGCCGATTCTTCATCCTTGCATCTCCTTGGGTTCGATCATCATCATTAGGGTAGGTATTGATCTTCTTCTTCTTCTTCTCATCCGTTTGGTGTGCGTTTGGCCAAGTGAAAAGAGGTGTGTTGTGTGTGTTGTGTTGATTGCAAGCCACCGAGTGTAGCCGAGCGAGCCAGCAAAGACAGATCGCCCCGATCGCTGCAGACGCCCAGATCTGTCCCAAAGGCCTTTGCCGTTCGCCCAAGAAGACAGACGCCTCGTTGCCGTGACGCCGGCCGATCGCTCGCGCGACGCCAGATTCTGTCCCAGCAGCCTTGCCGTTCGCCCAAGCAAAGACAGATCGCCCGATCGCTCGACGCCGAGAGGTCTCGCCAGGCGCTTCGCGCGCGCGCCGCCCGCCGCGCGTCGCCCATCGACGCCCTCGCCGTGTTCGCTTGCCGAATCGCCGCTCGCCGCGCGCCGCCGCCAGACGTTCGCCGCGCGCGCGTCTGCTGAAGCCGCCGCCGTGGTTCGTGATCGCGACGCCGCCGCCGCGCCAAGCGCGCCGCCGCCACAACGCCCGCGCGCGCGCTGCGTCCTGCCGCGTGCCGTGTGCAGTATGCGGCCAGTAGCCAGCGTCCGTCTGCGTGCCGCTCGCCAGCGACCCCAAGCTCGTGTCGTCGCGCGCGTGAGTTCCTTTGAGCCGAGCTTGTGCATTCTATTGTTGTTTAGATATTTTAGATGCTGATTATTGTTGGTTTGCTAGGTTCCCGCCGCTAGCTCTGGATTGTTCCATGACTTAGGATTTGTGTGTAGAAGTCTTCCGACCAAGGTAAGGATTTCTTCTGGGGTTGTGTGGACCTGCGGTATATTTGTGATTGTTGTTTTGTATGCCTGTGTATGATTACTAGCATGTTTATCTCTAGGTGCTCGTTTCAATTCTGATGGCATGAACTCTTGTATTGTTTCTCATGTTAGCCCATGCTAGGTTGTTCTATTCTAGCATGTTCGATATCTGTTCTTGCTTCGTAGTATCATGCTAGGTTCTTTGTATCCGATGAGCACGTATTGGACCGCATTGATTGAATCGTTATTATTGTTAAGGTTTAGAATTGAGGTAGATAGAATCATCCAGGGCCCGATGCATAAAGTATCTTGCATCTATGGCAAGGACGTTCGAGACGATTCTCCGTCCTTGGACCCCGTGAGGGATTAGCTATCCCAACCGGTAGGCCCCGCAATCTTGGGTGAGGGTGGCGATCGTTAAATGCCCCAACGGTCGGGATGATGACTTGGCATTGCCTCGTCCCGGCGATCGGCCGCACGTCCTCGGCGTGTTCGGTCGTAGCCCTTGATTGCCACTGTTAGGCAAGGACCGCTTCTGGTGTAAGCCTACCACGGCCGGTTCCTTAGCCTCAAAGTGCGGTGGTACAGGTGACATAGTTCACGTGTCCGTGTCTCACACCCTATGTCGGTGACACCGATCCGAGAGAGATTTAGTTAGGCATGGTGATGAACACGGGCGGCTTGCCACTAGACCCGGCACCCCGAGTTGCGAGAGCATGCGGTGCGGCGCTTACGCTCATTACAAGCGCCGATGGAGAGCTCCTCGGGATCTTGAGCTAGTGCACCTTTCGTGATCGATAGTAGACAGCCGAGGCGGGACTTGTTCCGTATAGCGCGTATAGTGTGTTGTGGTATTTTTCCGGACTAAGACCACGAGATGGCATCCGAGGTCCAAGTGTGGACTTAGCTATGTGCTCCGCTCTGTGTTTGTACTCATAGCTTGCATACATTCTTCTAGATGATCATGTATATCGTATTGTACCCCGGTTGGGGATTCTTACTGGGTAATTCGTTACTCACCCTTATTCGTGGTTTTCCACAGGTAATCAAGGCGGGAGACAAGATGGGTGATGGAGGAGCCGTGATCATGGAATCTCTTGTCATCTCGATTATTCTATTTTATTTATCATGACTCTTGACTTTTTTGTTATTTCCCCGGATGCATGTAGACGGGCACAGAGCCCCAGGATGTTTTCTTACGTTTTATGGATTCCAAAGATATTTGTACTTGTGGATTGTTTTAATGGTTTAAATAAATCTCTCGATCGAGTATGCTTTTAGAAATGTATGTTTTGGTTGTTGAATGTCTGCTTTTACTTGGGATCCAAATGTATTTTTCTTAATATCTTTTATTTTCACTACATGCATTGGGGTAAAGGCCCATTTAGAGCCCCTTTTGGGTCGGTCGAAGTCTTTACTGATTGGTATCGAGCTCAGAGTCATAGATTCTGTAGACTGACCTTTTGTTGTAGGTCGTTTTCCATGATCATCAAGCACTCGGCGGTCATCAGTACGCCTAGATTTATTGTTTTAGAAAGGAAAAGGGTTAAGAATTTACAATACCTATCATCTAGTGTATGCCTTGTTTGGTGTTGTGGAATGGTGACAGCAGGTTTTGATTCGTTGTTGGTTTGGATGTAGATCGCCAAAGATGCGATACCATCTGCATCGGGAGAGGAGGTTCGAGAGCGGTCGAGGTATCGAATCGGATCTCGACTGCGCAGGACATCGTCCCAAGCCGACATCGATGGCATTCCACCAAAGAAAGCTCCTCCGTTACGCCTAGAGCGGCGTTGAGGCGATCGAGCGCCGTGAGATCGCTCCTGGAGCAGAGTTTGCCGAGTCTATGAGGGCTTTTATGGTCAGCATGTTGAGTGACCAGAGGGCGAGAGACCTGAGCCTTGTTGGCGTGCGCAGAATGGGAAGAGTCCCGAGCCCAGATCGAGCGGTGACTCGATTGGTTCAAGAGAGCTCAAGAGCACCTCCGGCTCCACAGAGCAAGTAGCCCCAGAGGCGATATGGCAGAGGGTGCCGAGGAATTGGGTAGGTGGTCAAGGATTTTGTGAAGTGGAAGCCCGAGAAGTTTGATGCCACCGGTGATGCGTTAGCGGCGGTGTGGATTGCCCATTTGGAGTACACCTTCCCGATCATGGTGTGCCCCGATATTCGAGAGGCCGAGATGTGCGGCTCATGTGCTAGGAGGCACGGCGAGATGGTGGTGGGAGTCCACCTTGAGCGAGAGACCCGGTGGTCTCCACCCGCTACTTGGGAGTTCTTCAAGGTGAGTTCAAGGTAAAGTTCATCGGTGATGAGGCTCAGGAGAAGATGGTGGAACTCTTCCGGAACTCAAGCGTGGTTCGATTCCATTGAGGAATATGAGCGCAAGTTCTCGAGTATGGATATTTTGCTCCTCGATTGATTGCCACCCCAGAGTGAAGATTCGGAAGTTCATATCCGGATTGAGGCGTGGTGTTTCCCAGATGTCGTGGCTCGGGCCCCCGACACTTATGCTAGGGTGCCATCGATTAGCCACGATCTATAATGGGAAGTATCCTGCTTTGAGCGGGTTGTTGCCGCTCTGCTCGGGTCGTCCCGTCCCAAAGAAATGTGGGGCGTAAGAGAAAGTTTGACTTTTCGAGGCGGCAGCGCCGCCAAGGGCGATTCTGAAGCAGAGATCACGGAGAGCTCGGTCCGTTTCGGCCGAGCAGCAGGAGGACCCGTGCGATTTCCGCTTGTGCTACTTGTGGGAAAGTCCACGCCGGAGCTTGTCACTGGACCTAGATTGTGCTTCCGTTGTGGTAGAGAGGGTCACATGGCCCGTTTTTGTGATCACCAACTATGGCGGCTCGGCCGGCCAAGCGAGAAACGAGTCGAGTGTTTGCTACGACCGTCAGAGGCCGAGCGTCACGGATGCGCTGTGGCGTGTACGCTTCTTGTTTTAGATCATCGCGCATTTGTCTTGTTTGATTCTCGGTTCTACGCATTCATTTGTATCCGTGTTGTTTTGTCGAGCATGCTAAGTTAAGACTAGAGCCTCTAGGTTTCGAGTTATCTGTTGCAACTCCTTCGGGAGTTAATATGTTGGCTAGAGATAAGATTAGGGATGGCCGGATCGAGATATCAGGAGAGTTGCTAGTGGCTACGCTCATAGTTCCGCCTATGAGCGGTTTTGATGTGATTCTTGGTATGGAGTGGTTAGTCGCTAACCACGCGTTGATTGACCGCCACCGAAAGAAGTAGTGTTGGATCGCCAGTCGGCCTAGCTTTAAGTTTCGTGGAGTCCGTGGTGGAGTTTGCCCGCCGATGGTGTCGGTGTGAAAGCTCGTCGTTTGCTAGCTCATGGAGCTTGGGGCTATCTAGCCAAGTTGTGCGGGAAGAGCGCCCCGCCGCTCTGTTGATCAGTGCTGGTCGCGTGCAGGAGTTCGCGGATGTGTTTCCGAGGAGTTACCTGGGGTTGCCTCCAAAGAGAGAGGTTGACTTCATTATTGAGCTCGAGCCGAGGACCCTCCCTATCTCGAAGGCTCCGTGATCGCATGGCGCCGCGTGAGTTAAAGGAATCAAGATTCAGATTGCAGGAGATGTTAGACCGAGGGTTCATCCGTCCAAGTGTGTCCCGTGGGGAGCACCGATTCTGTTTGTGAAAAGAAGGATGGTTCTATGCGCTTATGTATTGATTACGCGCGAGCTTAATAAGGTGACAAAGTGAAGAATAAGTATCCGTTGCCCCGTGATCGATGATTTGTTCGATCGCCTTCAGTGGAGCTTGAGTGTTCTCCAAGATAGATCTCGAGATCCGGTTACCATCGATTCATGCGGATCGGGGATGCCGACATTCCTAAGACGACTTTCGAGTCCGGATATGGTCACTATGAGTTTGTGGTCATGTCGTTTGGATTGACCAATGCCCCACCCGCGTTCATGGACATGATGGATAGGGTGTTCAAATCATTTTTGGACGGCTTCGTCATCGTGTTCATTGACGATATTCGATTTATTCGAGGTCTAAAGAAGACCATGCAGAGCATTTGAGGCGAGTATTGGCGGCTTTGAGGAAAACCGGCTTTATGCTAAGTTTTCCAAATGTGATTTCTGGTTGGAGCGGTGGCCTTCCTAGGCCACGTAGTTTCGAGAG
Source organism: Sicyos edulis (assembly GCA_036507275.1). Classification (NCBI taxonomy): domain Eukaryota; kingdom Viridiplantae; phylum Streptophyta; class Magnoliopsida; order Cucurbitales; family Cucurbitaceae; genus Sicyos; species Sicyos edulis. The sequence continues at coordinate 27,017,849 of CM071847.1, forward strand.
ATGGTATAGCCGTGGACCCCGCGAAGATTGAGGCCGTGAGTTCATGGGCCAAGCCGACTTCGATGCCGAGATTCGCAGCTTGCACTGGTTTGGCGAGTTACTACCGTCGGTTCGTCAAGGACTTCTTCTTTAGCCTCGCCCCTCACTCGCCCGACGAGGAAGGGTGTCGAGTTTGTTTGGGACAAAGCAGTGTGATGAGAGCTTTGCGTGCTCAAGCGCAGATTTGACTTCAGCAGACTGATGTTGGCGATCCGGAGGGGACAGTGGTTTCGTGGTCTCTGATGATGCTTCCAAGTTTGGATTAGGTTGTGTGTTGATGCAAAGACGGAAGGTCATTGCCTATGCTTCCGTCATTTGAAGCCGTATGAGCAGAACTACCCGACTCATGATATGGAGTTGGCAAGAGTGGTGTTTGCAATCAAGATTTGGAGGCATTACATGCGGTGAGCGGATTCAGATGTTTACCGATCACCGAGCCTCAAGTATCTCATTTACTCGAAGGAGTTGAATATGAGAGCAGAGGAGATGGTTAGAGCCTGGTAAAGGATTATGATCTGCGAGATTTTGTACCATCCGGTAAAGCCAATGTAGTGGCCGATGCTTTGAGCAGAAAAGACGTCGCACTCTGCGGCGTTGTTGAGTTTCAGCCAGTTTGCGAGAGAGAGTTCGAGCGGGCCGAGGTTGCAGATGTTGTTGGGAGAGGTTACCGCCAGTGGTAGCTCGATTGGACTGCTCACCGTCGATTCGGCAAAATGGATTATAGATGCCAGTTGGGTGACCCGCACTTAAGAGATTGGATGACAGAGTCGATCTTGACGGTGACTTTGACTTTGTGTATTCACCGACAGTGGGTTGACTTATAGAGGCCGGTTGTGTGTTCCGGACATTGCAGTTTATGAGCCGAGTTGCTCTCGGAGGCCCACTGTTCCCCCTTTTGCTTGGCACCCGGGGGTACCAAGATGTATCAGACCTTAAGCGAGATTTTCGGTGGATGGGGATGAAGAGAGATGTGGCAGAGTTTGTCGGTAGGTGTCTCACTTGTCGACAAGTGAAGGCACCCAGCAGAGGCGGTGGTTTGTTGCAAACCACGAGAGTACCCCAAGTGGAAATGGGAAGAGATCTCTATGGACTTTATATCCTGGTTTGCCAAGGACTCGAGGAAGTTCTCTCGATTTGGGTGATAGTCGACCGTTTGACCAAGAGCGCACACTTCATTCCGGACAAGACACTTATACCGTGGAGCGATTGGGCGCGGCTATTTTTGGAGCAGATCATCCGTTATCATGGTGTACCGGTGAGGATTGTGTCCGATCGTGACTCATGGTTCACTTCTCGTTTCGGAGAGCGCCCGAGAAGGTTTGGGCACAGAGTGCGATTTCAAAGATGACTTTTCACCCTCAGACGGATGGTCGATCGAGAGAGTGAATCGATTCTCGAGGATATGTTGAGGGCTTGTGTGTTGGATTTCCTGTGAGCGATTGGGACCAGATTCATGATTTTGATGGAGTTTGCCTATAACAACGATTACGATCGGCGATTCGGATGGCTCCATTCGAGGCATTGTATGGTAAGCGTTGTCGGTCCCCTTGTGTTCGGGAAGAGGTTGGTGATAGATGAGTTTTGGGTCCCGAAAGTTATCTGCAGATTGACCAATGGTGCAGGCGCGTAAGATTAGAGCTCGTATGTTGACCGCTCGAGCGAGAGCGAGAAGAGTTACGCCGATGTTGGCGTCGAGATTTGGAGTTTGAGGTTGGTCGCATGTGTTCCTTAAGGTTGCTCCGATGCGAGGTGTTACGAGGTTTGGTAAGCGTGGGAAGTTGAGTCCCCGATTTGTTGGTTCGTTTGAGATCCTAGAGAGGATTGGCAGAGTTGCTTACCGGTTAGCCCTACCTCCGTCTACTATCGGTGGTGCATAGTGTTTTTCATGTATCGATGTTGAGGCAAGATGTGCCGGACCCGTCGCACATTGTGGACTTTGAGCCTTTGCGGTGAATGAGGATTTGAACTTCGAGGAAAAGCCGGTGAGGATCCTTGCCTTTGAGACCAAGACGTTGCGTAATCGCGAGATTCGTTTAGTAAAGGTTCAGTGGAAGAGTCGGGTTACGAGGAAGCCACTTGGGAGCGGGAAGACGAGATGAGGTTGCATTACCCCAGTAATTTACTGTCTTAAGGACTTTCGAGGACGAAAGTCATAAAAAGGAGGGAATATTGTAACGACCTGTGTTTTTCTTCCGGTCTTCGGTATGCCCTAGGGGTAATTTGGTAATTTGGTCGGGCCGTCGTGGTCGTTTGTGTCTTTTCCAGATTACTAAAATTATTGGATGGTTTTTGTAGGTTTTGGAGGGGTTTGAGGTTTGGTTTGAGCAAGGTTTGATGCAAAAGTAAAAATAAAGGAAATTGTGTTGCAAGTGGGGTTTGAACCGGGTCTCCTTGGAAGCTTGTAGAGAGGTGTGCCAATTGAGCCATTAGGTGCTCTTGTTGCTCTTCTCGCATCACTTCTTAGTTAACCTTGGATTTTGGGGTTTTGGTGCATTTGGTTAAATGAAATAGAATTAGGTTATTCCATCTTCTTCTCCAAAACACCTCTTGGCCGCCCAAGCTCTCCATCTCCATAGCCTTGCCGATTCTTCATCCTTGCATCTCCTTGGGTTCGATCATCATCATTCCGGGTAGGTATTGATCTTCTTCTTCTTCTTCTCATCCGTTTGGTGTGCGTTTGGCCAAGTGAAAAGAGGTGTGTTGTGTGTGTTGTGTTGATTGCGGCCCACCGAGTGTAGCCGAAAGCAAGAAAGACAGATCGCCCGATCGCCAGACGCCTGAGATCTGTCCAAAGAGCCTTGTTGTTCGCCAAAGAAGACAGATCGCCTCGTTGCCGCGACGCCCACCGATCGCTCGCGACGCCCAGATCTGTCCGGCCGGCCTTGCGTTCGCCCAAAGAAGACAGATCGCCCCGATCGCTCGCGACGCCAGAGGTCTCGCGCCGGCGCTTTCGCGCGCCGCTCGCCCGCTGCCGCCATCGCGACGCGCACGCCCTCGCCGGTGTCGCTTGCCGAATCGCTGCGCGCGCGCGCGCCGCCAGACGTTCGCCGCGCGCGCGCCTCGCTGAAGCCGCCTCGCCGTGTCGCATCGCACGCCGGCGCCGCGCGCGCGCGCCTTCGCGACGCTCGCGCTCGCGCAAGGCTCTCCTGCCGCTGCCGTGCGTGTAGCAGCGCTGGGCAGCGTCCTGCTGCGTGTTGCCGCCTCGCCAGCGGCCCCAAGCTCGTCGTCGTCGCGCGCGCGTGAGTTCCCGAGTGAGCTTGCTTTGTTCTATTGTTGTTTAGATATTTTAGATGCCGATTATTGTTGGTTTGCTAGGTTCCCGCCGCTAGCTCGGGATTGTTCATGACTTAGGATTTGTGTGTAGAAGTCTTCCGACCAAGGTAAGGATTTCTTACCGGGGTTGTGTGGACCTGCGCAGTATATTTGTGATTGTTGTTTTGTATGCCTGTGTATGATTACTAGCATGATTAGCCCTAGGTGCTCGCTCAGTATTCTGGTGGCATGAACTCTTGTATTGTTTCTCATGTTAGCCCATGCTAGGTTGTTCCATTCTCGCATGTTCGATATCTGTCTTGCTTCGTAGTACCATGCTAGGTTCCTTGTATCTGTTGAGCACGTATTGGACCGCATTGATTGGATCGTTATTATTGTTAAGGTTTAGAATTCGGGTAGATAGCATCATCCGCCCGATGCATAAAGTATCTTGCATCTATGGCAAGGACGATTGAGACAGATTCTCCGCCCTTGGACCCCCGTGAGGGATTAGCTATCCCAACCTGTAGGCCCCGCAATCTTGGGTGAGGGTGGTAGTCTAAGCGATGCCCCAATGGTCGGGATGATGACTTGGCAATGCCTAGTCTCGGCCGGACACGTCCTCGGCGTGTTCGGCAAAGAGCCCTTGATTGCCACTGTTAAGGTAAGGACGGCGGCTACGGTGTAAGCCTACCATGACCCGTTCCTTAGCCTCAGTGCGGTGGTACAGCCGACATAGTTCACGTGTCCGTGTCTCACACCCCTATGTCGGTGACACCGATCCGAGATTTAGTTAGGCGTGGTATCCGGATATGGGCGCTTGCCACTAGACCCGGCACCCCATAGTCTCTGAGAAGCACGCGGTGCATCCTTACGCTCATTACTGCAATACGATTGGAGAGCTCCTCGGGATCTTGAGCCAGTGCACCTTTCGATCGGCGGCGAGTCAGTCAGGTGAGGCCGGGACTTGTTCCCGTATAGTGCGTTTAGTGTGTTGTGGTATTTCCGGACTAAGACCCCGAGTTGGCATCCGAGGTCCAAGTGTGGACTTAAGCTATGTGCTCTATTCTCGTGTTTATACTCATAGCTTGCATACATTCTTCTAGATGATCATGTATATCGTATTGTACCCGGTTGGGGATTCTTCTTGAGTAATTCGTTACTCACCCTTATTCCGTGGTTTTTCCACGTGTAACCAAGGCGCGAGGCGGGATGGTGAAGGAGGAGCCGTGATCATGGAATCTCTTTGTCATCTCTCGATTATTCTATTTTATTTATCATGACTCTTGACTTTTGTTATTTCCCTGAATGCATGTAGACGGGCACAGAGCCCCAGGATGTTTTCTTACGTTCTATGGATTCCAAAGCATATTTGTACTTGTGGATTGTTTTAATGGTTTAAATAAATCTCACGATCGAGTATGCTTTTAGAAATGTATGTTTTGGTTGTTGAATGTTTCTGTTTTTACTTGGGATCCAAATGTATTTTTCATAATATCTTTTATTTTCACTACATGCATTGGGGTAAAGGCCCATTTAGAGCCCCCTTTGGGTCGGGTCTTTACAGCTTGGTATCGAGCTCAGAGTCATAGATTCTCAGAGACCGACCTTTTGTTGTAGGTCATCCTTCCATGATCACCAAAGACTCAGAAGCGGTCATCAGTACGCCTAGGTTTATTGTTTTAGAAAGAAAAAGGGTTAAGAATTTACAATACTGTCATCTTGTGTATGCCTTGTGTAGTGTTGTGGAGCGGAGACGAAGCGGTGTTTCGACTCGTTGTTGGTTTGGGCTTTGTGAGCCATCATGTCAACTTTCAGCGCGGTGCGCAGCGGTTTGTTTAGCGACTTGTTGAGGTATCCAGATAGATACGGATGCCCCGGGACATCGTTCCGCAGGGAGGCGAGCTTAGACTCCCGTTGGCCATTTGTGGCCCGATTGTCGCTTTTCCCCTAGTGAGAGGGTGGTGGTGCTTCGTGCGATCGCCCGAAGATGTTGATCGCACCTGCAGGAGCAGCGGCGCTTGGCATGTCCGACCGAGGAGTTGGACCGATCGTGTTGATGTTGAGGCCGCGTCCAGGTTGTTAGGCCCGCATGCCGATTTGGCCCCGGCGATTGAGTTGCCTAGAGGAGGGGGTAGAGGCTAGCGGCCACTCAGTGAGACTCCTTGAGCAGAGTGTGCTCCAACCATGAGAGATTTGATGGCGTGTCTTTAGCTATCGAGAGCGGAGACCTGCGCGATTTGTAGTAGCGTAGTGAGGAGTCCCGGGCACAGATAGCCCGGTGATGAGTTTGTTTCAAAGCATTTTTCCCCAAGAGCTCTTGTAGCCGGAGGTTCCGGGAGGGCATGATCAGCAGGTTTATTCAGATGAGTTTGTTGGCGTTGATGGAGACGCCGAGGTTGGCAAATGGATGCCTCAGAGAGCTCGATGTTTTAGTAAGTCCTACCGCTAGTAGTAAAGTAGTTGGCTGAGTTTGAGTTTAGCATCCGTGTGTGGGATGCCTGCTGCTCAGAGGCCGAGGTGTGTGCTCTGTCTTTGTATGGTTCATCGGATGGTGGTGGAAGTCCCTTGTGAGAGGTGGACTAGCGAGTCTCCACCATCGCCCGATTGTTTGGCAAGTTGCCGTGTTAGTGGCTTGAGGCGGATGAAGGGTCATCTTTGCCCCCTTGCGAGCCTTCTTTGTTGTTTAATGACCAGCTTCCTCGAGATGTGGATTTGGTAGTAGTAGCACTTGAGGTGCATTGGTTGGTGTGCCACTTTGGCACTAAGTCCTGGTTCGAGCTTGAGTTTGGCTTGGGCATAGCAGATGGTTCTATGCCGTCCGAGTTCAGCGTACTCCTTTAGCCTTGGATCTTTTATGGCGCTTGCACCCGTTTAGGTCGTGCCGGAGGGCTAGTTCGGTGGTAGTCGATGGACTACAAGCGAAAGGATGCTCGAGAGGAGCCGAGTCTCTTCCAGTGTTTACGGAGGTTGAGTAAGTCGTGAGGTTGCCGGTTGGTAAATGTTGGCGCGCGTGAGTCTCGCGCTAGTGTTAAGGCCAAGAGATTTTCCTTGTGGTTGGTAGTGCGGTCAACTACCTTCGAGTGCCTAAAGTCGAGGAGAGTTGAGCATTGTAGATGCGAGTTTGGTCGGTGAGGACCATGAGTTGGATGCTTTTGAGGCGAGATGAGTGATGCCTTGCGAGAGGTTTTGGATGCCTTGGGGTAAGCACCCTTGGTAGAGGCTTGGTATAAAGTAAGTTTGGTTTGGCATGATTATTCTTTGGTAGAGCAAGGTTGCCTCACCTTCAGTATCGTGTGGAGATGGAACTTTTGGTGTTCCTTGGACTGTTTGTATCTCTGCCAGGAGCTAGTGTTGCTTTTTGGGAAAAGCGCTTGTTAGTCTTGGATCTCTAAAGGAAGGTTGAGAGTTGTGCACACAAGTGTGTTTTGTGTGGTTCGTTCCGTGGCGAGAGTTTGAGATCCATGTAGGGTTTGCTTTGGGGATCTAGTGCTCGGTTCGGAGAAGTTGGACTCCAGATGGATGTTGTAAGGCTTTGGTTGAGGTGGTAAGGATACCGTGCTCGTGGTATCAAGTTGTTGCTTAGGCAAGATTTGTTAAGTTGGACCTAAGCTTGGTTGGTAGATCTTTTTATTGATCGTTGGTTGGAGTTCAGTTGGAAACTGAACAAGAGCGGTGGTAGCTAAGCCGCGTGGTTTACGATCGTCATGGTCGAGAGAGTTGTTCGGATCCTTCCTTGGATAGGAGTTATGTTGTGGTTAATGTCCGAGTAGGAAGATGACGATTCTCAGAGCATTTCGGGTCCCCAAGGTTCCCAAGGTGTTGGAGTTGGCCGGCATGGTTGGGATCTTGGCAATTGGAGTTGTTTGTTCAGCGGTTGTGCATTAGATCGTATGCCAAGAAGGTGTGTGTGTCGAGGGTTGCCGAAGAACCCTAGGTTGTGGAGAGCCTCCAGAGCTCGGTCGGGCCCCCACTAGTGAGTTTGATTGGCTAGCTGGAGGCGTGTAGTTTGTAGCCTCGGTGGAGTTGCTAGTGATCTTGGTAGACTAGCAAGCTAGTGTTTATTTGGAGTAAAGTCCGGAGTGGTTTCTGTGTGGTGGCAAGTTGATGCTTGGTGTTGACCAAGGTGTGGATTGGAGTTGTTAGAGTTTAGTTTTGCTCGTGGGGGGCGAGTGGTTTGTACCATGTTGGTTGTTTTCCTGTTTCCGGGATGTTGAGTTGCCCCGCTTGGCATTTGGAGGTTCACCGAGATGGACCCTTGTTGCGCCTCGTGAGATTAGATGTTGTTGCTCTCGTGGAGCAAGGCGGTGAGCGTATGTGGAGTTCTCTGTCCGTTGGTTGTCCGCTTGTAAGAGCCGTTTCTTTGGGAGTTGTCGAGTTACTCCTTGGTCTTGGAGTTAATGGTGGAAGCGCTAGCTTGAAGGAAAAGTTTGTTGGTCGCTTGGAAGTAGTCGTTTGTCCGATTAAGCGGATTCTTGGATGGTGTTCTAGAGGCCGCAGAAAGGTTGTTCTCGCCTCTTGTGAGTGTTTGGCCAAGATTTGGTTCGTTTGTTGTTTTGAGAGCTAGTTCGGTTCTATTTGGAGGGCGTTGCCCTAAGGTCTTGTTCCTAGTCAAGTAAGTTTTGGGAGTTGACCCCCTCCTCGCAGATTGAGCAAGTCTTTGTTTGTTTTGGTTTGGTGGTCCGATTGGTTGAGTTTTCTCTTGGGTGTTGCTTCCAAGAGAGTTGGTTGTTGTTGCCTTGGGTTGAGCAAGTCGAGCGTGTGTGGAGTTCATTTGCCCTTCCGAGTTTGCTTCTTTGGGAAGTCGTTTCCCGTTTGGCGTGAGTCGCCTTAGCTCCCCGAGTTGTGTAGTCGATCGAGTAGCGCAGCCAGTCACCCCCAATGAGAGGGTCCTCGCTTTGTGTTGTTAGCAAACAAGAGTTGTTTGTTCCCGCAAGGGCGGAGGCCACCAAGAAGAGTTGAGTTGTTCGGCAAGTTGTTGGTTCTTTTGGGGATTGAAGATTTCCTTTCCTCTAGCCCTCTGGTGGTTGAGTTGCTCCTTGGATGCCACCTCGAGTGATAGCTTGCGAGGTAGTCTTATGGATTCGTGTGGCCCGTGATCCGTAAGCTTTGAGGTTGTCGTTATCCGCTTTCCTTGTGAGGTTTTGGGAGTGGAGCTTCGGTTGGAAGATGAGTTAGGCTTAGGCTTAAAGGGAAGTCCTTGAGAGTAGCCAGTTGGATTTTAAGAGTTGAGTAGTAGCTTGAGGCAGCGTTGCTCGTTATAAGTTTGGGTTGAGTTCTCACGAGCAAGCCCTTCTCGGGCTTTGTTCCTAGTTGTTGTGAGTTTCAGTTGGCGTTAGTAGAGCCGCGTTTGAGTGAGTTGGCACAGAGGTGCCGTGGCATTGGTTGGTGTCGTTGAGTCGTTTTCCTCAAGGTGTTGTGTCGCAGATAGCTGCGTGATGGTTTAGTCCTTGCTTCCCGAGTTTTCATTGAGAGGAATGTTGGATGTTCCTTGCCTGGCGATTTTCTCCTTAAGATGGTTGCTTAAGTGTTGTGGTCGTGTTCTAGTTGGAGAAGTCTGTCTTTTTTGGGCCGCCGCTTGGTGGTCGCGTTTGTATCTCGTTAAGGCTGTAGTCAAGGTTTGAGGTTTGTTGGTCTTTTGTGAAGTAAGAGTAGGCCGTTTAGTTTTGGAATCTGGAAGGTTCAGTTGTTTGGCCAGTTTGTTGTAGGGTTGAGTTTGTTTGTTGACAATGTGTACGTTGTTTTTATGTATCGATGTTGGGGCAGCATGTGCCGGACCCATTGTTCATTGTGGACTTTGAGCCCTTGCAGCTGATTGAGGGTTTGGGCTTCGAGGAGAAGCCTATGAGTATTCTGGTCTTGAGTCGAAGACGTTGCGTAGAAGTGAGATCCGTTGGTAAAAGTTTAGTGAAGGAGTCCGAGTTCGGAGGAGGCCGCTCGTGAGCGGGAAGGACGAGATGAGAATGCAGTGTCCTGTGTTGTTCCAGTCTTAAGGACTTTCGAGGACGAAAGTCATAAAAAGGAGGGAATATTGTAACGACCCAGGTTTTCATCCCGGTCTTCCAGGTATGCCCTAGGGTATTTTAGTAATTTGGTCGGGCCGTCGGGACTGCTTATATTTTTTCAGCTTGCTAAAATTATTGGATGGATTTATGTAAGTTTTTGAGGCTTTGTGGATGTGTTTGGGCATGGGGAGATGCAAAAAGGAAAATTGTGTGTTAAAGTGTGTTTGGTGGGTTTCGAACCAAGGTGGTCTGAGAAGTCAGGTGGGTGGTGTAGCCAGTTGAGCTATTGAGAGCTCTTGTTGCTCTTCCTGCATCATTTTATGGTTAGCCTTGGATTTTGGGAGTTTTGGTGCTTTTGGTTAAATGGAAAAGAAAAGCTAGGTTTTGTTCTTCTTCTCCAACACATCCTCCTAGCCGTCCAAGCTTGTTTCCCCAACTTTCTCTAGCCGAATTTCATCCCCTTGCTGCTCCGTAGTTCGATCATCATTCCGGGTAGGTATTCATCTTCTTCATCTTCTCGATAGGTTGTTTTGCTGGCCGAAGGTAAGAGGAGGTGCCCATGTGTGCGTGTGTGTGTCGTTGCAGGTCTGCCCAGGCGCCGGATCTGCCCACCAGCCGGCCAAACCGCCGGCAAAGACGCCCAGATCGCACTGATGAGCCGTCGCGCGCCAAGAACCGTCCGGATCTGCTTCGAGCAAAGACGCCGAGAACGCGTCGTCGGCACTGTCGCCGCTGTCGCGACACCACAGCCAAATTTTTGCCGCTCGCCAGGCAAAGACAGATCGCCTCGCCGCCGCGACGCCGGCCGATCGCTCGCCGACGCCAGAGGTCTCTCGCCGGCGCCGCGTCGCCCATCGCGCGCGCCCTCGCTGCGTGTGCTGCCGCGCCGCTCGCGCCTTCGGCGCGCCAGACGCGCAGCGCCCGCGCGCGCTCCTCGCTCGAAGCCGCTGCGCGTGTCCGTCATCGCGACGCCGGCGCCGCGCGCGCGCCGCCTAGACGCTGCTCGCGCGCGCCGCGTCCCTGCGCCGTGCTTGCGTGCGGTGGCGGCGGCCAGCAGCGTCCGTCTGCGTGCCGGTAGCGGCCGGCAGGGCAGCGTCCTTGCCCGCTGCCTGCTGCGGCAGCGCCGGCAATTTGTGTGCTTGTGTAGTCGCGCGCGTGAGTTCCCCCGAGCCGAGCTTGCTCGTTCTATTGTTGTTTAGATATTTTAGATGCTGATTATTGTTGGTTTGCTAGGTTCCCGCCGCTAGCTCGGGATTGTTCCGCAGACTTAGATTTGTGTGTAGAAGTCTTCCACCAAGGTAAGGATTTTTTACAGGGGGTTGTGTGGACCTGCGGTATATTTGTGATTGTTGTTTTGTATGCCTGTGTATGATTACTAGCATGATTAGCCCTAGGTGCTCGCTCGTATTCTCGGTGGCATGAACTCTTGTATTGTTTCTCATGTTAGCCCATGCTAGGTTGTTCCATTCGGCATGTTCGATATCTGTCTTGCTTCGTAGTACCATGCTAGGTTCCTTGTGTATCTGTTGAGCACGTATTGACCGCATTGATTGGATCGTTATTATTGTTAAGGTTTAGAATTCGGGTAGATAGCATCATCCGCCCGATGCATAAAGTATCTTGCATCTATGGCAGGGACGATTGAGACAGATTCTCCGCCCTTGGACCCCGTGAGGGATTAGCTATCCCAACCCGGTAGGCCCCGCAATCTTGGGTGAGGGTGGTAGTCTAAGCGATGCCCCAATGGTCGGGATGATGACTTGGCAATGCCTAGTCCCGGCGGCCGCACGTCCTCGGCGTGTTCGGCAAGAGCCCTTGATTGCCACTGTTAAGGTAAGGGCGGCTTCACGGTGTAAGCCTACCATGACCCGTTCCTTAGCCTCGGGTGCGGTGGTACAGCCGACATAGTTCACGTGTCCAGTCTCACACCCCTATGTCGGTGACACCGATCCAGAGATTTAGTTAGGCGTGGTATCCGGATATGGGCGGCTTGCCACAGACCCGGCACCCCCATAGTCCGTAGAAGCACGCGGTGCATCCTTACGCTCATTACAAGCGCCGATCGAGAGCTCCTCGGGATCTTGAGCGATTGCACCTTTCGTGATCGGCGATGAGTCGCCGAGGCCGGACTTGTTCCCGTGATAGTGCGTTTAGTGTGTTGTGGTATTTCCGGACTAAGACCCCGAGTTGGCATCCGAGGTCCAAGTGTGGACTTAAGCTATGTGCTCTATTCGTGTTTATACTCATAGCTTGCATACATTCTTCTAGATGATCATGTATATCGTATTGTACCCGGTTGGGGATTCTTACTCGAGTAATTCGTTACTCACCCTTATTCGTGGTTTTTCCACAGTAACCAAGCGCGAGACAGGATGGTGAAGGAGGAGCCGTGATCATGGAATCCTGCTTTGTCATCTCTCCGATTATTCTATTTTATTTATCATGACTCTTGACTTTTGTTATTTCCCCGAATGCATGTAGACGGGCACAGAGCCCCGTGGATGTTTTCTTACGTTTATGGATTCCAAAGATATTTGTACTTGTGGATTGTTTTAATGGTTTAAATAAATCTACGATCGAGTATGCTTTTAGAAATGTATGTTTTGGTTGTTGAATGTTTCTTTTTACTTGGGATCCGAAATGTATTTTTCATAATATCTTTTATTTTCACTACATGCATTGGGGTAAAGGCCCATTTAGAGCCCCTTTTGGGTGGGTCTTTACACCTTGATTGCCACTGTTGTTAGGCAAGGACCGCTTCTCGGTGTAAGCCTACCACGACGGTTCCTTAGCCTCAAAGTGCGGTGGTACAGGTGACATAGTTCACACGTGTCGTGTCTCACACCCCTATGTCGGTGACACCGATCCGTAGATTTAGTTAGGCATGGTGATCGAACACGGGCGGCTTGCCACTAGACCCGGCACCCCCTAGAGTTGCGGTGAGCATGCGGTGCGCGCTTACGCTCATTACTGGCGCGATCGAGAGCTCCTCGGGATCTTGAGCTAGTGCACCTTTCGTGATCGACGATGAGACAGCCGAGGCCGGGACTTGTTCCCGTATAGCGCGTATAGTGTGTTGTGGTATTTTTCCGGACTAAGACCCCCGAGATGGCATCCGAGGTCCAAGTGTGGACTTAGCTATGTGCTCCGCTCGTGTTTGTACTCATAGCTTGCATACATTCTTCTAGATGATCATGTATATCGTGATTGTACCCGGTTGGGGATTCTTACTGGGTAATTCGTTACTCACCCTTATTTTGTGGTTTTCCACGGGTAATCAAGGCGGGAGACAGGATGGGATGATGGAGGAGCCGTGATCATGGAATCCTCTGTCATCTCTCGATTATTCTATTTTATTTATCATGACTCTTGACTTTTGTTATTTCCCCTGGATGCATGTAGACGGGCACAGAGCCCCAGGATGTTTTCTTACGTTTTATGGATTCCAGCATATTTGTACTTGTGGATTGTTTTAATGGTTTAAATAAATCTCTGATCAGAGTATGCTTTTAGAAATGTATGTTTTGGTTGTTGAATGTTCTGTTTTTACTTGGGATCCGAAATGTATTTTTCTTAATATCTTTTATTTTCACTACATGCATTGGGGTAAAGGCCCATTTAGAGCCCCTTTTGGGTCGGGTCTTTACAACTACCCAGGCTAGTTCACACTGGAACCAGCTCCACAAGCATCAACATAAGCAAAGCCATAGCTAACTCCTCTTCTGGAGTGGTACTCCAGGGCAAATCACCTCCACCCTCTCTTTAGGGAAAAACTAACAACTGGGCCACAAGTGGCCTACGAGAGTCTAATCTCTGCCTCCCTCTGGGACGATGCCCCAGCGGTATCTGAATCTATCTGGATACCCTAACAAGCTGCTAACATACTTCTTACACTGCGGGAAGTTGGCATGATGGTGCTCTAAACCCAAACCAACAACGAGTCAGAACCTGCTCGTCTCCGCTCCACAACACTAAACAAGGCATACACTAGATGAAAAGTATTGTAAATTCTTAACCCTTTTCTAAAAATGTAAACTTAGGCGTACCTGATGACTGTTGGAGTGCTGATGATCATGGAAAAATGACCTACAACAAAAGGTCATTTTACAGAATCTATGACTCTAAGCTCTGATACCAACTGTAAAGACCCGACCCGAATGGGGTTCTAAAATAGGCCTTTACCTCAATGCATGTGTTCAAAACATAAATATAATATGCAAGAATGGTTTTCGGATTCTAAGTGAAAACTAAAAACATGCATACAACCATTTAAAACAAACACAGTTATAGAATTCCTGAAACCTGTCCCTGTTTCCAAGCACCTGTTCCAAGACAAATACATTTCCAAAACTAACTCTGATAAGAGATTTATTTAAAACTTTCAAAACTTTCCATTAGATACAACAGTGCTAGAATCCGAAAAAACAGTCAGAAAAACAACCTAGGGCTCCGTGCCCAACTACATGCATTCAGAGGAAAATAAAACACAAAGAATCATAGACATAAACTTAGAGTTCGAACAACGGGTTTCCATGATCACAGATCCTCCTTCAGCCATCCTGTCTCGCACCATGGTTACTTGTGGAAAACCACAAAATAAGGGTGAGTAACGAATTACTCAGTAAGAATCCCCAACCGTGGTACAATACGATATACATGGTCATCTAGCAGAAAGGTGTGCAAGCTATGAATATAAACACAGAAGAGAGCACATAGCTTAAATCCACACATAAACTTCGGATTCCATCTCAGGGTTTTACTCCAGAATAATCCACCTCATGATACGCCCTATACGAGAAACAAGTCTCGGCCTCAGCCTATCTACTGTCGATACGAAAGGTGTACTGGTTCACGATCCCTAGGAACTCTCCAGTCGGAGCTATAATGAGCGTATGCGCGCACCGCATGCTACTGCAAACCATGGGGGGTGCCGAGTTAGTGGCAAGCTGCCCAGGTTCAGTCACCATGCCTAACTAAATCTCTGGATCGGTGTCACTGACATAGGGGTGTGAGACCTGGACACGTGAACTATGTCAGCCTGAACCACCGCACCTGAGGCTAAGGCTCTGGTCGTGGTAAGCTTACACCAGAAGCCGCCTTGCCCTATCGGTGGCAATTAAGGGCTCTTCGCCGAACACGCCGAGGACGCGTCTTACCGACGGGACAAGGCAATGCCATGTCATCATCCCGACCGTTGGGGCATTTAACAGTCTGCCACCCTCACCCAAGATTGCAGGGCCTACCGGTAGGGATAGCTAAACCCTAACGGGGTCCAGGGACGGAGAACTGCCTCGTACGTCCCTGCCGTGGATGCAAGGTACTTTGTGCATCTTGGTCGGGATGATGCTACCTATCTGAACTCTAAACTATAACATCAACAACAAACAATCCAATACGTGCTCAATAGATACAACGAACCTAGCATGATACTACGAAGCAAGAACAGATAACGAGTATGCCAGAACGGAACAACCTAGCATGGAATAACATGAGAAACAACATAAGAAATCATGCCAGTCGGGAATTCAGAACAGAGCACCTATCACTAAACATGCTGATAAACACAACAAGCATACAAAACAACAATCGCATAATACATCACAGGGCCCACACAACTCCGGTAAGAAATCCTTACCTGGTCGGAAGGCAACTACACACAAGAATCCTAAGCTGCGATCGATCCCGAGCTAGCTAACGAGAACCTAACAAACACAACAATAATCACAATCCATAGGCCTAAATATAATAAAATAAACAGGGCTCGGCTCGAGAGCAACTCACGCGCAAGACGGCCAAGCCCGCATTTAACAGCCGCACGCGGCGGGTCCGCTGCTGGGCGCTGATGGGCTAAGATGGGCGGCAGGGGCTGCGCGCTGGGCGCAGATGGGCGGCAAGGCTGCGAGCACGCGCGCGCGGACGGGCTGGCTGGAGCGGGCGCGGACAAGCTGGACGCGGGCGGGCGAGCGGCACGGCACAGGTGCGCTGGAACGGCGACAGGTGCGCGGGCGCTGGCGACGCGGACGAGCTGGGACAGCGTCGGGCGCGCGGGCGACACGGCGTGCAGGCGTGAGCTCGGCTGGGCAATCTGGGGCGGGCGACGGGCGACGATCTTGGGCGCTCAGGCGTCGGGCGGTTGCGATACCGCTACTTGGCTCTCGAAAGCGTCTAGGCGGGCCGCGACAAAGATCTTCTTTGGCGCTGGTCCGGGCCGCTACTGGGTTCAACAAAACACACACACAGACAACCACTTTTTCACTCGGCCAGCAAGAACCCAAATCGGAGAAGAAAAGAGACGGTGAAACTTACTCTGAATGACGATCGGACCTCGGGGCTGCAAAGGAGCAAGGATTCGGCTTGGGAGCTAGGGAGGAAAGCTTGGGCGTCCAAGAAGCTTTTGGAGAAGAAGACAAAACCCTACATTTCTTTTCTTTTAATCAAATGCACCAAAACTCGAAAGATCCAAGGCTAACTAAGATATGTCGCGGAAAGAGTGACAAGAATTGCTGGTGGCTCAACTTGCAAGGACACACAACTAACCTCCCAGACCACCTGGGTTCGAAACCCAACTGCTACACTTTAATTCTCAATTTTTCTTTTGCATCTCACCATGCCCAAAAACATCCACAAAGCATCAAAATCCTACCTAAGTCCATTCCATAATTTGTACACCACTGGAAAAGACATAAACGGCCTGACGACCCGACCAAATTACCAAAATACCCCCAGGGCATACCTGGAAGACTGGGATGAAAACCTGGGCCGTTACAATTTCGCTTAGGCGAAACTACTTAAAGTAAAGACGCAACAACTGATAGCTTTCTCTTTTACTCTCTCGAGTCTCAGAAGCTGGCTCTCTCGAGCTCTTGGTTTGGTTCTCTCGAACTCAAACACTGTTAAAGCGAAACAACACAACATTAGGTGAACCTTATCTCTAAGTGTTTAATTAAGATGGAAGTAAACTCATCTCTAAGCAAACTTAGCGAACCTAATGTTATACATGCAAGATCGCTCTATTTCTATTCTCTCGAAGAGAAATAAAGACATACACACAACGAATCAAACATAATGCATTTTGAATTAACACAACATGCATAATAGTTTATCATCTCGCTAAAGCTTCGCTTAGGCCAACTTCTCCTATTTGTCTATTTCCTTCCAATGATGAATTTAGCTACTCATAACGAAAAATAAAAGCAGGACAAGATAAAAGCAACAATTCATCTTCATTGAAAATACCAAATAACAAGGTTCGTTAAAACTATACTAAGACAGAAGTAGATGAAAGCAATAAAAGAGAATGCGGGAAAATAACGAAACTTCAACTAAACTACAACTAAGCTAAAAAATAAGGGAATGATGATCGAAAATTTCTCGACGGAAAACTCTTATAAGGACGGGTGATCGACCCCAAAATGGGTAACATGTTTCTCTAAAGGAGAAGACATCTATTTATACTCCAGCTCCAAGCGACAAAGCCTGCTTCACGATCCTGACAATGTTGGACTGCTCTTCGATTGATTTTCAGACGAAGGACTGCTTTATCTGATATTTCTGCTCCACGATCCACATTGTCGGTTGTCAGAGCATTTTAGCTTCGCTATGTTCACGAGCGAATTCTTTCGCAGGATACCTTTGCTGTAGTGAAGGTTTGACAATACTTCAGGCTCTGTTGTCGTGTTGAGAACCTTCAAGGCATGCTTGGTTGGCTGATTGTTTGTTTTGGCAAACTCCTTCTTGTGTGAATTTCGCTTCGCTCCATCATGAATGCTGCAGACAAACTAGAAAATATCAATACTTTTTAAAACATATAACTTCTCATACATTCAAGCATACTTCACTACAACGAACCCATAAAGTGCATCCTAATTAGAAAACTAAAGGATGTTTCGTTTAAGCAACATTTAGGTATGATGGGGCGAAATTCAATATTAAATTAATTAAATATTAGCAAATTCTTATAAAAATATATTCTTTTAAGCTACTTTAACTCTCAATTCTTGAGAGTTATCACATTTATATCTTCAGAAACGTGGCTCCAATGTCGGTCTCGTTCGAAGTCTCGAGAATCGGAGCCCAAGGAAATGTATTCATTTCTCTTGCGGCTGGATTTTTCAACGCGGGGCTATCATCAATCATAAATACATGGGTGGAGGGTTTTTATTGGGTTATTCGAGGAGAAGAAAGAATCAAAACGAACTTTATCTTCTTCAAAAACAGATATTTAAGGCGCTCATACAACTCAAGCACAATTACTATTCCCAACCATTTCTTATTTATATTTAACCAAACTTACAATAATCACATCGACCAATAAGAGTATATACGGCTTATGGGAAGAAGATGTATAACTATATTTATGAATGTTAAGAACAAAATTTCTAAATTACGTATAATTTTTTAAAAATTTCAAAATCACTGATTTTATGGTATTTTATAATTATTGATTTTAATTTTATTTGACTTACATTTTTAGAATTAGTTAGGTTGTTTTAGATTTTTCTAGATTAAAAAAGTAGTTACACATAATTTATTTAAAATAGATTAAAAAGAAACTCTATGAAATATAGGAAGGGTGTAATTGTAAACTACTTTTCATATTAAAAATTAATTAAAATTCGAAAATAAAAAAAGACATAAAT
Organism: Sicyos edulis; assembly: GCA_036507275.1. Classification (NCBI taxonomy): domain Eukaryota; kingdom Viridiplantae; phylum Streptophyta; class Magnoliopsida; order Cucurbitales; family Cucurbitaceae; genus Sicyos; species Sicyos edulis. The sequence goes on from CM071847.1 coordinate 27,035,784, forward strand.
TTAAAGTCTTAAGATCTTTAGCCACATCCTTAATTAGTTTCTTAATTCTAGTCAATTCCCTAATTGTCCCAAAAAATTCAAACTTTTATTTTCGGTTTGATAATCATTGTTAAATATTAAGGCCCAAATAACATTTTAAATGTTAAGGCCCAAAGAAGAATCTAGACACTATGGGCCAAAGAAAACTCTAGATGGTCCATGGACAAAGAAAAATCTAGATATTTATGTAAGAACCCGACCCAAAACATGGTCCTAAACCTGGGTTCTCACTCAGCATGCAAGTTAAATATGATAACAAGCGGTTTAGTGCTCATATTTAAAAACTCTTCAAAACATATGAGAAGGGGGAACCCTTAAAACATAACCAATAATTTTCATATAAACAAACCAACGAAATAAAACAAGTCTGGCCAGTGTTTATAAAAGCATACAATACAATTTAAGCAGCTTTTAAACAATGTTCCCCTAGGACTCATGTCCATCTACATGCTGAATAAACAATGCAATAATAAATGACAGAGTGCCGGCAGCTCCCATGATCAATCGGCTCCTCCGCTAGCCCCTTCCGGGTGTTGTCCCAAGTTACCTGAAAGATAAATAAGGGTGAGTATAAACATACTCAATAAGAATCCCCAACCGGGGTACAATACGATACATCAGTCATCTAGCACCTCAACATGCAAGCAAACAGCTACCAACACAGATCATAGCTCAACGAGCTCATAATGCAAGATCTGGAGTCATCGGAAGTCTCCTACTTTCGGCCTAATGATTGGTTCTCATAACCAATCCTGGGACATCACCGAGGCTCTCTCACTCGAGAAAATGATCAGCTAAAAAACTGATCCCAAGGATGTCCGACACCCTCGAGGGTCTATCTCCCTCGACCAAATGATTAGCTCAAAAGCCAATCCCAAAGGGGTGTCCTCAAGGGCCTCTTACCCTGGCTGCAAATCTGGACTTACGAGAGAGTACCCAAAGTCTGGCTCTAATCTGGAAGGAACTGGTGTACTCAAGACATTAGCCCGGTGGAGCTCTCCGAACCGGCGCCTAACGCGTGTGCGCGCACACCGCATGCTGCTGCAACCGGCGTAAATGTGGGGCCTAGGTACAAACTACGCGGGCTAGGTACGCATGCCTAAAACTCGGAAGCTGTGTCACTGATCACAGTAGTGCGAGGCCCTCGGCACTCATCTGTGCAGCATGATCCACCGACCTGAAGCTAAGAACCGGCCAAGGTAGGCTCACACCGTTGGCAGGGTTCCGCTCTAGCAGGCTACAAACTAGGCTTATGCCGAAGTGGGTAGCTAAATCCACAATCGGCGGCCCGGGAGGGGGGAGAAAAAGTAATGTACGTTATGCTTTGCTCTACTTATAACCAGTGGGGACAAAGTACGTTATGTCCGCTCTCAACCCATAAAGCAATATACGTTATGCTTCGCTCTACTCCCGACCGGTGGGGACAAAGTACGTTATGTCCGCTCTCAGCCTCTGGATGATGACAAACCCTACTATACTATCTAAGAGTACAGAGTAAAATGATTCCTGGCTAGCAAACTGTAAGGACCCGACCCGAATGGGGCTCTAAATGGGCCCTTACCTCAATGCATGCATACAAATCAACACTAGAATTTGCAATAGGGTTGTTTCGGATTCTAAGTAAAAACCAAAAACCGGCAAGAGTTCATTTAAAAGTCAATACAAAATTCTTGAAACTCCGTCCCTGTTTCCAAGCACTGCTCCAAGACAAATACATTTCCAAAACTTACTCTGATCAGAGATTTATTAAAAACATACAACTTTACAACATTTACAACAATGCTAGAATCCGGAAATACATTCATAAAACAACCTAGGGCTCCGTGCCCAACTACATGCATTCAGAGGACATTTAAAACATAAATACAAGACTCAGAGTTGAACAACGGGTTTTCCATGATCACAGCTCCTCCTCCAGCCATCCTGCCTCGCGCCATGGTTTCCTAAAAGATAAGTAAGGGTGAGTAACGAATTACTCAAGAAGAATCCCCAACCGGTACAACAACGATATAATCAATCATCTAGTACCAAAGCATGCAAGCAAACAACTACCAACACGGATCATAGCTCAACGAGCTTACAAAGAAAGATCTGGAGTCATCGGAAATCTCTTACTTCCGGCCTAATGATTGGTTATCCTAACCAATCCTGGGACATCTCTGAGGGTCTTTCTCCCTAAATACTCTAATGATTAGGCCGGAAGTAGGAGACTTCCGAGGATTCCGGATTTGCCTTGTGAGCTCGTTGAGCTAAGATCCATGTTGACATTCGTGGCATGTGTACTAGGTTGCTAGATGATTGATTGCATCGTGATCGCACCCGCTTCGGGGATTCTTACCGAGTATGTTTATACTCACCCTTATTGTGGTTTCTTCCACATGTGTAACTTGGGACAACACCGAGGCGGCTAGCGGAGGGAGTCGGGGATCATGGATCTCGCCGACACTCTGCCGTGTCTTATTTTTATCGCTTTATGATTTCAAAGATGTAGTTGGACATTGGTCCGTAGGGAAAACTTATGTTTTGAACTGCTTTTATGTTTTTATGGAAAGTACTGATCAGTCACTGCTTTTATTTTGAAAGGTTTTGCTTAATGAATGTTACTTTATTTTTAATGTTTTCCGCCCTTATGTTTGAAAAGTTTTACAACTCGACCCTGGTCGGGTCCTTTTATGCTTTTCACTTGCATGCTGAGTAAAGACCTAGGTTTAGCACCGTTTTCAGGTCGGGTCTTTACACGGCACCTCTGTGCCAACTCACTCAAACGACTCTGCTACTCCAACTGCGAGCGCACAACAAGGAGCAAAGCCCGAGAAGGGCTTGCTCAGCAGAACTCAACCCAAACTTATAACGAGCAACGCTCGCCTCCAAGCTACTACTCAACTCTAAAAATCCAACAGACTACTCAAAGGACTTCTCCTTTAAGCTTAAGCCTAACTCAACTTCCAACCAGAAGCTCCACTCCCGAAACCTTACGAGGAAAAAGGATAACGACGACCTCAAAGCTAACTCTCGAGGCTGACATCCAGGGAGCAACTCAACCACCACAGAGACTAGGGGAAAGGGAAATCTTCAATCCCCAAAAAACCAACAACTTGCCAGAAACAACTCTTACTAGCAGGCCACCGCCCTTGCGGGGACAAACAACTCTTGCTTGCTAACAACACAAAGCAGGACCTCTCCTCTCACAACATCGCGCGCTACTCGACCAACTACACAACTCAAAAGCTAAGTCGACTCGCCAAACAGAAACGACTTTCCCAAAGAAGCAAACTCAAGGGCAAATGAACTTCACACAAGCTCGCTGACTAGCTCAAACCCAAGGCAACAACAACCAACTCTCTTGGAAGCAACAACAAAGGGAAAACTCAACCAATAGGATCACAAATCCGGAACCAACAAAACTTACTCAATTGCCGAGGGAGGGGTCAACTCCCAAAACTTCCTGACTAGGAAAAAGACCTCAGGGCAACGCCCTCCAGCTAGAACCGAACTAGCTCTCGAAACAACAAGAAAACCAAATCTTGGCCAAACACTCACAAGAGGCAGAACAACCTTTACTGCAGCCTCTAGAACACCATCGAAGAATCCGCTTAACTGAACAAACGACTACTTCCAAGTAGCCAACAAATTTTTCCCTCTTGCTAGCACCACTACCATCAATTCCAAGACCAAAGGAGTAACCTGACAAATCATCGAAGGAAACGGCTCTTACAAGCAGAGAACCAAAGGACAGAGAGCTCCACATACGCTCAATGTCTTGCTCCACTAGAGCAACAACATCTACATCTCACGGGGCAACAACAGGGGTCCATCTTAGACTGAACCTCCAAAAGCCAAACGGGGCAACTCGACATCCTAGAAACAGGAAAACAACCAACTGGACACGAACCATTCGTCCCACGAGCAAAGCTAATCTCTAGCAGCTCCAAACCACACCTTGGTCAACACCAAGCATCAACTTGCCACCGCACCGGAACCAATCCGGACTTTACTCCAAACAAACACTAGCTAGCTAGTCTACCAAGACTGCTAGCAACTCAACCGAGGCTACAAACTACACGGCTACCCAAACTTGCCAACTGAAACTCACTACCTGGCTCGACTCGAGCTCTGGAGAGGCTCTCCACAACCTAGGGTTCTTCGGCAACCCTCGACACACACTGCCGACAAACGAGGTAACAGCCAACTGCCTAAACAGACACAACTCTCTCCAGCATCTCAACCATGCAGGCCAACTCCAACTCCTTGGGAACCAAGAGGACCCGAAACGCTACCGAATGCGTCGTCCTCCTACTCAAACATCAGCCTCTCAACAAGGCTTCTACCCAAGGAAAGGATCCAAACAACTCTCTTAGCCAAGGCGATCGAATCATGCGGCTTTGCTACATATCGCACTTGTTCGGGGTTTCCAATGAACTCCAACCGATGGAACACCAAAAGTTCCAACTCCACACGATGCTCAAAGCTGAGGCAACCTTGCTTTACAAAGCATAACCATGCCAAACCGAACTTACTTTATACCAAGCCTCTACCAAGGGTGCTTACCCATAAGGCATCCAAATCCTCTCGCAAGGCATCAGCTCATCTCGCCTCAAAGGCATCCAACTCAGGGTTCCTCTCATTGGACCGAACTCGCATCTATGATGCTCAACTCTCTCGAGATAAGGCCCTCGAAGGTAGTTGATCGCACTACCATCCACAAGAAATCTCTTGGCCTTAACACTAGCGCGAGACTCAAGCGCACCAACACTTACCAACCAATCACGACTTACTCAACCTCCAAAAACACGGGAAGAGGCCCCGCTCCACTCGAGCATCCTTTCGCTTGTAGTCCATCGACTACCATCGAACTAGCCCTCCGGCATGACCTAAACAGTGCAATCGCCATAAACGGATCCAAGGCTAAAGGAGGCGTTGAACTCAACGGCATAGAACCATCCGCTATGCCCAAGCCAAACTCAAGCTCGAACTGGACTTAGTGCCAAAGTGGCACACCATCCAATGCACCTCAAGTGCTACTACTACCAAATCCACATCCGAGGAAGTTAATGATAAACAACAAAGAAGCTCGCAAGGGGCAAAGATGACCCTTCATCTACCTCAAGCCACTAACACGGCAACTTGCCAATCAATCGGGCGATCGGTGGAGACTCGCTAGTCCACCTCTCACAAGGGACTTCCACCACCATCCGATGAACCAAACAAAGATAGGAACGGCACACCTCGGCCTCGAGCAAGCAGGCATCCCACACACGGATGCTAAACTCAAACTCGGCCAACTACTTTACTACTAGCAAGAGGGACTTACTAAAACATCGAGCTCTACAGCATCCATTTGCCAAATCGGGCGGCTCCATCAACGCCAACAAACTCATCCGAATAAACTCTGCTGATCATGCCCTCGGGACTCCTCACTACGCGCTACAAATCGCGCTCTGGTCTCCGCTCTCGATAGCTAAAGACTCGCCATCAAATCTCTCATGGCTCGAGCACACTCGCTCAAGGAGTCTCACTGAGGCGCCGCTAGCCTCTACCCCTCCTCTAGGCAACTCAATCGCCGGGGCCAAAATCGCATGCGGGCCTAACAACAACCTCGACGCGCCTCAACATCAACACGATCGGTCCAACTCCTCGGTCGGACATGCCAAGCGCCCCGCTCCTCCGGGTGCGATCAACATACCGGCGCGACCGCACGAAGCACCTCCACCCTCTCACTAGGGGAAAAGCAAAGAATCGGGCCACAAATGGCCAACGGAGTCTAAGCTCGCCTCCTCTCGAACGATGTCCTGTGGGCATCCGAATCTATCAGATACCTCAACAAGCCGCTAAACAAATGCGCCAGATGCATGAAAGTTGGCATGATGGCTCACTAAGCCCAAACCAACAACGAGTCGTAACACCGCTTCGCCTCCGCTACACAACACTACACAAGGCATAACTAGATGAAAAGTATTGTAAATCTTACCCTTTTCTTTAAACAAGAAACTTAGGCGCACTGATGACCGCTTGAGTGCCGATGATCATGGAAAACGACCTACAACAAAAGGTCAGTCTACAGAATCTATGACTCTGAGCTCTGATACCAACTTGTAAGGACACGACCCAAATGGGGCTCTAAATGGGCCCTTACCTCAATGCATGCATACAAATCAACACTAGAATTTGCAATAGGGTTGTTTTGATTCTAAGTAAAACCAAAAACCGGCAAGAGTTCATTTAAAAGTCAATACAAAATTCTTGAAACTCGTCCCTGTTTCCAAGCACTGCTCCAAGACAAATACATTTCCAAAACTTACTCGATCAGAGATTTATTAAAAACATACAACTTTACAACATTTACAACAATGCTAGAATCCGGAAATACATTCATAAAACAACCTAGGGCTCCGTGCCCAACTACATGCATTCAGAGGACATTTAAAACATAAATACAAGACTCAGAGTTGAACAACGGGTTTTCCATGATCACGCCTCCTCCTCCACCCATCCCGCCTCGCGCCATGGTTTCCTCGAAAGATAAGTAAGGGTGAGTAACGAATTACTCAAGAAGAATCCCCAACCGGGTACAATACGATATAATCGGTCATCTAGTACCAAAGCAAGCAAGCAAACAAACTACCAACATGATCATAGCTCAACGAGCTTACAAAGAAAGATCTGGAGTCATCGGAAGTCTCCTACTTCCGGCCTAATGATTGGTTATCCTAACCAATCTCGGGACATCTCTCGAGGGTCTTTCTCCTCACCCGCTTGATCACTCAAAAACCGATCCCAAGGATGTCCTCAAGGGCCTCTTACCCTTGCTAATAGATCTCGACTATCGGAGAGTACCCAAGTCCGGCTCTAAATCTGGAAGGAATGGTGTACTCACGAACATTAGCCCGGGAGCTCTCTCAAGGCAAGAACTAACGCAGTGCGCGCACACCGCATGCTCTTCTCGCAACCGGCGTAAATGCGGGGCCTAAGGGCAAACTATGCGGGCAGTACACATGCCTAAGACTGGAAGCGGTGTCATCGATCACAAGAGCGCGAGGCCCTCGGCGCCATCTGCGGCAAAGATGGTCCACCGACACGAAGCTAAGAGAACGGCCAGGCGTGCTTACACCGATGGCGTGGTTCTCGCTCTAGCAGAGCTACAAACTAGGCTATGCCGAAGTGGGTAGCTAATTCCACAACCGGCTGGCGGGGGGTAGCAAGATACGTTATGCTACGCACACTTTATTCCCGACCGAGCTAAATCCACCTTAGTGACCTGGGAAACAAGATACGTTATGCTTCGCACACTACTCCCGATCGGTGGGGACAAAGCACGTTATGTCCGCTCTCGCCTCCGGATGATGACAAACCCTACAACTCTATCTAAGAGTACAGAGCAAAAAGCAATGATTCCCGGCTAGCAAACAAAGACCGACATCAATCACACTACCTAGCATGATACTACGAGCTTAAGCAGAATCACAAGCATGCCGCGTAACAAACCTAGCATGGCACTAACATGTAATATCAAGTAAACATGCTAGCGTAAATCAATCAAAGTCGCTCTATTATTATCATGATCATAATAACAAGCAAACAAGCAAGGCAAATCATGACAATATCGCAGGCCCACACAACTCCGGTAAGAAATCCTTACCTGGTCGGAAGGCAACAACACACAATAAAATTAACTGCGATCGAACCCGAGCAACCTATAACGAGCCAAGCAAACACATCAATAATCATAAATAGCCCTAAATACTCTAAAATAAACAGGGCTCAGCTCGGAAGCAACTCACGAGGCACGGCTGACACTCGGACGGGCCGGCCGCAGACGGTTAGGCAAACCGATGGGCGCAGGTCTGGCGCTGGTTGGCGCGAGCCGCGCTACGGACGGCAGACGCGAGCGACACAGGGCGCGGGCGCTAGCTCGACTGGGCAACGGCGCGCGGCGCAGCTCGGCACAAGAGACGGCGCGCGGGCGCTAGCGATACGACGCGAGGGCGCGGGCGCGAGCGATACGACTCGAGGGCGCACGATCTGGCGCTGGGATGCGCGACTCGAGCGCGGACGACACGCGACGGCCTGGGCGACACGGACCAGGCGGCGGGCGGCGGCAACAGATCAGGCGGGCGAGCTCGGGCGACACGAGCCGGGCGGCAGGACTGGGCTCGAGCTGGCGATGGCGCTCGACGCCGGGCCGAGGCGACTGACTGGGCGAGGCGAGCGCGCATGGTGGGGCTAGCTCGGGCTGGGCGAGGCTGGCTCGGGCTAGGGGCTGGGCGAGCCAAGGGCTAGGCTAGGTGGGGGGCTCGGGGAGAGAGAGAGAGAGAGAGAGAGAGAGAGAGAGAGAGAGAGAGAAAATTTGATTTTGGGGAAAAAATAAAAGAAAAAAGGGAAATAAAAAGGAAAATGGGAAATAAAAGGGAAAAATGGGATTTTAATTCCATTTTCCATCCTTATCCACTTAAAACCTCAAAATCCCATTTCCCGGCTTCCTCCTCCGAGACCCGATCAAAGAAATCTTTTCCAATCAAACAAACTCACTAAAATCCAACTCCCAAAGCAACACTAAAGGCTCGGGCTCGAATCCCAAAAGAATCACACAACCAACCATCACTTTGCCAAAGCCCAAACCACAACCGAGCATCCAACCGACTAGCCCAAACACCACGGGACTCGCAGCCACCAACAAACAAGCCTCGACAAAGGTAGGAGCTACCTCGAAGCCCTGAAGACCACAAATCCTACCCGAAGAGCCAAAAGACCAAAATACCCCCAAGGGTCCAAACGGCTCTAAAACCCAACCAAACAACCTAATCTTGACGCGAAGGCACCTCGAAAACTGGAATAGGAAACTGGGCTGTTACACAAACAATAACCGACATCAAGCACGCTTACCTAGCATGATACTACAAACTTAAGCAGGAATCATAAGCATGTTGGAAGAACAAACCTAGCATGGCACTAACATGAAAAATCAGGCAAACATGCTAGCAAGAGATCAATCAAAGCTGCCCTATCAATATCATGCTCATAACAGCAAACAAGCATACAAGGCACAATCATGATAATATCGCAGGGTCCACACAACCACGGTAAGCAATCCTTACCTGGAACAAGCAGAAAATATCACAAATCAACAAGCGACCCTCGAGCCTCTAATCGAACCCGGACAACCTAAACATTCAATAAAACACCCCAATTAAATACAATAATCAGCAGCCAACAAATTAGGGCCCAACGAAGAAAAGACTCGAGAAATACCATCCGAGAAGCCACAAGGCTCGGGCCAACCAACACACAACAGGGCAGGCTGTCGGCAGGGCTGGGCACAAGCGCACAGGGGCACGGGCTCGAGCTCAGCTAAGCGATGGCGCGCGGCGCGACTCGACACAGGGGACGGTGCTCGGGCGCGAGCTCGACGAGCTACAGGGACGCGCGCGGGGCGACGCGAAGCGACGGCCTCAGGGATGCTCGGGCTCGGCACGACGAGCTATAGGGACGCTCGATCTGGTGCGGGGATGGCCTGGGCGAGGACTGGGTGACGCGACACTATGCGGCCAGGGCTCGGGAGATGCGACACGGATTTGGGCGAGGCTGGGCGACGCGGTCTGGGAGATCTGGCGCGGGGACTCGGCACAGTGTGGGCGGCCTGGGCGAGCTGTGCTGAGGCTCGAGCTGGGGCGAGCTGGGTGGCCAGGTTGAGCGAGCTGGGCTAGGGCTCGGGCTGGGGGTTGGGGGCTCGGGCTGGAGGAGAGAGAGAGAGAGAGAAAAGGGAAAAAAATGGGAAAAATGGGGAAAAAAGGGATTTTTATCCTATTTTTCCATCCTTGTCCATTTTATCCAATTTTTAAAACCTTAAAATCCTTAAAATCCCATTTCCCGGCTTCCTCCTTTGAGACCCGACCAAAGCAACCTTTTCCAATAAATAAAACTCGCTTAAAACCAACTCCCAAATCAACACTAAGGGCCCTGGCTCGAATCCCAAGGGATGCACTCAACCAACCATAACTTTGCCCAAAACCCAAATCACAACCGAACTTCCAAACGAATAGCCCAAACATCTCGAGACTCGCAACCACCAACAAACAAGCCTCGACAAAGGCAGGAGCTGCCTCGGGATCCTGAAAATCCACAAATCCTGCCTGGGGAGCCAAAAGACCAAAATACCCCTAAGGGTCAAAAAGCTCTAACGGCCTAACCGAACAACTGAATCTGAACTGAAAGCACCTCGAGAATCGGAATAGAAAACTGGGCCGTTACAATTTATTTCTCATAAAAATCTAAATTTTTACTCTGTCCAATGCCAAGTTGTGGCAAAATGTAACGACCCAGGTTTTCATCCCAGTCTTCCAGGTATGCCCTAAGGGTATTTTGGAAATTTGGTAATTTGGTCGAGCCGTTAGGGCTGTTTCTGTCTTCTCAGCTGTTTATATTCTTGGATGTTCAAAATTGGGGTTTGGTTGCATTCCGGTTGAGTTGCAAAAATAAAATAAGGATTTTTGGCAGAAAATAGATGCAACAGCTAAGGCTTGAACCAGGGTGGTTGGGAAGATAGCAGAGGAGCCTTGCCAGATGAGCTACAAGTAGTTGTTGATACTCATTCCGCAGGTTGTCTTGGTTTGCCTTGGTTTTCGGGTCTTAAGTGAGTTTGATTAAAAAATAGGTTTATTCCCTTTTCTCCTTCCCAAATCGCTTTGCCGCAAACCCATTCCTCCAAACTCCCTCTTGCCGTGCGTTTTCCTCCTGAGAGCTTCGATCGATCGTCCCGGTGCAGTCGAGAGAAGCCCCTTTGCAGCCGATCGCCCATTGTAGCCGCACGGCGTCGCCAGCCTGCAGCAGCGCCTTCGCCGCCTAGCCGAGCAGCCCGTTGTGTCGCAGCCCCAGCTTAGCAGCTCTGTCGCGAGCCGCAGCCCCTACCCGCTGTTCACACGCCAGCCCTGCAGCACCCCAGCGTCGATCGCTAGCCCTGCCACATCGTCGCATCGGAGCTGCAGCCCCTGTCAAGCCACCCCGCGCGTGAGCAGCAGCAGCCCTGTCGCCCGAGCAGCCGCACGCACGCCCAGCCGATCGAGTTGCATGCCTGCACGCCCAGCCGCACGCCCGCGCCCTGCCACTCACGCCCAGCCGCAAGTCTCCCGACCATGTGCCTTGCAGCTTGTCCGTCCGCGCGCCAGCCCTGAGCCGTGTGAGTTGCTTTTGACCGAGCCGAGTTATGGTTCTATTTTACCTAAGGCCTATAGATTGTGATGTTTGTTGTTTGTTTGTTAGGTTCCCGATAGCTAGCTCGGGTTCGATTGCAGCTTAAGGTCTTTTGTGTGTTGTTGCCTTCCTATTCAGGTAAGGATTTCTTACCGAAGTTGTGTGGGCCCTGCGGTATTTCTGTGATTGTTGATTGTATGCCTGTTTATGTTTATCAGCATGTTAGTGGATAGGTGCTTTGTTCCGAATTCCGACTGGCATGATTCTCGTGTTATTTCTCATGTTAGTTCCATACTAGGTTGTTTTGTTTTGGCATGTTCGTTATCTGTTCTTGCTTCGTAGTACCATGCTAGGTTCATTGATTCTGCTGAGCATGTGTTAGTATGTTTGTTGTTAGTTATTTACAGCTTAGAGTTCTGATAGGTAGCATCATCCGGGCGAGGATGCATAACGTAACTTGCATCCGTGGTAGGGACGTGCGAGGCAGTACTCCATCCCTGATCCGTCGTTAGGGTTTAGCTAACCTTAACGGCTGCCCAGTGCAATCTTGGGTGAGGGTGGTAGACTGTTAAATGCCCCAACGGTCGGGGGAATGACGAGGCATTGCCTTGTCTCCAGCAGTCGACACGACCTTAGCGTGTCGGCAGTAGCCCTTGATTGCCACCTGATAGGGCAAGGACCGGTTCCTGGTGTAAGCCTACCACGGCACGGTTTCTTGGCCTCAAAGTGTGGTACAGCCGACATAGTCATAGTGTCCTGGTCTCACACCACTATGTTCAGTGACACCGATCTAGAGATTATTTAGGCATGCGATTGGACCGTGGCAAAGATGCCCTAGACCCAAGATGTCCTCGGTTTGCAAAGAAGATGCAAAGGCGCGCAAGACACTCATTACTGGGCCACGACTGAGAGCTCCTCAGGATCTTGAGTTCAGTGCACCTTTCGTATCGACAGTAGTAGGAAGCCTAAGGCCGAGTTTAGTTTCCCGTAAAGTATCGAGATGCGTTGTAGATTTCCGAAGTAAGACCGTAAGATGGCATCTGTGGTAATTATGTATGGATTAAAGTGTTGTGCTCTCTTTTGTGTTTATATTCATAGCTCGCATACTTTCTGCTAGATGACCAGTTATATCGTATTGTACCCCGGTTGGAGATTCTTACTGAGTAATTCGTTGCTCACCCTTATTTTGTGGCTTTCCATATGTAATCAGAGCGCGAGGCAGGATGGCTGAAGGAGGAACTGCTGATCATGGAAACCAGCTGTTTTAAATCTCTGCGTTTATGTTTTATGTTTTGTTGTCCTCTGAATGCATGTAGTTGGACACGGAGCCATTAGGATGTTTTCTGATTGTTTTTTGGATTCTGACATTGTTGTAACTGTTAGAGGTTTTGAATGATTTGAATAAATCTCTGATCAGAGTATGTTTTAAAATTCGTTTAGCTTGGAACAGAAGCTTGGAAACAGGGACAGGTTCCAGGACGTTTTACATTTGATTTATGAATGAATGTTTTAAAGTTTTTTATTTTTCTTTCAGAATCTGGAAATGATCTTGCATATTGTTTTTATGTTTTAAAGCATGCATTGAGGTAAAGGCCTAGTTTAGGACCTCTTTTCGGGTCGAGTTTTTACAGTTGGTATTAGAGTTTAGAGTCATAGATTCTGTAGACTGACCTTTTGTTGTAGGTCATTTTTCCACGATCATCAAGACTGGATACCATCAGTGCACGCCTAAGTTTACTATTTTAGAAAAGGGTTAAGAATTTACAATACCATTCATCTAGTGTATGCCTTGTTTAGTGTTGTATTGCTGAGACGAGCAGGTTCTGACTCATTGTTGGTTTGGGTGTAGATCGCCAACATGCCAATTACCCGCACAGGAAGAGGAGGTTCGAGAGCAGGTCAGGGTATCAGGATTGGTTCTGATACCGCAGGGACATCGTCCCAAGCTGAGACAGATGGTGTGCCACCAGTAGCTCCGCCTGTTTTGCCTAGAGGAGGCGTTGAGGCGACCGAGCACCGAGAGACTGCTCCTGGAGTAGAGTTTGCTGATTCTATGAGAGCCATGATGGTCAGTATGTTGAGTGACTAGAGGGCAGAGACCCAGGCTTTGTTGGCCGCGCAGAGGAAAGAGTCCCGGGCCTAGATCGAGCAGTTGACTCGGATGTTTCAGCAAGGCATTGCACCACCACCAGCTCCACAGGAGCAAGCAGCCACAAAGGCAGTTGTGGTAGAGGGTGCCGAGGAGTTTGGCAGATGGCTGAAAGACTTTGTGAAGTGGAAGCCAGAGAAGTTTGACGCCCTGGGAGATCCATTAGCTACAGCCAGATGGATTGCCCATCTGGAGTACACCTTTCTGATTATGGTGTGTCCTGATGTTCAGAGGCCGCGTTGTGCAGCTCATGTGCTAGGAGGCACAGCTAGATGGTGGTGGGAGTCCACTCTGAGTGAGAGACCAGCTGGGTCTCCACCTGCCACCTGGGATTTCTTTAAGATCGAATTCAAGACCAAGTATATCAGTGATGAGGCCCAGGTAAAGATGGTAGAGTTGTTCCAGAACCTGAAGCAGGGATCTGATTCGATTGAGGAGTATGAGCGGAAATTCTCGGAGTATGGATATTTTGCTCTGCAGTTGATAGCTACTCCCGAGTTGAAGATTAGGAAGTTTATTTCGGTCCGAGGCGGTGGTGTGTCCTGGGAGATGTCGTGGCACCGCCCCGCACACTTATGCTAAGGCAAAGGCGATTGGCGACCATTTTAATGGGAAGTATCCAGTTGAGCAGGTTGTCGCCACTCGCTCAAAGATCCGTCCCAGTGCAGTGTAAAGCGTAAGATGAAGTTCAATTTCAGAGGAGGCGGCCAGCGCCGCCCAGAGCAGTATCAGAATCGGGATCAGCGTAGAGCTCCGGTTCGTTTCCAGCCTCGCAAGCAAGGCTGTCCTAGACAGATTCCCTTATGTGCTACATATGGGAGAGCCCACACTAGAGTTTGTCAGGCAGGGACCAGACTTTGTTATCGCTGTGGTAAGGAGTGGAATCTGGCCCATTTTGTAATCACCCCGGCTATGGCGGCTCGGTGAAAGGCAAAGAAGAAGAATAGGTCGGGTGTTTGCTACGACCGGACATGAGGTCGAGCGTCATGATGCCGCCGTAAGGTGCACGCTACTTGTTTTAGATCACTGCGTATTTGTTTTGTTTGATTCTCGGTTCCTACGCGATTCGCTTGTATCTCGTTATGTTTGCTGAGCATGCTAGTTTGAGATTAGAGCCTCTAGGATTTGAGTTGTTTGTTGCAACTCCTTCGGGAGTTAGTATGTTAGCTAGAGATAAGGTTAAGGATGGTCGGGTCGAGATATCTAGAGAGTTGCTTGTAGCTACGCTCATAGTCCTGCCTATGAGCGGCTTTGATGTGATTCTTGGTATGGAGTGGTTAGCTGCTAACCACGCGTTGATTGATTGCAACTGGAAAGAAGTAGTGTTCAGGCCACCTGGTCGGCCCAGCTTTAAGTTTCGTGGAGTCTAGGGTGGAGTTTGCCCACCGATAGTTTCAGCTGTGAAAGCTCGTCGTCTGTTAGCTCGTGGAGCTTGGGGCTACCTAGCCAAGTTGTCTGGGGAGAGCCGCCCTCACTGACTGTTGATCAGGTACCGGTCGTGCAGGTTTTTGCGGATGTGTTTCCTGAGGAGTTACCGGGGTTGCCCCCAAAGAGAGAGGTTGAATTCACAATCGAGCTCGACCCAGGGACCCTCCCTATCTCGAAGGCTCCGTATCGTATGGCGCCAGCAGAGTTAAAGGAACTTAAGGTTCAGTTGTAGGAGATGCTAGATCGAGGGTTCATCTATCCGAGTGTGTCCCCGTGTGGAGCACCAGTTCTATTTGTAAAGAAGAAGGATAGTTCGATGCGCTTATGTATAGATTATCGTGAGCTTAATAAGGTTACCGTGAAAAATGAGTACCCGTTGCCCCGTATTGATGATTTGTTTGACCAGCTTCAGGGAGCTTCCGTGTTCTCCAAGATAGATTTGAGATCCTGTTACCATCAGTTGCGGATCAAGGATGCCGACATTCCTAAGACAACTTTCAGGTCTAGATATGGTCACTACGAGTTTGTGGTCATGTCATTCGGATTAACTAACGCCCCAACAACATTCATGGACATGATGGATAGGGTGTTCAAATCATTTTTGGACAGCTTCGTCATAGTGTTCATTGACGACATTCTGATCTATTCGAGGACTAAGGAGGATCATGCAGAGCATTTGAGGAGAGTGTTGACAGCTTTGAGGGAAAACCAGCTTTATGCGAAGTTTTCTAAGTGTGATTTCTGTTTGGAGCAGGTGGCCTTCCTAGGTCCTGTAGTTTCGAGAGATGGTATAGCCGTGGACCCCACAAAGATTGAGGTCGTGAGTTCGTGGGCCAAGCCGACTTCAGTTGCTGAGATTCTCAGCTTTCTAGGTTTGGCAGGTTACTACCGTCGGTTCGTTAAGGACTTTTCTGCCATAGCCTCGCCCCTCACTCGTCTGACGAGGAAGGGTGTCGAGTTTGTTTGGGATAGCAAGTGTGATGAGAGCTTTGCCAGGCTCAAGCGCAGTTTGACTTCAGCACCAGTGTTAGCAGTCCCAAGGGAACAGGTGGTTTCGTAGTCTACAGCGATGCTTCCAAGTTTGGGTTAGGATGTGTGTTGATGCAACACGGGAAGGTAATTGCTTATGCTTTTCGTCAGTTGAAACCGTATGAGCAGAACTACCCGACTCATGATATGGAGTTGGCAGCAGTAGTGTTTGCATTGAAGATTTGGAGGCATTACCTGTACGGAGAGCAGATTCAGATGTTTACCGATCACCAGAGCCTCAAGTATTTGTTTACTTAGAAGGAGCTGACTATGAGGCAAAGGAGGTGGTTGGAGCTAGTGAAGGATTATGACTGCGAGATTTTGTACCATCTGGGTAAAGCCAATGTTGTGGCTGATGCTTTGAGTAGGAAGACGTCGCACTCCGCGGCGTTGTTGAGTTCCCAGCACAGTTTGAGGACAGAGTTTGAGCGGGCCGAGGTTGCAGTGTTGTTGGGTGAGGTTTCTGCCAGAGTAGCTCAGTTGACAGTTCAGCCTTCGATCAGACAGCGGATTATTGATAGCTAGCTAAGTGATCCCACACTTAAGAGATTGATTGACAGAGTTAGTGCTGAAGGAGACTTTGACTTCGTGTATTCACTAGACAGTGGGTTGGCTTACAGAGGCCGATTGTGTGTTCCGGAGGTTGCATGATTGAGAGCAGAGTTGCTTTCAGAGGCCCACAGTTCACCGTTTGCTTGGCACACCGAGGGTACCAAGATGTATCAGGATCTTAAGCAGACGTTTTGGTGGATGGGTATGAACTGAGACGTTGTTGAGTTTGTTAGTCAGTGTTTCACTTGTCAGCAGGTGAAGGCACCCAGGCAGAGGCCAGCTGGTTTGTTGCAGCCGCTGAGTGTGCCTCAATGGAAATGGGAAGAGATCTCCATGGAATTTATTTCTGGTTTGCCGAGGACTCCGAGGAAGTTTTCTCAGATCTGGGTGATCGTAGACTGTTTGACTAAGAACACACAGTTCATTCACGGTAGAGACACTTATACCTTGGAACAGTGGGCCCAATTTTTTTTGGAGCAGATCATCCGTTACCATGGTGTGCCTGTGAGGATTGTGTCGGATCGTGATTCGCGGTTCAAATCTCATTTCTGGAGGGTGCTTCAGAAAGGCTTAGGCACCGAAAGTGCGATTTCAAGATAACTTTTCACCCTCGCATGTGATGGTCGATCGAGAGGGTGAACCAGATTCTTTAGGATATGCTGAGAGCTTGTGTGTTGGACTTCCCGGGTAGTTGGGACCAGTATCTGTATCTGATGGAGTTTGCTTATAATAACAGTTATCAGTTGATGATCCAGATGGCTCCATTCGAGGCTTTGTATGGTAAGCCTTGCCGGTCTCCTGTGTTCTCGGAAGAGGTTGGTGATAGGCAGGTTTTAGGTCCTGAGTTTCTACAGTTGACCAACAGTGCAGTGCAGAAGATTAGAGCTCGTATGTTGACAGCTCAGAGTAGGCAGAAAAGTTACGCCGATGTGCGGCGTCGAGACTTGGAATTTGAGGTTGGACAACACGTGTTCTTAAAGGTTGCACCGATGCGAGGTGTGCTGAGGTTTGGTAAGCGAGGGAAGTTGAGTCCCCTTTTTGTTGGTCCGTTTGAGATTCTTGGGAGGATTGGCAGAGTTGCATATCGGTTAGCCTTACCTCCGTCGTTGTCAGCTGTGCACAGTGTTTTTCATGTATCGATGTTGAGGCAGTATGTGCCGGACCCGTCGCACATTGTAGACTTTGAGCCTTTGCAGCTGAATGAGGATTTGAGCTTTGAGGAGAAGCCTGTGAGGATTCTTGCCTTTGAGACTAAGACGTTGTGTAATCGTGAGATCCGTTTGGTAAAGGTTCAGTGGAGGAGTCAGGGTTAAGAGGAAGCCACTTGGGAGCGGGAGGACGAGACGAGATTGCATTATCCTGAGCTGTTTCAGTCTTAAGGACTTTCGAGGACGAAAGTCATAAAAAGGAGGGAATATTGTAACGGCCCAGGTTTTCATCCCGATCTTCCAGGTATGTCCTAAGGGTATTTTGGTAATTTGGTCGGGTCGTTAGGGCCGTTTCTGACTTTTTCAGCTGTTAATATTCTTGGATGGTCAAATGTACGGTTTGGTTGCTTTCTGGATGAGTTTGGGTATGGAGAGATGCAAAAAATAAAATTCAGGATTAAAAGTGCATCAGCTAGGATTCGAGCTTGGGTGGCCAAGGAGTCAATGGTGTGTCCTGCCAGTTGGGCCACCGGTTGTTTTTTTTACTCATTCCGCAGTATATCTTGGTTTGCCTTGGTTTTTGGGATTTAGGGAGTTTGATTAAAAGAGAAAAGAAATAGGTTTATTCATCTTTTTCTTCCCAATCCCCTTTGCAGTCCAACCACCTTTCTCCCAAGCTTCTTTGCGTGCGCCTTCTTCCGAGAGCTCCATCGTTCGTTCGTCCCCGGTAAGCATTCCTCGATCTCTCCTTCTCATTTTTTGGTGTTGTTCTTGCAGGTCGAGAGAAGGGTTTGGGTTTGATTGTAGTTTGGTGTTGATGCACCACCGAGCAGCGACCTCGTCCCTTGGCGTCGCCCCCGCAGCGGTTCTCGGATCGGATCGCGACGCGCAGCAACGCATCGCCCACCGATCGCGCCACCGCCGCCGTGTCGCTCAAAGAAGATCTCGCCTCCCGCCCGCCGTCGCTCGACCCGCCACCGCAAAGCAGGTGCTTCGCCAAAGACCGCGTCGCAACGCTTAGGCTCGCTGCGCGACGCGAGCGCACCGATTGCCCACGTCGCATCTCCCGTCCACGAGCAGCCCAACGCCCTGTCGCATCTGCATGCCCAGCCGCACGCGAGCACGCCCGCGCGCGCAGCCTTTGCCGCGCCAGCACGCCCAGCAAGCGCCCGTGCAGCCTGTCCGTCCGCGCACCAGCCCTGTGCCGTGTGAGTTGCTCCCGACCGAGCCGAGTGTTGTTTGTATTTTTATTTAAGGCCTATAGGTTGTGATATTTATTGTTGTTTGTTAGGTTCCCGATAGCTAGCTCGAGTTCGATTGCTGCATAGGATCCTTGTGTGTTGTTGCCTTCCGACCCAGGTAAGGATTTCTTACCGAAGTTGTGTGGGCCCTGCGATATATTATGTGATTGTTGATTGTATGTATGCTTATGTTTATCAGCATGTTAGTGGATAGGTGTTCTGTTCTGAATTCCGACTGGCATGATGTCTCGTGTTATTTCTCATGTTAGTTCCATGCTAGGTTGTTCTATTCTGGCATGTTCGTTATCTGTTTTTCCTCCGTAGTATCATGCTAGGTTCATTGTTTCTGCTGAGCACGTATTGGAATGATTGTTGTTATCTATTAGCTCAGAGTTCTGATAGGTAGCATCATCCGGGCGAGGATGCATAACGTAACTTGCATCCGTGGCAGGGACGTGCGAGGCAGTACTCCGTCCCTGATCCGTCGTTAGGGTTTAGCTAACCTTAATGGCTGCCCAGTGCAATCTTGGGTGAGGGTGGTACACTGTTAAATGCCCCAACGGTCGGGGGAATGACGAGGCATTGCCTTGTCCCCAGCAGTCGACACGACCTCAGCGTGTCGGCAGTAGCCCTTGATTGCCACCTAATAGGGCAAGGACCGGTTCCTGGTGTAAGCCTACCACGGCCGGTTTCTTAGCCTTAGGTGCGGTGGTACAGGCTGACATAGTCATAGTGTCCTGGTCTCACACCACTATGTTCAGTGACACCGATCCAGAGATTATTTAGGCATGCGCATCTTTGGACGTGGCAAAGATGCCCTAGACCCAAAGACCTCCCTCGGTTTGCAAAGAGCATGCCGTGCGCGCGCACACTCATTACAGGGCCGACTGGAGAGCTCCTCGGGATCTTGAGTTCAGTGCACTTTTCGTATCGACAGTAGTAGGAACGTTGAGGCCGAGTTTAGTTTCTCGTAGAGTATCGAGATGCGTTGTAGATTTCTAGAGTAAGACCGTAAGATGGCATCAGTGGTAATTATGTATGGATTAAAGTGATGTGCTATCTTCTGTGTTTATATTCATAGCTCGCATACTTTCTGCTAGATTACCAGTTATATCGTATTGTACCCCGGTTGGGGATTCTTACTGAGTAATTCGTTACTCACCGTTATTTTGTGGCTTTCCACAGGTAATCAGGGCGCGAGACAGGATGGCTGAAGGAGGAGCTGCTGATCATTGAAACAAGCTGTTTTAAATCTCTGAGTTTATGTTATATGTTTTGTTGTCCTCTGAATGCATGTAGTTGGGCACGGAGCCTTTAGGATGTTTTCTGATTGTTGTCTGGATTCTGACACTGTTGTAACTGTTAGGGGTTTTGAATGATTTGAATAAATATCTGATCAGAGTATGTTTTAAAATGCAAATAACTTGGAACAGGTGCTGGGAAACAGGGACAGGTTCCAGGACGTTTTACATTTGATTTATGAATGGATGTTTTCAATTTTTTTATTTTTCTTTCAGAATGTGGAAATGATCTTGCATATTGTTTTTAAGTTTTAAAGCATGCATTGAGGTAAAGGCCTAGTTTAGGACCTCTTTTCGGGTCGGGTCTTTACAATCTCTGATCAGAGTATGTTTTAAACTGCTTTTAGCTTGGAACAGGTGCTTGGAAACAGGGACCGGTTTCAGAACGTTTTATTCTTGTTTGTTAAAATGAATGTTTACAAGTTTTTTTTTTCATTCAGAATCTGGATAGCAATCTTCCATATTATATTTAAATTTAAAAGCATGAATTGAGGTAAAGGCCGAGGTTAGGACCTCTTAACGGTCGGGTCTTTACACAAAATCCTAGCCATATATTTTATTTGATCATCAGGGCAAATTTGAACTATTGGATGTTACTTGGAGTCCAAGTCCATGATTAGTATAAATAGGTGGGTGCCCATTGTTGGCAAACCATCCCAAATCACTCCAAGACTTCCCACATCTAAAGTGAGGTTGTGAGATAAAAATAGAGAGTGTTTCTCCTTCACTACTACAAAAATCAAGAAAGTTGACGAGCATGGAACGTCAACTGGCTAGTTTTGATGACGCTCTAAAAAACGTCAATATATCGACTGTCAACTAAAGTCATTATAGTTGACGCTTGTATAAGCGTCATGTAATAATATAGTTGACATGTTCGAAATGTCAAGACTAGAAGTGATTGACACAAAAAAAGCGTCATGTGAGGTTTTTTATGACATTTTCCACACGTCAACGAATTATTTTGTTGACAGTTATAAAACGTCAACGATAGTTTTAAAATGTCAAGTAAACATACATTTGTTGACGTTTTTTTATGTCAATAAAATTTATATTTGACAGTTTTTGTACGTTAACTAATATTTTACAAAACGTCATTGTAAATTAAGGTTGACACGTATTAAACGTCAAGGAATATACCTTTTATTTTTTATTTGGTCGAATTTATCAAATTATTTTGTTCATCCTGTTTAATAACCTGTTCATCCTATCAAATAGTATACTAAATTTCCTGTTCATCATGTCAAATATAGTTGGAGGGAATTCAAATTTTAAAATACAAAATATTTCAACATGAACATAAACATAATATATATTTTCAATAATACTATAATCTGAAAGGAAGTTAACATGTTTTGAACTTAGAAATGTCGTTCAAAGTTCTCTTCCTAAATGTATACAAAAAAATATATCATATTCCAAAAATATACCCCATCCAAACTATACCCCATCTAAAGTATACCCATTCCAAAAACTAACCAAACTATTTCCAAAACTAATTCTTCCACAAAAAAGAATATGAAGTATATGTTTCTTCAAAAGTTGTAGTCTTCCAAAATATATTCATGAGCTACAAACAAAAGATCATTCAGTAGCCACAGATCCAACTCACATGTAGGGCACTAGAAATTCAGCCCATTCCACACGCACTTCATCCAGCTCATCCTATGTGTATGCTTCTGTTTTATCAATCTGTCAACATTAATTAAGAGTCAAATAATAACTAATTTATGAAAATCAATTTAATAAATTTTCAAACTAAACAATAGAATGAAGAACATACAATTTCGGTGATGTTTGTGCTATTTGTTTTGATGATATCTCTCATATTTCTCATCACATAATAGCCACATTCGGTACTCCCCTCTTGTAATGGACACTATAATTCCAATAAAAAGAAGAAATAAATGAAGTCATAAATCACATAAAGACATCCCTTTGCTACACAGCCACATAAAGATGTTTCAAGTAGAAAATTTGTATTAAAAAAAGAATGAATCACATGAAAACATTTATTCCCACAGAACAACCAAAATGTAAGGGTATTACTTTCCTTAACAAATTTTGAAGATCCTGTTTTCACATAATGATCACATAAAGACATCCATCAATCTCTTATTTCCACAGAATAACCATAAGAAAACAAATAGAAAAGAGACATTACTTGCCTTAACATTTTTCCAAGGATTTTTTCGAGCAGATTTCAAGTTTTTCTGAGCTTGATACATTGTAAGTGCCCTACATGACATCCAGAGAATACACATATGAGCTTACTCTAAATCGTAAGTACTCGACATTTATTAAATAATAATAAAAAACTCAGCTTACATATTTATTATAGCTTTGAGATCATCTTTTGAACTAGTTCGCATTGAATAAAGGTAGTAAACCATATCCTTATATGGATGAATAACAACCAAGGACCAATGACCACTAAATGAAAAACAAAACTAATTAGAATACTTCACATTGACTATAATAACAAGCAAAAATGAATTATTTCAACTTCACTAACCCGGGATTATAAGGGGCAATAACTAGTTGATTGTCTTCTGCAATCATGAATCTGGAACAAAGATTGCGGGCTCTAACTTCTTGATTGTATTGACCTACCGATATTAGGGATGGATCTACGAAAATATATTTTGTAGCTATATTTGATTCATTACAATAATTGTGCAAGCTCCTACAAGTAAACACAAACGTCCACCAATATAAGTTTCCATTCAAATTTATAGACACTAAAATACGATAAAGTAAAAATTACTTACGCCATGTATGCAACAAGTGATAAAGTCTTGACTTCTTTCATGTTGTACATATAAAAAATATCTCATCGTAAAACAAAGCTCGTGCGATTGCACCCAAAAAGCCCACTAGGGAGTTTGAAGGAAATACTGTCATCCTTGTCCATAGCTCTTTCAACAAACTTATGAATAGACGTTAAAGCAACTAGTAACTTGCGCGACGATAGATCAGTAAATCTTCTCTTTTTACTACCCTTCTTCCTAGGTTTTTCCTACCATAAGAAAGTTAGAAATTCATTAGATTTCAAGAGTTAGACTATGTCCATTTGAATTTTTATAAAGTTTAAAATTAAAGAACTAACCTCCTTTTTTTCTGGTTCTTTACAAAATTCCACCGTCGTGATGATAACATCTTCTTCGATCTTAACTCCTCTCTCCTCTACATTCTTTGAAGGTCTTTTTGAGCAACTTACTTCTCCTGAAATTGGCGAGAATTGTGACTTGTGCGCATTATCTTCCAATTCTTTCACTCGTCGACGCAACTTCTCGTTCTCATCAATCAATTCTTTCTCCTTTTCACTTGTCGTTTGTGTACTTCTAGTTTTTTTTGCTGTGTGAAAATATGTCGTAGGTGTTATACAACTCCCTACCCCACGTACACGACCACTATATTCATGACAACCCAATGCTTGTGCCAAAACATCATTAGGAGTACAATTTTTGTCGGCGGTTAGGTTTAAATTTTCTTGGATTTCATCCTACATAAATAAAAAAAACATCACTTTATAGTAGGAAAAACCTATAATATTGAAACATTAATTTGTATACATGGACATGTAATATTTGATCTTACCATTCTTCTTACTACTTTCTGTACTTCCTCGTCCTCAATCTCTCATTTCTTATTGGAATGAGCTATTTTCCACAAATTATGTCGTTGCATTTCAGTATCGCTTGCCCCTTGTTTCTTCTACAGTAATCCAATGAACACAATGCGTTAGATACATAATATGAGAAATTTTAATATTGGTAGGTACATTATATAACCCATTACCAATTCCTCCTTAATGTTAGCATAACCTTTGCGAGCGAGTCGATGATTGTACTTTGCTTTGGCTCTTCGTTCTTGTTGTTTAACTCTCCATTCCTATATTAATGTAATGAGCAATAACATACAATATAAATAATAATATAGTCATTCTAAGTTTTTCATACCTGAAACTCTTTAGTTAGTCGTGATTTGACAAACTTAGTCCATTCGTTTATGTCGATGAATGCATATACAGTTGGTGGATTCTCTAACAATTGAGGTTCATCCTTAAACGACATTATATGTTTTGAGGTTAGCTTGTTCTTGAATTGACAAAAGGCAGTGCTTGCCGTTCTTAGAATATTCTTTTTTGATCTAATATCAATTTCAAAAGCAGCCTACACATTAAAAGTACATATTTTTTTTAATATTTAACACATAACTCATAAATATTTTAGAATGACAATCATGAAAAAATAAACATACCTCGACGATATTAAACACCTTTTCTTTCAACTCTTTTGGCACATCCTTCCATTTTTATAAGTAATGGGGATATGATGATGATGCACAGTGGTTCCGATAAATGAATGCAGCTTACTTCCATTTTTTCCAATTGGTATTCCATCCTCATTATAGGTAACAATTCTTTTCCCTCTACTTCTTTTGCGTGTTACATTGTACATAACAGTTGCACCTCGAGTTTTCTTCTTCTTTGTCGATGTTTTACCTAACTCAAGATTAGCATTCGCCTTGGTACATGGAACATCATGTGATCCTACAGCTGAGTTTTTTTTTGTTTCTTCTTTTTATTTGCATCATATTTCCATCTTGATTCACCACATTGAGGACAAATATTTTCACTTATATATTCGTTTCTATACAAACAACAATCATTAGGGCATGCATGAACTTTTTCATAATCCATTCCTAATGCCCCCAAGGTTTTCTTTGCTTCATACATAGATGAAGGAAGCTCATTAGTCATAGGCAGAATTTCTTTAAATGTTTTTAGCAATTCTGAAAAACTAATGTCACTCCATCCAAATCTAACTTTCAAATTATACAATTTCACTAGTGTAGACAACTTAGTGAATTTCTTGCATCCCCTATACAATGGTTTCTCGGCATCGGTAAGCAACTTCTCAAATCCCCTTGGATCTTTTGAATATTCCTCTTGAGCAACTTCAATCATTTCCTTAACACCTCCAACATCATTCTCTTCATACATATCAGTGTCCGACTTAGAATACCCACTATTGAAAGTTGAACTAGGAAGATCTTCGCCATGACAATACCAAACTGTATAACTTTGATCTATGCCACTGACATATAAATGGTCTCTAATAACATTGCGACTATGCTTTTCACAATTACAACATTTCAAACAAGGACAACGAATTGATGTACTATTTGTATTAGAGAATCCATATTCAATAAAATTTTCCACACCCAACTCAAACTCTTTAGATAATCTACTCTTGTTCATCCACGATTTATCCATTATTAGAAAGCTGTTCAAGGAACAATAATTAGTATTAAAGCTATTGGGGTCATTCAACCACTACAAGAAAAGACAATAATTCTCAATTTAAAGGCCAACACAAGAAAAGAAAAGAATTGCAGCCTTCATCTTTTTACTCTTCAATATTGATTTGCTCTTAAATTCCCTACGAAGTGTTAAAGTGCTTTCACTACTCTAAAAAAAATAATAACACTCTTTAAACAAATTATCTAGGCAAAGAGACCAAGTCGTGAAGAATCTAAATTGAACTCTATGAAAAAACAAAAATCAATATTTCACCTCCAACCTCTAGAACTAAAATAAGGACAACAAGAAAAAGAATAAAAATAGAGGAGAATTTGGGTGCAGTCCAGGTAGTACCCCCACCACGATATCATTCATGAAACAATTTGGACCACTTGGGTTTCCTTGAGTGATCTAGATTAAATGAACTTACATGGCTGTCCCTACAAAGTTGGATGAAATTTCTCACATTTTTTTAAGAATGTTGAAAAAAGAAACCTCATTTTGATTTCCATTTTGCTCACTTGGTTTTTGTAAATGTAACCTTTAAAACCTTGCTTATTACCCAATATTTACTTAATTAGCTGAGTGGGTGAATTTGTCAGCAAAAAGAACACGAAAAAAATAGTTTGTATACCTATATAGTGACTATTAGTTAGTCTTTATCTACATTTTCATTTAAAAGATACAATTGTTTTGGCTAGACAATTGGAATGGAAACAGAGCCCTCAATTTGACATATCCCCTCATTTACAATATCTCTTTATGCAAGCAGGCTTTAATTACTGATTGTTGGGGTGTGTCACTCATAGATCCTGGAACTTGAAACTTCAAAGAAACTCTTAAGGATGATGAAATTTCGGAGTGAGCAGAATTATCTCATCTTTTGGATAGTACCACTCTAAATGATAGAAAGGATTATTGGAATGGACTCTGGAAACAAGTGGGACTTTCACATCTAAATCTCGATTAAAGCAATTATCTGCATCCCCTTTGGCTGAAAATAGTGAATATTATATCGAAATATGGAAATCCCAACATCCTAAGAAGGTAAAGTTCTTTGTTTGGGAGCTTAGCCATGGAGCTATCAATACTATTGTCACCTACAGATGAAATTGCCGAGAATGGCCTTGGCACCTTACAATCATGGCTAAAATCTATGTGAAATTATCTACTCTATGTCAAATTATCTACTCTACACTTGTTTCAGGTTTTTTTCTTTCAACTTTTGCCTATTTTTTATATCTCTTTTTCAGCTTGGAATTTCATCGAACACCTTACAGTCATGGCTAAAATCTACAAATTCCTACAATGTTGATTCACTTTATCCATCTCTTTCAATTAATTTCTCACTACTAAGTTATCAAATGCCTAAAAAAATAGTGTAGCCTTCATAATTCAGTACATCAAGTGATTTTGGCATCCAACAAAATGAAATGATATTTGAAGAGAGGGGAGGGGTTAATAGAGGAGTAAATTTACCTGGAGAACCAAGCAGATCTGTTGGCGAGCAGAGAAACGATTGGAAGAAGAGAGAGGACGGACGTGTGCGGGAGCTCTGTTGTGCGTGAGTGGCAGTGGGCTTGCGCGTCGAGCTCTGTTGCGCGGGAGCTCGGAGCGTGCGCGAGAGGTATGTGAACGAAAGAGTGGCGCGACGAGCTCTGGTGTGCGAGGGAGTGGCAGTGGCCGTTCGCGACGAGTTCTGTTGAGCGGGAGCAGTGGCCGTGCGCGACGTGCTCTGTTTTGCTGGAGTGGTAGTGGTATGTGAACGAAAGAGCGCGGCGCGGTGAGAACAAATTCGACTAAGGCGACGGCGTTAAGAGGGCGGTAGGAGAGGAAGGGGTTAGGGTTTGAGGATGGAGAAGGGAATATGATTTTCCTTTTACTTTTCTTAATGTCCTAAATGAGTTTTACTTTATTTTTTCCTTTTTTTCCCCCTCATTTAACAAAACAAAAACCAAAACAAAACAAACATTTTCTCCTTCTTTTTTTCCCCCATTTAACAAAACAAAAACCAAATCGTGATTATTAAAACTAGATTTAATAATTTAATTTTTTATAAGTATTCATTGATGTTTATAATTAGTCAACACATGTATCATAATAATTGACATGCAGAATGCGTCAACTAAAAAGAAGCAACAAAATCATCTCCGCCTTTTTGTATTAGTTGACGTTTTTTATACTCAATTTGTATTACTTGACGTTTTTTCCTTATAAACGTCAATTATTAAAAACTATCGAGCGTCAACTATACCATTTTTTGTAGTAGTGCTTGTAAGAAAGCTTCTTGTTTCTTTGTAGAGAGAAGGTTTGTAACTCCTATTTTTATAATAAAGTTCTTTTATCCTTGCCCGTGCTTTTTACCTTAATTTGTTTAGGCATTTTCCACATAAAATCATTCTGTCATTCTTTCTCTTTTTCCTATTCATTATTATTGTTATTTTCAATCTCTTTTAGTTGTGATCTTGCTCTATTCGATTGAAACGATGATCACAAGCAGTATCAGAGCCTAATTCTTTGTGTAAATATCTACTTATCGTATGCTCTGTAGTTGCCACTAGAAGTGGTTCCTCCACATCATAAAATAAGTTAGATACTTTTCATCTTTGTTGATAGGTACGTGGATTGTTTACAGTTTGTGGTAGAAGTAATGGCGGCAAAGTTCGAGATTGAGAAGTTCAACTGTAAGGACCCGACCCGAAAAACGGTTTCTAACCTAGATCTTTACTTAGCATGCATGATTAAGAATTTAAAACACCATTCATAATAACAATTTAAAACCTTTCAAACCACACCATTAAAACAAATCCAGAAAGCCATTAAATAAAACTAGCAATTAAAGTGACTGATTAGTACTTCCTTGAAAACAGAGAAAACGGTTCGAGAGAATAATAAATAGTTTTGTGTGCTTCCCTAGGGATTCAAGTCCCACTACATGCTAAATCAAAACAATAAATAAAATAACGTGCATCTCAGAGTTCAGCCATCCATGATCATCCAGCAGCCTCCTCCTAGCCATCCAGCCTCTGTCCCAAGTTACCTGGTGGGAAGCCACAGACAAATAAGGGTGAGCAACGAGTTACTTAGTAAGAATCCCCAACAGGGGTACAATACGAAAACATCTCATTTAGCACACTGACATGCAATCATACAATGACTTAGAGCAAAACGGTTGGTTTAGGCTATGAGCTACTCCTAGAGCGAGCCTATTCAAGGGCTTACATCTACAGCCTATCCTAGGTTCTACACCTGGATGCCCTTCGAGGTCTTACACAACTAGGACTCAATGAAGCCCATCGGGGAATTATACACCAGGATGCCCAACGGGGTCTTACACCTGCAATCAATGATGCCCATCGGGGTCTTACACATCTAGGATGCCCATCGGGGTCTTACACCTCCAAATGAATGATGCCCATCGGAGTCTTACACATCTAGGATTCCCATCGGGGTCTTACACCTCTAAATCAATGATGCCCATTGGGGTCTTACACATCTAGGATGCCCATCAAGGTCTTACACCTCCAAATAATTGATGCCCATCGGGGTCTTACACATCTAGGATGCCCATCGGGGTCTTACACATCTAGGATGCCCATCGAGGTCTTACACCTCCAAATCAATGATGCCCATCGGGGTCTTACACATCTAGGATGCCCATCGGGGTCTTACACCTCCAAATCAATGATGCCCATCGGGGTCTTACACATACGAATGTCCATCGGGGTCTTACCCGAGCGGGACCTAAACTAGTTACCCTTACAGTATTCTACACTATACATCACCTGCCCATCCCTAGCATGGAACTAACAGATTAAAACAGGACAAGGTTATGCCAAGATAAGGAAACCCCTAGCATGGACCTAATATAATATAACAGGAAAACAAGCACAACACAATCTGGAAGCAAGAGAGCATGTAACCTATCCACTAGAAATTTCATACAGTCACAAGATATGGTATGCTATCAAGTATTCGCAGGGTCCACACAACCCCGGTAAGAAATCCTTACCTGGGAGCAAGCAGGAATAGTGACCACCACCAACAAGTGACCCTCGAGCTTCTAAGCGAACCCGAGCAACCTAAGCAAGTAATAAAATCATCCTAATTAAACAAACAACAGCTAATATCCTAAGGTCCAAAAGAGTGGGGGGTTCGGGAACTACCAATTTGAGAGCACTAGGTCTCGGCAAGGCAGGCATTTAGACAGGGCGTGCAAGGAACGACAGGCTGCTGCGCTGCTGGGCGGCTGGTGCAGCAGAGGGCACTGGGTGCTAGGCACGGGCGCGCGGGTGCTAGGGTGAGGCGTGTGGCCCTCGGCGGCAAGGGCAAGTAGGGCGTGCGGCTGAGCAGACGGGCGTGCAGACGCAGACGGCGCGGGGGTGCGGATGCGGACGGCGCTGGGGCGCAAGCGTGCGGACGCGGACGGTGAGCTGGGACGGCGAGCGGACGGACGGAGTGACGTGGCGCTGGCTGCGCACGGTGCAGGCGACGACACGCAGAGCGCTGGGCGCGATGCAAGCGATGGCGTGCGGTTTGCGAGCTGGCTGCGACCGTGGCGGTGGGGCTGCTGCAGGGCTGCTCGGTGTGGTCTAGGGCTGGCGGTTGTGTGCGGCGAGGCAAGGTTTGGGCGATGGCGACAATGGTGAGAGGGTGAGAGTTGCGTGTGGGAAGGGTTAGGGTGAAATCTTGATCTTCTCCCTTTTTTGTTTTCCTTTTTCCTAAATTAAATAGGCTTTGGGGATCTCAAAATCCCTTCCCAAGGCTTCCCTCCTTCGATCCCTAGCTGACGCGTTTATTTTCCTTAATTAAATCCAAGCTTCCAAATTCCTTAGGTCCAAGGTTCGAATCCCCCAAGGAGCATCATTTAAAATTCCTATTTTACACTTGACCAATAAACCCCCAGAAACCTTAATAAATCCAACTGTTCCTGGAAACACTCTTAAAAATCTTATTTTACAATTAACAGAAACCCGGGCTGTTACATCAACATGACTAATTTCTCGTTGAGGAAGATGAAGATGAAGACTATCTTGAGGAAAGATAACTATCTTGCAACCATCAGCAAGAGGCCGGGGAACATCACAAACGATAACAAGTGAAATGAGATAGACGGGAATGCTATTGCAAATCTTCATCTAGCACTAGCAGATGTAGTTTTGTCAAGCATAAAAGAGAAGAAAACTGCACTAGAGATTTGAGAACATCTCACCACGTTGTACTAGGCCAAGTCACTTCACACCAAGATTTTCCTTAAGAAGAAACTGTAAACTCTTCGAATGTCAGAATCTACTTCAATGACGGAGAACATGAGCAAATTGAATACTCTATTTATTCTCAACTCACGTCGTTGGGTTATAAAATAGATTCAACTAAACGTGCTGAAATTCTACTTCAAAGTCTTCCTAATTCATATGATCAACTTGTCATCAACCTGACAAATAATATTTTGACCTACTGTCTAAACTTTGATGATATTGGAACTATTGTCCTTATAGAAGAAAATCGGCGCAAGAACAAAGAAGACAAGTTGGCAAGCTCACAACAAATAGAGGCTCTGGTGGTGACAAGAGGGAGATCAATGGAATGTGGCTTCAGTGGGAGCTAAAACCAAGGAAGGACGAAATCAAGAAGTATGAAGAGCATGAAGTGCTACCATTGCGGTAAGAAGGGACATATGAAGAAGAATTGGTGGAATCTAAACAAAAAGGATTCCAATCCTCAAGGAAATGTAGCAACCACTTCAAATGAAGGTGATGTTTTATCTTGTGAAGCAGTGGAAACTATCATAGGGGAAAAGAGCTTGAATGATATCTTGTTAATTGATTCGGGAGTGACTTATCACATGACCTCTTGACGAAAATGGTTTCATCACTATGAACCTATCTCAAAAGGACTTGTGTTCAACTGCAATGATAATGCCTTGAAGATTGTCGGTATTGGAACTATCAAGTTGAAGTTCCATGATAATATTGTCCTCACAATTCAACATGTGTGACATGTAGAAGGCCTTAAAAAGAACTTGCTTTCATTAGGAAATCTTGATGACCTTGATTTCAAAGTTGTGGTGGAGAAAGGAGTCATGAAAGTGATTCTAGGAGCGCTGGTACTTATGATAGGAGAAAAGGTTGACAACAACTTGTACATGCTGATGGGAGAACTTTGCAGAAGGGAGAGGCATCAGATGCCTCAAGTAGTTCAAGTAAAAAAATTTCAATGATGTGGCATCAGAGACTTGGACACATGTTAGAGTATGGAATTAAAGTTCTTGCGGAGCAAAATCTACTTCCTAGGCTCTCTAAGGCGTCTCTACCTTTGTGTGAACATTGTGTTGCAAGTAAGCAACACAGATTAAAGTTCAACACATCGAATTATAGAAGCAAAAATATTATAGAATTGGTTCATTTTGATGTATGGCAAGCATCGGTTAAATCCTTAGGAGGAGCAAGGTACTTTGTGTCCTTTATCGACGACTACTCCAGAAGGTGTTTCGTTGTATCTCATCAGGAAGAAGGCATATGTGTGTTTGATCTTTAAAATATTCAAAGCGCAAGTTGAACTACAGTCAGAAAAGAAGATCAAGTGTTTGCGGACAGATAATGTTGGAGAATATACAAGCAATGAGTTTGCAGAATTCTACAATCAACAAGGTATTAAAAGGCAGTTCACTGCTGCCTACACTCTTCAAGAAAATGGAGTGGCAGAGCGGATGAACAAAACCTTGTTAGAGAGAACAAGAGCAATGTTAAGAGCTGTAGGCTTGGACAAATCATTCTGGGCAGAAGCAGTCAATACCACCTATTATGTAGTGAATCGTGCTCCATCAACTACCATTGAGTTGAAGACGCCAATGCAGATGTGGACTGGAGAGTCTGTTGATTATTCAAACCTCCATATATTTGGAAGTTTGATGTACGTGATGTACAATACCCAAGAAACTACAAAACTGGATCCCAAATCTAGAAGATGTTTATTCTTAGGGTATGCTGATGGTGTGAAGGGGTATCACCTATGGCATCCCACTACCCACAAGGTTATCATCCCCAGGGATGTGATGTTCATGGAATATAAGAAATTGATAGAAAATGATAACATTGTGACTGAAAGCTCTGAAACTCAACTGTACATGTGGAGAAAGAATATGAAGATGACCACTTTGAAGCTGAACCAACGCACGAGATTCAAGATCCAGTTAAGTCACAAGAGATGTGCCATTCTAGCTGAATGACAAAACCACCCAGTTGGTAGTCTTATTATATTATAGAGAGTAAGATTGCATATTGTCTTCTAACCGAGGATGGAGAACCATTAACATTCTAAGAGGCAATGACTAGTTCAGATGATGCTTAGTGGATGATAGCTATGCATGAAGAAATGAAAGCTTTTCATAAGAACATGACTTGGGAACTTGTAACACTACCACGAGGAAGAAAGCCCATTGGTAAACAATTGGTATATAAGATCAATTGCAACAACGATGATCAAGTGGAGCGGTATCATGCAAGATTGTTGGTAAAAGGATATGCTAAAAAAGAAGGTATCAACTTTAATGAAATATTTTCTCCAGTAGTTTGACTTACTACTGTTAGAATAGTCCTTGAAATGTGTGCTACATTTGATTTACATCTGGAGTAGTTAGATATAAAAACCGTGTTTCTCTATGGTGATCTTGAAGAAGAAGTCTATATGCTCCAACCAGAAGGTTTTGAAGAACAAGGAAAAGAGAACTTGGTTTGCAATTTGAACAAATCTCTGTATGGTGTCAAACAGGCGTCGAGATGGTGGTACAAGAGGTCTGATTCCTTCATCATGAGCCTTGAATACAACAAACTTAATGTAGACCCTTGTGCATATTTCAAGAGGTTTGGTGAAAAAGATTTCATTATCTTGCTGTTGTATGTTGACGACATGTTGGTAGGCCCCAACAAAGACTGTATTGAAGAATTGAAGGCTCAGTTGGCTAGGGAGTTTGAAATGAAGGACTTGGGATCAACAAACAAGATTCTAGAGATGCAAATTCACCGAGACATAAGTAAATAGAAAGATTTGGCTATCTCAGAGGAACTATTTGAAAAAAAGTCTTGCGGCGCCTCAACATGGAAGTATGTAAGCCAATTTCTACCCCTCTTTTTGTAAATTTCAAATTATCTTCTAGTATGTGCCCTAGCAGTGAAGTGGAGAGGATGGAGATGTCTCGAGTACCGTATGCATCAGCAGTGGGAAGTTTAATGTTCTCCATGATTTGTACCAGACCAGACATTGCACATGCAGTGGGAGTAGTTAGTTGGTACATGGAAAATCCTGGTCAAGAACATTGGAATGCTGTAAAAAGGATCCTTAGATACATTACAGAATCGATAGATGTTGCATTATGTTATGGTAGATAAGAATTTATTGTTAGAGGATATGTTGACTTAGATTATGCAGGTGATCTTGATAAAAGCAAATCCACCATCAGATATGTGTTCACTCTTGCTAATGAAGCTGTAAGCTTTGTAAGCTAGGGTTTAAAACTGCAATCGGTTATGGCTACGTCAACAACATAAGCAGAGTATGTTGCGGCTACACAATCTAGTAAAGAGGCGGTATGGTTAAAAATGTTGATGGATGAACTTGGGCACTAGAAGAATAATATTTCACTGCTTTGTGACAGTCAGAGTGCCTTGTATCTTGCAAGGAATCTAGCTTTTCATTCCATGTCAAAAAATATTCGAGTGTAGTACCACTTCGTTAGTTCAAAAGTGGAGGAAGGAACAATAGATATGTAGAAAATTTATATAAAAGAAAACCTAGCAGATTATCTAACAAGGCAATCAATGCTGACAAGTTTGACTGGTGTCGATCTGTGAATTGCCTAGCAGAAACATAAGCAACTTGGAGATGGCAAGGAAAAAAAAAACGGTGTGGAGATTTATTGATGGACCAATCAAATCACCAAGTGGGAGATTGTTAAATATTAAGACTCAAATAACATTTTATTTAAATGTTAAGGCCCAAAGAAGAATTTAGAAACTATGGGCCAAAGAAATTCTAGATTTCCACCATGGACAAAGAAAAATCTAGATATTTATTTCTCATTAAAAATCTAGATTTTTACTCTGTCCAAAGCCAAGTTGTGGTAAAATCCAAGCCATATATTTTACTTTATCACTAGGGCAAATTTGGACCATTGGATGTTACTGATAACTCTCAAGAATTGAGAGTTAAAGCAGCTTAATTAAGATATTTATAAAAGAAATTAAATCAATTATGTAAGAAAGTTTGACCTTTGCAGACTTAAACCATGCATAAGTGAAAATCTGGACAAAAGTCTATCAGAAGAAGAAGCGAACATAAAAGTGGCGAAATAGCATGAATACTAGTCAAAATATGGTTATCTAAAAAAAGAATTGATACTTCTATTCTTTTGTAGGACATCCCAGTCAAGCGAAAGGAATAAGGAAGAAGGAAGCTCGCGCCAACGTCACCACAGCGAAATTGAAGCCTACCAGATTTCAAAAGAGGCAAACCTATGTTTGACATAGCGAAGCCTTGCGAAGCAACAAGCTGAGCTCAAGAAAAATATCTCCCAAAAGGACGTGTGGCAGCAATCGGTGCTCTCAAAATAATCTCAACCGTTCATCTTGTCGACCCTGATGCACTTGACAAAGCAGATTTTAGAGCAGCCTTTTGACAAAGAGGATCACAAAGCAGCTTTTGGCAGGATCGAATCGCAGAGGAGAAGATAAAGTGAACTTGTCTGGAGTTCTATATAAGGCGCGAGTTCCATAAATTTCATTGGATCAATTTCCAACATTTTCTCTCTAGTTTTCAGTGCTCCGATCACATTTCCGACCAAGCATTCTTCCTTGTAGCAGATTTCAGCTGTTGGAACAGTTTTATCGGGCTTCGTTGTAGTTGTTTATTGCTTTATTGTTTCCTTAAGTTTCTTCGTCGCACAAAACTTTGTAACCATTTCTTTAGCAATTTCAGTGTTCTAGTTTTCTTTCATCTCGTTATTGTTTGTGAATCTCATGTTGGAGCATGTTTCTTGTCTTTTATTTATACTTAAGCATGTTTTTCGTCAGAATGAGTCACTAAATCTGTTGTCAGAAGGTTAAGGGGAAGTAAGGAAATCGCGTAAGCGAAGAGATTAGTGAAGTAGAAGTTTCTGCATGTGAACATCATTAATGTACATCTTGCTTTTAGCCATTCGTATAAACTTTGTGTTGAGTCGAGAGATCGGGACGAAGCGAACTTGTATGCATAAGTTTTGAAGTGAACACTTAGAGATAAGGATCGCTTAGGGCTAATTGTGGTATTGTTGTTGTTGAACTCGAGAGAGTCAGCTAGGGTGCTCAAGAGAACTTAAGGGCTCACTTTTAGCTTAGCCTTTCACTAATTGCTTCGCTTAAGCGAAGCCTTGAAAACCTGATCCTTCCGTACTTTACCCTATTTGTTAACATATCATGTTGCCATTATTCATTGCATCATACCATTCATTCTTTTATCATACTGGTTACCTTTAACTCTTGCATAAAAAAAAGTTTAAACACAACAAAAATCCCTGTGGCGAATTACCTTTACTTAAATTAAAGCTTGCTACAACAAAGACTGTGTATACTTGCACAACCTTTGGGGAAATACACACACGAATTTGGCTTGAAATATAGTAAAGATTTCGCCTTGGCGAAATCTAAAACAAGCAACGTCATCATTCCTCGTGAATAATTATTTTTATAAATTGTGTGTTGATATTTCAAACAATTTTTAGCACCGTTGCCAGGGATTTTTAAGTGTTTTTACTTGCAGTGTAGTGTTGAGAGTAGTATTTCGAGATGAATTTGTATGTGTGTTTGTTGTAGGGAGGTTCGCGGAAGCGTATGCGAAGACAAGGTTTCATCGAACCTTTCGATCTAGAACTTGAGCGAACTCTCTGCAGACGACATAGAAACTGAAGGCAAAACAGGCCAGTGCAAATGGCTGAACCGGCCAAAAATGCGGAAGTCCACCCTGAGGAGCCCGTCGCTCCTAATTATGAACACGCAGATAGATTCCTCGCCACCCCTATCATGATGGATGATGACAGGGATGGGGTGGTAAGATTATACGTTGCACCGAACATCACAGAATTCATGCAAGGAGGTATCCAACTAGACGATGGGGTGAGGGCATTTGAAATAAAGCCAATGATGAATACTTTGCTGCAGCAAAAGGCTCAGTTCCATGGGATGGCAAGCGAAGACCCTCACAACCATTTAAGGGAATTTATGGGTGTCTGCGATTCGTTCGTAATCCCAGATATGACAAGAGGCAGGCTGAGGCGAAGTTTGTTTTTGCAGTTCATACATGGTAAAGCAAAGGAATGGTTGTATACACAATAAAATTAACAAGCTATTGCATGGGGAGAGTTAGAGAAACGATTTTTGTTAAAATACTTTCCACCCAAAAAGATGATGTAGAATCGTGACGAGATTGTTTTATTCAGGCAAGCAACAGGCGAATCTATCGTTGATGCATGGGATCGCATCAAAATGATCCAACGAAGGTGCCCACACAACAGATTCCCGTGTTGTGTTCAATTTGAATAGTTTTATAGAGGGTTGACTGAAGCTGCTAAAATGGTGATCAATGCATCTGCGGCAGAAGCATTGTCATCCAAAACCTACAAGAAAGCAGTTGAAATCGTGAAAAGGGTAGCCTAAAAAACTTGTCAATGGAAAGAAGATCCTCGCGCGGACACCAAATCAAGTGCGAAGGCTTAGTCTGCTAATGAGGTAGAACTAAAACAGCAACTGGCTGAAATGAAGGCGATGTTGACTAGCCTGTAAGAAGGAAACCAAACCAAAGCTAAGACCTACAATGTTGTAAAGACCCGACACTAAATGGTCCTAACTGGCCTTTACTTCAAGATGAAATTCTAAAAAAACAATATAATAAACTAAAAATTCAAAAACATCTTTCATAAATAGTTCAATCCCAACATGCTTGAAAGTAAAGAAAATAGTTCAACAGTTTTAGCCTTTGGCCATAGTACAATAAAACAGTTACAAATTTCTCGGTTTAACACTTCCAACATGAAAGCCAATAAAATGGAATGAGGTAATGCAACAGACTTTCCCCATGATCATCCAGCTCCTCCTCTAGCCACCTCGATGTTGTGCCAAGTTACCAGGTGGAAAAACTACAGAAAGGGTGAGTACAATTGCACTTAGTAAGAATCCCCCAATTTGGGTACAATACACAAGATACATCATCTATAACCTAGCATAGCATCAAATACATATAAGGCAGTCTCAAACAATAACAGACAACAAGTGTCGAGTAGAGTCAGCACGCCACACGGCTGACTAGACAGGAGAGCAACCTAAGTGACCTCGGTCTCTGGAATGTCTAACTCTAAGACAACACTAGGTTAGCACTCAACTGGGCTAACTTGGACAGCACGCTACTGGGCTTGTCGTGGACAGCACGCAACTGGGCTTGTCCTTACTATGCTCGGGTAGCACGCAACTGGGCTCAACCCTGATATAGCTCAAACTTGGCTGTCTATGAACAACACGCAACTGGGCTAGTCCTGAAGCATATTCGGTTGGCACGCAACTGGGCTAAACCCTGTATTGGCAATGCCACGGGATCTAAAATGCCACTGGGTCGATCTGGGACCGCACGCAACTGGGTAGATCTAAAATGCCACGGGATCCTTACCTGGTCGATCTGTTAACCCTTAGGGGTATTTTGGTCTTTTTCTCCCCGGGCAGGATTTGTGGATTTTCAGGATTTCAAGGTAGCTCCTGCCTTTGTCGAGGCTTGATTGTTGTTTGTAAGAACCCGACCCAAAATACGGTCCTAAACCTAGGTTCTCACTCAGCATGCAAGTTAAAATACTTCATCAAGCGGTTTAGTGCTCATATTTAAAACCTTTCAAAACATTTAGAAACGGGGAATGCTTAAAACATAATCAACAATTTTGTTTAAGAAAAACCAACGAAGTAAAACAAGCCTGGCCAGTATATAAAAAAACATTCAAAACAGTTCAAACAACTTTTTTATAATGTTTTCCCCTAGGACTCCTGTCCATCTACATGCTGAACAAATATGCAAACAATAAAGACAGAGTGCCGGCAGCTCCCATGATCATTCAGCTCCCTCCGCTACGCTAGCCGTCCGGTCTTTGTCCCAAGTTACCTGGTGGAAAACCACAGAAATAAGGGTGAGTATAAACATACTCAAGAAGAATCCAACCGGGTACAATACGATACTTCAATCATCTAGCACCCTAGTATACATGCAAACGATTACTAACATGCATCATAGCTCAACGAGCTTACAAGGCAGAATCTGGAATCCTCGGAAGTCTCCTTCTTCCGACCTAATGATTGGCTCTCATAACCAATCCGGGACATCTCCGAGGGTCTTTCTCCTCGGCCAATTGATCACTCAAAACCGATCCCAAAGATGTCCGACACCTCGAGGGTCTTTTTCTCCTCGACCATATGATCGACTCAAAAGCCAATCCCAATGGGTGTCCTCAAGGGCCTCTTACCCTCGCTTATAACTGGACTATCGGGAGAGTACCCAAGTCCGGCTCTAAACAGAAGGAACGGTGTACTCACGAACATTAGCCGGGAGCTCTCCGAACCGGCGACTAACGCTGGCGTGTGCGCAAGACACCGCATTGCCGCAACCAGCGTAAATGTGGGGGCCTAAGTACAAACTACGCGGGCCGTGCACGCATGCCTAAAGACTCGAAAGCGGTGTCACCGAACACATGAGTGGCGAGGCCCTCAAGACTCATCCTGCACTGTACCACCGACTGAAGCTAAGAACCGGCCAAGGCGGGCTTGCACCGCTGGGTGGTTCCGCTCTAGCAGCTACAAACTAGGCTTATGCCGATGTGGTAGCTAAATCCACATCACGCCGGGGAAGCAATGTACGTTATGCTTCGCTCTACTTACGACCGGTGGGGACAAGGTACGTTATGTCCGCTCTCAGCCTCTAGATGATGACAGCCCTAACACACTAGCTAGAGTATAGAGTAAACGATTCCTGGCTAAACATACATAATCATCATCAATCATACATAACCTAGCATGATACTACGAACTTAAAGCAGAATCTCAAGCATCTTTGGAAGAACAATCCTAGCATGGCACTAACATGTACAAACAAGCAAACATGCTAGCAGGAATGCAATCACAAGTCATCCTATCCACTAATCATGCCCATAAAAGTAAACATGCATATAAGGCACAATCAAGAAAGCATCGCAGGTCCACACAACCACGGTGAAGGAATCCTTACCGAAACGAAAGCAGAAATAACCTTCACAATCAAATTAATGACCCTCGAGCTTTAAAGCGAAACCGAGCAACCAACCGAGAAGGCACGGGGTCTCGGCAGCAAGGGGGCAAGGCTGGGCGCTGCTGGTGCGGCTGGGGCGCTGGGCGCTGGCTCGGGCGCGCGGCAAGGCGAGACGTCGGGTCAACGAGGACAGGCAGCGGGCGTGCATACGCATGCCTAAAGACTCGAAAGCGGTGTCACCGAAACACATGAGTGCGAGGCCCTCGGCACTCATCTGTGCGTGCACTGTACCACCGACACGAAGCTAAGAACCGCCAAGGCAGGATTGCACCGCTAAGGTGGTTCCGCTCTAGCGAGCTACAAACTAGGCTTATGCCGATGTGGTAGCTAAATCCACATCATTTGCCGGGGAAGCAATGTACGTTATGCTTCGCTCTACTTACGACCGGTGGGGACAAGGTACGTTATGTCCGCTCTCACCTCTAGATGATGACAAAGCCCTAACACACTAGCTAGAGTATAGAGTAAACGATTCTGGCTAAACATACATAATCATCATCAATCATACATAACCTAGCATGATACTACGAACTTAAAGCGGGAATCTCAAGCATCTTTGGAAGAACAATCCTAGCATGGCACTAACATGTACAAACAAGCAAACATGCTAGCAGGAATGCAATCACAAGTCGTCCTATCCACTAATCATGCCCATAAAAGTAAACATGCATATAAGGCACAATCAAGAAAGCATCGCAGGTCCACACAACCACGGTAAGGAATCCTTACCGAAACAGCGAAATAACCTTCACAATCAAATTAATGACCCTCGAGCTTTAAAGCGAAATCGAGCAACCAACCGAGAAGGCACGGGGTCTCGCAGCAAGGGGGCAAGGTGGCGGGCGCCTTTGGTGCGGCTGGGCGCTGGCGCTGCTCGGGCGCGCGCTGCGGCAAGCGCGAGACGTCGGGTCAACGAGGCAGCGCAGGCGGCGACGCGTCTCGGCGGCAAGGAAGCGGCGCTGGCGGCGACGCTGCGTCGGGAAGCGGCAAGCGGAGCGGAGCGCGGCGCGTCTCGGGCGGCCTTGTGCGGAGCGGCGCGACGCGTCTGGCTGGCGAGGCAAGGCGATCGGGCGCGCGCGCGGCATGGGCGATGCAAGGCGTCTGGGCATGGGTGTGGCTGTGATGCAGTGCGGGGATAAATTTGAGCGGCTAGGGTTTGGTTTCTTGGTGAGGGGCTCGGCAAGGAGAGAGAGAGAGAGAGAGAGAGAGAGAGAGAGAGAGAGAGAGAGAGAGAGAGATTTTTCCAAAACAAGGGGAATAGGATTTCTTTTCCTTTTCCTAATTTAAATGGGTCTAAAATCCCTTCCCAAGGCTTTCTCTTGCGGGTCCCGGCTAAAGAAATTCTTTTCTTTTTATCTAAATCTTCTTTTTCTCAAAAACTCCAATTTCACCATTAGGGCAAGGGTTCAAATCTCAATGGGACCAATTAAATTCCAATTAATTTTGCTATCAACCGGAATGTCTCCAAACTTCTAATCAACTAACCCAAACTCCTTGGGTCTTGCAACCAACATTAATCAAGTCTCAACGAAGGCCGAAATGACCCTGAAGCCCTGAAAATCCTCAACCTCTTACCGGGGAGAAAAATACCAAAATACCCTTAAAGGTTAAAAAGCTCTAACGGCCCATCCGAACATCCGCATAATGTCCCGAAAACTCCTGGGAAACCGAAATAGAAAACTTGGCCGTTACAATACTCCCTCCTTTTAAGACTTTCGTCCTCGAAAGTCCTAAGACGAAAACAACTCTATGAAACTCCATTGATTCTTAACCAACCAAGCTCCTGAT
Source organism: Sicyos edulis (assembly GCA_036507275.1). Taxonomy (NCBI): domain Eukaryota; kingdom Viridiplantae; phylum Streptophyta; class Magnoliopsida; order Cucurbitales; family Cucurbitaceae; genus Sicyos; species Sicyos edulis. The sequence continues at coordinate 27,077,294 of CM071847.1, forward strand.
TAAGATAACACAAATCTTTCTTTGAAACCGAACCCTTTTGGGTTCCCTAAGGCTCCAAGCCCAACAGACACCGAGTCTGCCACGAACTATCTCAACCTAAACTGAACTAACACTGAGCTTCGAAGAAAACATACGATAACTAGTCGGTGAGCCACATCCTCTGATTCGCACCAACTCTCAAACGGTCTTACGACTCTAGGGCTCACTTATCCCTGCTAACCCAACTCGTGGACGGGTCACAAGCTCTAAAACTCAACGCCACGCTACGGCGTAACTTCTGTGAATGCTCATAGCTGTTATCAAACAGTCTCGACCCTTCACCATGCTGACCAAACAACTGAACCTCCCAGGTTTAAGAAACTAAATGGCCTACTCATACTTCGAAAGAGTCCTGCGAACCCCACTGGTTGCCTATAATCCTTAACGAAATCCAATTCGAACCGCCAACTGGTGACTGATCCCTAGGCAACCTTCTCCAACTAGCATGCGTCCACAACACTAAAGCAACCATCTTACGAGAAATCGAAGCACCAAAGCCAAGGGCACTTTGCAGTTCACCAAACGGCTACCACCACTCACACTAGCCGATACTTCCAGCTTTGGAAACCCCGAATGACGGGGTCCAAGACGAGCTCCACTCAGCCAAACTAATAAGCCGGAGCCCCTCAACGGCCGACAACAAACTTTCCAATGCAATCCGATCAGCCACTGGCCTAGGTGAACATCGCCAGACAGGAGAACAGACAACATTCCTCTCACGGAAACCTCGAGCAGCAAGGAATAAAACATTACGTGGCTACTAGCAACACGATAGTGGAGGATCGCAACTCAAGGGCTTTACCACCCAATGCCACGGCACCTCGTGCCAACTCACTCAAGCGTGGCTCGGCTAAAATGCCAACTGCGAATGCACAACGACTAAAAGAAGAGCCCGAGAAAGGCTTGCTTAGCAGAAACTCAAACGAAGCTCATAACGAGCAAAGCTCGCCTCCAAGCTGCCACTCAACTCTTAAGCCCATCTCGCTGCTCCAAGGACTTCCTCCTTAAATCTTAGACCTAACTCTTTTTTCCAATCCAGAAACTCCACCCACGAAACATCGCGAGGAATAAGGATAGCGGCGACCACAAGCTTGCGGATCCGAACAACACGGGTCGGCAAGACTACCTCAAAAGTTAAAACTCGAGGCCGGCATCCACGGTGCAACTCAACTACCCAAGAACTAAGGGGTTCTACAAACTCCAAAGATCCAACAACCTTCCAGCAACAACTCAAGCCCTTGAACTGGGAGGCCTCTGCCCTTGCGGGAACAAACAACTTTCCGCTTGCTAACAAACAAACACAGGGACACTCTCATTGGGGTGGCGCTGCGCTACTCGATCAACTACACAACTCGGGAGCTAAGTCGACTCCTCCTCAACAGAACGATATACCGGCAAGCGGACTTAGAAGGGCGACACGAACTTCACACACGCATTTGTCTTGCCCAAACCCAAGGGCAACAACAACCAACTCTCTCGGAAGCAACATCCGAGGATCCTCAATCGCTTGAACCCCCAACTTAACGGGGCGGTGCCTACCCAATTGCCGAGGGAGGGGTCAACTCCCAAAACTTCCCGACTAGCAACAAGTCCTCTCGTATAACGCCCGCTTGCTCGAACCGAGCTAGCTCACAAAACAACATGGGAACCAAACCTTGGTCAACACCAAGCACCACCTCGCTAAGAATTTCGAAAATCAACGTGGAGGTTACCAAGAAATGCTCTCTAGCTTGTTAACCGACAACAAGCATCCAAGCAACTCAACCGAGGAACATCGCTGGTCTCGACCGAGCTCGGTGAGGCTCTCCACAACTTAGGGTTCCACCGATCGCCCTTCGACACACAATCGCCGTCAAGCGGTCAATGCATAACAAGCGGCTACACGAGCACATCTCCCACCAAAGATCTCAACCGTGGCCGCTAAAAGCTCTTCCTTGCCACATCCAGAGCAAGCACGGCGATGCTCCACACAATCCGGAAAAGCGCCTTACCACACTTGATGCAATGAGTGGCTGCTCGCCCCGCCTGCGGCGATCTCGAGCTCTAACTCATGGTCGGCGCGATCGCGACCCTAGATCGCCTCGCTTGGCGAGATCGCCATCCACCGAGCGGGAACAACCGGAAGACCCAAAATTCCTCTTGCTCAAAGCATCACCACATCGTAGCTTCTACCTGTGGTAAGGATCCGAACAACTCTTCTTAGCCATGGCGCGTAAACGCCGCGATTTTACTACCATCGCCCTGGATCGGTTCCAAATGAACTCCAACCATCGATCAACAAGAAATGCCTCTACCGTGTCAAGGGCCAACTAGCATAACTTGCCTACGCAACAACCAAAGCACGCAAGCACACAGAACCTCTCGACCCAAGTTAGGGCACTTGCCAAGAACTAAAGTCCTAACTCCTCGAATCGAGCACCTGGTTTCACAACCCGAAACCCTCGTGGTTCTTGAAAAATACACCACGGAATGAGCTACACAAAAGTACAATGGCGTGTCTGGCTCCAACTTGGTTCCTTAAGATCCAAACCAACAAGTATTCTCACACAAGGCAACTTTTGCCTCCCAATAGAGCCACTTCTAGCAAAGGAGCAACAAGAGTTCAACCCACTCGTGGTCAACTCACCACGGAATGCCACATTGGTCGACTCACTCTTACCAGAGCATAACTACACCAATCGACATACCTCATACCAATGTGCCCACTAAATGCTCCACTCAACCATCCAACTCATGGCTCTAACACTGGGTCAACCACGCATCATCGATGCCTACCCTACTCATATTAGGGTAACTCCAAGGGTAGTCGAAACACACTACCATCAAGCCGCTCACAAGCCCCACACACAAGCGCGAGAACTCGGACGCGCTAGCCCTCACCAACCTACAACATCCTTTGCACCCATCTCTCGGTGACCACGAAAAGCTCCTACTTTTCCCTCGAACGACCTCACACTTGTAGTTCTCGACTACCACCGAGCTAGATTTCTTAAGCAATCCAACAGATGCAACTTGAGAAAAATGGGTACAAGGTTTGGTGGGGTGCTATACTCAAAGGGCATGGAACCATCTGTACGGTAGTGCCATCCGCCCGAATCTAGGCCTCCTCTCAAAGCTTGGTGCCAACAGCGCAACATCCTTTACAACACAAATCAGCCCAAAACAAGTTTTATGCCCTCTAAGGATAGGGAAGGTCACACTCCAAGTGACGGGCAAAGGCACTCAACACAAGAGTCCAAACACTCGAGCGGCCTAAACTCGCATCTCGCCTAAATGACATGCCACGGCCTACTCCTAAATCCCACTCGATGCTCAACGAATACTCAAGCCAACCCTCGGGTGGCAAAGACACCTAGCTCCACACGGAACATGCTAATAGAAGGTGCTTCTCTCTAATAGCCAATTTGAAAACCACGGACGGATTAAGTCCCGACAAGCAAACTCCACACCACCGCCGGCTACGAGGGTACTAAAAGAACTGGCTGTGAAACGATTTGCGCAGCTTGCGGGAGGACAAGATGTCTCTACATCTTCCTCAAAAGCTACTAACTTGACAAACTTGCCAATCGACCGGGTGGTGGTGGAGACTCGCTGGTCCGCCTCTCACGGGGACTTCCACCACCACACTACATGCATCAAACAACACGAGAACGGCACGCCACAACCTCGTAACATCAGGTCATCGGCCTCTCGAACACGAGTCATCCCAACACTTGGATGATAAACTCGATCTGGCCAACCACCTTGCTACTAGCGAGAGGGTCTCAAAACATCCAACTCTACAAAGCTTCCACTTGCCAAACTCGGCGGCTTTATCAACGCCTAACTATCTTATCAAAGATAAACCTGCTGATCAAGCCCTCCAGGAACCTCCCGGGTTACTGGAACTACAAGGAGGGGTGTCTCCTAAATAAACTCTACCAGCTGGGCTATCTATGCCCAAGACTCCTCACAACGCGCTACAAACTGCGCCTGGGTCTCCGCTCTCTGTTAGCTAAAAGACCTGCCATCAACTCCCTCATGGTGGAGCACACTCTGCTCAAGGAGTCTCACTCGAGGCGTGCTAGCCTCAACCCCTACTCTTGGCAACTCATCCGCGGGGCCAAAGGTGGCCTACGGGTCTAGACAACCCTAGACGTGGTCTCATGATCAACATGAGCAGTCCAACTCCTCGGTTGGAAATACCAAACGTCCCTGCTCCTCTAAGTGCAATCAACCTACTAGCGATCCACACAAGCATAAAAGCTAGTCCACGCTGGGGCTCTCACTGCCAAACAAGGGTAACACATGTATACTAGATGCAGTATTGTAAAATAAAACCCTTAGCTTAATGAACTCGAAACAAACGACGGCCGCGGAGTGCCGATGATCATGGGGCAACAACTTTTGCGCAGCGAGTTAGTCTACAGAATCTATGACTCGTGCTCTGATACGAACTGTAAGAACCCGACCCAAAATACGGTCCTAAACCTAGGTTCTCACTCAGCATGCAAGTTAAAATACTTCATCAAGCGGTTTAGTGCTCATATTTAAAACCTTTCAAAACATTTAGAAACGGGAATGCTTAAAACATAATCAACAATTTTGTTTAAGAAAAACCAACGAAGTAAAACAAGCTCCGCCAAGATATAAAAAAACATTCAAAAGCAGTTCAAACAACTTTTTATAATGTTTTCCCTAGGACTCTGTCCATCTACATTTGAACAAATATGCAAACAATAAAGACAGAGTGCCTGGCAGCTCCCATGATCATTCAGCTCCTCCGCTAGCCGCCAGTCTTTGTCCCCAAGTTACCCGGTGGAAAACCATAGAAATAAGGGTGAGTATAAACATACTCGGTAAGAATCCCAACCGGGTACAATACGATACTTCAATCATCTAGCACCCTAGTATACATGCAAACAAGATTACCAACATGGATCATAGCTCAACGAGCTTACAAGGCGAATCTGGAATCCTCGGAAGTCTCCTTCTTCCGACCTAATGATTGGCTCTCATAACCAATCCCGGGACATCTCCGAGGGTCTTTCTCCTCGGCCAATTGATCACTCAAAACCGATCCCAAAGATGTCCGACACCCTCAAGGGTTTTTCTCCTCGACCATATGATCGGCTCAAAAGCCAATCCCAATGGGTGTCCTCAAGGGCCTCTTACCCTCGCTATAACTGCGGACTATCGGGAGAGTACCCAAGTCCGCTCTAAACAGAAAGGAACGGTGTACTCACGAACATTAGCCCGGGGAGCTCTCCGAACCGGCGACTAACGCGTGTGGCAGGGCGCGCACACCGCATGCCGCTGCAACGGCGTAAATGTGGGGCCTAAGTACAAACTACGCGGGCGTGCACGCATGCCTAAAGACTCGGAAGCGGTGTCACCGAACACGAGGCGAGGCCCTCAAGACTCATCTGCGGCACTGTACCACCGACGAAGCTAAGAACCGGCCAAGGCAGCTTGCACCGCTGGCGAGTGGTTCCGCTCTAGCGAGCTACAAACTAGGCTTATGCCGATGTGGTAGCTAAATCCACATCATTTGCCGGGGAAGCAATGTACGTTATGCTTCGCTCTACTCCCGACCGGTGGGGACAAGGTACGTTATGTCCGCTCACCTCTAGATGATGACAGCCCTAACACACTAGCTAGAGTATAGAGTAAACGATTCTGGCTAAACATACATAATCATCATCAATCATACATAACCTAGCATGATACTACGAACTTAAAGCAGAATCTCAAGCATCTTTGGAAGAACAATCCTAGCATGGCACTAACATGTACAAACAAGCAAACATGCTAGCAGGGAATGCAATCACAAAATTTGTCCTATCCACTAATCATGCCCATAAAAGTAAACATGCATATAAGGCACAATCAAGAAAGCATCGCAGGGTCCACACAACCACGGTAAGGAATCCTTACCTGGAAACGAGCAGAAATAACCTTCACAATCAAATTAATGACCCTCGAGCTTTAAAGCGAAACCGAGCAACCAACCGAGAAGGCACGGGGTCTCGGCAGCAAGGGGGCAAGGCTGGGCGCTGCTGGTGCGGCTGGGGCGCTGGGCGCTGGCTCGGGCGCGCGGCAAGGCGAGACGTCGGGTCAACGAGGACAGCGCGCGGGCGACGCGTCTGGGCGGCAGCGAGCGGCGCTGGGCGACGCGTCGGGGCGGCAGCAAGCGGAGCGGCGCGGCGCGTCTGGGCGGCCTGGTGCGGAACGGCGCGACGCGTCTGGGCTGGGCGAGGCAGTGCGACTGGGCGCGCCTGGCATGGGCGATGCAAGGCGTCTGGGCATGGGGTACATCTGCGTGATGCAGTGCGCGGGATGGATGGGCTGAGCGGCTAGGGTTTGGTTTCTTGGTGAGGGGCTGCAAGAGAGAGAGAGAGAGAGAGAGAGAGAGAGAGAGAGAGAGAGAGAGAGAGAGAGAGAGAGAGAGAGATTTTTCCAAAACAAGGGGAATAGGATTTCTTTTCCTTTTCCTAATTTAAATGGGTCTAAAATCCCTTCCCAAGGCTTTCTCTTGCGGGTCCCGGCTAAAGAAATTCTTTTCTTTTTATCTAAATCTTCTTTTTCTAAAAACTCCAATTTCACCATTAGGGCAAGGGTTCAAATCTCAATGGGACCAATTAAATTCCAATTAATTTTGCTATCAACCGGAATGTCTCCAAACTTCTAATCAACTAACCCAAACTCCTTGGGTCTTGCAACCAACATTAATCAAGTCTCAACGAAGGCCGAAATGACCCTGAAGCCCTGAAAATCCTCAACCTCTTACCGGGGAGCAAAATACCAAAATACCCTTAAAGGTTAAAAAGCTCTAATGGCCCATCCGAACATCCGCATAATGTCCCGAAAACTCCTGGGAAACCGAAATAGAAAACTTGGCCGTTACATTGTTGGTTGCAAGACCCAAGATGTTTGGGCTAGTCGTTTGGAAGTTCGGTTGTGGTTTGGGTTTTGGCAAAATTATTGTTGTTTGAGTGCTTCCTTCGGGATTTGAGCCCTTGCCTTTTTATATTGATTTGGGAGTTTGATTTAAGTGAGTTTTATTTATTGGAAAAGATTTCTTCAACCAGGTCTCGATGGAGGAAGCCGGGGAATGGGATTTTAGGGATTTTAAGGCTTATTTAAAAGTGGATAAGGATGGAAAATAGGAAAAATCCCATTTTTCCCCTTTTTGTTTCTCTCTCTCTCTCTCTCTCTCTCTCTCTCTCTCTCCCTCTCACCAAACCCGAGCCCCAGCCCCCCAGCCTAGCCGCCCAGCTCGCCCAGCCCGAACCCTAGCCCCGCACTAGGCCGCTCCGCTCCAGATTGCCCGAGCTCCAGCCCCGCACTGTGCCGCGTAGACCAGACCCAGCGCTGCTCAGATCCGAGTCTCCCAGCCCTGCCCTGTGCAGAGTCGCTCGTCCCCTCACGCGTCCCTATAGCTCGTCGCGTCGCCCAGCCCGCGCGCCGTTCCTTGTGCCTAGCCGCGCCGCACGCCTTCGCCCAGCCGAGCTCGCGCCCGCGTTCTCCCGTTCGCGCCCGCGCCCGCGCGCCCTTGTCTCCCTGCTGCTCGTCCGCGCGTAGCTCCGCTCCCCTGCGCCCGTGCCAGTCCACCCTGCGCCCATCATCGCCCTTCAGCGCCCAGCAGCAGCCTCGCTGTGCAGCCTGCCCGTCCGCGTGTCAGCCGTGCCGCGTGAGTTACTCCCAAGCCGAGTCCTGTTTATTTTATTATATTTAGGCCTATGGATTGTGATTATTGTTGTGTTTGTTAGGTTCTTGTTAGCTAGCTCGGGTTCGATCTCAGCTTAGGTTTCTTGTGTGTTGTTGCCTTCCGACCAGGTAAGGATTTCTTACCGGAGTTGTGTGGGCCCTGCGATATTATATGTGATTGATGATTGTATGCTTGTTGTGTTTATTAACATGTTTAGTGATAGGTGCTCTATTCTGAATTCCCGACTGGCATGATTTCTTATGTTGTTTCTCATGTTAGTCCATGCTAGGTTGTTCCTTTATGGCATGCTCGTATCTGTTCTTGCTTCGTAGTATCATGCTAGGTTCGTTGTTTCTAATTGAGCACGTATTGGATTGTTTGCTGATTGATATTATAGGTTTAGAGTGCAGGTAGTTAGCATCATCCGGGCCGGGTGCATAACGTAACTTGCATCCACGACAGGGACGTACGAGACAATGCTCCGTCCCTGATCCCGTTAGGGTCTAGCTAACCCTAACGGCTGGCCCTACAATCTTAGGTGAGGGTGGCAGACTGTTAAATGCCCCAACGGTCGGGATGATGACTTGGCATTGCCTCGTCCCCGGCAGTCGGCACGTCCTCAGCGTGTTTGGCCGTAGCCCCTGATTGCCACCTGATAGGGCAAGGACGGCTTCCTGGTGTAAGCCTACCACAACCGGTTCCTTAGCCTCAAGTGCGGTGGTTCAGGCTGATATAGTTCACGTGTTCAGGTCTCACACCCCTATGTCAGTGACACCGATCCAGAGATTTAGTTAGGCGTGGTGACTGGACATGGGCAGCTTGCCACTAGACCCGACACCCCCCCCATGGTCTGTAGTAGCACGCAGTGCGCGCTTACGCTCATTACAGCGCCGACCGGAGAGCTTCTCAGGATTTTGAGCTAGTGCACCTTTCATTCGACAGTAGACAGGCTGAGGCCGGGACTTGTTTCTCGTATAGGGCGTATTGTGTGGTGGTTTATTTCGGACTAAGACCCTAAGTTGGCATCCGAGGTCCATGTGTGGACTTAAGCTATGTGCTCTATTATGTGTTTATATTCATAACTTGCATATCTTTCTGCTAGATGACCATGTATATCGTATTGTACCCCGGTTGGGGATTCTTACTGAGTAATTCGTTACTCACCCTTATTTTGTGGTTTTCCACAGGTAACCATGGTGCGAGACAGGATGGCTGGAGGAGGAGCTGTGATCATGGAAACCCGTTGTTCAACTCTAAGTCTTGTATGTATGTTTTGATGTTTAAATGTCCTCTGAATGCATGTAGTTGGGCACGGAGCCCTAGGTTGTTTTCTGAATGTATTTCCGGATTCTAGCACTGTTGTAACTATTGGAAAGTTTGAATGTTTTAAATAAATCTCTGATCAGAGTAAGTTTTGGAAATGTATTTGTCTTGGAACAGGTGCTTGGAAACAGGGACATGTTTCAGGAAATTATGTTGACTTTTAAATGGATGTTTTTATGTTTTAGTTTTTACTTAGAATCTGAAACACCATTTTGCATTTTGACTGTAGTTTTGATTGCATGCATTGAGGTAAAGGCCTATTTTAGAACCCCATTCGGGTCGAGTCTTTACACTCCAGCTGAGCTGAAAGAGTTAAAGGAGCAGTTGCAGGAGTTGCTTGACAGAGGATTTATCAGACCGAGTGTGTCCTCATGGGGAGCACCCGTGCTGTTTGTTAAGAAAAATGATGGCTCGATGCGTCTATGCATCGATTACAGGGAACTGAATAAGGTAACCATCAAGAACAAGTATCCACTGCCACGTATTGATGATCTATTTGACCAGCTCCAAGGAGCTTGTGTGTTTTCAAAGATCGACTTGAGGTCGGGCTACCACCAGTTAAGGATCCAGGACGCAGATATCCCTAAGACAGCTTTCAGGTCTAGGTATGGTCATTATGAGTTCGTAGTCATGTGTTTCGGACTGACGAACGCCCCAGCTGCATTCATGGACATGATGGACAGAGTGTTCAAGGCGTTCTTGGACCGCTTTGTCATCGTGTTCATAGATGACATTCTTGTGTACTCTAAGTCTAAGGATGACCATGCTTCGAACCTAAGACAGATTTTGGCAGCATTGTGCGAGAACCAGCTTTATGCGAAGTTTTCCAAGTGTGACTTTTGGCTTGAGGAGGTAGCTTTTCTGGGACACGTTGTGTCTAAGGAGGGAGTGGCTGTGGACCCTTCGAAGATAGAGGCCGTTAGTTAGTAGGCTGCACCGACGAGCGTGTGTCGGAGATTCGTAGAGCTGGTCCGCCGGATATTACCGCCGCTTCATTCAGAACTTTTCTGCTATAGCTACCCCGCTTACTAGGTTGACGAGGAAGGGCGTCGATTTCGTTTGGGATAAGAAGTGCGATGAGAGTTTTGCTAAGCTGAAGAGCAGTTTGACGTCCGCGCCAGTGTTGGCAGTTCTAGAGGGAACATGGGGTTTTGTGGTGTACAGTGATGCCAACAAGTTTGGTTTAGGTTGCGTTCTGATGCAGCACAGTAAAGTAATAGCGTACGCCTCGAGGCAGTTGAAACCGCATGAGCAGAATTATCCGACCCATGATATGGAGTTGGCAACTGTCGTCTTTGGACTTAAGATATGGAGGCATTACCTGTATGGGGAAAAGATTCAAATTTACTCGGACCACCAGAGCCTCAAATATTTCTTCACCCAGAAAGACCTGAACATGAGGCAGAGGAGGTGGTTGGAGCTTATAAAGGACTACTACTGTGAAATCATGTATCACCCTAGGAAGGCAAATGTTGTAGCAGATGCACTAAGTAGAAAGACCTCGCATTTAGCAACGCTGACAAACCCCAAAAGGTTTATAAGGAAAGACCTTGAGAGAGCTGGAATAGCAGTGTTGTTAGGAGAAGTTACCGCCAGGGTAGCCCAGTTGACTATCCAGCCTTCAATAAGGCAAAGGATTATTGACAGCCAGTTGCATGACCCCAAGTTAAAAAGTTTGTACGAGAGAGTTCAGGCCGATGGTGACTTCGATTTCGTGGTATCTGCAGATGGTGGCTTGAGATATAAGGGTCGGTTGTGTGTTCCCGCCGATGCCAGTATTCGCACAGAGTTGTTAACCGAGGCTCACACCTCGCCTTTTGCATGGCACCCAGGGGGTAACAAGATGTACCAAGATCTTAAGCAGACCTTTTGGTGGATGGGGATGAAGAGAGTGATTGCCCAGTTTGTCAGCCGATGTCTCATTTGTGAGCAAGTGAAGGTGCCTAGGCAGAAACCAGCAGGTTTATTGCAGCCACTTGGGGTGCCGCAATGGAAGTGGGAGGAAATTACCATGGACTTTATTTCGGGGTTGCCTAGGACTCCCAGAGGCTATGCACAGATCTGGGTGATCGTTGACAGGTTGACCAAGTGTGCACACTTCATTCCCGGCAGAATAAGCTATACCGTGGAGCAGTGGGCACAGTTGTTCCTTGAGCAGATAGTTAGGTACCACGGAGTGCCAGTTAAGATATCTCCGACCGAGATTCCTATTTTACATCACGGTTTTGGAAAGCCCTCCAGGCAGGTTTGGGAACAGAGTGCAGCTACAGTACAACCTTCCATCCACAGACCGATGGTCAAACAGAGTGGGTAAACCAGATCTTAGAAGATATGTTGCGAGCCTGTGTATTAGATTTCCTGGGTAGTTGGGACCAGTACTTATATTTGATGGAGTTCGCCTACAACAATAGTTTTCAGTCGACCATTCAGATGGCACCGTTTGAGGCGTTGTATGGTAAGCGCTGCAGATCCCCAGTATTCTGGGAAGAGGTTGGAGACAGGCAGGTATTGGGTCCGGAGTTGCTCCAGTTGACCAATGAGGCTGTCTAGAAAATCAGAGCTCGTATGTTGACTGCCTAGAGCAGGCAGAAGAGCTACGCCGATGTCAGGCGTAGAGAGTTGGAGTTTGAAGTTGGCCAGCATGTTTTCCTTAAGGTAGCTCCGATGCGTGGAGTTCTGAGGTTTGGTAAGAAGGGGAAGCTGAGCCCCAGGTTTGTTGGACCATTCGAGGTCCTCAAGAGGATTGGGACCGTAGCTTACCGATTAGCATTGCCGCCATCCTTGGCTGCAGTTCATAGTGTGTTCCATGTTTCGATGCTCCGCCAGTATGTGGCAGACCCTTCGCACATCATAGATTTCGAGCCTTTGCAGCTGAATCGTGACCTGAGTTTTGAGGAAAAACACATAAAGATCTTAGCATTTGAGAAGAAAGTCTTGAGGAACCGAGCTATTGATTTAGTGAAAGTGCAGTGGCGGAATCAGGGAGTTGAGGAAGCTAATTGGGAGTTGGAAGGGGAGATGAGGAGAAGCTACCCGGAGTTTTTTTAGTGCAGCGACTTCCGAGGACGGAAGTCCTCCAAGGAGGGAGTATTGTAACAGCCCGGATTTTAGTTAAATGATAAATAAGTAAAAAAAAAAAAGGGATGTGAATTGGAGGGCTCGAACCCTTGGCCTCAAAGAGGGTTGGGAGTTTGGAATTAATTAAGGAAAATAGATGCGCCGGATAGGATTTGAAGGAGGAAAGCCTTGGGAAGGGGTTTGGACCACCAAGCCTATTTATTCTAGGGAAAAAGAAAAAGAAAAAAACAAGAAACTTCCCTCTCGCAAACCCTCACCCTCTACCCACGCCCTCGTCACCCTCGCCCTGCCTCGCCGCTCGTCGCCCCGCCTCGCCGTGCAGCTGCCAGCCCAGACCGCACCGAGCAGCCTGCAGCAGCCCCACCGCAGTGTCGTCCGCACCTGCACCGTGAGCCCCCGGCACCGTCAGCGTCGCTCCGCTCGCGCCCTAGCGCACCCTCCGCGTCGTTCTGCCTGCCCGCGCGCCGTCCCAGCGTCCGCGCCAACTCCCGATGTCAGCGCGGCGCCCGGTATCGGCGCTAGCGCGCCCAATGCCCTCGTGCCAACGTCCCGGTAGCGCCCAGCAGAGCCGTCAGACGCCGCGCGCGCCAGCAGCATTGCCGTGAGCCTGCTTGGCCGAGACAACTTGGAGCTGAGCCTGGTGCCTTCTCGATTGGTTGCTCGGGTTCGCTTAGAAGCTCGAGGGTCACCTGTTGATTGATTGTTTCTGCTTGCCTCCAAGCAATGATTTCTTACCGGGGTTGTGTGGACCCTGCGAATACGTGAGAGCATGCCATAGCTTGTGATTGTATGATATTTCTAGTGGATAGGTTACATGTTTTCTCTTGCTACCAGATGGTGTTGTGCTTGTATTCCTGTTATATTTCTGTTAGGTCCATGCTTGGGGTTTCCTTATCTTGGCATAACCTTGTCCTGTTTTAATCTTTTAGTTCCATGCTAGGGATAGGCAGGTGATGCATAGTGTAGAAGACTGTAGGGGTAACTAGTTTAGGTCCCGCTCGGGTAAGACCCCGATGGGCATCATTGATTTAGAGGTGTAAGACCCCATTGGCATCCTAGATGTGTAAGACCCCGATGGGCATCATTGATTTGGAGGTGTAAGACCCAGATGGGCATCCTAGATGTGTAAGACCCCGATGGGCATCATTGATTTGGAGGTGTAAGACCCCGATGGGCATCCTAGATGTGTAAGACCCCGATGGGCATCATTGATTTGGAGGTGTAAGACCCCGATGGGCATCCTAGATGCGTAAGACCCCGATGGGCATCATTGATTTGGAGGTGTAAGACCCCGATGGGCATCCTAGATGCGTAAGACCCCGATGGGCATCCTAGATGTGTAAGACCTCGATGGGCATCATTGATTTGGAGGTGTGAGACCCCGATGGGCATCCTAGATGTGTAAGACCCCGATGGGCATCATTGATTGCAGGTGTAAGACCCCGTTGGGCATCCTGGTGTATAAGTCCCCGATGGATATCACTGAGCCCTAGGTTGTGTAAGTCCCCGAAGGGCATCCAGGTGTAGAACCTAGGATAGGTTGTAGATGTAAGCTCTTGAATAGGCTCGCTCTAGGAGTAGCTCATAGCCCAAACACACCGTTTGCTCTAAGTCATTGTATGGTTGCATGTCGGTGTGCTAAATGAGATGTTTTCGTATTGTACCCCGGTTGGGGATTCTTACTGAGTAACTCGTTGCTCACCCTTATTTTCTGTGGCTTTCCACCAGGTAACTTGGGACAGAGGCTGGATGGCTAGGAAGAGGCTGCTGGATGATCATGGATGGCCGAACTCTGAGATGCACGTTATTTTATTTATTGTTTTGATTTAGCATGTAGTGGGACTTGAGTCCCTAAGAAAGCACACAAAACTATTTTTTATGTTCTCGAACCGTTTTCTCTGTTTTCAAGGAAGTACTGATCAGTCACTTTAATTGCTAGTTTTATTTAATGGCTTTCTGGATTTGTTTTAATGGTGTGGTTTGAAAGGCTTTAAATTGTTATTATGAATGGTGTTTTAAATTCTTAATCATGCATGCTAAGTAAGGATCTAGGTTAGAGACCGTTTTTCGGGTCGGGTCCTTACAACAACAGTGTCAGAATCCGGGCAACAACCAGAAAACAACCTAAGGGCTCCGTGCCCAACTACATGCATTCAGAGGACATTTAAAACATGAAAAAATAAATAAAAGACTCAGAGTTCGAACAACGGGTTTCCATGATCACAGCTCCTTCATTCAGCCATCATGTCTCGCACCATGGTTACCTGTGGAAAACCACAAAATAAGGGTGAGTAACGAATTACTCAGTAAGAATCACCAACCAAGGTACAATACGATATACATGGTCATCTAGCAGAAAGGTATGCAAGCTATGAATATAAACACAAAAGAGAGCACATAGCTTAAATCCACACATAAACTTCGGATGCCATCTCAGGGCCTTACTCCAGAATAATCCACCTCATGATACGACCCTATACGAGAAAAAAGTCTCGGCCTCAGCCTGTCTACTGGCGCTACGAAAGGTGCACTAGCTCACAATCCCGAGGAGCTCTCCAGTCGGCGCTATAATGAGCGTATGCGCGCACCGCATGCTACTGCAAACCGTGGGGGGTGCCGGGTCTAGTGGCAAGTTGCCCAGGTCCAGTCACCATGCCTAACTAAATCTCTGGATCGGTGTCACTGACATAGGGGTGTGAGACCTGGACACGTGAACTATGTCAGCCTGAACCTCCGCACCTGAGGCTAAGGAACCGGTCGTGGTAAGCTACACCAGGAAGCCGTCCTTGCCCTAACATGTGGCAATCAAGGGCTACTGCCGAACACGCTGAGGACGTGCCGACTGCCGGGGACAAGGCAATGCCATGTCATCATCCCGACCGTTGGGGCATTTAACAGTCTGCCACCCTCACCCAAGATTGCAGGGCCTGCCGTTAGGGTTAGCTAAACCCTAACGGGGGATCAAGGACGGAGTACCGCCTCGTACATCCCTGTCGTGGATGCAAGTTACGTTATGCATCCTGGCCCGGATGATGCTACCTACCATATCTCAAACCAATAAACAGATACAACAAACAATCCAATACGTGCTCAACAGATACAACGAACCTAGCATGATACTACGAAGCAAGAACAGATAACGAGCATGCCAGAACGGAACAACCTAGCATGGACTAACATGAGAAACAACATAAGAAATCATGCGATCGGAAATTGTAAGCAGAGCACCTATCACTAAACATGCTGATAAACACAACAAGCATACAAACAACAATCACATATAATATCGCAGGGCCCACACAACTCCGGTAAGAAATCCTTACTTGGTCGGAAGGTAACTACACACAAGAATCCTAAGCTGCGATCGATTCCGAGCTAGCTAACGAGAACCTAACAAACACAACAATAATCACAATCCATAGGCCTAAATATAATAAAATAAATAGGGCTCCGCTTGGGAGCAACTCACGCGGCACGGCTGACGCGCGGACGGACAGGCTGCATGTGCGAGGCTGCTGCTGGGCGCAGATGGGTTGTAGGGGCTGAGCGCTAGGCGCTGACGGGCACAGATGGGCGGCAGGGGCTGCGCCCTAGGCGCTGACGGGCGCAGATGGTCGCTGGGGCTGCGACGCGGACGCTGGGACGGCGACGGGCGCGCGGGCACTGGGGCTGTGACGCAGACGCTGGGACGGCGACGGAGCTGGGGCGCGATCGCGCGGCGGCGACGGCGCGCGCGACGCGCCGGGCGCGTCTGGGCGATTTCTTGCTGGTGCGGACAGCGGCCGACGTCTGGGCGTCTGGGCAAGGGCTGCTGCTCGGCTGGGCTGCACAACACGAAGGCTCACCTCTTCTTCTCCATACCAGCAAGAATACACCAAACAAAGAAGGAGAAGAGGAAGAGAACTCTTACCCGGGATGACACTCGATCAAAGGGCTGGTCGGGGAGATGAAACTCGGCTTGAAGCTTGGGGGAGACATGCTTGGGCGGCCAAGGAGCTTTTTGGAGAAGAAACCAAAAAACCTAATTCCTTTCATTTAATCAAATGCACCCAAAACCCAAAGGACTCAAGGCTAACCAAGATATGCCGCTGAAAGAGCAACAAGATCCTCCTGTGGCTCAACTGGCCACACCACCCACCTGACTTCCTAGCTCCTCGGGTTCGAATCCCAACAAACACACCTTTATTCCTCAATTTTTCTTTTGCATCTCACCATGCCCAAACACATCCACAAAGCATCAAAATCCTACTTAAGTCCATCCAATAATTTTAACAACTAAAAAAGACATAAACGGCGCTGACGGCCAGACCAAATTACCAAAATACCCCTAGGCATACCTGTAAGACCGGGATGAAAACCTGGGCCGTTACACAAGTTTAAGCTGTATCAGGGTTGAGCCTAGTTGTATGCTACCCGACATAGTAAGGGCAAGGCCAGTTGCGTGCTGTCCAGGACAATCACAGAAGAGCACTGTCCCAGTTAGCCCAGTTGCGTGCTAACTTAGTGTTGTCTTAGAGATATACTTTCCAGAGACTGAGGTCACTTAGGTTGTCCTTCTGCCTAGCCAGCCCAGTGGTGTGCTGACCCTGCTCGACACTTGTTGTCCTTTACTGTTGAGACTACAATTATGTAAAATTGTTGTTTGCTTTTATGCTAGGATGCTAAATGATTTGTCTTGCGTAATGTACCCCGGTTGGGGGATTCTTACTGAGTGCAATTGTACTCACCCTTTCTATGGTTTCTTCCACCAAGTAACTTGGCATAGCAGTGGCTAGAGAAGGCGCTGATTGGTCATGGGGACGAGTCCGTTGCATCTGTTGTTCTCATTTGCATCTTTATTTCTGGAAATATTATTTTAAGTTGTAATGGATTTTATATACTCTGGCCAGAGGCTAAGTGTTTTATGATTTTACTTGATATTTGGGATTGAAATGTTTTATTGAGATGCATGTTTTCAAAACTTTTGTGTTTAAGATTTTAACAAATTTTGAGTCACGACATGTAGTAAAGGCCATTTATGACCATTTAGAGTCGGGTCTTTACATATGGGAAGTCACACGAGCTCGGATCTTCTGCACTGCATCATTAGTCAACTGAAGCAACTCGAGACCTAGAACCAGTCTATCACTGTAAAGACCCGACCCAAAAGGGGCTCTAAATGGGCCTTTACCCCAATGCATGCATTCAAAGTAAGGACAATATACAAATATGATTTCGGATTCCAGTTAAAATTAAAACATTCAGCATTCAAACAGAAATCAATATAGTTTACTGAAACTTGTCCCTGTCTTCAAGCACCTGTTTCAATACAAATACATTTCCAAAAGTTTACTCTTATCAGATATTTATTAAAAACATTCAAAACCTTCTCAGATACAACAATGCTGGAATCCACAAAACATTGAGAAAACATCCTAGGGCTCCGTGCCCGACTACATGCATTCAAGGGAAATAAAAAGACAAGAGTCATAATATAAAAAAAGTCAGAGATGACTGTAACGGCCCAGGTTTTCATCCCGGTCTTCCAGGTATGCCCTAGGGGTATTTTGGTAATTTGGTCGAGCCGTCAAGGCCGTTTATGTCTTTTTCCAGTCGCTAAAATTATTGGATGGGTTTATGTAGGTTTTTGAGGCTTTGTGGATGGGTTTGAGCAAGGATAGATGCAAAAGTTAAAATAAAGGAAAATTGTGTTCTAGCCGTGGTTCGTGCCAGGGTGGCTTTGTGTGCTAGAGGAGAGCCTTGCCAAGTGAGCCACCAGGTGTTAATGTTACTCTTTCCGCGTCATATCTTAGTGTAACGACCCAGGTTTTCATCCCGGTCTTCCAGGTATGCCCTAGGGGTATTTTAGTAATTTGGTCGGGCCATCAGGACCGTTTATGTCTTTTTCCAGTTGCTAAAATTATTGGATGGATTTATGTAAGTTTTTGAGGCTTTGTGGATGGGTTTGAGCATGGATAGATGCAAAAGTAAAAATATAGGAAATTTGTGTTGCAGTTGGGATTCGAACCCGGGTCTCCGGGAAAGCCTGTGAGGAGGCGTGCCAGTTGAGCTATGGAGAGCTCTTGTTGCTCTTTCTGCATCACATCTTAGTTAACCTTGGATTTTTGGAGTTTTGGTGCATTTGGTTAAATGAAATAGAAATAGGTTATTTCATCTCCTTCTCCAAAACATCTCTTGGCCGCCCAAGCTCTCCATCTCCATAGCCTTGCCGAGTTCTTCATCCTTGCATCTCCTTGGGTTCGATCATCATCATTCCGGGTAAGTCTTCGTCTTCTTCATCTTCTCATTTGGGTGTTTGTTGGCCGAATGTAAGAAAAAGGGGTTGTGTGTGTGTGTGTGTTGTGCGGCCGGCCGAGAGGAGCGACCATCATCCTCACCACGTCGCACGCGCCCGATCGGTCGAGCACCTGCCCGACGCCCGGACTGTTCCTTGGCAGCAGCCTCGCCGTTCGCCAAAGCGCAGATCGCCCGGTCGGTCGAGCCGACCCGCCGCAGACGCCCGGACACATTCCGGCGGCAGCCTCGCCGGTCGCGCCCGAATCGCCCGATCGCTCGCAGACGCCGAGAGGTCCTCGCCAGCCACAAGGCGCGTCCGGCCGATCGCTCGCACACCCTCGCCGTGTCCGCTTGCCGAGCTGCTCGCCGCGCGCCGCTCGAGCGTTCGCCGCGCGCGCCCGCCCGCGCCACCGGCGCGCGCGCCGCCGCCGAACGCGCGGCGCCGCGCGCGCGCGTCGTCGAGCGCTTCGCCCGCGCGCGTGTCCACCGCTGCCGTGCGGTAGCGGCGGTAGCGTGTCCGTCCGTCCGTGCGGTAGCGCAACGGTAGCGTGTCCTGCTGCCGTGCGGTAGCGCAGCGGCGCCCAACCTTGCCGAGCGGCTTGCGGCGACCCCAAGCTCGTGTCGTCGCGCCGCGTGAGTTCCCGAGCCGAGCTTGTCGTTCTATTGTTGTTTAGATATTTTAGATAACGATTATTGTTGGTTTGCTAGGTTCCGCTCGCTAGCTCGGGATTGTTCGCGACTTAGGATTTGTGTGTAAAAGTCTTCCGACCAAGGTAAGGATTTCTTACAGGGGTTGTGTGGACCCTGCGGTATATTTGTGATTGTTGTTTTGTATGCTGTGTATGATTACTAGCATGTTTATCTCTAGGTGCTCTGTTCTGAATTCCTGACTGGCATGATCTCTTGTATTGTTTCTCATGTTAGCCCATGCTAGGTTGTTCTGTTCTAGCATGTTCGATATCTGTTCTTGCTTCGTAGTATCATGCTAGGTTCTTTGTATCGATGAGCACGTATTGGTGCATTGATTGAATCGTTATTATTGTTAAGGTTTAGAAATCGGGTAGATAGCATCATCCGGCCCGATGCATAAAGTATCTTGCATCTATGGCAAGGGACGATTGAGGCGATTCTCCGTCCTTGGACCCCGTGAGGGATTAGCTATCCCAGCCGGTAGGCCCCGCAATCTTGGGTGAGGTGGTAGTCTAAGCGATGCCCCAATGGTCGGGATGATGACTTGGCAATGCCTAGTCCGGCGGCCAAGACGCGTCCTCGGCGTGTTGGCGAGAGTATGATTGCCACCGATAAGGTAAGGGCGGCTTCACGGTGTAAGCCTACCATGACCCGTTCCTTAGCCTCAGTGCGGTGGTACAGGTGACATAGTTCACGTGTCAGTCTCACCCCTATGTCGGTGACACCGATCAGAGATTTAGTTAGGCGTGGTATCCGGATATGGGCGACTTGCCACTAGACCCGGCACCCCATAGTCTGTAGAAGCACGCGGTGCATCCTTACGCTCATTACTGGCGCGATCGGAGAGCTCCTCGGGATCTTGAGCGATTGCACCTTTCGTATCGTCGATGGCGTGGCCGAGGCCGGGACTTGTTCCCGTATAGTGCGTTTAGTGTGTTGTGGTATTTTCCGGACTAAGACCACGAGATGGCATCCGAGGTCCAAGTGTGGACTTAAGCTATGTGCTCGCATTACGTGTGTTTGTACTCATAGCTTGCATACAATCCTCTAGATGATCATGTATATCGTATTGTACCCCGGTTGGGGATTCTACTTGAGTAATTCGTTACTCACCCTTACTTATCTTTCGGGTAACCATGGCGCGAGGCGAGGATGAGTGAAGGAGGAGCTGTGATCATGGAAATCCTATTTGTCATCTCTCGATTATTTCATTTTATTTATTATGACTCTTGACTTTTGTTGTTTCCCCTGAATGCATGTAGACGGGCACAGAGCCCCAGGATGTTTTCTTACGTTTTATGGATTCCAGCATATTGGTACTTGTGGATTGTTTTAATGGTTTAAATAAATCTACGATCAGAGTGTGCTTTTAGAAATGTTTCTTTTGGTTGTTGAATGTTTTTCTGTTTTTACTTGGAATCAAATGTGTTTTTCATAATGTCTTCTATTTTCAATACATGCATTGGGGTAAAGGCCATTTAGAACCCCTTTTTGGGTCGGGTTTTCTGATTGGTATCGAGCTCGAGTCATAGATTCTGTAGAGAGTGACCTTTTGTTGTAGGTCGTTTTTCCATGATCATCGACACTCAAGCGGTCATCAGTGCACGCCTAGGTTTACTATTTGTTGTTGAAAAAGGGTTAAGAATTTACAATACCTTTCATCTAGTGTATGCCTTGTGTAGTGTTGTGGAGCGAGAGACGAGCGAGTGTTCGGCTCGTTGTTGGTTTGGGCTTAGTGAGCCATCATGCCAACTTTCCATGATCGCAGCGATTTGTTTAGTGACTTGTTGAGGTATCCAGATAGATTCGGATGCCCACCGGGACATCGCCCCCAGGGAGAAGCGAGCTTAGTCTCCCATTGGCCATTTGTGGCCCAATTGTCGCTTTTCCCCTAGTGAGAGGGTGGAGGTGCTTTGTGCGCATCGCTAGTATGTTGATCGCACCCGAGAGATGCGGGGCGCTTGGCATGTCCGACCGAGGAGTTGGACCGATCGTGTTGATGTTGAGGCCGCGCCAGGTTGTTAGGCCCGCATGCGATTTGGCCCCGGATTGAGTTGCCTAGAGGAGGGGTAGAGGCTAGCGGCGCCTCAGTGAGACTCCTTGAGCGAGTGTGCTCCAGCCATGAGAGATTTGATGGCGCAGGTCTTTAGCTATCGAGAGCGGAGACCAGCGCAGATTTGTAGCGCGTGGTGAGGAGTCCCGGCACAGATAGCCCGGTGATGAGAGTTTGTTTCAGCATTTTTCCCCAGTAGCTCTTGTAGCCCGGAGTTTCCACGGAGGGCATGATCAGCAGTTTATTCAGATGAGTTTGTTGGCGTTGATGGAGACGCCCGTGTTGGCAAATGGATGCTGAGAGCTCGATGTTTTAGTAAGTCCTCTTTGCTAGTAGTAAAGTAGTTGGCCAGTTTGAGTTTAGCATCCGTGTGTGGGATGCCCTGCTGATCGAGGCCGAGGTGTGCCGTTCTGTGGCTTTGTTGGTTCATCGGATGGTGGTGGAAGTCCCTTGTGAGAGGTGGACTAGCGAGTCTCCACCGATGGCCCGATTGTTTGGCAAGTTGCCGTGTTAGTGGCTTGAGGCGGATGAAGGGTCATCTTTGCCCCCTTGCGAGCCTCTTTGTTGTTTAATGACCAGACTTCCTCGAGATGTGGATTTGGTAGTAGTAGCACTTGAGGTGCATTGGTTGGTGTGCCACTTTGGCACTAAGTCTGGTTCAGGCTTGAGCTTGGCTTGGGCATAGCAGATGGTTCTATGCCGTTCGGAGTTCAGCGTACTCCTTTAGCCTTGGATCTGTTTATGGAAGTTGCACCCGTTTAGGTCGTGCGGAGGGCTAGTTCGGTGGTAGTCGATGGACTACAAGCGAAAGGATGCTCGAGAGGAGCGGAGCCTCTTCCCGATGTTTACGGAGGTTGAGTAAGTCGTGAGGTTGCGGTTGGTAAATGTTAGTGCTTGTGAGTCTCACGCTAGTGCTAAGGCCAAGAGATTTTCTTTGTGGTTGGTAGTGCGGTCAACTACCTTCGAGGGCCTAAGCCGAGGAGAGTTGAGCATCGTATATGCGAGTTTGGTCCCAGCAGAGGATCTCGAGTTGGATGCTCATGAGATGATTTGGATGCCTATGAGGCGAGATGAGTGATGCCTTGCGAGAGGTTTTGGATGCCTTAGGGTAAGCACCCTTGGTTGAGGCTTGGTACAAAGTAAGTTTGGTTTGGCATGATTATGCTTTGGTAGAGCAAGGTTGCCTCGACCAGTATCGTGTGGAGATGGAACTTTTGGTGTTCCTTGGATCATTTGTATCCTGCCAGAGCTAGTGTTGCTTTTTGGGAAAAGCGCTTGTTAGTCTTGGATCTCTAAAGGAAGGTTGAGAGTTGTGCACACAAGTGTGTTTTGTGTGGTTCGTTAAAGTGGCGAGAGTTTTGGATCCATGTAGGGTTTGCTTTGGGGATCTAGTGCTCGGTTCACGGAGAAGTTGGACTCGGATGGATGTTGTAAGGCTTTGGTTGAGGTGGTAAGGATACCGTGCTCGTGGTATCAAGTTGTTGCTTAGGCAAGATTTGTTAAGTTGGACCTAAGCTTGGTTGGTGGATCTTTTGTTGATCGTTGGTTGGAGTTCGGTTGGAAACCGAACAAGAGCGATGGTAGCTAAGCCGCGTGGTTTACGATCATCATGGTGAGAGAGTTGTTCGGATCCTTCCTTGGATAGGAGTTATGTTGTGGTTAATGTCCGAGTAGGAAGATGACGCGATTCTCAGTAGCGTTTCGGGTCCCCAAGGTTCCCAAGGTGTTGGAGTTGGCGGCATGGTTGGGATGCCGGCAATTGGAGTTGTTTGTTCGAGCGGTTATCTGTTAGATCGTATGCCTGGCAGTGTGTGTGTCGAGGGTTGCCGAAGAACCCTAGGTTGTGGAGAGCCTCTCTAGAGCTCAGTCAGGCCCAGCTAGTGAGTTTCAGTTGGCTAGCTGAAGGCGTGTAGTTTGTAGCCTCGGTGGAGTTGCTAGCAGTGATCTTGGTAGACTAGCAAGCTAGTGTTTATTTGGAGTAAAGTCCGGAGTGGTTTGGTGTGGTGGCAAGTTGATGCTTGGTGTTGACCAAGGTGTGGATTGGAGTTGCTAGAGTTTAGTTTTGCTCATGGGGCGAGTGGTTTGTGCCATGTTGGTTGTTTTTCTGTTTCCGGGATGTTGAGTTGCCCCGTTTGGCATTTGGAGGTTCGATCTGAAATGGACCCCTGGTTGCGCCTCGTGAGATTAGATGTTGTTGCTCTGGTGGAGCAAGGCGGTGAGCGTATGAGTAGTTCTCTGTCCGTTGGTTGTCCGCTTGTAAGAGCCGTTCCCTTCGGGAGTTGTCGTTACTCCCTTGGTCTTGAAGTTAATGGTGGAAGCGCTAGCTTGAAGGAAAAGTTTGTTGTTTGCTTGGAAGTAGTCGTTTGTCCGATTAAGCGGATTCTTGGATGGTGTTCTAGAGAAATTTGCAGATAAAGGTTGTTCTCGCCTCTTGTGAGTGATTGGCCAAGATTTGGTTCGTTTGTTGTTTTGAGAGCTAGTTCGGTTCTAATTGGAGAGCGTTGCCCTAAGGTCTTGTTCCTAGTCGGTAAGTTTTGGGAGTTGACCCCTCCTCGTGATTGAGCAAGTCTTTGTTTGTTTGATTTGGTGGTCCGATTGGTTGAGTTTTCTCTTGGGTGTTGCTTCCAAGAGAGTTGGTTCTTGTTGCCTTGGGTTGAGCAAGACAAGGCAGCGTGTGTGGAGTTCATTTGCCCTTCCGAGTTTGCTTTGGGAAGTCGTTTCCCGTTTGGCGTGAGTCGACTTAGCTCCTGAGTTGTGTAGTCGATCGAGTAGCGCGTGGTCGGCCCAATGAGAGGGTTCTGCTTTGTGTTGTTAGCAAGCAAGAGTTGTTTGTTCCCATAAGAGCGGAGGCCACCAAGTAAGAGTTGAGTTGTTCGGCAAGTTGTTGGTTCTTTGGGGATTGAAGATTTCCTTTCCCTCTAGCCTCTGTGGTGGTTGAGTTGCTCCTTGGAGGCCAGCCTCGAGTGATAGCTTGCAGGTAGGCTTGCGAATTCGTGTGGCTCAGGATCCGTAAGCTTTGAGGTTGTCGTTATCAGTTTTCCTTGTGAGGTTTTGGGAGTGGAGCTTCTGGTTGGAAGATGAGTTAGGCTTAGGCTTAAAGGGGAAGTCCTTTGAGTAGCCAGTTGGATTTTAAGAGTTGAGTAGTAGCTTTGAGGCGAGCGTTGCTCGTTATAAGTTTGGGTTGAGTTCTTTGAGCAAGCCCTTCTCGGGCTTTGTTCCTAGTTGTTGTGAGTTCCCGGTTGGCGTTAGTAGAGCCGCGTTTGAGTGAGTTGGCACAGAGGTGCCATGGCATTGGTTGGTAAGGCTGTTGAGCCGTTTTCCTCAAGGTGTTGTGTCGCGAGATAGGCTGCGTGATGGTTTAGTCCTTGCTTCCCGAGTTTTCCTTGAGAGGAATGTTGGATGTTCCTTGCCTGGCGATTGTCTCCTTAAGATGGTTGCTTAGGTGTTGTGGTCGTGTTCTAGTTGGAGAAGTTTGTCTTTTTGGATCAGTCGCCAGTTGGTGGTTCGTTTGTATCTCGTTAAGGCTGTAGTCAAGGTTTGAGGTTTGTTGGTCTTTTGTGAAGTAAGAGTAGGCCGTTTAGTTTTGGAATCTGGAAGGTTCAGATTGTTTGCTTGATTTGTTGTAGGGTTGAGTTTGTTTGTTGGCGGTGTGCATAGTGTTTTTATGTATCGATGTTAAAAGCATGTGCCGGACCCATTGTTCATTGTGAACTTTGAGCCCTTGCGGTGATTGAGGGTTTGGGCTTCGAGGAGAAGCCTATGAGTAATCTGGTCTTGAGTCGAAGACGTTGCGTAGAAGTGAGATCAGTTGGTAAAAGTTTAGTGAAGGAGTCTGAGTTCGGAGGAGGCCGCTCGTGAGCGGGAGGGACGGGATGAGAACGCAGTATCCTGTGTTGTTTCAGTCTTAAGGACTTTCGAGGACGAAAGTCATAAAAAGGAGGGAATATTGTAACGACCCAGGTTTTCATCCCGGTCTTCCAGGTATGCCCTAGGGGTATTTTAGTAATTTGGTCGGGCCATCAGGACCGTTTATGTCTTTTTCCAGTTGCTAAAATTATTGGATGGATTTATGTAAGTTTTTGAGGCTTTGTGGATGGGTTTGAGCATGGATAGATGCAAAAGTAAAAATATAGGAAATTTGTGTTGCAGTTGGGATTCGAACCCGGGTCTCCAGGAAAGCCTGTGAGGAGGCGTGCCAGTTGAGCTATGGAGAGCTCTTGTTGCTCTTTCTGCATCACATCTTAGTTAACCTTGGATTTTTGGAGTTTTGGTGCATTTGGTTAAATGAAATAGAAATAGGTTATTTCATCTCCTTCTCCAAAACATCTCTTGGCCGCCCAAGCTCTCCATCTCCATAGCCTTGCCGAGTTCTTCATCCTTGCATCTCCTTGGGTTCGATCATCATCATTAGGGTAAGTCTTCGTCTTCTTCATCTTCTCATTTGGGTGTTTGTTGGCGAATGTAAGAAAAAGGGGTGTGTGTGTGTGTGTGTTGTGCGGCCCGGAGAGGAGCGACCATCATCCTCGGCCTGTCGTGACGCCCAGATCGGTCGAGCTACCTGCGCGCACGCCTGGACACATTCGCAGCGGCTCCTCGCTCGTTCGCCAGCAGATCGCCCAGATCGGTCGAGCGCCCGCGCAGACGCCCGGACTGTTCGCAGCAGCCTCGCCGTCGCCCAAAGAAATCGATCGCCGATCGCTCGCAGACGCCAGAGGTCTCGCCAGCGCCACAAAGACGTCCGGCCGATCGCTCGCCGCACACCTCGCCGTGTCCGCTTGCCGAGCGCTGCCGCGCGCGCGCCGCCGCTCGAGCGTTCGCCGCGCGCCTTCGCCCGACGCGACGCCAGCGCGCGCCGCCCGAACGCCAGCGCGCGCGCGCGCGCTTTCGTCGAGTCCGCGCTCGCCGCGCGCGTCCTCGCTGCTTGCCGTGCAGTAGCGCCAGTAGCGTGTCCGTCCGTGCGGTACAGCAACCCGGTAGCGTGTCCCTGCCGTGCGGCCGGCAAGCGGCCAGCGCCCAGCCTTGCCGAGCGAGCTTGCAGCTGACCCCAAGCTCGTGTCGTCGCGCGCGTGAGTTCCCCGAGCCGAGCTTCTTTGTTCTATTGTTGTTTAGATATTTTAGATATCGATTATTGTTGGTTTGCTAGGTTCCCGCCGCTAGCTAGCTCGGGATTGTTCCGCATGACTTAGGATTTGTGTGTAAAAGTCTTCCGACCAAGGTAAGGATTTCTTACCAGGGTTGTGTGGACCTGCGGTATATTTGTGATTGTTGTTTTGTATGCTGTGTATGATTACTAGCATGTTTATCTCTAGGTGCTCTGTTCAATTCTCGTGGCATGATCTCTTGTATTGTTTCTCATGTTAGCCCATGCTAGGTTGTTGTTCTGTTCTAGCATGTTCGATATCTGTTCTTGCTTCGTAGTATCATGCTAGGTTCTTTGTATCGATGAGCACGTATTGGGTGCATTGATTGAATCGTTATTATTGTTAAGGTTTAGAATTCGGGTAGATAGCATCATCCGGGCCCGATGCATAAAGTATCTTGCATCTATGGCAAGGACGATTGAGACAGATTCTCCGTCCTTGGACCCGTGAGGGATTAGCTATCCCAACCGGTAGGCCCTGCAATCTTGGGTGAGGTGGTAGTCTAAGCGATGCCCCAATGGTCGGGATGATGACTTGGCAATGCCTAGTCCCGGCGGCCGGCACGTCCTCGGCGTGTTCGGCGGTAGCCCTTGATTGCCACGATAAGGTAAGGGCGGCTTACGGTGTAAGCCTACCATGACCCGTTCCTTAGCCTCAAAGTGCGGTGGTACGGCCGACATAGTTCACGTGTCCGTGTCTCACACCCCTATGTCGGTGACACCGATCGAGAGATTTAGTTAGGCGTGGTATCCGGATATGGGCGCTTGCCACTGACCCGGCACCCCATAGTGCTGTAGAAGCACGCGGTGCATCCTTACGCTCATTCTGGCACGATCGAGAGCTCCTCGGGATCTTGAGCGAGTGCACCTTTCGTATCGTCGTCATGAGGCGGCCGAGGCCGGACTTGTTCCCGTATAGTGCGTTTAGTGTGTTGTGGTATTTTCCGGACTAAGACCACGAGATGGCATCCGAGGTCCAAGTGTGGACTTAAGCTATGTGCTCTGCATTACGTGTTTGTACTCATAGCTTGCATACAATCCTCTAGATGATCATGTATATC
Source organism: Sicyos edulis (assembly GCA_036507275.1). Taxonomy (NCBI): domain Eukaryota; kingdom Viridiplantae; phylum Streptophyta; class Magnoliopsida; order Cucurbitales; family Cucurbitaceae; genus Sicyos; species Sicyos edulis. Next base: position 27,104,644 of record CM071847.1, read on the forward strand.
GTATTGTACCCCGGTTGGGGATTCTTCTTGAGTAATTCGTTACTCACCCTTACTTATCTTTCAGGTAACCATGGCGCGAGGCGGGATGGATGAAGGAGGAGCTGTGATCATGGAAATCCTGCTTTGTCATCTCACGATTATTTCATTTTATTTATTATGACTCTTGACTTTTTTGTTGTTTCCCCGAATGCATGTAGGCGGGCACAGAGCCAGGATGTTTTCTTACGTTTTATGGATTCCAGCATATTGGTACTTGTGGATTGTTTTAATGGTTTAAATAAATCTCGATCGATCAGTGTGCTTTTAGAAATGTTTCTTTTGGTTGTTGAATGTTTTCTGTTTTTACTTGGAATCCGAAATGTGTTTTTCATAATGTCTTCTATTTTCAATACATGCATTGGGGTAAAGGCCATTTAGAACCCCTTTTTGGGTCGGGTCTTTACACTTAGTTACCCTTGGATCTTTGGAGTTTTGGTGCATTTGTTTAAAAGAAGAGAAAATAGGGTTTTGGGTCTAAACTCCATGGCCGCCCAACCTTCTTCTCCCAAGTTCCTTGCCGAGCTTCTTCTTCCCTTGCAGCCCCGAGCGTCGTCCGGCCAGCCGAGCAGCAGCCCTGCCGACCAGAAGCCCCACGCCAGCTCTATCCAGCAGCCCCATCGCCGGTGGAGTAGCAGCACGCCCAGACAGCCCCTGTCGCAGCCCAAGCCGCCCAGCAGCATGCCTAGACAGCCCCTGTCGTAGCCCAGGCCGCCCAGATCGCCAGCCGGCCAGATCTCACCCAAGAATGCGTCCTCGCCGCGCGCGCAGAGCGGCCGCCTCTGGCCGTGTCGCGCGCGCGCCAGATGCCATCGTCGGCCCGAGCTCGCGCGCCGCGCTCATCATTGCCCCATCCCAGCGCCCGTGCCGTGCTACTCGCCCGCCCGTGTCCAGCTCGTCCGCGCCGTGCGCCTGCGCCAGCCAGCCCTTCCGTGCGCGCGCGCAGCCCATCAGCGTCGTGCCAGCGCGCCCAGCGTGCGGCCTCTACGGCTCATCAGCGCCCAGCAGTAGCAACACCGTGCAACCTGTCCGTCCGCGCGTCAGCCGCGCAGCGTGAGTTGCTCCAGAGCTGAGCCCTATTTATTTTATTATATTTAGTCCTATGGATTGTGATTATTATTGTGTTTGTTAGGTTCTCGGTAGCTACCTCGGGTTTGATCACAACTTAGGATTTTGTGTGTAGTTGCCTCCCGGCCAGGTAAGGATTTCTTACCGGAGTTGTGTGGGCCCTACTATATTATATGTGATTTCTGTTTGTATGCTTGTTTGTGTTTATCAGCATGTTTAGTGATAGGTGCTCTGTTCTGAATTCCCGACTGGCATGATTTCTTATATTGTTCTTCATGTTAGTCCATGCTAGGTTATTCTGTTCTGGCATGCTCGTTATCTGTTCTTGCTTCGTAGTATCATGCTAGGTTCGTTGTATCTGTTGAGCACGTATTGGATTGTATTGGATTTTTTGTTGTTGATATAATAGGTTAGAGTTCAGGTAGATAGCATCATCCGAGCCAGAATGCATAAAGTATCTTGCATCCATGGCAGGGACGCACGAGGTAACACTCCGTCCCTAGACCCCGTTAGAGTTTAGCTAATCCTACCGGTAGACCCTGCAATCTTGGGTGAGGGTGGCAGTCTGTGCGATGCCCCATCGGTCGGGATGATGACTTGGCAATGCCTAGTCCCCGGGAGCCGGCACGTCCTCAGCTTGTTCGGCAATAGCCCTTGATTGCCACCTGTTAGGGCAAGGACGGCTTCCTGGTGTAAGCCTACCACGACCGATTCCTTAGCCTCAGGTGCGGTGGTTCGGCAGTAGCCCTATGTCAGTGACATCGATCCAGAGATTTAGTTAGGCATGGTGACTGGATCTAGGCAGCTTGCCACTAGACCCGGTAACCCCCAGAGTCTGCAGTAGCATGCGGTGCTCGCTTACGCTCATTACAACGTCGACTGGAGAGCTCCTCGAGATTGTGAGCCAGTGCACCTTTCGTATCGACAGTAGACAGGCTGAGGCCGAGACTTGTTTCTTGTATAGGGCGTATTGTGTGGTGGTTTTTCTGGACTAAGACCCTGAGTTGGCATCCGAGGTTTGTAAGTGGATTTAAGTGTAAGAACCAGACCCAAAACACGGTCCTAAACCTAGGTTCTCACTCAGCATGCAAGTTAAATACTTCATCAAGCGGTTTAGTGCTCATAATTAAAACCTTTCAAAACATTTAAAAGCGGGGACACTTAAAACATAAACAACAACCTTCATTTAAGCAAAGCCAACAAAGTAAAACAGGCCTGGCCAGTGTTTATAAAATCATACAATACAATTTAAACAACATTTAAAAACGTCCCCCTAGGACTCTTGTCCGTCTACATGCTGAACAAATTATGCAAACAATAAAAGACAGAGTGCCTTGGCGGCTCCATGATCAATCGGCTCCCTCCGCTAGCCGTCCGGTCTTTGTCCCAAGTTACACGGTGGAAAACCACAGAAATAAGGGTGAGTATAAACATACTCAAGAAAATCTCCAACCGGGGTACAATACGATACATCAATCATCTAGCACCCTAGTATACATGCAAGCGATTACCAACATGGATCATAGCTCAACGAGCTTACATGGCAGAATCTGGAATCCTCGAAGTCTCCTACTTAGGCCTAATGATTGGCTATCATAACCAATCCGGGACATCTCGAGGGTCTTTCTCCTCGGCCAATTGATCACTCAAAAACCGATCCCAAAGATGTCCGACACCCTCGAGGGTCTTTCTCCTCGACCATATGATCACTCAAAAGCCAATCCCAATGGGTGTCCTCAAGGGCCTCTTACCCTCGCTAACAAAACGGACTATCGGGAGAGTACCGAAGTCCGGCTCTAAAGCCCGAAAAGAACGGGTGTACTCACGAACATTAGCCCGGGAGCTCTCGAACCGGCGACTAACGCGTGTGCGCGCGCACACCGCATCTTCTTGCCGCAACCGGCGTAAATGTGGGGGCCTAAGTACAAACTACGCGGGCGTGCACGCATGCCTAAAGACTCGGAAACGATGTCGCTGAACACGATAGTGCGAGGCCCTCGACACTCATGCGTGCGGCACTGTACCACCGACACGAAGCTAAGAAATGGCCAAGGCGGGCTTGCACCTTTGGCGGGGTTCCGCTCTAGCGGGCTACAAACTAGGCTTATGCCGATGTGGTAGCTAATCCACACATCATTTGCCGGGGAAGTAATGTACGATATGCTTCGCTCTACTCCCGGCCGGTGGGGACAAAGTACGTTATGTCCGCTCTCAGCCTCTGGATGATGACAAACTCTACTATACTAGCTAAGAGTACAAAATAACTGATTCCTGGCTAGACATACATATCAACATCAATCACAAATAACCTAGCATGATAATACGAACTTAAAGCAGGAATCTCAAGCATGCTGGAAGAACAATCCTAGCATGGCACTAACATGTACAAACAGGCAAACATGCTAGCAAGAATGCAATCACAAGCTGTCCTATCCACTAATCATGTTCATAGAAGTAAACATGCATATAAGGCACAATCAAGAAAGCATCGCGAGGTCCACACAACCACGGTAAGAAATCCTTACACCGGAAACGAGCGAAATAACTTTCACAATCAAATAATGACCCTCGAGCTTTAAGCTAAAACCGAGCAACCTAAGCATTTTAGTAGAAACAACCTAATTAAATAAGCAATGACCAATGACCTAGTGCCCAAAGGAGAAAAGACTCGGGAATTACCGACCGAGAAGACACAAGGTCACGCCCCAACCCGCACGGTAGGGCAGGCTGTCCGTCAGCAAGGACAAGAAGGGCGCGCTGGCGCTGGGCGCTGGCACTGGGCGCTGGGCGCTGGCGCTGGCACTTGGCGCTGGCGCTAGCAAGGCAGAGGATGTGCAGACGCGGGCTGTCGCAGGAGAGCGAACACGCTGGGTCTGGCGCGCGGGCGAGACGTCGGGTTTGCGAGGACAGCGCGCGGGCGTGTAAAAACCCGACCTGAAAACGGTGCTAAACCTAGATCTTTACTCAGCATGCAAGTGAAAAGCATAAAATGACCCAGCTAGGGTCGGTTTGTAAAACTTTTCAAATATAAGAGTGGAAAACACTAAAAACAAAGTAAGCATTCAAATTAAAAACAGTGACTGATCAGTACTTTCCTTAAAAACATAAAATAGTTCAAATCATAGTTTTCCCTACGGACCCAAGTCCAACTACATGCTGAAATAAAAAAAAATGGTAAAATAAGACACGACAGAGTGTCAGCAGCATCGATGATCCCCCAGCTCCCTCCGCTAGCCGCCTCGGTGTTGTCCCAAGTTACCTGTGGAAGAAACCACAATAAGGGTGAGTATAAACATACTCAGTAAGAATCCCCGACCGGGGTACGATACGATGCAATCAATCATCTAGCAACCTAGTACACATGCCACAAATATCAACACGGATCTTAGCTCAACGAGCTCACAAGGCAAATCCGGAATCCTTAGAAGTCTCCTACTTCCGGCCTAATGATTGGCTCTCAAAACCAATCTCAGGACATCTCCGAGGGTCTTTCTCCCTCGGCCAATTGATCGACTCAAAACCGATCCCAAGGATGTCCGACACCCTCGAGGGTCTTCCTCCTCGACCAATTGATTAACTATAAAGTCAATCCCAATGGGTGTCCTCAAGGGTCTCTTACCCTCGCTATAACGGACTATCGGAGAGTACCCAAGTCCGGCTCTAAAGCTGGAAGGAATTGGTGTACTCACGAACATTAGCCCGGGAGCTCTCTCCGAAGCGACGACTAACGCGTGTGCGCGCACACCGCATCATGTCTTTGAATCGGGCGTAAATGTGGGGGCCTAGGTACAAACTACGCGGGCAGTCACGCATGCCTAAGACTTGGAAACGGTGTCACCGAACACAGTGGTGCGAGGCCCTCGGCACTCATCTGTGCGGCAAACTGTACCACCGACACGAAGCTAAGAACCGACCAAGGTAGGCTTGCACCGTTGGCGGGGTTCCGCTCTAGCGGAGCTACAAACTAGGCTTAGGCCAATGAGGTAGCTAATCCTCACTGGCTGCCGGGGGGAAGCAAGGTACGTTATGCTTCGCTCTACTCCCGATCGGTGGGGACAAGGTACGTTATGTCCGCTCTCAGCCTCTAGATGATGACAACCCTACTACGCTAGCTAGATTATAGAGTAAACGATTCCTGGCTAAACATACATAAGCATCATCAATCATATATAACCTAGCATGCTACTACGAACTTAAAGCAGGAATCTCGGGCATGCTGGAAGAACAATCCTAGCATGGCACTAACATGTACAAACAATCAAACATGCTAGCAGGAATGCAATCACAAGCTGTCCTATCCACTAATCATGTTCATAAAAGTAAACATGCATAAAAGGCACAATTAAGAAAGCATAGCAGGGTCCACACAACCACGGTAGGAAGTCCTTACCTGGGAATAAGTGGAAAAAGCTAACACGAGTCAAGCAAGACCCTCGAACTTTAAAACGAACTCGAGCAACCTAGGCATATCAAATAAAAACATCCTAAATAAAAATACAGCGTTGACAAAGAGACTTAAAATCAAAAAGGAAGAAGGCTCGAGGATTACGGTAGAGAGGACACGGCTCTCGGCAGCAAGGGGCAGGAAGGGGCGTTGAGCTCGGGTGCGCGGCAAGGCGAGCGGATGCGTAGGAGCGGGCGCGCGGCACGGCGTCTGGACGGCGGGGCAATGCACGGTCGATCGGCTGCGAAGGCGATGCGCGAGCGAGCGGGCTCGCTGGGTTGGCGCTTGTGGCGAGCGTCTCGATCTTTGGGCGTGGATGCTGCTGCAGCGACGGGGCTGGGCGTCAGCGGACGGCGTCGGGCGGTGATGGGCTGCGACGGTGGGGCTTCCACAGTGCAAGCGCGCAGATGGCCGGGCGGGCGTAGGTGGGCGGCGTGGTGCAGTGCGGCGCAGGCGAGCGCGTGGCGCAGGGTGCAGGGGGGTGGTGCGATGGAGCGGTGGTGCGTGCGGCTAGGGTGGGTGGCTCGGGGTGGTTCGATGGTGGTTCGATGGTGTGGCTAGGGCCGCTCGGCTAGGGGTTTAGGAGAGAGAGAGAGAGAGAGAGAGAGAGAGAGAGCGGCCAACAAAGGGAAAAAAATAGGGGTTTCTTGATTTTTCCTTCTCTTCCTTATTTTAAATAGGGTTAGGAAACCTAAAATTCCCTTCCCAAGGATTTTTCTCTTGCGGGTCCCGGCTAAAGAAATTCTTTTCTCTTTTTAGTTCAAATTCTTATTTAAAACTCCAATTCCACCATCTAGGGCAAGGGTTCAAATCCCAAAGGATCCAATTAATTCCTAATTAATTTTGCTATCAGCAGGGAAGGAAGCGGGGGGTTATATAGGCGACGCGGCCTCGGTGAAGCGAGCGCGCTGAACGATGCGTGGGGGTGGCAATGAGCGGAGCGCACGGCGCGCGGCGGCCTGGTGCGGAACGGCGTGGCGCGTCTAAAAGAGAGAGAGAGAGAGAGAGAGAGAGAGAGAGAGAGAGAGAGAGAGAGAGAGAGAGAGAGAGAGAGAGAGAGAGAGAGAGAGAGAGAGAGAGAGAGAGAGAGAGAGAGAGAGAGAGAGATTGCAAAACAAGGGGAAAGGGACTTTCTTGATTTTTCTTCCCTTTTCCTAATTTAAATGGGTCTAAAATCCCTTCCCAAAGCTTCCTCTTTCAAAACCCGGCCCAAACAAACTTTTCTTTCTAGAAAAACTCTTTTTCCTACAAACTCCCAAAACCATTTAGGGCAAGTGTTCAAATCCCAAAGGAAGCACTGAAAAACCCATTAATTTTGCCAATAACTAAAATACCTCCAAACTCCCAAACAACTTGCCCAAACCTCTTGTGTCTTGCAACCAACAACTACCAAAATTCGACGAAGGTAGGAAAGGCCCTGAAATCTTGAAAATCCTCAAAACCCTGACCGGGGGCAAAAAGATTAAAATACCCCTAAGGGTTAAAACAGCTCTAACGGCCCATCCGAACATCCGAATAATGATCCGAAATCACCTGGGTAACCGAAATAGAAAACTGGGCCGTTACAATACTCCCTCCTTTTAAGACTTTCGTCCTCGAAGGTCCTAAGACGAAAACAACTCTAGGAAAAACTCCACAGATTCATAACCAACCAAGCTCCCAATTAGGACAACACAAATCCTTCTTCGAAACCGAACCCTCTTGGGTTCCCAGAGGCTCCAAGCCACAAGCCATCCAGTCTGCCACAAACTATCTCAACCAAGACTGGGCATACACCGAACTCCGAAGAAATAGATGTGATAGTGCTAACGGTAATACACATCCTCAAACTCGCACTAGCTCTCAAACGGTCTTAAAATCTTAGGGCTCACTTAACCCTACTAGCCCAACTCGGAACGCCTCTCTACGACGCTACTCTCTGCAAACTCGTGGACGGGTCACAAGCTTTAAAACTCTACGCCACGCTCCGGCGTAACTTCTCTGAATGCTCATAGCTGTTATCAAACAGCCTCGACCCTTCACCATGCTGACCAAACAACTGAACCTCCCAGGTTTCAGAAACTAAACGGCCTACTCTTACTTCGCAAGAGATCTGCGAGCCCCAATGGTTGCCTACAATCCTTACTTAAATCCAAATCGAACCACCAATGGTGATGATCCCAAGGCAAACTCCTCCAACTAGCATGCGTCCACAACATTTAAGCAACCATCTTACGAGAAATCGAAGCACCAAAGCCAAGGGGCACTTTTCTGGTTCACCAAACGGCTACCACCAACACACCAGCTGAAACTTCAGCTACGGCCACCTTTAGAAGACAAGGTCCAGGCACAGGCTCCACTCGGCCAAACTAACAAACTGGAGCCTCTCAACGGCCGACAACAAACTTTCCAATGCAATCCGATCAGCCACTAGCCTAAGAGAACATCGCCAGACAGAAAAACAAACAACATTCCTCTTACGGAAATCTCGAGCAGCAAGGAATAAAACATTACGTGGCTACTAGCAACACAATAGCTGGAGGATAACAACTCTAAGGTTTCCAACCAATGCCACGGCATCTCTGTGCCAACCCACTCAACTGTGGCTCAGCTATAACGCCAACTACGAACGCACATCAACTAGGAACAAAGCCCGAGAAGGCTTGCTCTGCAGAAACTCAACCCAAGCTTATAACGAGCAAGGCTCGCCTCCAAGCTGCCACTCAACTCTTAAGCCCATCTGGCTGCTCCAAGAACTTCCTCCTTATAGCTTAGACCTAACTCTTCTTCCAATCCAGAAACTCCACCCACGAAACATTGCTAGGAATAAGGATAGCGACGACCACAAGCTTGCGGATCCTGAACAACACGAGTCGGCAAGACTACCTCAAAAGTTAAAACTCGAGGCCGACATCCACGGTGCAACTCAACTACCAAAGAACTAAGGGGTTCTACAAACTCCAAAGATCCAACAACCTTCCAGCAACAACGCAAGCCCTTGAACTGGCAGGCCTCCGCCCTTGCGGGAACAAACAACTTTCCACTTGCTAACAAACAAACGCAGGGACACTCTCACACTGGCCGCTGCGCTACTCTGATCAACTACACAACTTAAGAGCTAAGCTGACTCCTCCTCAACAGGAACGATTTCCCAGCAAGCGAACTTCCGAAGGACAGCGAACTTCACACACGCTCGCTGTCTTGCTCAAACCCAAGGGCAACAAGAACCAACTCTCTCGGAAGCAACATCCGAGGATCCTCAATCGCTTGAACCCCCAACTTCGAACTAGCAGTGCCTACTCAATAGCCGAGGAGGGTCGGCTCCCAAAACCCGACTAGGAACAAGTCCTCGAGGGCAACGCCCGCTTGCTCGAACCGAGCTAGCTCACGAAACAACATGGGAACCAAACCTTGGTCAACACGAAGCACCACCTCGCCAAGAATTCTGAAAATTAACGTGGAGGTTACCAAGAACAACTCTAGCTTGTTAACCGACAACAAGCATCCAACAACTCAACCGAGGAACACTGCCTAGGTCTGACTGAGCTTTGGTGAGGCTCTCCACAACTTAGGGTTCCTTCGATCGCCCTCCGACACACACTGTCGTCAAACGGTCTAACAGACAACTGGCTACACGAGCACATCTCCCTTCAGCATCTCATCTATGCTGGCCAAAAGCTCTTCCTTGCCACATCTGTAGCAAGCACGGGCGATGCTCCACACAATCCGAAAAGCGCCTTACCACACTTGATGCAATGAGCGGTGCTCGCCCCGCCCTGCGACGATCTCGAGCTCTAACTGCGGTCGGCGCTCATCGCGACCCTAGATCGGCCCTATCGAGATCGCTATCCACCTGAGCGGGAACAACCAGAAGACCCAAACTTCCTCTTGCTCAAAGCATCAGCCACATCGTAGCTTCTACCCAGGGTAAGGATTCGAACAACTCTCTTAGCCATGGCGGCCAGAAACTCCAAAATTTTACTACCATCGCTCTGGATCAGTTCAACCTGAACTCCAACCATCGATCAACAAGAAATGCCTCTACCCAGGTCAAGGGCCAACTAGCATAACTTGCCTACGCAACAACCCGGCTACCGGCACGGTAACCTCTCAACCCAAGTTAGGGCACTTGCCAAGAACTAAAGTCCTAACTCCTCAGAACTGAGCACTGGTTTCACGACCCAAAACCCCTCGTGGTTCTTGAAAAATACACCACGGAACGAGTTACACAAAAGTACACCGACGTGTACAGGTCCAACTTGGTTCCTTAAGATCCAAACCCACAAGTATTCTCACACAATGCAACTTTTGCCTCCCAATAGAGCCACATCTAGCAAAGGAGCAACAAGAGTTCAACCCACTAGGGGTCAACTCACCACGGAATGCCACATTGGTCGACTCACTCTTACAAGAGCATAGCCACACCAAGCTAACTTACCTCATACCAATGGTCCACTAAACGTGCTCCGATCAACCATCCAACTCATGGCTCTAACAGTGGATCAACCATGCATCATCGATGCCAACCCTACTCATATTAGGGTAACTCCAGGGTAGTCGAATCACACTACCAACCAACTGGCTCACAAGCCCACAACACAGGCGTGAGAACTCGGACGCGCTAGCCCTTAACAACCAATAGCATCCTTTGTACCCAACTCTCGGTGACCCTGAAAGGCTCCTACTTATCCCTCGAACGACCTCAAACTTGTAGTTCTCTAGCTACCACCGAGCTAGATCTCTTATGCAGCCCAAATAGGTGCAATCTCATGAATGGGTACAAGACTAGTGGGGATGCTAAACTCCGGGCGGGTCCTGGAACCACCTGTACGAAAAGTGCCAACTGGCTTGAATCTAGGCCTCCTCTCAAAGCTTGGTGCCAACAGGCACTACTTCATTTACAACACAAACATCCCTTTACGGGCTTTAAGCCCCTCTGAGGGTAGGGAAGGTCACACTCCGGTGTGAGGCAATGGCACTCAACACAAGAGTCTCAACACTCGAGTAGACTACTCTCGACATCACGGTCTAACAGACAAGCCAAGGCCCACTCCTACATCCCACTCGATGCTCAACGAATACTCAGGCCAACCCTCGGGTGGCAGCACCTAGCTCCACACTTAGAACATGCTAACAGAAGGTGCTTCCCTCAAATAGCCAGCTGAAAACCACGCAGACGGATTAAGTCGACAAGCAAACTCCACACTACCCCACAGCTACGAGGGTACTAAAAAGCTGGCTGCAAAACGATGCGCGAGGCTTGCGGGGAGGACAAGATGTCTCTACATCTTCCTCAAAAGCTACTAACTTGGCAAAGCATGCCAATCGACCGAGGTGGTGGTGGAGACTCTGCTGTCCGCCTCTCACGAGGACTTCCACCACCACACTTTGCTACATCAAACAAAGCACGAGCGGCGCGCCTCGACCGAACATCAGGTCATCGGCCTCACGAACACCGAGTCATCACAACACTTGGATGATAAACTCGATCTTTGCCAACCACCTCATTGCTAGCGATGGGTCTAAAAACATCCAGCTCTACAGGCTTCCACTTGCCAAACTCGACGACTCGATCAATGCCAACTAACTTATCAGCATAACCTGCTGATCGAGCCCTCCTGGGAACCTCCGGGGCTACTGGAGCTACAAGGAGGGGTGTCCCCTAAATAAACTCTGCCAGCTGGGCTATCTGTGCCCAAGACTCCTCACTACGCGCTACAAATTACGCCTGGGTCTCTGCTCTCTGTTAGCTAAAAGACCTGCCATCAACTCCCTCATGGCTGGAGCACACTCTGCTCAAGGAGTCTCACTCTGAGGTGTGCTAGCCTCAACCCCTACTCTTGGCAACTCATCCGCGGGGCCAAAGGTGGCCTACGGGTCTAGACAACCCTAGACGTGGTCTCATGATCAACATGAACAGTCCAACTCCTCGGTTGGAAATACCAAACGTCCCTGCTTCTCTAAGTGCAATCAACCTACTAGCGATCCACACAAAGCATAAAAGCTAGCCCACGCTGAACTCTCTCACCGCCAAACAAGGGTAACACATGTATACTAGATGCGTGATTGTAAAATAAAACCCTTAGCTTAATGAACTCGAGACAAACGACGGCCAGCGTGAGTCTTGATGATCATGGGGGCAACAACCTACAAAGCGAGTTAGTCTACGAATCTATGACTCGTGCTCTGATACCAACTGTAAGAACCAGACCCAAAACACGGTCCTAAACCTAGGTTCTCACTCAGCATGCAAGTTAAATACTTCATCAAGCAGTTTAGTGCTTCATATTTAAAACCTTTCAAAACATTTAAAAACGGGGACACTTAAAACATAAACAACAAACTTCATTTAAGCAAACCAACAAAGTAAAACAAGCTGGCAGTGTTTATGAAATCATACAATACAATTTAAACAAGCTGTTAAAAACATCCCCTAGGACTCTGTCCGTCTACATCTTGAACAAATTATGCAACCAATAAAAGATGAGTGCGGCGGCTCCCATGATCAATCAGCCTCCTCCGCTAGCCGTCGGTGCGGTCCCAAGTTACCGGTGGAAAACCACGAGAAATAAGGGTGAGTATAAACATACTCGGTAAGAATCCCAACGGGGTACAATACGATACATCAATCATCTAGCACCCTAGTATACATGCAAGCGATTACCAACACAAATCATAGCTCAACGAGCTTACAAGGCGAGAATCTGGAATCCTCGGAAGTCTCCTACTTCAGGCCTAATGATTGGCTCTCATAACCAATCCGGGACATCTCCGAGGGTCTTTCTCCCTCGGCCAATTGATCACTCAAAAACCGATCCCAAAGATGTCCGACACCCTCAAGGGTCTTTCTCCTCGACCATATGATCGGCTCAAAAGCCAATCCCAATGGGTGTCCTCAAGGGCCTCTTACCCTCGCTAACAAATCTGGACTATCGGGAGAGTACCCGAAGTCCGGCTCTAAAGCTGGAAAGAACGGGTGTACTCACGAACATTGGCCGGGAGCTCTCCGAGGCTGGCGACTAACACGTGTGCGCGCGCACACCGCATCTTCTTTGCAACCGGCGTAAATGTGGGGCCTAAGTACAAAAACTACGCGGGCAGTACGCATGCCTAAAGACTCGAAAGCGGTGTCACTCGAACACGGTTGTGCGATGCCCTCGGCACTCATGCATGCGGCTGTACCACCGACTGAAGCTAAGAAAGCGGCCAAGGCGAGCTTGCACCTTTGGCGGGGTTCCGCTCTAGCGAGCTACAAACTAGGCTTATGCCGATGTGGTAGCTAAATCCACATCAGTGCCGGGGAAGCAATGTACGTTATGCTTCGCTCTACTCCCGACCGGTGGGGACAAAGTACGTTATGTCCGTTCTCAGCCTCTAGATGATGACAAACTCTACTATACTAGCTAAGAGTACAAAATAACTGATTCCTGGCTAGACATACATATCAACATCAATCACAAATAACCTAGCATGATACTACGAACTTAAAGCGGGAATTTCAAGCATGTTGGAAGAACAATCCTAGCATGGCACTAACATGTACAAACAGGCAAACATGCTAGCAAGAATGCAATCACAAGCTGTCCTATCCACTAATCATGTTCGTAGAAGTAAACATGCATATAAGGCACAATCAAGAAAGCATCGCAGGGTCCACACAACCACGGTAAGAAATCCTTACCGAAACGCGAAGCGAGAAATAACTTTCACAATCAAATAATGACCCTCGAGCTTTAATGCGAAACCGAGCAACCTAAGCATTTTAGTAAAAACAACCTAATTAAATAAATAAGCAGACCAACGACCTAGTGCCCAAAGGAGAAAAGACTCGGGAATTACCGACCGAGAAGACACAAGGTCACGCCCCAAACCCGCACGGCAGGCGGTGTCCGTCCGCCAAGCGAGGACAAGCGGGCACGCGTTGGCGGGCGCTGCATCTGGCGCTGGCGCGCTGGCGCTTAGCGAGGTAGGGGACGTCTGACGGGGTTTTATCGCGAGCGAAGCGAACACGCTGGGTCAGACGCGCGAGGCGAGACGTCGGGTTCGCGCGAGGATGCTGCGCGGCGGCGAGCGTCTGGCAGCGGCAAGCCAGGAAGCGAGCGCGCGCAGCGTCTGGGCGGCTAGTGCGGGCAGCGCGGCGCGTCTCGGGCGCGCTGGCTGAAAGCGGCGCAAAGCGCGTCTGGCGCACTGGGCTGGGCGATCTGGGGCGTCACAGTGCGGCGTGGCTGGGTAGGGCTGGGCTGGGTTGAGCGGTCTGATGCGGCCAGGGTGTGGTGCGGCTAGGGCATGGCTGGGCGGCTAGGGTTGGGTTTTCTTGGTGAGGTCGGCTAGGAGAGAGAGAGAGAGAGAGAGAGAGAGAGAGAGATTGCAAAACAAGGGGAAAGGGACTTTCTTGATTTTTCTTCCCTTTTCCTAATTTAAATGGGTCTAAAATCCCTTCCCAAAGCTTCCTCTTTCAAAACCCGGCCCAAACAAACGTTTCTTTCTAGAAAAACTCTTTTTCCTACAAACTCCCAAAACCATTTAGGGCAAGGGTTCAAATCCCAAAGGAAGCACTCAAAAACCCATTAATTTTGCCAATAACTAAAATACCTCCAAACTCCCAAACAACTTGCCCAAACCTCTTGGGTCTTGCAACCAACAACCACCAAAATTCGATGAAGGCAGGAAAGGCCCTGAAATCTTGAAAATCCTCAAAACCCTGACCTGGGGCAAAAAGACCAAAATACCCCTATGGGTTAAAACAGCTCTAACGGCCCATCCGAACATCCGAATAATGATCTGAAATCACCTAGGTAACCGAAATAGAAAACTGGGCCGTTACATTAAGCTATGTGCTCTATTCTGTGTTTATATTCATAGCTTGCATATCTTTCGGCTAGATGACCATGTATATCGTATTGTACCCCGGTTGGGGATTCTTACTGAGTAATTCGTTACTCACCCTTATTTTGTGGTTTTCCACAGGTAACCAAGGTGCGAGACAGGATGGCTGAAGGAGGAGCTGTGATCATGGGAACCTGCTGTCATCTCTGACCTTTTTATATTATGACTCTTGTCTTTTTATTTCCTCTGAATGCATGTAGTCGGGCACGGAGCCCTAGGATGTTTTCTCAATGTTTTTGTGGATTACAACATTGTTATATCTGAGAAGGTTTTAAATGATTTTAATAAATCTCTGATAAGAGTAAACTTTTGGAAATGTATTTGTCTTGAAATAGGTGCTTGGAGACAGGGACTGGTTTTAGTAAACTGTATTGATTTCTGATTGAATGGTGAATGTTTTAATTTTAATTGGAATCCGTAATCATATTTGTATATTGTCCTTACTTTGAATGCATGCATTGGGGTAAAGGCCCATTTAGAGCCCCTTTTGGGTCGGGTCTTTACATTTGGTATCAGAGCTTAGAGTCATAGATTCTGTAGACTGACCTTTTGTTGTAGGTCGTTTTCCCCATGATCACCAGCACTCCGACAGTCATCAGGTACGCCTAAGTTTACTGTTTTTAGAAAAGGGTTAAGAATTTACAATACTTTTCATCTAGTGTATGCCTTGTGTAGTGTTGTGGAGCGGAGACGAGCAGGTTCTGACTCGTTGTTGGTTTGGGTTTAGAGCGCCATCATGCCAACTTGCCGCAGTGTGAGCTGTATGTTGTGGTTTGTTGAGATATCCAGATAGATTCAGATACCGCTGGGACATCGTTCCAGATGGAGGCAGAGGTTAGACTCTCGTAGGCCACGTGTGGCACAGTTGTTGGTTTTCCCCTAGTGAGAGGGTGGAGGTGATTTGCCCTGGAGTACCACTCTAGGAGAGGAGTTAGCTATGGCTTTGCTTGTGGATGCTTGTGGAGCAGGTCTCCGTGTGGACTAGCCTGGGTAGCTCAAGTGTTGATCTTGAGCCTTAGCAAATTGTTTGATTGCCCAGTGAGTCGCTGCAGAGTTGGTAGCCTTCGAGGAGGTTGATGAGGCATCTTTGTTCTCTTGTAAAGTGTTGTTGTTTTGCAGCCAGTAAGTCGGAACCCTGTGGTTAAGGGTGCAGCGAGTAGTGTACCCATCGAACGTGATCCGTTGGTGGTTTCCCCAGTTGTCTGGTAGAGTTGAGCACTCTTCTTATGGTGAGCTCCTAGAGTAGGGCTAGCTGCTGCATGTTGAGAGATCCGGCCAGAGTTTTGTTGAGCATCATGTGGAGATGCAAGAGTAGGCCGTGAGCCTTCAGTTTGATGAGATGCCATAGTCTGGTTGTTTGAGTTTTGAGCCCTCGTATGCCTAGCCATAGTTTTTGTCACTTGAGGTTGTGACCTTGCGGGCCCCATTTGTAGTAAGATGTGGATTTGGTAGTAGTGGCACTTGAGGTGCATTGGTTGGTGTGCCGCTTTGGAACTAAGTCTGGTTTAGGCCTGAGTTTGGCATGGGTATAGCAGATGGTTCTATGACCCGTCCGGAGTTCAACACACTTCTTTAGCCGTTGGATCCGTTTAGGGCAGTTGCACCTGTTTAGGTCGTGCAAGAGGGCTAGTTCAGTGGTAGTTGAAGGACTACAAGTGAAAGGATGTTCGAGAGGAGCTGGAGCCTCTTCCCAGTGTTACTGGGGGTTGAGTAAGTCAGCAGGTTGGCGGTTGGTAAGTGTTAGTGCGTGTGAGTCTCACGCTAGGGCTGAGGCCAAGAGATCTTTGTGGTTGGTAGTGCGGTCCACTACCTTCGGGTGCCTAAACCTGAGTCGAGTGAGCATTGTAGATGCGAGTTCGGTCCAGTAGGGGAACCATGAGTTGGATGCCCGTGAGATGAGTGGGATGCTCATGAGATGAGTTGGATGCCTATGAGATGAGCTGGATGACTATGAGGCGAGTTGGATGCCTATGAGATGAGTAGGATGCCTTATGAGAGGACTTGGACGCCTTATGTGTAAGCACACTTGGTAGAGACTTGGTATAAAGTAAGTTCGGTTTGGCATTGTTATGCTTTAGTAGAGCAAGGTTGCATGACTTTCAGTATCGTGTGGAGATGGAACTTTTGGTGTTCTTTTGGTTGATTGTATCTCTGCCAGAAGTTAGTGTTGCCTTTTGGAAAGCACCTGTTAGTCTTGGATCTCTGAAGGAAGGTTGAGAGTTGTGCACACAAGTGTGATTTGTGTAGTTCATTCTGGTGGCGAGAGTTTCGGAACCATGTAGGGTTTGCATTGGAGAACTAGTGCTCAGTTCTTGGAGA
Source organism: Sicyos edulis (assembly GCA_036507275.1). Lineage (NCBI taxonomy): Eukaryota > Viridiplantae > Streptophyta > Magnoliopsida > Cucurbitales > Cucurbitaceae > Sicyos > Sicyos edulis. The sequence goes on from CM071847.1 coordinate 27,121,376, forward strand.
AGTTGGACTCCAGGTGGATGTTGTAAGGCTTTAGTTGAGGTTGTAAGGATACCGTGCTCGTAGTCGGGTTGTTGCTTAGGCAAGTTTGTTAAGTTGAACCTAAGCTTGGTTGGTGGAACCTCTTGTGTTCTTGGTTGGAGTTCAGATGGTACTGAACAAATGGTGGTTGTAGTGAAGCCGCGTAGTTCCTGACCGTTGTTGCTAAGGGTGTTGCTCGGACTCCTTACCCTGGGTGGAAGCTACGATGTGGCTGTTGCTTTGAGTAGGAGGAAGACACATTCTGAAGCGTTTCTGGTCTTTTTGGTTTCGAGGTTCGGAGCAGGCCAGCATGGTTGTAATGCTGGAAAAAGGAGTTGTTTGTTCAGGCAGTTGGTTGTTAGACCGTTAGACGACAGTGTGTGTCGAGGGTTGCCGAAGAACCCTAGTTGTGGAGAGCCTCACCAGAGCTCGCTCGAGCCAGTAGTGAGTTTCAGATTGGCAAGCCGGAGTCGTGTAGGTTGTAGCCTCACGGTGAGTTCTTTGGCGATCTTGGTAGGCCCGGCAAGCTAGTGTTTGTTTTAAGTAGAGTCCGGATTGGTTCTAGTGTGGTGGCAAGTTGGTGCTTGGTGTTGACCAAGGTGTGGTTTTTGAGTTTTTAGAAGTTAGCCTTGCTCGTGGGGCAAGTGGTTTTTCCCTGACGGATGTCTTTCCTGTTTCCAGAGTTTGTGAGTTGCCCTTATTTGGTGTTTGGGGGTGAGTCTTCTCTTGCCCGTGGTTGGCTGTCCAGTCTGTGGTGGACCCCTTGTTGTTGCCTCTGGGAGAGTTGGATGTTGTGCTTAGCTGAGCAAGACAGCGAGCGGTTGTGGAGCTCTCTGTCCTTCGGATGTCCTCTGTAAGGATTTGTTTCTCCTTGGGAGTTGTCAGGTTATTCCTTGGTCTTGGAATTGGTGGTAGTGGTGCTAGTAGGAGGAAAAGTTTGTTGGCTGCTTGGAAGCAGTTGTTTGTCCAAGTTAAGCGGACCCTTGAGTGGTGTTCTGGAAGTTGTTGTTAGGGTTGTTCTGCCTCCTATGAGTGTTTGGCCTAGTTGGTTAAGGTTTTTTTTTGTGTGTTGGCATGGAAGCTGTTGCACCTTTGTAGTTGAAGAACTCCTTTGTATCAGTTTGTGGGTTGAGGTTGCACCATTGTGGTTGGATTAGGGTCTTGACCTTTTGAGGGATCCTTACTGGTTAGTGTGGCTTGTGCTCTGCTAGCAATTTTTGGTAATCTAGTTCTTGGTAGTTGGTGTTAACCGAGTAGTGGAGTTCCGTTTATGAAGTTTCGGTGGGAAGGTGCAATAAGCCTAGCTAGAGGGTTAAGCCTGTATGTGTTATCGTTTGGACTTGTGAGATGTGTTTCATATTTGAGGCAAGCTTCGTTCCGTTGTGTAAAGACCCGACCTGGAATACGGTCCTAAACCTAGGTCCTCACTCAGCATGCAAGTTAAATATTACAACAAGCGGTTTAGTGCTCATATTTAAAACTTTTTCAAAACATTTGGAAACGGGGAACACTTAAAACATATCCAACAATTTTCATAAAGCAAATCCAATCAAGGTAAAATAAGCCTGGCCAGATTTATAAAAGAACATTCAAAACAGTTTAAACAACTTTAACATCATTCCCCTAGGACTCCTGTCCATCTACATGCTGAATAAATAAATGCAAACAATAAACGACAGAGTGCCGGCAGCCCCCATGATCAAACAACTCCCTCCGCTAGCCGTCCTGGTGCTGTCCCAAGTTACCTGGTGGAAAAACCACAGAAATAAGGGTGAGTATAAACATACTTAGTAAGAATCCCCAACCAGGGTACAATACGATACATCAGTCATCTAGCACCCTAGTATACATGCAAATAAAACAATGACTTAGAGCAAAACGGTTGAGTTAGGCTATGAGCAACTTCTAGAGCGAGCCTATTCATGGGCTTTCATCTACAGCCTATCCTAGGTTCTACACTTGGATGCCCTTCGGGCCTTACACAACCTAGGACTCAGTGATGCCCAGTGGGGCCTTACACACCTAGGACTCAGTGATGCCCAGTGGGGCCTTACACACCTAGGATGCCCATCAGGGTCTTACACCTCCAGACTCAGTGGTGCCCAGTGGGGCCTTACACACCTAGGATGCCCATCGGGGCCTTACACCTCCAGAATCAGTGATGCCCAGTGGGGCCTTACACACCGAGGATGCCCATCAGGGTCTTACACCTCTAACTCAGTGATGCCCATTGGGGACTTACACACCTAGGATGCCCATCAGGGTCTTACACCTCCAACTCAGTGATGCCCATTGGGGACTTACACACCTAGGATGCCCATCAGGGTCTTACACCTCCTACTCAGTGATGCCCATCAGAGACTTACACACCTAGGATGCCCATCAGGGTCTTACACCTCCAACTCAGTGATGCCCATCGGGGACTTACACACCTAGGATGCCCATCAGGGTCTTACGCCTCCAACTCAGTTATGCCCATCGGGGACTTACACACCTAGGATGCCCATTAGGGTCTTACACCTCCTGATGTCCATCGGGGTCTTACCCGAGCGGGACCTAAACTAGTTACCCCTACAGTCTTCTACACTATACATCACCCGCCTATGCCTAGCATGGAACTTAACAGGATAAAATAGAACAAGGTATGCCAAGATAATTAAACCCCTTGCATGGAACTAACATAATATATCAGGGAAACAAGAGAAACACGATCTGGAAGCAAGAGAAAACATGTAACCTACCCACTGGAAATTTCATACAATCACAAGACATGGCATGCTGGAAGAACAATCCTAGCATGGCAATAACATGAACAACAAGCAACATGCTAGCAAGATTTCAAACACAAGCTGTTCAATAGCTAACATACTCATAACAACAACCAAGCATACAAGGCACAATCATGATAGCATCGCAGGGTCCACACAACCACGGTAAGAAATCCTTACTTGGGGGTAAGCGGAAAATAATGACCACAACCAACAAGCAACCCTCGAGCTTCTAAGAGAACCAGAGCAACCTAAGAAAACAATAAAAATCATCCTAATTAAGCAACCAACAACTAACATCTTAAGGTCCAAAAGAGTGGAGGCTCGGGAATTACCAACCGAGAAGGCACAAGGTCTCGGCCCAACTTTCTTGGCAAAAATCGGGCTCGGCGGCAAAGAGGCGAGCGGGTTGGGCGGTAGAGGCGAGCAATCCAGGGCGTTATGGCGCATGGCGCTGGCGCGGAGGAGATGGCGCGCGCGACGGCACACGGCGACACGGATGGCGCTTGCGCGCGGCGCGACGCGAGCAAAGGCGGGCGTCTAGGCATATCTGAGGCGCATCTTTGGGCGTCACAGGATGATGCTGGTCGGTCGCGGCGATGAGCGGCAGGTATCTTTGGTGCGTCTGGGCTGCTCGGCCGGTTGTGCGACGACGAAGAAGGGTCTCTTGTTAGTGCTTTGGTGGCTCAGTGCGGCTCGGTTGGGTTTCTTGGTGAGGTCGGCAAGGAGAGAGAGAGAGAGAGAGAAGGGGAAAGAATAAGGGTTTTTCTCTTTTCTTTTCCTTTTTCCTAAATTAAATAGGCTTTGGGTGGTCCAAAATCCCTTCCCAAGGCTTTCCTCCTTCGAGCCCTAGCTGACACATCCTTTTCCATTTAATAAAACCCATTTAAATCAAGCCTCCTAATAATCGTTAGGTCAAGGGTTCAATTCCCAAAGGAAGCACTCTAATTAACAATAATTTTGCTAATTACCAAAACACCTCCAAACTTCCAAACAACTAGGCCGAACTTCTTGGGTCCTGCAACCAACAACAATCAAGCTTCGACAAATGCAGGAGTGACCCTGGAGTCCTCAAAATCCACAAAACCTTGACCGGGGGCTAAAAGACCAAAATGCCCCTAAGGGTTAAAATAGAACTAACGACCCATCCGAGCATCCGAATAATGAACCGGAAACACCTGGGAAACCGAAATAGAAAACTGGGCCGTTACACGTTGCTTGCATGGAGGCAAGTTTGGTAGAGGGAGCCCCCTGGGGCCCTGTTGATATGTAACAACCCAGTTTTCTATTTTAGTTTCCCAGGTGTTTTCGGTTCATTATTCGGATGTTCGGATGGGCCGTTAGAGCTATTTTAACCCTTAGTGGTATTTTGGTCTTTTTGCCCCCGGTCAGGGTTTTGTGGATTTTCAGGATTCCAGGGTCACTTCTGCCTTTGTCAAGGCTTGATTGTTGTTGGTTGCAAGACCCAAGAAGTTCGGGCTAGTTGGTTGGAAGTTTGGAGGTGATTTGGTAATTAGCAAAATTATTGTTAATTTAAGTGCTTCCATTGGGATTTGAACCCTTGCCCTTGATGGTGATTTGAAAGCTTGGTTTAAATGAGTTTTAATAAGGAGAAAAGGTTGCTTCAGCCGGGACTCGAAGGAGGAACCCCGGGGAAGGGATTTAGGTCACCACGACCTATTTAAATTAGGAAAACGAAAGAAAATCAAGAAAATCCCATTCCCCTTGTTTTACCTCTCTCTCTCTCTCCTTGCCGACCTCACCAAGAAACCCAATTGAGCCGCATCGAGCCACACCGAGCCACCAGCCCCAATAGCAGCCCCTACCTGCCACACCAAAGAAGACCACTGTCGTCGCCCACCAAGCAAACCTAGGCGACTGTCGCAGCCCACAGACCAGAGGCCCACCGCAGCAGCCCAGACGCCTGTCTCAGCCGGCAGCCCGTCGCCCAGACGCCAAACGCCCAGCAGCGCGTCGTACAGCCTGTCGCCCAGCGCCAGCGCGACCGCGTCGGGCGTCTCCATCTGCTTCTGCGCGCCAGCGCGCCCGCGCCCCAGCGCCGTCCGTGCCTGCACGACCGTGTCGCCAGCGCCGTCCGCGTGCCTGTGTCGCCGTGCCAGCGCCGGTCCCCTGCCGCGCCAGCGTGTCCAGTGCGCCCAGCAGCGCCCAGTCTGCTCGCCCCAGCTGCACGTCCTACCTGCCTACTTGCCGCCGAGGGCCTGTTTTGCCGAGATAGATGGGACCGAGACCTAGTACCTTCTAGGTTGGTAATTCCCGAGCCTCCACTCTTTTGGACCCTAAGTTGATTTGCTGTTGTTATTTAATTAGGATATTTTTATTAAATGCTTAGGTTGCTCGGGTTCACTTAGAAGCTCGAGAGTTGCTTGATTGGCTTATGGTAGTTATTTTCTGCTTGTTTCTAGGTAAGGATTCCTTACCGTGGTTTTGTGGACCCTGCGATATTATCATGATGTGCTTGTATGCTTGTTGACTGTTATGAGCATGATAGTGATAGGACAGCTATGTTTGATCTCTTGCTAGCATGTTTGCCTGATTGTACATGTTAGTGCCATGCTAGGTTTGTTCTTCCAGCATGCTTATGATTCCTGCATTAAGTTCGTAGTATCATGCTAGGTTATGTGTGATTGATGTTGATATGTATGTTTAGCCAGGAATCAGTTAGTTTGTACTCTTAGCTAGTATAGTAGGGTTTGTCATCATCCAGAGGCTGAGAGCGGACATAACGTACTTTGTCCCCACCGGTCGGGAGTAGAGCGAAGCATAACGTACATTGCTTCCCCCCGGCAGCCGATGTGGATTTAGCTACCACATCGGCATAAGCCTAGTTTGTAGCTTTGCGCCGAGCGGAACCCCGCCAGCGGTGCAAGCCTGCCTTGGCCGGTTCTTAGCTTCAGGTCGGTGGTACAGGCTGCACAGATGAGTGCCAAGGGCCTCGCACTACTGTGTTCAGTGACACCGTTTCTGAGTCTTTAGGCATGCGTACCTGGCCCGCGTAGTTTGTACTTAGGACCCCACATTTATGTCGGTTGCAGCAGGATGCGGTGTGCGCGCACACGCGTTAGTCGCCGGTTCGGAGAGCTCCCTCGGGCTAATGTTCGTGAGTACACCAGTTCCTTCCAGTTTATAGCCAGACTTCGGGTACTCTCCCGATAGTTCAGATTTGTTAGCGAGGGTAAGAGGCCCTTGAAGACACCCATTGGGATTGGCTTTTGAGCTGATCATATGGTCGAGGGAGAAAGACCCTCGAGGGTGTCGGACATCTTTGGGATCGGTTTTTGAGCTGATCAATTGGCCGAGGGAGAAAGACCCTCAGAGATGTCCCGGTATTGGTTATGATATCCAATCATTAGGCCGGAAGTAGGAGACTTCTGAGGATTCCAGATTCTACCTTGTAAGATCGTTGAGCTATGATCTGTGTTGGTAACTGTTTGCATGTATGCTAGGGTGCTAGATGACTGATGTATCGTATTGTACCCCGGTTGGGGATTCTTACTGAGTATGTTTATACTCACCCTTATTTCTGTGGTTTTTCCACCGGGTAACTTGGGACAAAGACGGACGGCTAAGCGGAGGAGCTGTTTGATCATGGGAGCCGCCGGCACTTTGTCATTTATTGTTTGCATAATTTTTTCAGCATGTAGACGGACAGGAGTCCTAGGGGGGAATTTTTAAAAGTTGTTTAAACGTGTTGTATGTTTTTATAAACACTGGCCAGGCTCGTTTTACTTTGTTGGTTTTGCTTAAATGAAGGTTGTTGTTTATGTTTTAAGTGTTCCCCGCTTTTAAATGTTTTGAAAGGTTTTAAATATGAGCACTAAACCGCTTGTTGAAGTATTTAACTTGCATGCTGAGTGAGAACCTTTGTTTAGGACCGTATTTTGGGTCGGGTTCTTACATGATAGCAGGTTGATTTGTTCAGCCAGTGATTTGAGTCAAGCTAGAGTTGAGTGGATTGGCATAGCTATGCAGTTTGTAGTTGTGTGAGCTTCTGGGTGTGTAGCACTCAAGTTGTTGGTTGTAGGAGTCCGTGTGGAAGCTGGCAGCTGGTTGAGGTTGTTGTGTGAGTTCGGATTTGGAGGATTGGTTTCAGTAGCTAGAGGTAGCACCTCGTTTCGTGTGTACAGGCCATTTCTATGGAGTAGAGGCATGTCAGTTTCAGGCCGGAGTTGTTGTCACCAGGGTGTGGCAACAAAGGTTTATTCTAGGTAGTACGTTGACGAACCGTGGTTCTGGAGAGCGTTGTTAAGAGGCTTATGAGCCGAGTGCAGTTTCTGTAGTGTTTTCACCCTTTTGACCGATGGTCTTTTGGAAGGAGTGAGCCAGATCCTTCAGAACTTGTTGCGAGTTGGTGTTTCCGTGATTAGGCAGCGGGAGACCAGTGTGGTTTTATGAGGTTTCCTTGGGTTGCAGTTCTCAGCGGTCAGTTCTTGTGGTTCCATTGAGGCATTGTATGGTAAGTATTGCAGGATTCCAGTGTTCTGGGAAAAGGTTGGTGGCCATCAGTTTTGTTTTGGGTCCTGAGTTGCTGCATTTGACCAGAGGTGATGTGCAGGAGTTTAGAGCTCGTGTTGTCAGCTCAGAGCAGGCAGAAAAGTTTCGCCGATGTTCGGCGTCGAGTTTTAGAGTTTGAGGTTGGACAGTGCGTGTTTTTAAGGTTGCATCGTTGAGAGATGTGTTGAGGTTTGGTAAACGGGAGAAGTGGAGTCTCCTGTTGTTGGGCCATTTGAGATGCTTGAGAGGATTGGCAGAGTTGCATATTGGTTAGCCTTTCCTCCGTTGATGTCAGCTGTGCACCGTGTTTTCATGTATCGATGTTGAGGCAGTATGTGCCGGACCCATCGCTCATTGTGGACTTTGAGCCTTTGCAGCTAATTGAGAATTTGAGCTTCGAGGGGAAGCCTGTGAGTATTCTGGTTTTTGAGTCGAAGACGTTGCGTAATCGTGAGATCTGTTTGGTAAAAGTTCAGTGGAGGAGTTGGAGTTCAGAGAGGCGCGCTCGTGAGCGGGAGGTCGGAGTTGAGATTGCAGTATCTGTGTTGTTTGAGTCTTAAGGACTTTCGAGGACGAAAGTCATAAAAAGGAGGAATATTGTAACGGCCCGTGTTTTCATCCCGATCTTCGGGTATGCCCTAGGGGTATTTTGGTAATTTGGTCTGGCCGTCAAGGCCGTTTATGTCTTTTTCCAGTCGCTAAAATTATTGGATGGGTTTTATGTAGGTTTTTGAGGCTTTGTGGATGGGTTTGAGCAAGGATAGATGCAAAAGTTAAAATAAAGGAAAATTGTGTTGCAGCCGGGGTTCAAGCCAGGGTGGCTTTGTGTGCTAGAGGAGAGCCTTGCCAAGTGAGCCACCAGGTGTTATTGTTACTCTTTCCGAGTCATATCTTAGTTACCCTTGGATCTTTGGAGTTTTGGTGCATTTGTTTAATAGAAGAGAAAATAGGGTTTTGGGTCTAAACTTCATGGACGCCCAACCTTCTTCTCCCAAGTTCCTTGCCGAGCTTCTTCTTCCCTTGCAGCCCCGAGCGTCGTCCGCCACCGAGCGGTGGCGGCGGCCGGACTGACGAAGCTCCCACGCTAGCTCGCGCCAAAGCCCGTCGATCGCGGCAACCCAAAGAAGACGCTAGACGGCCCGTCGTAGCCCGAGCCACCCAAAGAAGACGCCCAGACAGCTCCTGTCGCAGCCCAGGCCGCCCAGATCGCCAGACGGCCAGATCTCGCCCAGCAGCTGCGTCTCTGTCGCAAGCCGTGTCGCGCGCGCCAGACGCCGTCATCCAGCCGAGCTCGCACCTGTCGCCGTCCCAGCGCGCCCGTGCCGTGCCTCTCGCCCGCCCTTATCCAGCTCGTCCTCGCCGTGCGCCTACGCCAGCCAGCCCTTCCGCGCGCACGCGTAGCCCATCAGCGCCGTGCCAGCGCGCCCAGCGTGCGGCTCCTGCCGCCCATCAGCGCCCAACAGCAGCCACACCGTGCAACCTGTCCGTCCGCACGTCAGCCGCGCCGCGTGAGTTGCTCCTGAGCCGAGCCTTGTTTATTTTATTATATTTAGGCCTATGGATTGTGATTATTATTGTGTTTGTTAGGTTCTCGGTAGCTAGCTCGGGTTCGATCGTAGCTTAGGATTTTGTGCGTAGTTGCCTCCCGGCCAGGTAAGGATTTCTTACCGGAGTTGTGTGGGCCCTGCGATATTATATGTGATTTCTATTTGTATGCTTGTTTGTGTTTATCAGCATGTTTAGTGATAGGTGCTCTGTTTTGAATTCCCGACTGGCATGATTTCTTATGTTGTTCTTCATGTTAGTCCATGCTAGGTTGTTCTGTTCTGGCAATCTCGTTATCTGTTCTTGCTTCGTAGTATCATGCTAGGTTCGTTGTATATGTCGAGCACGTATTGGATTGTATTGGATTGTTTGTTGTTGATATGATAGGTTAGAGTTCAGGTAGATAGCATCATCCGGGCCAGAATGCATAAAGTATCTTACATCCATGGCAGGGACGCACGAGGTACCACTCCGTCCCTGGACCCCGTTAGGGTTTAGCTAACGCTACCGGTAAGCCTTGCAATCTTGGGTGAGGGTGGCAGTCTGTGCGATGCCCCAACGGTCGGGATGATGACTTGGCAATGCCTAGTCCCCGGCAGCCGGCACGTCCTCAGCGTGTTCGGCAGTAGCCTTTGATTGCCACCTGTTAGGGCAAGGACGGCTTCCTGGTGTAAGCCTACCACGACGATTCCTTAGCCTCAGGTGCGGTGGTTCAGGCTGACATAGTTCACGTGTCCAGGTCTCACACCCCTATGTCAGTGACACCGATCCAGAGATTTAGTTAGGCATGGTGACTGGATCTGGGCAGCTTGCCACTAGCCCCGGCAACCCCCAGAGTCTACAGTAGTGTAGAGACCCGACCTAAAAGGGGCTCTAAATGGGCCTTTACCCCAATGCATGCGTTCAAGTAAAGACAATATACAAATATGATTTCAGATTCCAAGTAAAAATTAAAACATTCAGCATTCAATCAGAAATCAATACAGATTCTTCAAAACTGTCCTGTCTCCAAGCACCTATTTCAAGACAAATACATTTCCAAAAGTTTACTCTGATCAAAGATTTATTAAAATCATTCAAAACCTTCTCAGAGACATAAATGCTGGAATCCACAAAACATTGAGAAAACATCCTAGGGCTCGGTGCCCGACTACATGCATTCAGGGGAAATAAAAGACAAGAGTCATAATATAAAAAGTCAGAGATGACAGCAGGTTCCCATGATCACAGCTCCTTTTTCAGCCATCCTGTCTCGCACCTTGGTTACCTGTGGAAAACCACAAAATAAGGGTGAGTAACGAATTACTCAGTAAGAATCCCCAACCGGGGTACAATACGATATACATGGTCATCTAGATGAATGTATGCAAGCTATGAATATAAACATAGAATAGAGTACATAGCTTAAGTCCACGCTTGGACCTCGGATGCCAACTCAGGGTCTTAGTTCGAAATAAACCACCACACAAAACGCCCTATACGAGAAACAAGTCTCGGCCTCAGCCTGTCTACTGACGATACGAAAGGTGCACTGGCTCACGATCCCGAGGAGCTCTCCAGTCGACGCTATAATGAGCGTATGCGCGCACCGCATGCTACTGCGGACTACGGGGATGCGGGTCTAGTGGCAAGCTGCCCAAGTCCAGCCACCATGCCTAACTAAATCTCTGGATCGGTGTCACTGACATAGGGGTGTGAGACCTGGACACGTGAACTATGTCAGCCTGAACCACCTCACCTGAGGCTAAGGAGCCGGTCGTGGTAGGCTTACAGCAGGAAGCCGTCCTTGCCCTATCAGGTGGCAATCAAGGGCTACTGCCGAACACGCTGAGGACGTGCCGGCTGCCGGGGACGAGGCAATGCCAAGTCATCATCCCGACCGTTGGGGCATTTAACAGTCTGCCACCCTCACCCAAGATTGCAGGGCCTACCGGTCGGGTTAGCTAAACCCTAATGGGGTCCAGGGATGGAGTACTACCTCGTACGTCCCTGCCATGGATTCAAGATACTTTATGCATTCGGGCCCGGATGATGCTACCTACCTACACTCTAACCTATCATATCAATAACATACAATCCAATACAATCCAATACGTGCTCAACAGTTGCAACGAACCTAGCATGGTACTACGAAACAAGAACAGATACGAGCATGCCAGAATGGAACAACCTAGCATGGACTAACATGAGAAACAACATAAGAAATCATGCCAGTCGGGAATTCAGAATAGAGCACCTAACACTATACATGCTGATAATCACAAAAAAACATACAACTTTAACTTTTGGATGCATGCATTGAGGTAAAGGCACATTTTAGGACCCCATTCGGGTCGGGTCTTTACAATTTTCTCCCGCATCGGCATGAGCCTAGTTTGTAGCCTGCTAGAAGTCGCCGGTTTGGAGGTCTCACTCGGGCTAATGTTCGTGAGTACACCACTTCCGTTCCAGTTTAGAGCTAGACTTCAAGTACTCTCCCATTAGTCAAGTATTAGCTAGTCAGGGGTAAGAGGCCCTCGAGGACACCTATTTTGGGATGGGTTTTTGAGCTGATCATTTGGCCGAGGGAGAAAGACCCTCGAGGGTGTCTGACATCTATCTGGGATCAGATTTTGTGTTGGTCATTTGGCCGAGGGAGAAAGACCCTCGAGGATGTCTTTGGGATTGGTCATAAGACAATCATTAGGCCAAAAGTAGGAGACTTCCTATGATTTCGGATTTGCCCCGATAGCTCGTTGAATAAATATCTGTGTTGGTAACTATTTGCATGTATACTAGGGTGCTAGATGACTGATGTATTTATATGGTTCTTCCACCAGGTAACTTGGGATAGCACCGGGACGGCTAGCGGAGGGAGCTGACTGATCATGGGAGCTACCGACACTCTGTTATTTTTTATTGCATATGTTATTCAGCATGTAGTTGGACATGGAGTCCTTAGGGGAACTTGATTGTTTGATGTTTTAAACTATTTGAATGTTTTGTTAAACACTGGCTAGGACTTTTTTTACTTTAACTGCTTTTGTTTTATGGAAACTGTTTGGAAATGTTTTTATGTTCCCCGTAGTGTACTGTTTTGCAAATTTTAATTAGTACTCTTAAGTGATTTAAGAATGATTGCATACATGCTGAGTGAGAACCTAGGTTTAGGACCATATTTTGGGTTGGGTTCTTATAGTTGGTATCAGAGCATAGAGTCATAGATTCTGTAGACTAACCTGCTTTGTAGGTTGTTTGTCCCTATGATCATCAGCACTCAACGGCTGTCAGGTTTGTCTAAGTTCATTAAGCTAAGGGTTTTAATTACAATACCGCATCTAGTATACATGTGTAAGAACCCAACCCAAAATGGTCCTAAACCCCGGTTATTACTAGCATGCTTACAATTTTAAACTTTAAAAACATTATGGAAACAACTAAAAGATAAAACTCATTTAAACTTCATAATAGAAACAATCATTTCATAAACATCCCTAAAACAATCCTGGCCAGTATTTCAAACAAAACACTTTAACAAGTCTCTACAGTAAACAAAGTTCCCAACATGCTACTACATAAAAAAAGACTCCAAAAGATAAAGACACAGAGTTCGCCGGCAGCTCCCTCCACTAGCCATCCCGGTGCTGTCCCAAGTTACCTGAAAGATAAGTAAGGGTGAGTATAAACATTCTCAGTAAGGATCCCCAACCGGGGTACAATATGATACATCCATCATCTAGCATCCTAGTATACATGCAATCAGTTACCCGCACAAAAACTTTGCTCAACAAGCTAATCAAGTCAAGTCTGGGAACCTAGGAAGTTTCCTACTTCCGGCCTAATGATTGGTTCTCCTAACCAATCCCAAAGACATCCTCGAGGGTATTTCTCCCTCGACCAAATGATCAACTCAAAAGCTGATCCCAAATAGATGTCAGACACCCTCGAGGGTCTTTCTCCCTCGGCCAATTGACCAACTCAAAAGCTGATCTCGAATAGGTGTCCTCGGGGGCCTCTTACCCCTGGCTAGGCTAAACCCTAAGACAAAGGGAGTGTACCCGAGGTCAGGCTCTAAACAAGAATAAGAATGGTGTCACTGATCTACAGTAGTGTAGAGCCCTCGGCACTCATCTGTAGCAGCCTGTACCACCAACCTGAAGCCAAGAACTGTCTCCGGGCAGGCTTGTACCCTTGACGGGTTCCGCTCTAGCAGGTTACAAACTAGGCTTATACCGATGCGGGAGCTAATCCGCACCTGCTGCCGGGTGCAGAGACAAAGTACGTTATGCCTCTCACTGATCCCAACCTGTGGGGACAAGATACGTTATGTCCACTCTCAGCCTCTAAAAGACAAGTCTAGCTAACTATCTAATGTCACATAATATACATCCCTAACAACTGAACATGCTTAACATGAATACAAGTACAACCTAGCATGATACTACGAATGTAAACAGGGAACTTAGAGCATGCTAGAAGGACAAACCTAGCATGGCATTAACATGTAGAAACAGGGCAAACATGCTAGCAGAGATAAACAGCGAAACAGTCCTAACCACTACATGCTCATAACAACAACATATATATATAAGATGCAATCAAAACATATCGCACGGTCCACACAACCCTGGTAAGAGATCCTTACCTAAAACAAGCAGAAATATAAACAGAAAAGTGCTCCTTGAGCTGCAGTGTCTCACAACCTAAAAACACATAACCAATCAATAAACCTTGCTAGCTAATTACATAACCAAACACCAAACCAAGGCAAGGGAATAAGAAACTACCCCAACAACAAGCAACAAGTGCTCTCGGCCAAGCACTTGGAGAAACCCTAGAAGCTCTCTACCACAACCGCTTCAACACTTGGTCTTGGCTAGGGCAACACAACAAACACCAACACAAGTTAGATCCCATGTCCATGAAGCAAGCAAACACACTCCCAACTAACATGAAGCTCTCGGCCACACAACCCCATTGGGGCTCTCGGCCAAACCAACACATAAGCAACCAAAATCTCACACTTACCAACTCACCCAATGAAGATTCAGTAATGATCCCCAAATGGACTAGGTGTCTCGGCCAAAGGAGGTGCACAACAAAAGAGATCTAGGCTAGGGCTTGGATTTGCACAAGGAAGAAAAGCAAGTTAGATCTATCCAACCCACAAGTCAAACACAACAAAAGCACCATCAACCCTACCTTCGAGCTCTCGGCAATGGAGGTTGGAATGGGAAGATGAGTTCGGATTTCCCAAGAAAGAGTAAAAGCAAGCAAGACCAACCCTTCTCAAGGCAAGGGCTTCTCGGATCTATAATGAGAAAAGAAGAAGAACAACACCTTCTCTTGGTTAGAAGATAGGTTCGGCCATGGCAAGAGAAGAAGAGGAACTTGGATTTCGCAATTGCTTACCTTGGAAAACAATGGAGAAGATGAACTACACTTGGGAATCTTGAGGTTGCAAGAAATGGAGATGGAGCGAAATGGAGAGGGAGTGTCTCGGCCAAGGAGAAGGAAATGGAGAGTGATGGGTCGGCCAAGGGGAGAGGGAAGGAGAAAATGATGCAACCCTAGGTATTTTCTCCTATTTTTCAATAATAAAAATGCCTCCTAAAATCCCACCTTCAAATCCCACCAAGTGCATTTTTAAAAAACTATTTTAGTTTCCTCTACACAAGGCTCAAACTCACTCCCAAGCCACCATGGTTTGAATCCTAGCTCCAACACTTTTATTTTCATTTTTCTTCTTTTAACTAGGAGGGCTCCAAACTTACCATAAATGGAACTTTTGACCTGAAACTTGAAACCGAAGGATAAACTTAAGTCCACCAACACATAAACATTCCTGAAACCCTGTCTTACTGCAAACCTATCTCGGTAAGGCAAAATAACCAAAATACCCTTGGAGGACAAAATGACCAAAATGCCCCTAGAAGTACAAAATCCCTAATAGCCCAACCAACTCACTAGAGAAACACTCAACAAACCTGGAGAATCGGAAGGAAAATCTTGGGTTGTTACAACATGTGTTACCCTATTGTTGGCAGTGAGAGTCTGAGAGTGGACTAACCATTTGTGGTTTCCGTTTAGATCGCCAGTCTGCCGGTTACACGCAATTGTGCAGGCCCGTCCGGAACTACGAATAGAGTTGTTGCTGAGACTGCAACTAGGGTTGATCAGACCAGTAGGCCGCCAGTGGCCCCAGCTGTTAACTTGCCCAAAGAGGGGGTGGAGGTTGCTATGCCTCAAGGTGCAGCTCCAGAAGCAGAGATTTCTGATATGCGTGATATGATGATGGGCCAAATGGCCGAGCAGAGAGCTAAGACTCATGCGCAGCTAGCAGTGCAGAGAGAGAAGTCTAGGGCACAGATAGCCCAGTTGACACAACTCATCCAGCAGGCACCCCTAGCAGCTCCAATAGCCCTAGTAGTTCCCCCGGGACGACAAGGTGAGCAGGACCAGACTGATGATTTAGATAGTGCTGAAGAAGCTGCCAAGTTTGGCAAGTGGCTTAAGGATTTTACCATGTGAAAGCCAAAGGAGTTTGATGCTTCATAAAATCCGCTAGTGGTGGTAAAGTGGTTGGCTGGGATGGAGTATATCTTCAGGATAATGGGATGCCCTGATGTGTAGAGGCCGAGATGTGCGGCCCATGTTTTGACAGACACAACTGGTGGTGGGAGTCCATAGACAGAGCTAGACCAGCTGGGTCTTCGCCAGCCACCTAGGAGTTCTTTAGAACTAAGTTTCGAGCGAAGTATGTTAATGATGAGGCTCAGCAAAAGATGGCAAAGGCCTTTTCGAATCTGAAGCAGGGAACTAATAGCATAGCTGCTTATGAAAAGAAGTTCTCTAAGTACAGTTATTTTGCCCCGGAGCTCATTGCCACTGAGGAGCTCAAGACCAAGAAATTTATTAGTGGGCTGAGAAAGAAGGTTGCTCAGGATGTACGAGCACTCGCTCCTGAGACTTATGATAGGGCAGTGGAGTTAGCTACTATTTATAATTCCAAGTACCCGCCGGTGCAGGTTCCTGTTGCACTAGTTCAGCCCGTTCAGCAGTATTCAGGGCAGAAGAGGAAGTTTGAGTCTTCTAGTGGGTCCCGCTCAGGTGGACTACAAGCTCGCCGTCAAGGCCAGTCTAGAGGTCTGGATCAGCGCCGACCATAGAGTAGACTGCAGGATGGCCAGCAGGGCATGGATAGACAGTCATCTCAGTGCCATATGTGTGGTAAGGCGCACTTTAGTTTATGTGGAGCATCGCCCCGTGCTTGCTATAGATGTGGCAAGGAGGGACATTTGGCCAGAGCTTGTACTTAGGAGGTAGCAGCAGCTAGATCGGCCCAGCAGCAGGCCCAAGTGTTTGCCACGACTCGCCAGGAGGCAGAGCGTACTGATGTTGTAGTTGCAGGTACGCTGCTTGTCTTAGACCATTATGCATTTATGTTTGGAACTCGAACCATTAAGGTTTGAGTTGTGTGTTGCAACTTCTTTGGAAGTGAGTATGCTAGCTAGTAATAGAGTTAAGAGTGGCTGGATACAGATATTTGAAGAGCTTTTAGTGGCTACCCTCATAGTCTTGCCTATGAGCGGTTTTGATTTGATTCTTGGTATGGATTGGTTGGCTGAGAACCATGCTTTGATAGACTGCCGCCGAAAAGAAGTCATGTTTAGGCCTCCTCAGAAGTCGAGCTTCAGGTTTCTCGGTGTCCAGGATAGAGTGTGTTCGCCGTTGATTTTAGTAGTGAAAGCCCGACGTTTGTTAGCTCGAGGATCTGGGGCTTCTTGCCAAAGTTGTCAGGTGATACTACCACCGCGTTGTCTGTTGACATGGTCTCTATAGTGCAGGAGTTTGGAGATGTTTTCCCTGAGGAGTTATCGGGTTTACCCCCGAAGAGAGAGGGCAATTTTACTATTGAGCTGGAGCCAGGGACTCTCTCTATTTCTAAAGCTCCGTACGTATGGCGCTAGCTGAGTTGAAAGAACTCAAAGTGCAGTTGCAGGAGATGCTTGATCGAGGATTCATCTGACCGAGTGTGTCTCCTTGGGGAGCACCCGTTCTGTTTGTTAAAAAGAAGGATGGATCAATGCGCTTGTGTATAGACTATAGAGAATTAAATAAAGTCACAGTGAAGAATAAGTATCCCCTGCCGCGTATTAATGATTTTTTTTACCAGCTTCAAGAAGCTTCTGTGTTTTCTAAAATCGATTTGAGGTCAGGGTACCATCAGTTGAGGATTCGAGATGCAGACATCCCTAAGACAGCGTTTAGATCGAGGTATGGTCATTATGAGTTTGTGGTCATGTCTTTTGGACTAATAACACCCTTGCAACGTTTATGGACATGATGGACAGGGTGTTCAAGGCATTCTTGGATAGTTTTGTCGTTGTATTCATAGACGATATTTTGATCTACTCCAAGATGAAGGAGGACCATGCTTCGCATTTGAGACAGGTTTTGACAACATTGTGAGAAAATCAACTGTATGCGAAGTTTTCCAAGTGTGACTTATGGCTAGAGAAAGTAGCCTTTCTTGGACATATTATATCCCAAGATGGTATATCGGTGGACCCCGCTAAGATAGAGGCAGTTAGTTCGTGGGCTAGACTGACGACGGTCGCCAAGATTCGTAGCTTTCTAAGACTGGCAAGTTATTATCGGCATTTTGTGAAAGACATTTTCGCTAAGGCAGCACCCCTAACCAGATTGATTAGAAAGGGTGTCGACTTTGTTTGGGATGCTAGTTGTGAAGAAAGTTTTGCCCAGCTTAAGCTCAGTTTGACGACAGCACCAGTGTTGGCAATTCTTGAGGGAATAGGTGGTTTCATTGTTTATAGCGATGCTTCCAAGTATGGTTTAGGTTGTGTGTTGATGCAGCATGGGAAGGTGATTGCTTATGCTTCTCGGTAATTGAAGCCTTATGAAAAGAACTAGCCGACTCATGATATGGAGTTCGCAGCGGTCGTGTTTGTGTTAAAGATTTGGAGGCACTTTTTGTATGGTGAAAAGATTCAGTTATTCACAGATCACCAGAGCCTTAAGTATTTCTTCACTCAGAAGGAGTTAAATATGAGACCGAGGAGGTGGCTCGAGTTGGTGAAGGACTACGCCTGTGAGATTCTGTATCACCTAGGGAAGCCCAATGTTGTGGTAGATGCTTTGAGTAGGAAGACGTCGCATTCCGCGACTTTGTTGAGCTCTCAGATTGAGTTGCGAAAAGAGTTTGAGCGAGCCGGTATCGCAGTTATGTTGGGAGAGGTAACCGCCAGGGTAGCCCAGTTAACAGTTCAGCCGTCGATTAAGTAGAGGATCATTGATGGCCAGCTGAGTGATCCCAAGTTGAAAAGGCTGTTTGAGAGAGTTCAGGCAGATGGCGACTTTGATTTTGTCATAACACCAGACAGAGGTTTGAGATATAGAGGTCGTTTGTGCGTCTCAGATGATGCAGGGATGCGATTCGAGTTGCTTACCGAGGGTCATAGTTCCCCGTTTACTTGGCACCTAGGAGGTACCAAGATGTATCAGAACCTCAAGCAGACGTTTTGGTGGATGGGTATGAAGCGAGATATAGCTGAGTTTGTTAGCCGGTGTCTCACTTGTCAGCAAGTGAAAGCTCCCAGACAGAAACCGGCAGGTTTGTTGCAGCCATTGAGTGTTCCACAGTGAAAGTGGGATGAGATTACAATGGATTACATTTCTGGGTTGTCGTAGACACCGAGAGGGTTTACTCAGATCTGGGTAGTTGTGGACCGGCTGACTAAGAGTGCACACTTTATCCCCTGTAGGATTAATTATACCGTGGAGTAGTGGGCATAGTTATTTTTGGAGCAGATCATTAAGTACCATGGGGTATCAGCGAAGATTGTGTCGGATCGGGATTCTCGGTTCACCTCTCGCTTCTGAAGAGCGCTCCAGAAGGGTTTGGGAACCGAGTGCAGCTTTAACACTGCTTTTCACCCTTAGACAGATGGTCATACTGAGAGGGTGAACCAGATTCTTGAGGATATGCTGAGAGCCTGTGTGTTGGATTTTCCAAGCAGTTGGGATCAATACCTTTATTTGATGGAGTTTGCGTATAACAATAGTTACCAGTCGACTATTCAGATGGCTTAATTCGAGGCTTTGTATGGTAAGAGGTGTAGGTCCCCAGTGTTCTAGGAAGAGGTTGGTGATAGACAGGTTTTGGGGCCCGAGTTACTTCAGATGACGAACGACGCAGTGAAGAAGATTAGGGCTCGTATGTTGACAGCACAGAGTAGGAAGAAGAGGTACGCCGATGTTCGGCGTAGATATTTGGAGTTTGAGGTTGGTCAGCATGTGTTTCTGAAGGTAGCGCCGATGCGCGGGGTGTTGTAACAACCCAGGTTTTCATCCCGGTCTTCCAGGTATGCCCTAGGGGTATTTTAGTAATTTGGTCGGGCCGTCAGGACCGTTTATGTCTTTTTCCAGTTGCTAAAATTATTGGATGGATTTATGTAAGTTTTTGAGGCTTTGTGGATGTGTTTGGGCATGGGGAGATGCAAAAGGAAAATTGTGTGTTAAAAGTGTGTTTGGTGGGTTTCGAACCCAGGTGGTCTGAGAAGTCAGGTGGGTGGTGTGGCCAGTTGAGCTATTGAGAGCTCTTGTTGCTCTTTCTGCATCACATCTTAGTTAACCTTGGATCTTTGGTGTTTGGTGCATTTGGTTAAATGAAATAGAAATTAGGTTTGTTGTGTTTTCTTCTCCAAAAGAGTTGTGGCCGCCCAAGCTTTCTCCCAAGCTCTCCTTGCCGATTCTTCATCCTTGCAGCTCCCTTGGATCGTTCATCATCATTAAGGTAAGTCTTCATCCTCTTCATCTTCTCGATTGGGTGTTCTTGTTGGTCGAAGGTAAGGAGAAGAGCTTGTGTGTGTGTGTGTTTGTAGCAGTCGCCCAAAGATGCCCAGATTCGCCAAAGAAGAAGCCCAAAGCCGCCCAGATCGCCCAAAGAAGAAGCCCAGATCGCCCGAGTCGCCCAGCTCCATCGCCGCCTTGTGCCATCGAGCAACTGTCGCTCGCGGCCAGCCGAGCGAGACGCTCAGACAGCCCGTCGCGGCAGCAGAGACTTCAGAGCAGCCTGTCGCGGCCAATGACGCTCGAGACGATACCGTGCCGCGGCCATTTGACAGACGCGAGCGCAGACCTGTCGCGGCCAATGAGACGCTCGATAGCCCCTGTCGCAGCCCAGATCTCGCCAGCAGATGCGCCTGCCGAGCCCTGCGGCAGCAGTTAGATCGCAGCATCAGACGCGCTCGTCGGCCGCGCGCGCCGTCGTCGCAGCGCGCCCGCGCGCGTGTCCGTCTCGCTTCAGCTTATCGCGCCCGTGCGCTGCGCGGGCCGGCCGTCATGCGCAGCATGCGCCTGCGCTCTGCTCGCCGCGCCATCTCGCGCTCAGCGCCAGCGCCCGACCCACTCGCCGCTTATCAGCGCCGCGCAGCGCCAGAAGAAGCCGCCGTGCCCGCCGCTCGCCTGTCCAGCGCGTGTCTGTGCGTGCGTGTGAGTGCCCGAGCCGAGCTCGCTTGTTTTATTATATTTTTAGGGCTATGATTGTGATTTCTATTGTGTTTGTTAGGTTCTCGTTAGCTAGCTCGGGATCGATTGCGGCGTAGGATTTTGTGTGTAGTTGCCCGCCAAGGTAAGGATTTCTTACAGGAGTTGTGTGGACCTCGCGATGTTCTATGTGATTGTTGTTTGTATGTTTGTTTGTGATTATCAGCATGTATAGTTTAGGTGCTCTGCTCAATTCTCGACTAGCATGACTTCGTATGTTGTTCTCTCATGTTAGCCCATGCTAGGTTGTTCCGTTCTAGCATGCTCATATATTCTTGCTTCGTAGTACCATGCTAGGTTCGTTGTATCCATGGAGCACGTTTTGGATTGTATTGGATTGTATGTTATTGATATGATAGGTTAAAGTGTAGGTAGGTAGCATCATCGGGCTCGATGCATAAAGTATCTTGCATCCATGGCGTGGACGTCGAGACGATTCTCCGTCCCTCGACCCCGGTAGGGTTTAGCTAACCCGACCAGTAGCCCCCGCAATCTTGGGTGAGGGTGGCAAACTGTTTATTGCCCCAACGGTCGGGATGATGACTTGGCATTGCCTCGCCCCGGCGATCGGCACGCCTCGGCGTGTTCGGCCGTAGCCCTTGATTGCCACCTGTTAGGGCAAGGACCGCTTCTGGTGTAAGCCTACCACGACCGGTTCCTTAGCCTCAGTGCGGTGGTTCAGCCGACATAGTTCACGTGTCAGTCTCACACCCTATATCGGTGACACCGATCCGCAGATTTAGTTAGGCGTGGTGATCGGACATGGGCAGCTTGCCACTAGACCCGGCACCCCATAGTCTGCAGAGAGCACGCAAAGGCGCTGACACGCTCATTACTGGCGCACGACCGGAGAGCTCCTCGGGATCTTGAGCTAGTGCACCTTTCGTGATCGACGATGAGAGCAGCCGAGGCCGGGACTCGTTTCTCGTATAGGGCGTATTGTGTGGTGTGGATTATTCCGGACTAAGACCCTGAGTTGGCATCCGAGGTCCAAGTGTGGACTTAAGCTATGTGCTCTATTATGTGTTTATGTTCATAGCTTGCATACTCTCATCTAGATGACCATGTGCATCGTACAAACCCCGGTTGGGGATTCTTACCGAGTAATTCGTTACTCACCCTTACTTATCTTTCAGTAACCATGGCGCGAGGCGGATGATGGTCAAGGAGGAGCTATGATCATGGGAACGCGTCTTTGTCGTCTCTGACTTTTTATTTCTATGACTCTTGTCTTTCATTTTCCCCTGAATGCATGTAGCCGGGCACGGAGCCCTAGGATGTTTTCTGAATGATTTTGTGGATTCCCGCTTTATTGAATTTGAGAATGTTCCAAATGTTTTAATAAATCTCTGATCAGAGTGTACGTTTTGGAAATGTATTTGCCTTGAAAACAGTTTCAAAGAAAGTATATTGATTTCTGATTGAACCTTGATTGTTTTGTTTTAATTGGGAATCTGAAAACTTATTTGCATATTGTCCTTTCCTTTGAATGCATGCATTGGGGTAAAGGCCTATTCAGAGCCCTTTTGGGTCGGGTCTTTACAGTTGGTATCAGAGCTCAGAGTCATAGATTCTGTAGACTGACCTTTTGTTGTAGGTCATCCTTCCATGATCACCACGGCCTCTGACACCATCAGTACGCCTAGGTTTATTGTTTTAGAAAGAAAAAGGGTTAAGAATTTACAATACCTGTCATCTTGTGTATGCCTTGTGTAGTGTTGTGGAGCGGAGACGAGCAGGTTCTGACTCGTTGTTGGTTTGGGCTTTGTGAGCCATCATGTCAACTTTCCCGCAGTGCGAGCAGTTTGTTTAGCAGCTTGTTGAGGTATCCAGATAGATACGGATGCCCCTGGGACATCGTTCCAGAGGGAGGCAGAGCTTAGACTCCCGTTGGCCATTTGTGGCCCAGTTGCTGCTTTTCCCCTAGTGAGAGGGTGGTGGTGCTTCGTGCAGATCGCCAGTATGTTGATCGCACCTGCAGGAGCAGTGGCGCTTGGCATGTCCGACCGAGGAGTTGGACCGATCGTGTTGATGTTGAGGCGCGTCTGTGGGTTGTTAGGCCCGCATGCCAGATTTGGCCCCGGCAGTTGAGTTGCCTAGAGGAGGGGGTAGAGGCTAGCAGCGCCTCAGAGTGAGACTCCTTGAGCAGAGTGTGCTCCAGCCATGAGAGATTTGATGGCAGGTCTTTAGCTATCAGAGAGCGGAGACCAGCGCAGCTTTGTAGCGCAGAGTGAGGAGTCCCGGCACAGATAGCCCACCGATGAGTTTGTTTTGCATTTTTCCCAGTAGCTTTTGTAGCCCCTGAGGTTCCCGGGAGGGCATGATCAGCAGGTTTATTCAGATGAGTTTGTTGGCGTTGATGGAGACGCCTGTGTTGGCAAATGGATGCCTCAGAGAGCTCGATGTTTTAGTAAGTCCTATCGCTAGTAGTAAAGTAGTTGGCCAGTTTGAGTTTAGCATCCGTGTGTGGGCCCTGCTGCTCGTGAGGCCGAGGTGTGCCGTTCCTCAGGCCGTTTGGTTCATCGATGGTGGTGGAAATCCCTTGTGAGAGGTGGTCTAGCGAGTCTCCACCGATCGCTCGATTGTTTGGCAAGTTGCCGTGTGTAGTGGCTTGAGGCGGATGAAGGGTCATCTTTGCCCCCTTGCGAGCTGCTTTGTTGTTTAATGACCCGACTTCCTCATGATGGATTTGGTAGTAGTAGCACTTGAGGTGCATTGGTTAGTGTGCCACTTTGGCACTAAGTCCGGTTCAGCTTGAGTTTGGCTTGGGCATAGCAGATGGTTCTATGTCGTTCGGAGTTCAGCGTACTCCTTTAGCCTTGGATCTGTTTATGGCGCTTGCACCCGTTTAGGTCGTGCTGAGGGCTAGTTCAAGTGGTAGTCGATGGACTACAAGCGAAATGATGCTCGAGAGGAGCGGAGCCTCTTCCCAGTGTTTCTAGAGGTTGAGTAAGTCGCAGAGTTGCCGGTTGGTAAATGTTGGTGCGCGTGAGTCTCGCGCTAGTGTTAAGGCCAAGAGATTTTCCTTGTGGTTGGTAGTGCGGTCAACTACCTTCGAGTGCCTAAATCGAGGAGAGTTGAGCATTGTAGATGCGAGTTTGGTCCAAATTGAGGACCATGAGTTGGATGCTTATCGATGAGTGGATGCCTATGAGGCGAGTTGGATGCTTTTGAGGCGAGATGAGCCGATGCCTTGCGAGAGGTTTTGGATGCCTTAGGGGTAAGCACCCTTGGTAGAGGCTTGGTACAAAGTAAGTTTGGTTTGGCATGATTATGCTTTGGTAGAGCAAGGTTGCCTCAGCTTCGAGTATCGTGTGGAGATGGAACTTTTGGTGTTCCTTGGATTGTTTGTATCATCGCCAGAGTTATCGTTGCTTTGTGGAAAAGCGCTTGTTAGTCTTGGATCTCTAAAGGAGGTTGGGAGTTGTGCACACAAGTGTGTTTTGTGTGGTTCGTTCCGTGGCGAGAGTTTGAGATCCATGTAGGGTTTGCTTTGGAGATCTCGTGCTCGGTTCCTTGAGAAGTTGGACTCCAGGTGGTTGTTGTAAGGCTTTGGTTGAGGTGGTAAGGATACCGTGCTCGTGGTATCAAGTTGTTGCTTAGGCAAGATTTGTTAAGTTAGGCCTAAGCTTGGTTGGCGGATCTTCTTGTTGATCGTTGGTTGGAGTTCAGTTGGAAACCGAACAAGAGCGGTGGTAGCTAAGCCGCGTGGTTTCTGATCGTCATGGCTAAGAGAGTTGTTCGGATCCTTCCTTGGGTAGAAGTTATGTTGTGGCCGATGTTTTGAGTAGGAGGATGACGATTCAGTAGCGTTCGGGTCCTCTAGGTTCCCAAGGAGTTGGAGTTGGCCAGCATGGTTGGGATGCTGGAAATTGGAGTTGTTTGTTCAGGCAGTTGTCTGTTAGATCGTATGCCGGCAGTGTGTGTGTCGAGGGTTGCCGAAGAACCCTAGGTTGTGGAGAGCCTCTCCAGAGCTCAATCAGGCCCAGCTAGTGAGTTTCAGTTGGCTAGCTGGAGGCGTGTAGTTTGTAGCCTCGGTGGAGTTGCTAGCAGTCTTGGTAGACTAGCAAGCTAGTGTTTATTTGGAGTAAAGTCCGGAGTGGTTTCGGTGTGGTGGCAAGTTGATGCTTGGTGTTGACCAAGGTGTGGATTGGAGTTGTTAGAGTTTAGTTTTGCTCGTGGGGGCGAGTGGTTTGTACCATGTTGGTTGTTTTTCCTGTTTCCAGGATGTTGAGTTGCCCCGTTTGGCATTTGGAGGTTCAGTCTGAGATGGACCCTTGTTGCGCCTCGTGAGATTAGATGTTGTTGCTCTGGTGGAGCAAGACAGTGAGCGTATGTGGAGTTCTCTGTCCGTTGGTTGTCTGCTTGTAAGAGCCGTTTCCTTCGGGAGTTGTCGTTACTCCCTTGGTCTTGGAGTTAATGGTGGAAGCGCTAGCTTGAAGGAAAAGTTTGTTGGTCGCTTGGAAGTAGTCGTTTGTCCAGATTAAGCGGATTCTTGGATGGTGTTCTAGAGGCCGCAGTAAAGGTTGTTCTCGCCTCTTGTGAGTGTTTGGCCAAGATTTGGTTCGTTTGTTGTTTTGAGAGCTAGTTCGGTTCTATTTGAGGGCGTTGCCCTAAGGTCTTGTTCCTAGTCAAGAAGTTTTGGGAGTTGACCCTCCTCGTGATTGAGCAAGTGCCGTTTGTTTTGGTTTGGTGGTCCGATTGGTTGAGTTTTCTCTTGGGTGTTGCTTCCAAGAGAGTTGGTTGCTTGTTGCCTTGGGTTGAGCAAGTCGGC
The DNA here is from genome assembly GCA_036507275.1 of Sicyos edulis. Classification (NCBI taxonomy): domain Eukaryota; kingdom Viridiplantae; phylum Streptophyta; class Magnoliopsida; order Cucurbitales; family Cucurbitaceae; genus Sicyos; species Sicyos edulis. The sequence goes on from CM071847.1 coordinate 27,146,540, forward strand.
GAGCGTGTGTGGAGTTCGTTTGCCCTTCCGAGTTTGCTTGCCGGGAAGTCGTTTCCCGCTTGGCGTGAGTCGCCTTAGCTCCCGAGTTGTGTAGTCGATCGAGTAGCGCAATGGTCACCCCAAATGAGAGGGTCCTCGCTTTGTGTTGTTAGCAAACAAGAGTTGTTTGTTCCCGCAAGGGCGGAGGCCACCAAGTAAGAGTTGAGTTGTTTCGGCAAGTTGTTGGTTCTTTTGGGGATTGAAGATTTCCTTTCCTCTAGCCTCTGTGGTGGTTGAGTTGCTCCTTGGATGCCACCTCGAGTGATAGCTTATGAGGTAGTCTTGCGGATTCGTGTGGCCCAGATCCGTAAGCTTTGAGGTTGTCGTTATCCGTTTTCCTTGTGAGGTTTTGGGAGTGGAGCTTACGGTTGGAAGATGAGTTAGGCTTAGGCTTAAAGGGAAGTCCTTCGAGTAGCCAGCTGGATTTTAAGAGTTGAGTAGTAGCTTGAGGCGGCGTTGCTCGTTATAAGTTTGGGTTGAGTTCTCTTTGAGCAAGCCCTTCTCGGGCTTTGTTCCTAGTTGTTGTGAGTTCCCGGTTGGCGTTAGTAGAGCCGCGTTTGAGTGAGTTGGCACGAGGTGCCGTGGCATTGGTTGGTGTCGTTGAGCTGTTTTCCTCAAGGTGTTGTGTCGCAGATAGTCGCGTGATGGTTTAGTCCTTGCTTCCCGAGTTTTCCTTGAGAGGAATGTTGGATGTTCCTGCCCGGCGATTTTCTCCTTAAGATGGTTGCTTAAGTGTTGTGGTCGTGTTCTAGTTGGAGAAGTTTGTCTTTTGGATCACCACCGGTTGGTGGTTCGTTTGTATCTCGTTAAGGTCAGAGTCAAGGTTTGAGGTTTGTTGGTCTTTTGTGAAGTAAGAGTAGGCCGTTTAGTTTTGGAATCTGGAAGGTTGGCTTGTTTGGCTTGATTTGTTGTAGGGTTGAGTTTGTTTGTTGTGACAGCACAGTGTTTTTATGTATCGATGTTGGGGCGGCATGTGCGGACCCATTGTTCATTGTGGACTTTGAGCCCTTGCAGCTGATTGAGGGTTTGGGCTTCGAGGAGAAGCCTATGAGTATTCTGGTCTTGAGTCGAAGACGTTGCGTAGAAGTGAGATCCGTTGGTAAAAGTTTAGTGAAGGAGTCCGAGTTCGGAGGAGGCCGCTCGTGAGCGGGAAGGACGGGATGAGAATGCAGATCTCGTGTTGTTTGAGTCTTAAGGACTTTCGAGGACGAAAGTCATAAAAAGGAGGGAATATTGTAACGACCAGTGTTTTCATCCCGGTCTTCCGTGTATGCCCTAGGGGTATTTTAGTAATTTGGTCGGGCCGTCAGGACCGTTTATGTCTTTTTCCAGTTGCTAAAATTATTGGATGGATTTATGTAAGTTTTTGAGGCTTTGTGGATGTGTTTGGGCATGGGGAGATGCAAAAGGAAAATTGTGTGTTAAAAGTGTGTTTGGTGGGTTTCGAACCCAGGTGGTCTGAGAAGTCAGGTGGGTGGTGTGGCCAGTTGAGCTATTGAGAGCTCTTGTTGCTCTTTCTGCATCACATCTTAGTTAACCTTGGATCTTTGGTGTTTGGTGCATTTGGTTAAATGAAATAGAAATTAGGTTTGTTGTGTTTTCTTCTCCAAAAGAGTTGTGGCCGCCCAAGCTTTCTCCCAAGCTCTCCTTGCCGATTCTTCATCCTTGCAGCTCCCTTGGATCGTTCATCATCATTCCGGGTAAGTCTTCATCCTCTTCATCTTCTCGATTGGGTGTTCTTGTTGGCCGAAGGTAAGGAGAAGAGCTTGTGTGTGTGTGTTTGTAGCAGTCGCCCAAAGATGCCCAGATTCGCCAAAGAAGAAGCCCAGCCGCCCAGATCGCCCAAAGAAGAAGCCCAGATCGCCCGAGTCGCCAGCTCCATCGCCTCGCTTGTGCCATCGAGCGGCTGTCGCCAAAGAATGAGCCAGACGCTTCAGAGCGGCCCTCGCAATTCCAGCCAGACGCTCAGATACCGTCGCGGCTTCAGCAGACGCTCAGACAAAATCGTCGCGGCCAGCAGACGCTACGCAGACAGCCCTGCCGCGCCTCAAAGACGCTCGATAGCCCTCGTCGCAGCCTTCAGATCTCGCCAGCAGAGCGCGCCTGCCGAGCCCCGCGCAGCAGAATAGCGCGTCGAGGCGCCAGACGCTGCCACCGCGCCGTCGTTGCCGCAGCGCGCGCCGCGCAGTGTCCGTCCGCTTCAGCTTTGTCGCGCCCGTGCAGCGCCAGGCGGCGGGCCGTCACAACATGCGCGCGCGCGCGCCGCTGCGCGCCCATCTGCGCTGCTCGCGCGCCAGCGCCGACCTCTGCCCGCCTTATCGCGGCGACAAGCGCCAAAGAAGCAGCCTTCGCTGCCGCCGCCGCCTGCGTCCGCGTGTCGGCCGTGCGTGTGAGTTCTCGAGCCGAGCTCGCTTGTTTTATTATATTTTTTAGGCTATGATTGTGATTTCTATTGTGTTTGTTAGGTTCTCGTTAGCTAGCTCGGGATCGATTGCAGCGTAGATTTTTGTGTGTAGTTGCCCCGGCCAAGGTAAGGATTTCTTACAGGAGTTGTGTGGACCTCGCGATGTTCTATGTGATTGTTGTTTGTATGTTTGTTTGTGATTATCAGCATGTATAGTTTAGGTGCTCATTCAATTCTCGACTAGCATGACTTCGTATGTTGTTCTCTCATGTTAGCCCATGCTAGGTTGTTCCGTTCTAGCATGCTCATATCCTTCTTGCTTCGTAGTACCATGCTAGGTTCGTTGTATCTGTTGAGCACGTTTTGGATTGTATTGGATTGTATGTTATTGATATGATAGGTTAAAGTGTAGGTAGGTAGCATCATCCGGGCCGATGCATAAAGTATCTTGCATCCATGGCGGTGGACGTCGAGACAGCTTCTCCGTCCCCCGACCCCGTTAGGGTTTAGCTAACCCGACGACCGTAGGCCCCCGCAATCTTGGGTGAGGGTGGCAAATCGTTTATTGCCCCAACGGTCGGGATGATGACTTGGCATTGCCTCGTCCCGGGCATCGGCACGTCCTCGGCGTGTTCGGCCGTAGCCCTTGATTGCCACTGTTAGGCAAGGACCGCTTCTGGTGTAAGCCTACCACGACCGGTTCCTTAGCCTCAAAGTGCGGTGGTTCAGCCGACATAGTTCACGTGTCGTGTCTCACACCCCTATGTCGCTGACACCGATCCGAGATTTAGTTAGGCGTGGTGGACTGGACATGGGCGGCTTGCCACTAGACCCGGCACCCATAGTTCGCGCAGAGCACGCAAAGGCGCGACACGCTCATTACACGCACGACCGAGAGCTCCTCGGGATCTTGAGCTAGTGCACCTTTCGTATCGACGATGAGCGACCGAGGCCGGGACTCGTTTCTCGTGATAGGGCGTATTGTGTGGTGTGGATTATTCCGGACTAAGACCCCGAGTTGGCATCCGAGGTCCAAGTGTGGACTTAAGCTATGTGCTCTATTATGTGTTTATGTTCATAGCTTGCATACTCTCATCTAGATGACCATGTGCATCGTATTGTACCGGTTGGGGATTCTTACTTGAGTAATTCGTTACTCACCCTTACTTATCTTTCAGGTAACCATGGCGCGAGGCGATGATGGTGAAGGAGGAGCTATGATCATGGGAACGTCTTTGTCGTCTCGACTTTTTATTTCTATGACTCTTGTCTTTCATTTTCCCCGAACGCATGCAAACGCACTGAGCCCTAGGATGTTTTCTCGAATGATTTTGTGGATTCCCGCTTTATTGAATTTGAGAATGTTCCAAATGTTTTAATAAATCTCTGATCAGAGTGTACGTTTTGGAAATGTATTTGCCTTGAAACAGGTTTCAGCAAAGTATATTGATTTCTGATTGAACCTTGATTGTTTTGTTTTAATTGGGAATCTGAAAACTTATTTGCATATTGTCCTTTCCTTTGAATGCATGCATTGGGGTAAAGGCCTATTCAGAGCCCTTTTGGGTCGGGTCTTTACAGGTGTTGAGGTTCGGTAAGCGAGGAAAGTTGAGCCCTTAGTTTGTAGGGCCTTTTGAGATCCTTGAGCGGATCGAAGCAGTTGCTTACCGGTTAGCATTGCCCCCATCTTTGGCAGCAGTCCATAATGTGTTTCACGTCTCGATGTTGAGGCAGTACCTAGCGGACCCAACACATGTGGTAGATCATGAGCCTTTGGGGTTGAATAAGGATCTGAGCTTCGAGACGAAGCCTGTGCAGATTTTCGCTCGGGAGCGCAAAACTTTGTGTAACTGGGAGATAAACTTAGTGAAGGTTCAGTGGAGACATCAGAGGGCAGAGGAAGCGACTTGGGAATTAGAGGATGAGATGAGGACTCATTACCCGGAGTGTTTCAGTCCTAGGACTTTCGGGGACGAAAGTCTTAAAAGGAGGGAGTATTGTAATGGCCCAAATTTTCGTTCCAGTTTCCTAGGTACGTTCGGTTTAGTATTCGGTTGTTCGGTTGGGCAGTTGGGGTTGTTTAAACCAATAAGGGCATTTTGGTAATTTTTCCCTTAGGGCTGACCTTGTGGATAATTAGGGTTTCAGGGTTGTTTCGGTCTTTTGTTGAGTCCTGACAGTTGGTTGGTTGCAAGTTCCCAAGAGTTGTGTTGATTGTTAGGGTTTTGGAGGTAATTCAACTAATCGAGAAATTAGAGAATTTAAAAGGTGTTACTTGTGGGATTCGAACCCTTGACCTAAGTAATTAATAAAAAGGGAAATTTCATTTATCCTTTGCCTTTGTCGCACGTATTTTCAAGTTCTTCCTCTTCTCCTTGCCGACTCCACCATCTCCTCTCCTTCCCATCTTCATCTTGTCGATTCTTCAAGAAGCCGAGCCAAGAATTCGAGAGTTAAGTCTTTCTTGCTCTAGCCGTGTTCTACAAGTGTTGGATGGATGTTCCCCTAACCGAGCATAGTTCTTCTTCTTCTCTTGCAGCCCCTAGCCAATCACCCTTGGTCCTTCTTCTAGTGGTTGCAGAACATCCTTGCTCTTCTTCTTGTGTTGCAGCAAACTCCTTGGCCAAGAGACCTCCCCTTGCCGCACCACTTCAAGCAAACAGTCCCTTGTTGCCGCACATCACCTAGCCGAGGAGCATCTTGAAGCTTCTTGTTTCCGCACACTTCCATCAAGAATCCTCTAGCAGTAGAGCCAAGCTTGTGAAGGTAAGCTTTTTCCCCTTGGCCCAGAGCTTTGGCTTGCTGGTTGGGTGTGCCCTAACCTAGTTTTCGTGTTGTTTTGCAAGCTCTAACCGAAGCCCTTTGGTTGCCACAACAAACCCTAGCAGCCGAGACATCTTTGTAGCCGAGCACCCTACTTCCGAGGTGAGTTCTTCCAACCCTAGCCGAGAGCAAGGTTTCCTTGGTTGGAGTGGGTTGTTTGATTCTTGACCGAGTTAACTTGTGTTCCGTTGTTGTTGAGGTGAAGCCTAGCCGAATCCAGGAGGTTGTTGTGTGGAGGCCGAGAACACCCTAGCCCTAGCCACGAGCTCCATTGGTCCATCCCAAGGAGCTTGGCCGAGAGCATTGTGTAGCTTGCTGGGTAACTTCCTGATTCCCATTCTCTTGGTTTATAGTTTAGTAATAGCTAGTTAGGTTGTTAATGTATTTATGTATGTTGTTGCCTAGGTTGTTCGGGTTGACTTTGCAGCTCGAGGGTCGTTTATTGTTGTTAATGTAGTTATGTTTGTGATAGGACAGCTTGTTGTTTGAACTTCTGCTAGCATGTTTGTTTCTGCTTCTACATGTTAGTGCGATGCTAGGTTTGCCCTTCCAACATGTTCTGTGATTCCTGCTTTAAGATTGTAGTTCCATGCTAGGTTATGCCTTGTATTTTTGAGCATGTATGTTTAGCCAGGAATCTTTACTCTGAATTCTTAGATAGAACTGTTAGGGTTTGCCATCATCTAGAGGCTGAGAGCGGACATAACGTACTTTGTTCCCACCAGTCGGGATCTCGTGCGAAGCATAACGCACCTTGCTTCCACCCCCGCAGCCGATGTGGATTTGCTCTCGCATCTGCATAAGCTTAGTTTGTAGCCTGCTAGAGCGTAACCCAGCCAATGGCTAAGCCTACCTTGGCCGGTTCTTAGCTTCAGGTCGGTAGTACAGACTGTTACAGATGAGTGCCGAGGGCCTCCTACTACTGTATTGAGTGACATCACATCCGAGTCATTAGGCATGCCTACCAGGCCCTCGTAGTTTGTCCCAAGGCCCCCACATTTACGCCGGTTGCAGCAACATACGGTGTGCGTTCACACGCGCTAGTCGCCGGTTCGGAGCGCTCCCCTAGGCTAATGTTCGTGAGTACACCACTTATGTTCCAATTTCGAGCCAGACTTTGGGTACTCTTCTGTTGGTAAAGTATTAGTTAGCCGAGGGTAAGAGGCCCTCGAGGACACCTATTTTGGGATCGATTTTTGAGCTGATCATTTGGCCGAGGGAGAAAGACCCTCGAGGGTGTCTGACATCAATCTGGGATCACCTTTTAAGTTGGTCAACTGGCCTAGGGAGAAAGACCGTCGAGGATGTCTTCGGGATTGGTCAGGAGAGCCAATCATTAGGCCGGAAGTGGGAGACTTTTGAGGATTCTGGATTTGCCCCGATAGCTCGTTGAGCAAAAATCTGGGTTGGTAACTATTTGCATGTATACTAGGGTGCTAGATGACTGATGTATCGTATTGTACCCCAGTTGGGGTTTCTTACTAAGTATGTTTGACTCACCCTTATTTCGATGGTTCTTCCACCAGGTAACTTGGGACAGCACCGGGATGGCTAGCGGAGGGAGCTGACTGATCATGGGAGTTGCTTGCACTCTATTTTTCTTTATTGCATATGTTATTCAACATGTAGTTGGACATGGAGTCCTTAGGGGAACTTGATTGTTTGATGTTTTAAACTATTTGAATGTTTTGTTAAACACTGGTAAAGACTTGTTTTACTTTAACGGCTTTTGTTTTATGGAAACTGTTTGGAAATGTTTTTATGTTCCACGTATTGTATTGTTTTGCAAATTTTAATTAGTACTCTTAAGTGATTTAAGAATGATTGCATACATGCTGAGTGAGAACCTTGGTTTAGGACCATATTTGGGTCATGTTTTTACACACATAGATTTCGCAAAGCTTATGTCACTTTATATTTTCGCAGGGTTAGGGCTAGCACGAAGTAATGTTGGGCGAAAAATCAGGACACACGATTGCGAGCGATTAAAGCTCAGAAGACCAACGCCAGACGCACTTTTAGTAAATAAGGAAGGAATCGTGGACAGGGAGATGTTGACTAACCAGACAAATGAAGAGATAGATTGCTGAAATCACGGGATTCCTACCTTAGACAAATCAAAACACATTTGGCAAATATTTCAGCGAGCATATTTTAGGCTACTTGTGTAATAGAGAAAAAAGGTTTGATCTTTTCCCTGTTCTTTCTTCTCGGAGGAGTTCAGAGTCTTGATCAAGACGATGATTTACTGTTTATCTGTTTTGTTTTTTATAACTCTCAAAGAGAGCATATTTTAGGCTACTTAGTTTGCATAATTTTAACACTTAGGTAAGAATATATGCGTCCCTAGTAGGAATACGAAGAAATAACTTAGAAAAGAAGCATGCATTCATAATATGGCATAAAAAAAAGCATGAATCCGTGCTTTAGCGCAAATCGCAAAATAACTGTGCCTAATTTACGATTTTTAGCAGGATTTTGCGCAACATCGAGGAAACGACAATGATGCGGATGATGATCAGATCACACAAAGACGCTTAACCCAAAGAAGGAATTAATTTCGACAAAGCTTCGTCTACAAGGAAAGAATCATAGAATCAATTATGCAATCAAGACGGTGGCAATCAAATAAATCTCGATGAAAATCATGGAATATGCATTGATGATGATTTATACAGCTCACCTCTACATGCGTGTAAAGACCCGACCCGAAAGGGGTTCTAAACTAGGCCTTTACCTCAATGCATGCTTTTAAAACTTAAAGACAATATGCAAGATTGTATTCCAGATTCTGAATGAAAACTAAAAACAAAAAACATCCATTCAAAAGTCAAATATAGTTTTCCTGAAACCTGTCCCTGTTTCCAAGTACCTGTTCCGAGCTAAATACAATTTAAAACGTACTCTGATCAGAGATTTAATTCAAACATTCCAAATCCAAAACAGTTTACATCAGTGTCAGAATCCAGAAAACAACCAGAAAACAACCTAAGGGCTCCATGCCCAACTACATGCATTTAGAGGACAATAAAACATAAACATAAGACTCAGAGTTTAAAATAGCTGGTTTGCATGAACAACAGCTCCTCCTTCAGCCATCCTGTCTCGCGCCATGGTTACTTGTGGAAAACCACAAAATAAGGGTGAGTAACGAATTACTCAGTAAGAATCCCCAATCGGGGTACAATACGATATAATTGGTCATCTAGCAGAATGTATGCAAGCTATGAATATAAACACAGAAGAGAGCACATCACTTTAATCCATACATAAACCTCGGATGCCATCTTACGGTCTTACTCTAGAAAACTACAACGCTTTACGATACTATACGAGAAACTAGTCTAGGCCTCAGCCTTCCTACTGTCGATACAAAAGGTGCACTGAACTCAAGATCCCGAGGAGCTCTCCAGTCGGCGCTGTAATGAGCGTGTGCGTGCACCGCATGCTGCTGCAAACCAGGGAGGTGCTGGGTCTAGGGCATGTTGCCCTGGTCCAGTACGCATGCCTAACAAATCTCTGGATCGGTGTCACTGAACATAGTGGTGTGAGACCAGGACACTATGACTATGTCAGCCTATACCACCGCACCTGAGGCTAAGAAATCGGCCGTGGTAGGCTTACACCAGGAACCGGTATTTGCCCTATCAGGTGGCAACAAAGGGCTACTGCCGACACGCTGAGGACGTGTCGACTGCCGGATACAAGGCAATGTCTCGTAATTCCCCTGACTGTTGGGGCATTTAACAGTCTGCCACCCTCACCCAAGATTTTACTGGGTTGCTGTTAGGGTTAGCTAAACCCTAACGACGGATCAGGGACGAAGTACTGCCTCGCACGTCGATACCACGGATGCAAGTTACATTATGCATCCTCGCCCGGATGATGCTACCTATCAGAATTCTAAGCTATAAATAGATAACAGCTAACAGTCCAATACGTGCTCAGCAGAAACAATGAACCTAGCATGATACTACGAATCAAGAACAGATAACGAGCATGCCAGAACAGAACAACCTAGCATGGAACTAGCATGAGAAGCAATACGAGAATCATGCCAGTCAGAATTCATAACAGAGCACCTATCCACTAACATGCTGATAAACACAAACAAACATACAAACAGTAATCACAGAATATATCGCAGGGCCCACACAACTCCGGTAAGAAATCCTTACCTTGGTCGGAAGGCAACAACACGCGTGGATCCTATGCTGCAATCAAACCTGAGCTAGCTAATGGGAAGGCAACAACACACAAAATATCACAACCTATAGGTCTAAAATAATAATACAAATAGGGCTCGGCTCGGAAGCAACTCACACGGCACGGCTGGCGCGCTGACAGACAGGTTGCACGGCGCTGAGGCGCTATCGCAAAGCCGCGCTCGCGACGCAGCGGGCACGACGGGCGGGCGCGCCTTCTTGGGCGTCTTTGGCATGTCGTGGGGCTGTCTTGCGGACGGGCTCGCACGGAAGCGGTGCGACGCGACACGGGCGTTGGGGCTGCGCGCGGACGAACGACTACGCGGGCGTGCTCGCGCTGAGACTGGGCGCGCGGGGCTGTGTGCGGACGGGCGACGAGATGCGGGCTACAGCTGCTTTTGCGACGTGATCCGGCTGGTGGGCTGCGACGCAATCCGGCTGGTGGGCTGCGACACGATGCAAGCGAGGCGTGCGGGCAATCGCGTGACGGCGCTGCAGGGGCTGGGCGATGGGGCTGCTGGCTGCAACAAACACCAAAGCTCAGTTTCTTCTTCTCTCGGCCAGTAAGAACAACACCCAAAAGAGAAGAAGCGATCGAGAACACTTACTCGGGATGAACGAGACGGCGAAGATGCTTGGGAAGGAGTGCACGACAAGGAGAGCTAGGGAGAAGATGGGGTTGGGCGGCTAGTTGATTTGGAGAAACAAAAGATGAAAAAACCTATTTTCTCTTCTTTTAATCAAACACACCAAAATCCCAAAAACCCAAAGCAAAGCAAGACATGCCGCGGAATGAATAACAAAAGCACCCGGTGGCCCAACTGGCAAGACCACACCTCTGACTCCCTGGCCACCCGGGTTCGAAACCCAACAACAACACTTTAAAACCACAAATTAATCTTTGCATCTCTCCATGCCCAAACACCTCCAAAAAGCAACCAAACCCTACACTTGACCATCCAAGAATAATATTAGCTGAGAAAGACAAAAACGGCCCTAACGGCCCGACCAAATTACCAGAATACCCTTAGGACTTACCTGGAAGACAGGGATGAAAACCTGGGCCATTACAATATTCCCTCCTTTTTATGACTTTCGTCCCCGAAAGTCCTTAAGACTGAAACAGCTCAGGATAATGCAATCTCATCTCATCCTCCCGCTCCCAAGTGGCTTCCTCAGAACTCTGACTCCTCCACTGAACCTTTACCAAACGGATCTCACGATTACGCAACGTCTTCGTCTCAAAGGCAAGAATCCTCACTGGCTTCTCCTCGAAGCTCAAATCCTCATTCAGCTGCAAAGGCTCAATATCCACAATGTGCGACGGGTCCGACAACGAAGGAGGTAAGGCTAACCGATATGCAACTCTGCCAATCCTCTCAATAATCTCAAATGGACCAACAAAACGGGGACTCAACTTCCCTCACTTACCAAACCTCAACACACCTCGCATCGTTGCAACCTTTAAAAACACGTGCTGACCAACCTCAAACTCTAAGTCTCGACGCCGTACATCGGCGTAACTCTTCTGCCTGCTCTGAGCTGTCAACATACGAGCTCTAATCTTCTGCACTACATGGTTGGTCAATTGTAGCAACTCGGGACCCAAAACCTGTCTATCACCAACCTCTTCCCAGAACACAGGAGACCGGCAACACTTACCATACAAAGCCTCGAATGGAGCCATCTGGATCGTCGACTGATAGCTGTTATTATAAGCAAACTCCATCAGATACAGATACTGGTCCCAACTGCCCGAGAAGTCCAACACACAAGCTCTCAGCATATCCTCAAGAATCTGGTTCACCCTCTCGATCGACCATCCATGCGAGGGTGAAAAGTCGTGTCTTGAAAGCCGCACTCAGTGCCTAAGCCTTTCTGGAGCGCCCTCCAGAAACGAGAAGTGAACCGCGAGTCAAGGTCCGACACAATCCTCATAGGCACACCATGGTAACAGATGATCTGCTCCAAAAAAAACTGCGCCCACTATTCCACGGTATAAGTGTCTCTACCGGGAATGAAGTGTGCGCTCTTAGTCAAGCGGTCTACAATCACCCAGATCTAAGAGAACTTCCTCGGAGTCCTCGGCAAACCAGAAATAAAGTCCATGGAGATCTCTTCCCATTTCCACCGAGGCACACTCAGCGGCTTCAACAAACTGGCTGGCCTCTGCCTGGGTGCCTTCACTTGCTGACAAGTGAAACACCGACTAACAAACTCTGCAACGTCTCTCTTCATACCCATCCACCAGAACTTCTGCTTAAGATCCTAATACATCTCGGTACCCCCGGGGTGCCAAGCAAACGGAGAACTGTGGGCCCCTGAGAGCAACTCTGCTCGCAATCCTGCAATCTCTGGAACACACAACCGGCCTCTGTAAGTCAACCCACTGTCTGGTGAATACAGGAAGTCAAAGTCTCCGTCAGCACTAACTCTATCAATCAATCTCTTAAGTGCGGGGGCACTCTGCTGGCTCTCAATAATCCGCTGCCTGATCGAAGGCTGAACTATCAACTGAGCTACTCTGGCAGTAACCTCACCCAACAACACTGCAACCTCGGCCCGCTCGAACTCTTTCCGCAATCTGGGCTGGGAACTCAACAACGCCGCAGAGTGCGACGTCTTCCTACTCAAAGCATCAGCCACTACATTGGCTTTACCCGGATGGTACAAAATCTCACAATCAAAATCGTTTACCAACTCCAACCACCTTCTTTGCCTCATATTCAACTCCTTCTGAGTAAACAGATACTTGAGGCTATGGTGATCAGTAAACATCTGAATCCGCTCACCGTACAGGTAATGCCTCCAAATCTTCAACGTTTTAAATTGTATTTAGCTTGGAACAGGTACTTGGAAACAGGGACTGGTTTCAGGAAAACTATATTTGACTTTTGAATGGATGTTTTCCGTTTTTAGTTTTCATTCAAAATCTGGCATACAATCTTGCATATTGTCTTTAAGTTTTAAAAGCATGCATTGAGGTAAAGGCCTAGTTTAGAACCCCTTTCAGGTCGGGTCTTTACATTGCGGCTCATGAAATTAAATCCTATAAATACCAAGGCAAGAAGTGGAATTCATTGAGCTAGTCGGTTGGCCATAAGCCGATCGAGGGACTAAAGCCTAAACTTTAGTCTACTGCAGAGAAGCGAATGGTGGTGTTGTGGGAGTTGATGACAAGGAGACTATGCATCTTCAGCCGTGCCAACTCCATTTATTGTTTTTATTAGGATTAGTTGTAGTACTTAAACATTTTTAGTAGTAATAAAATCGTCTAGTTTAAACTTCTAATTTGTGTTTACTTACTATGATTGCGTTATAGGAGTATATGATAATTATTTTTGAATAGATCATGTTATTAGTGTAGGTCATTAAATGTTACACTACTTTAGGTTGTATAAACATCGTTCATTATTTAGGGAGTTAGGGATAACCTCACTATTGCTTACGTTGCCTCATGCTTAGTATGGCATTCGCAGCGGAAGCTGGTTCGTCAATAAATCATGAATCATGGAAGTGATAATTGTTAGGGAAGTAAGACATTTGATGTCTAGTCAACGCTTTTAGCATTTTCTAGGAATACTTAGTTAGCATTACTCATCCCATGCATTATACTTATTTCCGTATTTATTTTTATCTTATTAAACAAAACAAAACCGCTACATATCTGCTTATTACTTTTTCACACGACTCTTACTCAAGTAGTATTCGCTCTAGACATTAATCTCTGTGGGATTGATAACTTATATACTTATTACTTGCTACAATTCCCGACCGTGTATACTTGTGCGTTAGTGATTCCAATTGTGTTTCGCATAAGAATTAGTTACCATTCCATATATTAGCAGTGGAATCGTCCAGTCAAGTTTTTGGCGCTGCTGCCGGGGATTGATTATTTAGAGTTAATATCCTTAGGAAGGAGTAGTTCTTAATTGTCTAAGATTAAATTCTTTTTGATTTCAGGGAAACGTGAAATCCAGACTAATTTGATCAATAGTGAACAGAGTCCTAGAGCAATTCGTCACCACGACTTTTTAATGGAGCCTAATCAGTTTACATACAACAACAAGGTTATGCGGAGGAGTTTAACAGAGCACATATTCGTTCAAATAGAAATTTCCAGTCGCACTATTGGGAAGACCATAGCAGCTTCTATTAGCAACAGTTCAATTAGCAAGGAGATCGCAGCAACATGGGATATACGTGGGATACTAGGAGTCATGAACCTAGGGATCACATGCATACTTCTGGGTAGTCTCCAATAGATATGACTGTAGAGGAAGAAGAACAACTAAGAAGAACACGATGGTTGAGGGATAATGGTATCATATCAGAACCTCAGCAACCCATAATGAGAACAAGTACTCTTTGCGGGAACCAGAAGGAACCTATGCAGCAAGCAGTAGGCGAGTAGAAGAGTCATATCTAGAGGCTGATATACTTAACGAGGAAGCATTGGATTTTCTCTAGGAGAAAGATCTCTCATGGGAGGATTTTCGAGTAGCCACAATAGCCAAAGCACAAGTGGCCAGATAACTACAGCTTGCAAAAGTAGAAAGAGAGAAGGAGCGACGATACATGAAACAGGAAGAAGCCTGTGCAATGTTCGCTACCCCAACAGCTTCAGAAGCAGACGAGACAGAATGTGCTGAGGAGAATAATGAAGAAAGCTCCATGATCGATCTTGAAAATACAACTGAAGGTGAAAACATCCAATACGAGGGCACATAGGATGATGAACTTGTAGATTCAGGGGAAGTGAGTATACATCAACCTGAAAAAGGAGATGTGAACTCTACCCATCTGCAGGAAGAAGAATATAACGTTGAAAATCTCAATCTATCGTCAATGGTATCTGAGTTTTTCTCGTTAACAACAAAGCACGCATCGTAGGAATTGATTTTTCGAAGCAGGGACACGTGGGTAATTCAACCGAGCTTACACATAATTTGCATCCTGTCAGCACTGTATTTGATAGGAGGTCTACGCATTAAGGCGCATGGATAAGAAAGGCAGGAGAAGGCGACCAAAGATGGCGTCGCCCCCAAAATTGTAATATGGCCAAAACATGGACGAACTATGCCAGACATGGACGAACTATGCCAGACAGAATTAGCGTAAAGATTCCACCCTGATCTGCTCAACAACATTCTTGGAATGCGAAAATCCGGTATCTCTGACTTTGAGCACAAAATTTAATTGCTTTTAATTAGGAAAATTTTATTTTATTTGATTTCATAATTTTAGGAATTATTTCTATTTCTGCAATTTTCATGTTTATAGTTTTTCATTTAGTAAGGAATTGGACCGAATGATTTTAGATACGTTCCTTGAAAATTGATTGCTTTCCTTATTTGAGGATTCTGAATTGAATACTCGACCTCTATATAAACTCGGTTTGAGGAGACTCGATCATCACACTCCATACTTGTCTCATTCAAAAGTTAAGTCTTTTACATGCTCCTCAAATGGCCTCAAGCAACACCCTCCACCTCAAGGGACTGGAAGTTGAAAGGAGAACAAAACACGATGCGGCGGAATCTGCTAATGCCAAACATGCCGCATTACTAAAGAAGAGGTTTTGGAGATATCAAGGCAGGTCGAACGCATTCATGACCAAGGCTACTTTCCAATAGATAGATAGCTTAGGTTGGGGAAGCCTGGCCACACCGAGATTGGACGCGAGACAAGATTGGGTTCACCAGTTCTATGTGAATCTAAATAAAGAGCGAAAGTTTTTCTCAAGTAGAAAGGAAACTAATTGTAGCACTTGTTTTAGTAAAAAGAAAAAAAATAGAAGCTTCCATAGGAAGCTTGTCATTTAAATAGAAAAAGGAATTAATAACAATAATAATGGAAAGAGAAAGAAAAGAAATACTAATATAATAAAAGTTAAAAAAAAAGAAAAAAAAAAAGAGAAAGGTGTGGCTTTATTGAAGCCACACATCTTAGATATTTGTTTATAAAATTGTAAAAAAAACGAAAAGAAAAGAAGGGAGGCAACCCTCTGTGAGAAAGGGGAAAAGGAAAAAGGAAGCTTGAAGAAGAATTTTGGAGAAAGTTCTTGGTTTGATTTGCTATTTTGGGTAAGTTTCTTCTTTTTTGTTAAAATTAGCATAAAATGGTGAAAGTTCTCATTTGAATTTCTTTGTGAGCTTTCTCTTTTAGTTTGAAAAGATGATGGGTTTCAAGATTTATTTCATATATATATATATATATTTAATAAGAAAGAAAAGACACATGTTGTGGTAAAGAAGGGAGGAAGAAGATGAATAGTAAAATATTAGAGAGAAGTTGAAGTGATTTTAATATGGGTATATGCCTTGGTTTCAAAATTTATTTAATATGCATGTATATATATATATATACATATATATACATATATATAAATATATGTTAATGAGTAACTTAGATGAGAGAAAATTTAAGCTTAACATATTTTAAAAGGATTACGCTCCAATTAGTTGTTGATGTTATTTATATTCTAATTTTCAGGACAAACAAAGATTCAGACGGCTTATAACCCAAAATTTCCTTGTCAATAGTGTAGTGAGTAATTCATTCTTATTATCAAGTACATTTTTTTTTCTAAATTTAAATAGTGAACTTCCAAAAACATAGCATCATGAATGGTTGGAGTAATTAGTGTGAGTGTAAAATAGAGTTTGTTATGATCTTCTAAGAAAATATTTTGGGTTCCTTAAGCGTGTCTTATAATTTTCCATTATAGAGAAAAATTCTAAATTTTATACATCTTTTGAGAATTATAATGGTCGCATGCTAGTTGAGAGACTCTTCAGATTCATGGAATGATAAATTAGAGACTTCTATAAGAATTCAAGAGTTGCACGTGTTATATGTAAAGTAGTTGAAAATTGCTAGAACTTTGTATCCTTATCGACAGAGATTTCTCTACTATGCGTATTGAGACTACTCTACGCCAGTACGACAAAGATTGTTCTACTGTGCGTATTGAGACTACTCTACACCAGTATGATAAAGATTCCTCTGCTGTGCGTATGGGGACTACTCTATGCCAATACGACATAGATTGCTCTACTGTGCGTATTGAGACTACTCTATGCTAGCATGACAGAGATTGCTCTTCTGTGCGTATCGAGACTACTCTATGCCAGTACGACAGAGATTTGGGCCCAAGCTTAGGGATAAATTTACCAACATGAGATGTGTTAATTCATTCTATTGTGGATATGAAATGCTTATTGACCGCATTTTTGTTCGTTCATTTGAGCATAAAGTTGATTTCAGGATGATAATGTTGTATTGAGTTATTCCTTTAACTTTGGAATGAAACTTTCTTGTAAGCTATTTTATCAGGTATCTTATTACTCATTGGGCTTATTAGCTCACTATTTTCCTTCCTTACAATTTCCACCAGGTAGCGACTAAGTTCTCACAAGCTTGCTTAAGTCGACCCTACCACCAGACTTGCATAGCATTTTGCATGTGCATAGTTTTGGGTGCATATATATATGTATATTTTTTTTTTTTGTTATTGTTCGTGGTGGCTAGTACCGTTGCAAGACTTGATACTATTTTGGGTTTGTAATTCTAACCATGCATGTTATTAAACCAATAGATTGTAAGTGCTCATAAACATTTGAAATGGTGGTTGTAGCTTGAATGCATTATTTTTAGACTATATATATATATATATATATATATATATATATTCCTTTTCAGGTTTAGTATCGTCCAATTTTTAGAGGAAACTCTGTCGAAATTTTCAAAAATTTTGATTTTGGAAAAGAAAAGAATTAGCTGGTCACCTTTTGTTAAAATTGTTCAGGTTACAACAAAAATTTATTGACAATAAATTACTTGGTTTAGTGGGGATCTATTGTCGACATATCGCGTCCTAGGTTAGTAGGGTATATTTGGGGCGGGGTGTGTCACTAATTGACTGCAGCTCGATGACTTTAACGAAGTCTTCTGTCTACCGAACGAACCTAGAGACGAAGGACGGGAGTTGCTACGAAAACCAACCAAGGTGCAACTACAGGATTGTGTAAGGACGATTGGTGTAGAAGGGGCCCAAGTGGAGAAACCGATGGACATTCACGATGAAGGATGTCAAGCCTGAGTTACAATGATGGATTATGTTTATAAAAAAGTAATCATACCCTCGACAAATGAAAGGATAGTCAGCAGAGTAAGCATTAACCTAGGACAGATAATAATAAAAGGAAAGATTCAGCGATGGGCCACGACTAATAGTAGGAAGTTATTTTACCCGTACACTATTACACAATTATGCAGAGATCAAGGGGTGCAAACAAAGCCAACTGATAGATTGTTAAAAATCCAACTAAGGAAGGTGGAAAGCATGGATGAAGAAGGCAAGGAAGGAAGTGAACTGATGCTCATAAATATAGACAGCCTGGGACATCAGTTTGATAAGCTATGCAAGAACTCGGATGGCTACTGGACCTATGCAATTTCAAGAGACGAACTAATTCTGAAAGCCACTAAAGTATTACATGAGTACTTCGAGTGGGCTGAGTTTCCAAAACACTCAGAACATTCAGAGTATGTTAAGGGCAAGGGAAAGAAAAGCGGCAGAGCAGCGAAGTAGATGGAAGTCTCGCTCCCTTTTATTGTGCTTTCCTTATGTTATTTACTTCTGCATGCATTTCATGAATAGATGCTTTATTAGGATCATGCATTTAGGACGCAATTTACTTAATTTTTCTATTATTTCTTTAATATAGTAGTTCTTTTATTTTGAAGTCTAATAAGTGTTTTTATCACAATAATTAAATCTAGCGGAAACATTAGTTCAAGTTGTAGAATTCTTAAGTTCACTCAGATTCAAACCTAGCATTAGAATAATCTCCATCATAAATGATAAAATGCACAAAAAATTCACAAGGAAGCCAACGAAACTCACAATAGCGTAGAGAAATCGCGTCAATAGATACGTTTGGGGGAACTAAGCCTCACCTCATCGAGGACAATGAAGATTTTAAGTTTGGGGGTGAGGGCAGCCCGATTTTTAGTCTAAAAAAAACATCAACCTATTCAAGAAAAAAATAAGAAGGTTGTTACTGGCGTATGTGCACAAGGATACCTTAAGTTTTCTGCTATCTACATTAGTTCAAGATTGAAATTCTTTTGCTAAGAAAATTTGTTTTATGCTCAAACAATTTATGCTAAGAACTATGGAATTTAGTAGATATGAGTGAAACTTGCAAGGAATGCGAAAAGCATAACCAAAATCCTCAAAAGACATAAGGACCAGAACAGATTCCTTCGAAGAATAAGTTGGGCAAACTTTGAACTAGATGTGATTACAAAACAATGGGTTGAGCATTATGGAGTATTTGCGATGAGGGCTAATTTGTCAGTCATGATAGAAAAGATTTTAAGGCTTAAACTGAATCTTTTGGAAAGTTTGAAAATTGCGAGGAGAATGAAGTTTCTCCCTGGAAATAGGATGTGTATTAAAAATCATGGAAGTAGACGGAAAAAAAGATGGAAATACTGAGTTAATGAAAATAAGCATTACTTGAGGACAAGCAATGATGTAAGTTTGGGGGTGTGATAACTCTCAAAGAGAGCATATTTTAGGCTGCTTAGTTTGCATTATTTTAACACTTAGGTAAGAATATATGCGTCCCTAGTAGGAATACAGAGAAATAACTTAGAAAAGCAGCATGCATTCATAATATCGCATCAAAAGCATGAATCCGCGCTTTAGAGCAAATCGCAAAACAACTGTGCCTAATTTATGCTTTTAGCAGGAATTCGGGGCAACATCGACGAAACGACAATAATACGGACTATGATCATATCACAAAAAGACGCTTAACCCAAAGAAGGAATTACGTTCGACAAAGCTTTGTCTGCAAGGAAATAATCAGAGAATCAATTATGCAATCAAGGCGAGGGCAATCAAATAAATCCCGATGAAAATCATGGAATATGCATTGATGATGATTTAAACAACTCACCTCTACTTGCGGCTCATGAAATTCAATCCTATAAATACCAAGGCAAGTAGCGGAGTTCATTGAGCTGGTCGGTTGGCCATAAGCCGATCGAGGGACTAAAGCCTAAGCTTGAGTCTACTGTAGAGAAGTACATGGTGGTGGTGTGGGAGCTGATGACAAGGAGACTACACATCTTCAGCCGTGCCAATTCCATTTATTGTTTTTTTAGGAGTAGCTGTAGTACTTAAACATTTTTAGTCGTAATAAAATCGTCTGGTTTAAACTTCTATTTGGTGTTTACTTACTATGATTGCGTTATAGGAGTATATGATAATTATTTATGAATAGATCATGTTATTAGTGTAGGTCATTGAATGTTACACTGCTGAATGTTTATTTATATATACGTGTGTCGATAGCTACCCACGCATGTACCTTGTGAAGAATCGGAAGGGGAATCGCAGCGGAAGTAGGGAGTTAGGTTGTATGAACAGTTGTTCATCATTTAGGGAGTTAGGGATAACCTCACTATTGCTTACATCACCTTGTGCTTATTATGACGTTCCCAGCGGAAGTTGATTCGCCCATAAATCATGAATCATGGAAGTGATAATTGTTAGTGAAGTAAGACATTCATTGGCTAGTCAGAGCTTTTAGCATATTCTAGGAATAATTAGTTAGCATTACTCATCGCATGCATTTTACTTATTTCCATATTTATTTTTATCTTATTAAACAAAACAAAACCACTACATTTCTGCTTATTTACTTTTTCGCACGACTCTGACTTAAGTAGTATTCGCTTTACACATCAATCTTTATGGGATTGATAAACTTATATACTTATTACTTGCTACAATTCCCGACCGCGTATACTTGCGCGTAAGTGATTTAGTTACCGTTCAATATATTAGTAGTGGAATTGTCAAGTTAGTTTTATTTTGTTGTTAGACTCACTTAGTTTAGTTATACAATTCTAATATGTTTTCCATATCTCCTATTGTGTTTTAGGTTTGTATTATGAACTAATTTCATTAGGGCGAAACAGGAAGAAATGAATATTAGTAGCATGTCATAGGAAGAAATTGGAAGGGTTTATCTAGAGCATGTTGATTAGGTACTTCAATATAACAGTAAGTGTCGACCGGCTATCCACATAAGCAAATAGGTTATAAATCGGAAAAGGAAATAAACTAAGTTTTACTTTGCATGTTTAATAGGTAGTGCTACATCTATGATGATTTAAGTCGGAGTATAGGAATAAACACGTAACTATTACATATGTAGCGCTAGATGTATTTACACTTAGTCGCATCTGAAGCTGGACTAAGTGCTGAATTAAAGTGGAAGCGGAAGTTTGCAAGCGTAGTATGATAGAGTCCCTTATCACATGTCTCTTGTTTACTTCATTTTTGCTGAAATTCATGAGTATCTTAGTCTAGCCTTATCTTATCAAAACTATTTTACTTTTTTATTTACTTATTTTTATGCTGCAATCACAAACCAACTCCAACTTAACATATTCGTGCAATTTACATTTCAATTATGAACATTACCTCATATAGTTACAAGTCCTTGTGGAGATCGATAATTTACTTAATACTTGTTGCAGACTGCGTATACTTGCGTGAAGTGCGATCTAATCACACTGGGAGTATTTGGCTACTCGCTACCACTGATCTACATATCACTCAATGACAAAGGCTCCAAGAAATCGATCATCTCCTCACTAGATCAACAAGTCAAAACACTAATCATCTAAGAAAATCATTACAAGTCAAAGACTAATCAGAGATCGATCATCATAGATGATCAACAAGTCAACGACCCATTTGCAACAGCTTGAGTTTTCCTTCCGGTTCTCCAGGTACATTCGGTTGTTTTTCAGTTAGTTGTTGGGCTGTTAGAGCTTATTGAGCCTCTAGGGGCATTTTGGTCATTTGGCCTCCCGAGGTATTTTGGTAATCTTCCAGGCTCCTGTTGAGTTAATAAAATATTTTGGTGCTTATTCTAGGTTTAAGAGCTGTCTGGAGAGGGTTGGAGCTTGTCCGGGATTTAATCAGAAATTCTTTTTAAAAAAGTGTTGGAGTTGGGACTCGAAGGGGGAACCTCTTTTGACACTTGTCAAAAGAAGGATTTTTTAGCATTTTAAAATAAGAAATTAAAAGGCTTTTTCTCCTTCCCCATCAACCCTACCGACCCCATCTTCCCCTTCTCTCCTTGTCTTCTCCTTCTTCCTCACTTGGCCGACCAAGCTTCTCCATCTTCAATCCTCCTCCATTGCCGAGACCCCAAGGTATGTGTTTGATTGGTTTTGCTTGCTTGAAGAGTGGATCTAGCCGAGAGACACCATTGTTGGGTGTGTATGCTCTAACCAAGTTCCTCCTTGTTGTTTTGCATAGCTGGACCGAGATCTCCCTTGCACTTGCAACCCTTCATTGGCCGAGACTTTAAGGTGAGTATTGGTTGTGCAAGCTAAAGCATAGCCGTTTGTCCTTGTGGTGCTTCCATCTTAACCGAGAGACTCTTTGTTTTCCCCTTTTGCAAATCGCAGAGAAGCATGCTCGCTCCCACGAAAACCTCGTCGAGATGCCTCGCCCACGCTGTTGTTCGCTCGCCCTTGCTCGTCGTAGCCTCTCGTCGATCTGCGTCACCCACGCCTTTGCAATCGAGCCCTTTGGTAGACGTTCACCAGCAGAGATGCTCGCCCAGCCGTGCCGCGTCGACGCCAGCGCTGCCGAACTCTCACTCGCTCACGCCCTCGCAGCCACGAGCAGTCTCGCTTGCAGCACAGCCTTCGCCCCCGCGAATCGCACTTGCTGCCGAGGGCCTAGCCCTTCTCGGTTTTGGGTAGCTTGTATTGATTCCTTCAGTTTGAGAATCTTGTTCGTATTGATTGTCTGACTTCACTTTTCAGGTAAGGGTTCATTGTTGGGGTTGTGTGGGCCCTGTGCATTACATTGATATCTCCTAGTTGAGTGTTTTTACATTGAACTGTTAGTGCATAGGTTTTCTGCAGGTTGTCTGGATAGTGGATAGGTTTCCTGCAGGTTTTCTAGAATATATACTGTTAGTGGATAGGTTTTCTGCAGGTTGTCTGGAATATATACTGTTAGTGGATAGGTTTCTTGTACGTACCCTGGAGGATGTCTCTCTTTGGGCATGCTTAGTTCTGTTTATCCCTTGTTGCTTGAGATCTGCATTGTATGTTGTGTATGTTCTGCTGGATATGTATGTTTAAGCATGTTGGTAGCTAGGTTTCCCCTGAATTGGTACTAGGGTGTTGGCATGTAGAATATCTGTTTCTGCTACTGTTTCTCCTGCTATTGACTGCCTATCTTGTTTGCAAATATTCTAGTATCCTGAACTTGTGTTTGATGTGCTCTGTAGACCTAGGTTGCTTATTGTTTTAGAGTCTTTAGGGAGTCCCGAGTGACAGTTGAGTTGCGTGCTGGCTCGGTTTGCTAAGGACTACCCAGTGTGTTGCTGTCCCCTGTTAGCCAAGTGTGTTGCTAATTAGGTTGAGTAGGACTGCCCAGTGTGTTGCAGTCCAGGACTAGCCCAGTGTGGTGCTGTCCCTTTGTTGGCCCAGTGTGTGCTGACCATATTTAGGATTGGCCCAGTGTGTTGCTGATCCCGGGCTAGCCCAATGTGTTGCTGCCCGTGTTGCTCTAGGACTAGCCCAGTGTGTTGCTGTCCCCTGATAGCCCAGGGTGTTGCTATTCAGGTTGAGCAGGACTGCTTAGTGTGTTGCAGTCCAAGACTAGCCCAGTGTGTGCTGTCCTTAGTTAGCCCAGTGAGTGCTAACCTTGTTTGCTGCACTGTTATAGCTTTTGAGATTATTTTAGTGTTTCTCCTGTTTATTAGCCCAGTGTGTGCTAACCCTGTCTAGCTATGAGCCTAGACCTTTGTTATTGTAATCCTGTTGTTGTATAGTATGAGACTGCCATGTTGTGAGTTGTTGCTTGTATGCTAGGATGTTAGAGGATTTGTTGTGCGTATTGTACCCCGGTTGGGGGATCCTTACTGAGTGCAGTTGTACTCACCCTTTCCGTGGTTTTCTCCACCAGGTAACTTGGCACAGCATCGAGGTGGCTAGAAGAGGAGCTGATGGATCATGGGATATCCTGCTGCATTGTCTGAGTCTTTTCATTTGTTAGAAGTGTCTTTGAAACTTGAACACTGTTATTGGGATTTTGTAATTGTTTTATGAACTCTGGCCAGAGGGTTGTTTTACAGATTTTCCTTGTGAACTCAAAGAAGTTTTAATTTCAGTATTTTAATAAAGATGTTTTAAATTTCAGTCTCTTACATGCTTTACTGAATTAACATCTTAAAGTAATGTTTTAAATTTAGGAGTTAGTGGGCTCTTAAATGTGGTTAGTGTGTCTTAAATATAGGAATTAGTGGGAAAATGGTTGCTTGTATTTGAATGTCAAAATGGTTACAAATTTATGGTTATATAGTCTTGTTGAACAAGCTTGTAATAGGCTATAAATAGATCGCTTATTCCTTTGTGAAAGATAGAACAAGAAAGAAATTTGAGAAAAGAAGTTGAGAAATATAGAAAAGTGTTTTGTGGAAATATTTTGAGTGTCTTGTCTCTCCAGTTACGAAAGCAACTGTTCTATTCTCTATTTAAAGTATTTACAAATAGGTATCAAAGCGGCATTTAAATTGTACACTAGTTCGGACAAAGGTGAAGTAGATCTTGATGGTAGACCATGCCGTTGACGTTGGGATAAGAGAAAGTAAAATTTAGCAAAGATATGGCCCGAGTAAATTTTGGCTAAAAATTTTACCTTTTCTTATATTCCAAATTCCAAATAAGAAAAAGTAATCCAAAATTCAAATTCATATATTCAACCCTAAAATCTAGAATTTGGAATTTAAGTCCCTATATTTTCTGTAACGGCCCGGTTTTCAGAGTTCAGTTTCCGTTATTAATTCTTGGTTAGGTTTGGAAATTATATTGGATTTAATAATTCATTCGTTAATCTTGGCAAGAATTGTTCCAGTTAGATTATGAGGTTTGGGAGTTTTCTTTGTAAATAAAAATAAAGAGAAATTTATTTAGGCCTAGGTGGGTTTCGAACCCAAGATCTCGTGCGTGGAGGTGGTGTAGCTTAAAAGAAAATGAAGGATTTAAAGAATTCCCTCAGCGGGATTTGATGCATGGATTTATTAGAATTATTGGGATCTAATTGACTAAATGAGTTTAGTCTTTGGAAGGGGTTTCACGTATTCCAGCATTGTTCCCTTGGCCGACGAGACGTGGAAGCACTCAAGAATCTCTCTTCTCCTTCACTCTATTCTCAAGGTAAAACCCGATCGTTCTTCTTCGTCTCTTCTTAATTTTCGAAATTGGATGTATGTTTGCTGTTGGTTTTGGGTTTTGGATTTGGGGCTGGTTGTTAATTGTGATTTGTTGTTGTGATTGTTTGATTGATAGCCGAACCCGAGTAGCACAGCCGCGCGTGATCGAGCCTTGCCAATCGCAACCGTCCCCATGCAGCTGCACAGCAGCGACCGCAGCGCTACAGATCGCCACCACCAGCCTGCTGCACGCCCAGCAGCAGCGCCTCGGTGACGCACAGCCTCAGCGCCACGCCTTGTCCGTCCGACGCCCACACGCAGCGCCACGCCTTGTCCATCCGACGCCGCACGCCTTAGCGCGCCAGCAGCTTGGCCGCGACACCGCTTCTCCCGTGCAGCCGTGTCTTCGTGTGTTTTTGGGTAACGTTTCCTCGAGCTGCTACCTAGTTGTTTGGTTATTCGATTAGGGGGCTGTTCTAAATTAGATT
Organism: Sicyos edulis; assembly: GCA_036507275.1. Classification (NCBI taxonomy): domain Eukaryota; kingdom Viridiplantae; phylum Streptophyta; class Magnoliopsida; order Cucurbitales; family Cucurbitaceae; genus Sicyos; species Sicyos edulis. The sequence continues at coordinate 27,171,768 of CM071847.1, forward strand.
AGTTTATAATTTATATTTTCTTGTGCTTGTTCTTGCTAGGTGTGTTTGATTGTGGATTGATAGTTTTAGGATTTTCCTTTTGTTGTGCTTGCTTATCTTCCAATCCAGGTAAGGATTTCTTATCAGGGTTGTATGGGCCCTGCGATTACTTTAATGGCACGTTGATATCTTGTAATTGTTTCTGAGCATTCTAGTGGATAGGATTCTTGTTCCTGACTTGCTGGCATGTTTATTGTCTTGTTCATGTTAGCTCCATGCTAGGGATTTTCTTACTCTAGCCTATCCGTGTTTCCTGTTCATATTCTGTAGAGCCATGCTAGGATCGTGTTGCTGTTGAATATTGCTTGATCGATCTGTTAGCTTGTGATCCTGAACTTAGGAGACTGTTAGGGGTTACTAGTTTAGGTCTCGCATGGGTAAGACCCCGATGGACACCAATGAGTTGCTAGTGTATGTAAGTCCCCGATGGGCATCACACTATTGGCAATATGTGTAAGACACCAATGGGCATCATAGTGCGGCTAGGGAGTGTAAGACCCCGATGGGCATCTTCGTGTTCCTAGCAGGAGTAAGACCCCGATGGGCATCCTTGTGTTTAAGTAGGTATAAGACCCCGATGGGCATCCTTGAGTGCTGGTTGAGTAAGACCCTGATGGGCATCATTGTGTCTAGTATGTGTAAGACCCAGATGGGCATCATCGTACCCTAGTTTGTGTAATACCCCGATGGGCATCACGGTGTAAAACCGAATGTAGGTTGTAGTTGTAAGTCCCGATGGGCAGCTCGGTAAGTCCTTTAATAGGCAAGTTCTAGGAGTGACGGTTAGCCTAAACCAAGTTGATTTCTCTGTGTTAGTGCTTGGTTGCATGTATCTGTGTGCTAGATGATCTGTTTTCGTATTGTACCCCAGTTGGGGATTCTTACTGAGCGACTCGTTGCTCACCCTTACTTTTCTGTGGTTTTCCACCATGTAGATTGGGACCAAGACTGGATGGCTAGGAGGAGGCTGCTGGATGATCATGGACAGTTGTTACTCTGAGTCTTGTTTTGGTCTTTTCTTAACTTTTTATGCATGTAGACAGGGCACGGAGCCCTTAGGTGGATTTTGATGTATTTCTGGAGGTTAATGTTTTTTTTGTTGGATTTGTTCTGGATGTTTGAATTGGCAATAAAAAGAAACTCTGGCCAAGGTTGGATTTGATAAATGTTTTTGACAGGTGCTTGGAAACAGGGACAGGTCTAAATTCTTGAAATTGCACTGAATGTTTTCTTGTTTCTAGAGTTTTGTAATTCCGCATTTATGATTTCGAGTTTTATTACATGCATAAGAGGTTAAAGACCTAGCTTTAGGACCCTACTCGGGTCGGGTCTTTACATTTTCCGTCTTGGTTATGAGATTACCGGAGGAGACTTGCTATTTTATTCCTAATTTATTTTGGAATAATATATTAGATCCCATATTATACCATGTATTTATGGGAGTTTCATTGAAGAGATTGTTGAAGATTATATGAGTAAAACATAAAATTCTAGCATTGGAATATTGCCAATGTATCTGCTCATGTACATGTTTCACAACCGAGGAACAAAATTACTAGTTTGAAGCTCCAAAATATATTGAGATTTGCTGCAAAATTAAAGTTTTGGTACATAAAGGCACAAAAGATTTCAAGCTGTGTAATTGATTCAAGTTCAAAATTCAATCAAATTAATCATATCCAAGGTTTCATGGAATTTTAAGTTGTCAATCACAAGACAAAGTCTACTATTTGATAAATTGTGGGACCTAAAAGTTCAACCAATCCAAGTTCAAACCAATTCAATTTTTGTCTCAAATACTAAATTGAGCATATTGTTGAATGATAAAATTAAAGCTCAAACAAAATGCACGAAAGAAGAACATAATCCAAGTTCAAGCTAATTTAAATTTTTACCTCAAATTTAAAATTGAGCAATATGTTGATATTGATAAATTCCAAAGTTCAAGATTTAAACAACCATCAATCTGAGTCCAAGATTTTCAATGGAAAAGCAGGACTACTTTTTTTTTTTTTTTTTTAAATTCTGTCTCAAAATTCAAATCCCCAAGTTGGTATTGGTAAATACCAAAATTCTAGATTCAAACCAAGGTCAACGAATGCAAGATTATTATTGAAGTTCAAGTTTCATGAAAAAATTCTACATTATTTCGAGCATATTTGTAACAGCCCGGATTTCAGTTAAATGTAAAATATGGTTGAAAAGATGTTATTTGGAGGACTCGAACCCTTGGCCTCAAAGAGGCTTGGGAGTTTGGAATTAATTAAGGAAAATAAACGCGTGAGCTAGGACTCGAAGGAGGAAAGCCTTGGGAAGGGATTTTGGATCACCAAGCCTATTTAATTTAGGAAAAAAAGAAAAAAAAGGGGAAAAATCAAGATTTCACCCACACGCAACCCTCACCCTCTCCCTCTCACCATTGCCGCCGTCGCCCAGCCCCTGCCTCGCCATACGTTGCCGCCGTCGCCCCTGCTCGCCGCACGCAACCGCCAGCCCTAGACCGCACCAAGCAGCCCTGCAGCAGCCCCACCGCAGCGATCGCAGCCAGCCCGCAGAGCCGACCCCGATGGGCATCCTAGGTGTGTAAGTCCCCGATGGGCATCACTGAGTTGGAGGTGTAAGACCCTGATGGGCATCCTAGGTGTGTAAGTCCCTAATGGGCATCACCGAGTTGGAGGTGTAAGACCCTGATGGGCATCCTAGGTGTGTAAGTCCCCGATGGGCATCACTGAGTTGGAGGTGTAAGACCCTCATGGGCATCCTAGGTGTGTAAGTTCCCGATGGGCATCACTGAGTTGGAGGTGTAAGGCCTCGATGGGCATCCTAGGTGTGTAAGGCCCCACTGGGCATCACTGATTCTGGAGGTGTAAGGCCCCGATGGGCATCCTAGGTGTGTAAGGCCCCACTGGGCATCACTGAGTCCTAGGTGTGTAAGGCTCCACTGGGCATCACTGAGTCCTAGGTTGTGTAAGGCCCGAAGGGCATCCAAGTGTAGAACCTAGGATAGGCTGTAGATGAAAGCCCTTGAATAGGCTCGCTCTAGGAGTAGCTCATAGCCTAATTCAACCGTTTTGCTCTAAGTCATTGTTCTATTTGCATGTATACTAGGGTGCTAGATGACTGATGTATCGTATTGTACCCGGTTGGAGATTCTTACCGAGTATGTTTATACTCACCCTTATTTCTCGTGGTTTTTCCACCGTGTAACTTGGGACAAACACCGGGATGGCTAGCGGAGGGAGCTGTTTGATCATGGGGGTCTGCCAAGCACTGGCTCGTTTATTGTTTGCATTTATTTATTCAAAGCATGTAGATGGACAGGAGTCCTAGGGGAATGATGTTAAAGTTGTTTAAACTGTTTTGAATGTTCTTTTATAAATCATCGCCAGCTTATTTTACCTTGATTGGATTTGCTTTATGAAAATTGTTGGTTATGTTTTAAGTGTTCCCCGTTTCCAAATGTTTTGAAAAAGTTTTAAATATGAGCACTAAACCGCTTGTTGAAATATTTAACTTGCATACTGAGTGAGGACCTAGGTTTAGGACCGTATTCCAGGTCGGGTCTTTACATGCGTTCTGATGCAACACGGTAAGGTGATAGCGTAGGCCTCGAGGCAGTTGAAACCACATGAGCAGAACTATCCGACTCATGATATGGAGTTGGCAGCGGTCGTCTTTGCACTTAAGATCTGGAGGCACTACTTGTATGGGGAAAAGATTCAGATTTTCTCGGACCACCAAAGCCTCAAGTATTTCTTCACTCAAAAGGACCTAAACATGAGACCGAGGAGGTGGTTGGAGCTTGTAAAAGATTACGACTGTGAGATCCTGTATCACCCTGGGAAGGCAAACGTTGTAGTAGATGCACTAAGTAGGAAGACCTCGCATCTAGCAACATTGGCAAATCCCAACAGTATCATAAGAAAAGACCTCGAGAGAGCAGAAATAACAGTGTTGTTAGCGGATGTTACCACCAGGGTAGCTCAGTTGACCATCCAGCCTTTGATAAGCCAAAGGATTATCGACAGCCAGTTGAATGATCATAAGTTAAAGAGTTTTTATGAGAGAGTTCAGGCGGACGGTGACTTCGATTTTGTGATATTTGCGGATGGTGGCTTGAGATATAAGGGTCGGCTATGTGTCCCAGCCGATGCCGGTATTCGCACAGAGTTGTTGACCGAGGCTCACACCTCGCCTTTTGCATGGCACCCATGGGGTAACAAGATGTATCAAGATCTTAAGCAGACTTTTTGGTGGATGGGGATGAAGAGAGAGATTGCCCAGTTTGTCAGTCGGTGCTTCACTTGTCAGCAAGTGAAGGCGCCTAGGCAAAAACCAGCAGGTTTGCTGCAGCCGCTCGGGGTGCCACAGTGGAAGTGGGAGGAGATTACCATGGACTTTATTTCGGGTTTGCCCAGGACTCCTAGAGGTTATGCACTGATTTGAGTGATCGTTGACAGGTTGACCAAGTGTGCACATTTCATTCCCGGCAGGATAAGCTATATCGTGGAACAGTGGGCGCAGTTGTTCCTTGAGCAGATAGTTAGGTAACACGGAGTGCCAGTTAAAATTATCTCCGACCGAGATTCCCGTTTTACATCACGGTTTTGGAAAGCCCTTCAGGCAGGTTTGGGTACAGAGTGCAGCTACAGTACAACCTTCCATCCACAGACCGATGGTCAGACAGAGCGAGTGAACCAGATTTTAGAAGATATGTTGTGAGCCTGTGTGTTGGATTTTCTGGATAGTTGGGACCAATACTTATATTTGATGGAGTTTGCCTACAACAATAGTTTCCAGTCGACCATTCAGATGGCACCGTTTGAGGCATTGTATGGTAAGCGCTGCAGATCCTTAGTATTCTGGGAAGAGGTTGGAGACAGGCAGGTATTGGGTCCAGAGTTGCTCCAGTTGACCAATGAGGCTGTCCAGAAAATCAGAGCTCGTATGTTGACTGCCCAGAGCAGGCAGAAGAGCTATGCTGATGTCAGGCATAGAGAGTTGGAGTTTGAGGTTGGCCAGCACGTGTTCCTTAAGGTAGCTCCGATGCGTGGAGTTCTGAGGTTTGGTAGCAAGGGGAAGCTGAGCCCCAGGTTTGTTGGACCATTCGAGATCCTCGAGAGGATTGGGGCCGTAGCTTACCGGTTAGCATTGCCGCCATCCTTGGCTGCAGTGCATAGTGTGTTCCATGTTTCGATGCTCCGCCAGTATGTGGCAGACCCTTCGCATGTCATAAATTTCGAGCCTTTGCAGCTAAACCATGACCTGAGCTTTGAGGAAAAACCCATAAAGATCTTAGCATTTGAGGAGAAAGTCTTGAGGAACCGAGCTATTGATTTAGTGAAAGTGCAGTGGCGGAACCAGAGAGTTGAGGAAGCTACTTGGGAGTTGGAAGGGGAGATGATGAGAAACTACCCGGAGTTGTTTTAGTGTAGCGACTTCCGAGGACGGAAGTCCTCCAAGGAGGGAGTATTGTAACAGCCCGGATTTCAGTTAAATGGAAATTAGTTTAAAAAAAAAAAAAAAAGGAATAGGAGGGCTAGAACCCTTAGCCTCAAAGAGGGAAGGGTGTTTGGAATTAATTAAGGAAAAATTAATGCGTTGGCCAGGGCTCGAAGGGGGGAAGCCTTGGGAAGGGCATTTGAGATTCTCAAAGCCTATTTAACTTAAGGGAAGGAAGGAAAAAGAAAAGAAAAAAAAAAAAAGGAAAAGCCCCTCTCTCGCAAACCCTCACCCTCTCCCCACACCCTTGCCGTCGCCGCCGCTCGTTGCCGCCCATCGCCCCGCCTCGTTGCGCGCAGCCACCAGCCCAGACCGCACCGAACAGCCTTGCAGCCAGCCAAGCCTTCGCGCCGCATCAAGTCGCCCAACCCAGGCCGCCGCACCAGGTCGCACGTCCTGCGCCGCCCACTGCCGCCCGTCGCCGCGCCCGCACGGCAGCGTCCAGAGCCGTCACGTCTGCATCGCCGCGCCCCAGGGCACCGGCCGAGCCGTCCGTCCGCGTCGCTCTGCTCGCTCGCGCGCTGTCCCAGCAAGACCGCACGTCCACGCGCCGTCTCCGCAGCCTCAGTCGCCCGCGACGCCGCAGCGCCGCCGTCCCAGACACCTTGCGCGCGCGCCGCTTCAGCGTGTCGCCGCCGCTTGCTTGCCGCGCGCCGAGAGCAGCGCCGGCTCAGTGCAGCGCCGCGCCATGCCGCACAGCAGCCGCGTTCTCGCCCTTGCCGCGGAGACGTGTGCCTTCTTGGTCGCTCAGGTTCGCTTTAAAGCTCGAGGGTTGTTAGTTGGTTCGTGATAGTTACTTTCCACTCGTTTCCAGGTAAGGATTTCTTACCCGGGGTTGTGTGGACCCTGCGAACACTTGATAGCATATTGATTATTGTAATCGTATGAGTTTCTAGTGGATAGGCTTCATGATTGCTTTTGATTCATGTTCGTGTTATGTTTGCGTCTGTTAGTTCCATGCTAGGGTTCTCCTATCCCGACATATCCATGCTTTATGTTGTATTCTATTAGTTCCATGCTACGTTCTTCCATCCCGGCATATCCATATTCTCCGTTGAATGTTTGTTAGATCCATGTTAGGTTTAGACAGTGTCGTATAGTGTAGAGGATTGTAGGGGTAACTAGTGTAGGTCCCGCTTCGGGTAAGACCCGATGGACATCCGGAGGTGTAAGACCCGATGGGCATCCCATGTGTATAAGACCCGATGGGCATCACCGAGTTGGAGGTGTAAGACTCGATGGGCATCCTAGGTGTATAAGACCCCGATGGGCATCACCGAGTTGGAGGTGTAAGACCCGATGGGCATCCTAGGTGTATAAGACCCGATGGGCATCACCGAGTTAGAGGTGTAAGACCCGATGGGCATCCTAGGTGTATAAGACCCGATGGGCATCACCGAGTTGGAGGTGTAAGACCCGATGGGCATCCTAGGTGTATAAAGACCGATGGGCATCACCGAGTTGGAGGTGTAAGACCCCGATGGGCATCCTAGGTGTGTAAGTCCCCGATGGGCAGCACTGAGTCCTAGGTTGTGTAAGGCTCGAAGGGCATCCAGGTGTAGAACCTAGGGTAGTTTATAGCTGTAAGCCTTCGAATAAGCAAGCTCCAGGAGGGGCGTATGGCCTAACCCAACTGTTTGCTCCAAGTCGTTGTATGGTAGCATGTGCTTGTGCTAAATGAGATGTTTTCGTATTGTACCTCGGTTGGGGATTCTTACTGAGTAACTTGTTTCTCACCCTTATTTTCTGTTGCTTTCCACCAGGTAACTTGGGACAGAGGCTGGATGGCTAGGAGGAAGCTGCTGGATGATCATGGATAGCTGACTCTGAGATTGCACGTTCTTTTACTGTTTTTATGAATTAGCATGTAGTGGGACTTGAGTCCCTAGGAAAACACTCAAAAACTATTTTATGTTCACAAACCGTTTCCCTTTGATTTGTTTTAAGAAAGTACTGATCAGTCACTTACTTGTTGGTTTTATTTATTGGAATTATGGTTTTTGTTTTAAATATGATGACTGCAAAGATTTAAATTTGGAACTCTGTATGACGTTTTACATTCTTAATCATGCATGGTAAGTAAGGATCTAGGTTAGAGACCGTTTCTTGGGTCGGGTCCTTACATGAGGCTAAGGAACAGGTCGTGGTAGGTTTACACCAGGAAGCCGTCCTTGCCCTAACAGGTGGCAATCAAGGGCTACTGCCGAACACGCTGAGGACGTGCCGACTGCTGGGGACAAGGCAATGCCTTGTCATCATCCTGACCGTTGGGGCATTTAACAGTTTGCCACCCTCACCCAAGATTGCAGGGCCTGCCGTTAGGGTTAGCTAAACCCTAACGGTGGATCAAGGACGGAGTACTGCCTCGTACGTCCCTGCCGTGGATGCAAGTTACGTTATGCATCCTGGCCCGGATGATGCTACCTATCTGAACTCTAAACTATAACATCAACAACAAACAATCCAATACGTACTCAACAGATACAACGAACCTAGCATGAGACTACGAAGCAAGAATAGATAACGAGCATGCTAGAACGGAACAACCTAGAATGGACTAACATGAGAAACAACATAAGAAAGCATGCCAGTCAGGAATTCAGAACAGAGCACCTATCCACTAACATGCTGATAAACATAGTCAAGCAAACAAACAGCAATCACATATCATATCGTAGGGCCCACACAACTCCGGTAAGAAATCCTTACCTTGTCAGAAGGCAACTACACACAAGAACCCTAAGCTGCGATCGATCCCGAGCTAGCTAATAAGAACCTAACAAGCACAATAATTATCACAGTCCATAGGCCTAAATATAATAAAATAAACAGGGCTCAGCTCGGGAGCAACTCACATGGCACGGCTGACGCGTGAAGGACAAAAGTTACACGTGCCGTGGGCTGCTGTTGGCGCTGATGGCGCGCAGGTGCGCGCGCATGGCGCGCGGACAAGCGACGCGATGGCACCGACGCGGCGCGCGTCTGCCTACTGGCCGTGACGCGGACGGGAGGAGCGGCAAAGATCGGCGAACGTGACCGGCGCGCAGACGAGCGACGGGCGCGCGGACTGGGCGCGTGGGCTGATGCTGCTGCTCGCGAGGACAAGCAACGCGACGCGGCACGGGCGCGCTGGCGCTGGGGCTTCTGGCGTGATGCGCTGCAGGGCGGCGGCGGCGTCGGCGTCGGCGACGGCACGAGCGAGCGCACTGGCGGGCGATTGGCGGTGCTGCGCGCATGCGGACGACACTGCTCGCTCATTGGCCGCTGCTCGGCCGAGGACGACGATTGATGGACAGAGCTTGGCACGGGGAAGAAAAGCATGGCAAAGGCTAGGGAGAGAAGGCTTGGGCGGCTATGGAGGATTTGGAGAAGAACACAAACAAACCTAATTTCCCTTCATTTAGTCAAATGCACCAAAACCCCAAATACCCATAGCTAACCAAGGCATACCGCAGAATGAGCATCAATATCACTTGGTGGCTAAACTGGCAAGGCCCTGCTGCTACCAACTAGGCCACCGTGGCTCGAGACCCAACCACAACACCTTTAATTCCCTAAATTATTTTTTTGTATCTCTCCACCCCAAACACATCCACAAAGCAACAAAATCCTACATAAGACCATCCAATCATTTTAGCAACTGAAAAAGACATAAACGGCCCTGACGACCAGACCAAATTACCAAAATGCCCCTAGGGCAAACCTAGAAGACTGGGATGAAAACCTGGGCCGTTACAATATTCCCTCCTTTTTATGACTTTCTTCCTCGAAAGTCCTTAAGACTGAAACAGCTAAGGATAATGCAATCTCATCTCGTCTTCCCCGCTCACGAGCAGCTTCCTCTGAACTCTGACTCCTCCACTGAACTTTTTCCAAACGGATCTCACGATTTCGCAACGACTTCGTCTCAAAGACAAGAATACACACAGGCTTCCCCTCGAAGCTCAAATCCTCATTCATCTGCAAAGGCTCAAAGTCCACAATGAGCGACGGGTCCGACACATACTGCCTCAACATCGATACATGAAAACACCATGCACAGGTGACAATGACGGGGAAAAGCTAACCAATATGCAACTCTGTCAATCCTCTCGAGAATCTCAAAAGGTCCACCAAACGGGGACTCAACTTTCCTCACTTACCAAACCTCAACACACCTAGCATCAGTGCAACCTTTAAAACATGTACCGTCCAACCTCAAACTCCAAATCTCGACGCCGAACATCGGCGTACCTCTTCTGCCTGCTCTGAGCTGACAGCAAACGAGCTCTAATCTTCTGCACTGCACTGTTGGCCAACTGCAGCAACTCAGGATCCAAAAACTGCAGGGCACCAACCTTCTCCCGGAACACGGAAAACCTGCAACACTTACAGTACAACGCCTCAACGGAACTATATGAACTGACAGCTGGGAACTGCTATCCAAGGCAGCCTCATAAAAACCAACCCTGGTTCTCCGCTGCTTAACCACAGAAACACCAACTCGCATCAAGCTCTAAGGGACCTGGTTCACCCCTTCCAAAGACCATCGGTCAGAGGGTGAAAACACTACAGGAACTACACTCGGCTCATAAGCCTCTTAACAACGCTCTCCAGAACCACAGTTCATCAACACACTGCCTAGAATAAACCTTTGTTGCCACACCCTGGTGCCAACAACTCTAGCCTGAAACTGCCATGTCACTACTCCATAGTAACGACATCTCCACCGGGACGAGGTGCGAGCTCTAGCCACTGAACTAATCCACCAAAAATCCGAACTCACACAACAACCTCAACTAACTGACAGCTCCCACACGGAAACCTACAATCCAACAGCTTGAGTGCTACGAACTCGGAAGCCTAACCAACCGCACACTGCATAACCACGCCATTCCACTCAACTCTAGCTCGACCTAGATCACTGACTGAAAAAGTCAACTAGCTATCAACGCGGCCCCAGAGGGCTCCCTCCACCAAACTTACCTCCATGCAAGCAACGGAACGAAGCTTGCCTCAAATATGAAACACATCTCACAAGTCCAAACGATGACACATTCAGGCCTAACCCTCTAGCTTAGGCTTATTGAACCTTCCCACCGAAACTTCATAAACGGAACACCACTACTCGGTTAGCACTAGCTACCAAGAACAAGAATACCAACAATAGCTGGCGGAGCACAAGCTACACTAACCAGCAAGGATCCGTCAAAGGTCAAGACCCTAGACCAGCCACAATGGTGCAACCTCATCCACAACTGATACAAATGGTTCCTCAACTACAAAGGTGCAACAGCTCTAAGGCCAAACAAACAAGGACCTTAACCGACTAGGCAAGACACTCATAGGAGGCAGAACTGTAACGGCCCAGGTTTTCATCTCGGTCTTCCAAGTATGCCCTAGGGGTATTTTGGTAATTTGGTCGGGCCGTCAGGGCCGTTTATGTCTTTTTCCAGTTGCTAAAATTATTGGATGGGTTTATGTAGGTTTTTGAGGTTTTGTGGAGGGGTTTGAGCTTGGATAGATGCAAAAGTAAAATTATAGGAAATTGTGTTGCAGTTAGGGTTCGAGCTAGGGTGGCCTTGTGTGCTAGAGGAGAGCCTTGCCAAGTGAGCCACCAGGTGTTATTGTTACTCTTTCCGTGTCATATCTTAGTTACCCTTGGATCTTTGGAGTTTTGGTGCATTTGGTTAAATGAAAAAGAAATTAGGTTTTTTGTTCCTTCTTCTCCAAATCTCACTTTGCCGTCCAAGCTTCTCTCCCAAGCCCCTTGCCGTGATTTTCTTCCCTTGCAGCCCCGAGCGCCGTCCCGGCCAGCCGAGCAGCCCAGCCGGATCACCAAGCAGCAGGCTGCCCAGACGCCCAGGAGCCCAGCAGCAGGCTGCCCAGACGCCCAGGCCGTCGCAGCCGCACAGGCGCCCAGCAGAGGTCGTCGCACCCACCAGACCGCGCGCCCGTCATCGTCGCAACCGTCTCACGCCCGCCGCATCTCGTTGCTCGCCTGCGCGCGTCCTCTCTCCGCGCCACTCGCCGCGCACCGATCCGCCGTGTCGCCGCGCCGCTGTTCGTTCGTCGTCGCGTCGCGCGCATGCGCGCCTGCCCAGCCGTCTGTCGTCGCGCGCAACAGCGCCAAAGATCGTGCCATTGCCTGTCCGTGCGCGCAGCCAGCGCCCCAGCACCGTGCCATTGCCTGTCCAGCGTGCAGCCCAGCCGCACCAGCCCGCCCATCAGAGCCCAACAGCCGACCGCCCGTCTTATGCTCGCTCATCGCAGCGTGTCACTTGCGCGCGTGAGTTGCTCCCGAGCTGAGTTCTATTTATTTTATTATATTTAGGCCTAAGGATTGTGATTATTATTATGTTTGTTAGGTTCTCGTTAGCTAGCTCGGGTTCGATCGCAGCTTAGGATTTTGTGTGTAGTTGCCTCCCGTCCAGGTAAGGATTTCTTACCGGAGTTGTGTGGGCCCTGCGATATTTTATGTGATTGTTGTTTGTATGCCTGTTTATGATTATCAGCATGTTTAGTGTTAGGTTGTAAGAACCCGACCCAAAACACGGTCTTAAACCTAGGTTCTCACTCAACATGCAAGTTAAATACTTCATCAAGCAGTTTAGTGCTCATATTTAAAACCTTTCAAAACATTTAAAAGCGAGGACACTTAAAACATAAACAATAACCTTAATTTAAGCAAAGCCAACAAAGTAAAACAAGCCTGGCCAGTGTTTATAAAATCATACAATACAATTTAAACAACTTTAAAAACGTCCCCCTTGGACTCCTGTCCGTCTACATGCTGAACAAATTATGCAAATAATAAAAGACAGAGTGCCGGCGGCTCCCATGATCAATCAGCTCCCTCCGCTAGGCGTCCCGGTGCTGTCCCAAGTTACCTGGTAGAAAACCATAGAAATAAGGGTGAGTATAAACATACTTAGTAAGAATCTCCAACCGGGGTACAATACGATACATCAATCATCTAGCACCCTAGTATACATGCAAACAGTTACCAACACAGATCATATCTCAACGAGCTTACAAGGCAGAATCTGGAATCCTCGGAAGTCTCCTACTTCCGGCCTAATGATTGGTTCTCATAACAAATCCCGGGACATCTCCGAGGGTCTTTCTCCCTCGGCCAATTGATCAGCTCAAAAACCGATCCCAAAGATGTCCGACGCCATCGAGGGTCTTTCTCCCTCGACCATATGATCAGCTCAAAAGCCAATCCCAATGGGTGTCCTCAAGGGCCTCTTACCCTCGCTAATAAATCTGGACTATCGGGAGAGTACCCGAAGTCTGGCTCTAAATGGAAGGAATCGGTGTACTCACGAACATTAGCCCGGGGGAGCTCTCCGAACCGGCGACTAACGAGTGTGAGTGCACACCGCATGCTGCTGCAACCGGCGTAAATGTGGGGGCCTAAGTACAAACTACACGGGCCAGGTACGCATGCCTAAAGACTTGGAAACGGTGTCACTGAACACAGTAGTGCGAGGCCCTCGGCACTCATCTCTGCAGCCTGTACCACCGACCTGAAGCTAAGAACCGGCCAAGGTAGGCTTGCACCTTTGGCAGGGTTTCGCTCTAGCAGGCTATAAACTAGGCTTATGCCGATGTGGTAGCTAAATCCACATCGGCTGCCGGGGGGAAGAAATGTACGTTATGCTTCGCTCTACTCCCGACCGGTGGGGACAAAGTACGTTATGTCCGCTCTCAACCTCTGGATGATGACAAACTCTACTATACTAGCTAAGAGTACAAAATAACTGATTCCTGGCTAGACATACATATCAACATGAATCACACATAATCTAGCATGATACTACGAACTTAAAGCAGGAATCTCAAGCATGCTGGAAGAACAATCCTAGCATGGCACTAACATGTACAAACAGGCAAACATGCTAGCAAGAATGCAATCACAAGCTGTCCTATCCACTAATCATGTTCAAAGAAGTAAACATGCATATAAGGCACAATCAAGAAAGCATCGTAGGGTCCACACAACCACGGTAAGAAATCCTTACCTGGAAACAAGCAGAAAATAACTACCATAAGCCAACCAAGCGACTCCAGAGCTTCTAAGTGAACCCGAGCAACCTAAGCATTTAATAACAATATCCTAATTAAATAACAACAGCCAATCAACTAAGGGTCCAAAAGAGTGGAGGCTCGGGAATTACCAACCGAGAAGGTACAAGGTCTCGGCCCCAACAAATTTGGCAAAACAGGCTCTCGGCGGCAAGTGAGCGAGCGGGACGTGCGGTACCGGGCGAGCAGATCGGGCGCTGGCGGGCGCGTTATTGGCCGCTGGGCCTTGGCAGGGGACCGGGCGCTGCACGACAACACGACGCTGGCGCTGGCGCGCAGGAGAACAGCGCGCGGACGGGCGCTGGCGACAAGGTCGTGCAGGCGCGCAGAAGTAGACGAAGACGCCCGACGCGGGCGCGCTGGCGCTGGGCGACGGGTTGTGAGACGACCGCTTCTTTGGCGCGTCGCATCTGAGCGGCGACGGCGCCGGCCGCGACAGCATCTGGGCTGCTCGGTGGGCGCGGGATCGATGGCTAGGAGAGACAGGTGATGATGGCGTGCAGTTCTTCTTTGGGGTTGGTGGCTCGGTGCGGCTCGATTGGGTTTCTTGGTGAGGTCGGCAAGGAGAGAGAGAGAGAAAGAGAGAGAGAGAGAGAGGTAAAACAAGGGGAATGGGATTTTCTTGATTTTCTTTCCTTTTCCTAATTTAAATAAGTCTTGGTGACCTAAATCTCTTCCCCGGGCTTCCTCCTTCGAGTCCCGGCTGAAGCAACCTTTTCTCCTTATTAAAACTCATTTAAACCAAGCTCCCAAATCACCATCAAGGGCAAGGGTTCAAATCCCAATGGAAGCACTTAAATTAACAATAATTTTGTTAATTACCAAATCACCTCCAAACTTCCAACCAACTAGCTCGAACTTCTTGGGTCCTGCAACCAACAACAATCAAGCCTCGACAAGGGCAGGAGTGACCTTGGAATCCTGAAAATCCACAAAACCCTGACCGGGGGCAAAAAGACCAAAATACTCCTAAGGGTTAAAATAGCTCTAACGGCCCATCCGAACATCCGCATAATGTCCCGAAAACACCTGGGAAACCGAAATAGAAAACTGGGCCGTTACATAGGTGCTCTGTTCTGAATTCCCGACTGGCATGATTTCTTATGTTGTTTCTCATGTTAGTCCATGCTAGGTTGTTCCATTCTGGCATGCTCATATCTGTTCTTGCTTTGTAGTACCATGCTAGGTTCGTTGTATCCGTTGAGCACGTTTTGGATTGTATCGGATTGTATGTTATTGATATGATAGGTTAGAGTGTAGGTAGGTAGCATCATCCGGGCCTGATGCATAAAGTATCTTGCATCCATGGCGGGGCGTGCGAGGTAGTACTCGGCCCCCGCACCGTGAGGGTTTAGCTAACCCGATCGGTAGGCCCTGCAATCTTGGGAGAGGGTGGTAGTCTGCGCGATGCCCCAACGGTCGGGATGATGACTTGGCATTGCCTCGTCCCCGGAAGTCGGCACGTCCTCAGCGTGTTCGGTCGTAGCCCTTGATTGCCACCTGTTAGGGCAAGGACGGCTTTCTAGTGTAAGCCTACCACGACCGATTCCTTAGCCTCAAGTGCGGTGGTTCAGGCTGACATAGTTCACGTGTCCAGGTCTCACACCCCTATGTCAGTGACACCGATCCAGATTTAGTTAGGCATGGTGGCCTGGACTTGGGTAGCTTGCCACTAGACCGGCGACCCCTCGAGTTGCCGCCGTACCATGCGTGCGCGCGCTTACGCTCATTACAGCGCCGACCGAGAGCTCCTCGGGATTGTGAGCCGAGTGCACCTTTCGTATCGGCGATGAGAGCGGTGAGGCCGAGACTTGTTTCTCGTATAGGGCGTATTGTGTGGTGTGGATTTTCCGAACTAAGACCCTGAGTTGGCATCCGAGGTCCAAGTGTGGACTTAAGCTATGTGCTCTATTCTGTGTTTATATTCATAGCTTGCATATCTTTCGGCTAGATGACCATGTATATTGTATTGTACCCCGGTTGGGGATTCTTACTGAGTAATTCATTACTCACCCTTATTTTGTGGTTTTCCACAGGTAACTAAGGTGCGAGACAGGATGGCTGAAGGAGGAGCTGTGATCAAGGGAACCTGCTGTCATCTCTGACCTTTTTATATTATGACTCTTGTCTTTTTATTTCCCCTGAATGCATGTAGTCGGGCACGGAGCCCTAGGATGTTTTTCTCAATGTTTTTTGGATTCCAGCATTGTTGTATCTGAGAAGGTTTTGAATGATTTTAATAAATCTCTGATCAGAGTAAACTTTGGAAAAGTATTTGTCCTGAAACAGGTGCTTGGAGACAGGAACAAGTTTCAGCAAACTGTAATGATTTTTGTTTGAATGTTGAATGTTTTAAGTTTTAATTGGAATCCGAAATCATATTTTCATATTGTCCTTTACTTTGAATGCATGCATTGGAGTAAAGGCCCATTTAGAGCACCTTTTTGGGTCGGGTTTTCTGATTCAGACGAGCTCAGAGTCATAGATTCTGTAGACTGACCTTTTGTTGTAGGTCGTTTTCCCCATGATCACCAGCACTCCGAAAGTCATCAGGTACACCTAAGTTTACTGTTTTTAGAAAAGGGTTAAGAATTTATAATACTTTTCATCTAGTGTACGCCTTGTGTAGTGTTGTGGAGCGGAGACGAGCAGGTTCTGACTCGTTGTTGGTTTGGGTTTAGAGTGCCATCATGCCAACTTCCCGCAGTGTGAGCTGTATGTTATGGTTTGTTGAGATATCCAGATAGATTCGGATACCGCTGGGACATCATTCCAGAGGGAGGCAGAGGTTAGACATCCGTAGGCCACGTGTGGCCCAGTTGTTGGTTTTCCCCTAGTGAGAGGGTGGAGGTGATTTGCCCTGGAGTACAACTCCAAGAGAGGAGTTAGCTTTGGCTTTTGCTCATGTTGATGCTTGTGAAGCAGGTCCCAGTGGGGGCTAGCCTGGGTGGTTCAGGTGTGGATCTTGAACCTTAGCAGATTGTTTGATCGCCCAGAGAGTAGCTGCAGAGTTAGTGGCCTTTGTGGAGGAGGTAGAGACATCTTTGTGCTCTTGTATTTGTTGTTGTTTTGTAGCCAGTAAGCCGGAACCCTGTGGTTAAGGGTGCAGTGAGCAGTGCCCCCTTCAGACTTGATCCGTTGGTGGTTTCCTCAGTTGTTTTGTAGAGTTGAGCACTCTTCTTTTGGTGAGCCCTAGAGTAGAGCTAGCTACTGCATGTTGAGAGAGCCGGCCAGAGTTTTGTTGAGCATCATGTGGAGATGCAAGAGTAGGTCGTGAGCCTCCAGTTTGATGAGATGCCATAGTCTGGTTGTTTGAGTTTTGAGCCCTTGTATGCCTAGCCATAGTTTTTGTCACTTGAGGCTGTGACCTTGCGGGCCCCATTTGTAGTAAGATTTGGATTTGGTAGTAGTGGCACTTGAGGTGCATTGGTTGGTGTGCCACTTTGGCACTAAGTCTGGTTCAGGCCTGAGCTTGGCATGGGTATAGCAGATGGTTCTGTAATTCGTCTGGAGTTCAGCGCACTCCTTTAGCCTTTGGATCCGTTTGTGGCAGTTGCACCTGTTTAGGTCATGCAAGAGGGCTAGTTCAGTGGTAGTCGAAGGACTACAAGTGAAAGGATGTTCGAGAAGAGCTGGAGCCTCTTCCCAGTGTTATTGGGGGTTGAGTAAGTCAGCAGGTTGACGGTTGGTAAGTGTTAGTGCGTGTGAGTCTCACGCTAGGGCTGAGGCCAAGAGATCTTTGTGGTTGGTAGTGCGGTCCACTACCTTCGGGTGCCTAAACCTGAGTTGAGTGAGCATTGTAGATGCGAGTTCGGTCCAGCAAGGGAACCATGAGTTGGATGCCCGTGAGATGAGTTGAATGCCCGTGAGATGAGTTGGATGCTTATGAGATGAGTTGGATGCCTATGAGATGAGTAGGATGCCTTATGAGAGGAGTTGGACGCCTTATGTGTAAGCACACTTGGTAGAGACTTGGTATAAAGTAAGTTCGGTTTGGCCTCGTTATGTTTTAGCAGAGCATGGTTGCCATTGCTTCGTGTATCGTGTGGAGATGGAACTTTTGGTGTTTCTTTGGTTGATGGTATCTCTGCTAGAAGTTAGTGTTGCCTTTTGGGAAGCACCTGTTAGTCTTGGATCTCTGAAGGAAGCTTGAGAGTTGTGCACATAAGTGTGTTTTGTGTAGTTCGTTCTGGTGGCGAGAGTTTCGGAATCATGTAGGGTTTGCATTGGAGAACTGGTGCTCAGTTCTTGGAGGAGTTGGACTCCATATGGATGTTGTAAGGCTTTAGCGGAGGTTGTAAGGATACCGTGCTAGTAGTTGGGTTGTTGCTTAGGCAAGTTTGGTTAGGTTGAACCTAAGCTTGGTTTGTGGAACATCTTGTGTTCATGGTTGGTGTTCAGATGATGCTGAACAAATGGTGGTTGTAGTGAAGCCGCGTAGTTTCTAACCGTAGTTGCTAAGGGTGTTGCTCGGAATCCTTACCCTGGGTGGAAGCTACGATGTGGCTGATGCTTTGAGTAGGAGGATGACACATTCTGAAGCGTTTCTGGTCTTTTTGGTTTCGAGGTTGGAGCGAGCCGGCATGGTTGTGATCTTTGGGAAAAGGAGTTGTTTTTTTCAGGCAGTTGGCTGTTAGACCGTTAGACGACAGTGTGTGTTGAGGGTTGCCGAAGAACCCTAGTTGTGGAGAGCCTCACCAGAGCTCAGTCAGACCCAGTAGTGAGTGTCAGTTGGTAAGCCAGAGTTGTGTAGGCTATAGACCTAGGGTGAGTTGCTGGCAGATTTGGTAGGCTAGCAAGCTAAAGTTTGTTTGGAGTAGAGTCCGGATTGGTTCCGGTGTGGTGGCAAGTTGGTGCCTGGTGTTGACCAAGGTGTGGTTTTCGAGCTGCTAGAAGTTAGCCTTGCCCGTGGGGCAAGTGGTTTTGCCCTGGCGGATGTCCTACCTGTTTCCAGAGTTTGAGAGTTGCCCTGATTTGGTGTTTGGGGGTGAGTCTTCTCTTGCCCATGGTTGGCGGTCCAGTCTGTGGTGGACCCCTTGTTATTGCCTTTGGGAGAGTTGGATGTTGTGCTTAGCTGAGCAAGACAGCGAGCGGTTGTGAAGCTCTCTGTCCTTCGGATGTTCGCTTGTAAGGATCTGTTTCTCCTTGGGAGTCGTCAGGTTATTCCTTGGTCTTGGAATTGGTGGTAGTGGTGCTAGTAGGAGGAAAAGTTTGTTGGCTGCTTGGAAGCAGGTGTTTGTCCAAGTTAAGCGGACTCTTGAGTGGTGTTCTGGAAGTTGGGGTAAGGGTTGTTCTGCCTCCTATGAGTGTTTGGCCTAGTTGGTTAAGGTTTTTGTGTGTTGGCATGGAAGCTGTTGCACCTTTGTAGTTGAAGAACTCCTTTGTATCAGTTGTGGGTTGAGGTTGCACCATTGTGGTTGGATTAGGGTCTTGACCTTTCGAGGGATCCTTGCTGGTTAGTGTGGCTTGTGCTCTGCCAGCCATTATTGGTAATCTGGTTCTTGGTAGTTGGTGTTAACCGAGTAGTGGTGTAACGACCGGACCCGGATGGGGTTCTAAAATGGGCCGTTAACTTAATGCATGCAAAAGGAAAACATAATAGTGGGAAAAACATTTAAACAAACTAAACCTTCATTTAGTAAATAGATACTGATCAGTATTTTTTTCTTAAAATCATCAAAACAGTTCAAACCATAAGTTTTCCATACAGACCAAAATACATTTACATGCTGTATTCAAATTAAAACAAAATAAGACACGACAGAGTGCCAGCAGCATCCATGATCTCCCAGCTACCTCCGCTAGCCACCTTGGTGCTGTCCTGAGTTACCTGAAAGATAAAGTAAGGGTGAGTATAAAAATACTCAGTAAGAATCCCCAACCGGGGTACGATACATCAATCATCCAGCAACCTAGTACACGCACATACAGATATCAACACAGATCTTGCTCAACGAGCTAAAAAGGCAAAACTGGAGTCTTCGGAAGTCTCCTACTTCCGGCCTAATGATTGGCTCTCATAACCAATCCCGGGACATCTCTGAGGGTCTTTCTCCCTCAGCCAATTGATCAGCTCAAAAACCGATCCCAAGGATGTCCTCAAGGGCCTCTTACCCTTGCTAATAAATCTGGACTATCGGGAGAGTACCCGAAGTCTGGCTCTAAACTGGAAGGAATGGTGTACTCACGAAATTAGCCCGGAGGAGCACTCTAGACCGGCTACTAACGCGTGTGCACGCACACCGCATGCTCTTCTGCAACCGGCGTAAATGCAGGGGCCTAAGGGCAAACTACGCGGGCCAGGTACGCATGCCTAAAACTTGGAAGCGGTGTCACTGATCACAGTGGCGCGAGGCCCTCGGTGCTCTCCTGTGCAGCCTGATCCACCGACCTGAAGCTAAGAACCGGCCAAGGTAGGCTTACACCGTTGGCAAGGTTCCGCTCTAGCAGGCTACAAACTAGGCTTAGGCCGATGAGGTAGCTAATTCTCATTGGCTGCCGGGAGGGGAAGCAATATACGTTATGCCTCGCTCTACCCCGACAGGTGGGGAGAAAGTACGTTGTGTCCACTCTCGGCCTGCGGATGAAGACAAACCCTACAACACTAGCTAAGAGTCAGAGTGAGAGATTCTGGCTAACATATACATTAGACATCAATCATACATATCCTATCATGATACTAAGAACTTAAAGCGGGAATCTCGAGCATCTTTGGAAGAACAAACCTAGCATGGCACTAACATGTACAACATGAGCAAACATGCTAGCAAGAATTCAATCACAAGCTATCCTATCCACTAACATGCTCATAAAAGTAAACAGGCATACGAGGCACAATCAAGAAAGCATCGCAGGGTCCACACAACAACGGTAAGAGATCCTTACCTGGAAACAAGCAGAAAATAATAATTATCACGACCAACGATTAATGACCCTCGAGCTTTAATCGAATCTCGAACAACCTAAGCATTTCAATAAAACACCCAATTTAATTACAAATCAGCAGCCCAACAACTCGAGTCCAAAGAGGGAAAAGACTCGGGAATTACCAACCGAGAAGCACAAGGCTCGGCCAAGACAACAACACACCGACAGGCGGGTGTTGGCGCAGATGAGCCGGGCCGGGCGGGCGCAGACACGGCAGGGAGGGCGCGCAGACGCGGCAGGGAGCTCGCTGGGCGCGCTGGCTCGGCAGGGGAGCTCGCTGGGGGCCGACGAGCTACAGGGGCGCGATGGCACGCGGGCGAGGCTCGGCTAGGAGGAGGCGCGCGAGCTGGGGGCTCGACCTTCACACGACTGACACGACGACGCGGGCAAGCTCGACGACACACAGGCGGCCGGGGCGCGCGCGGCGCTCTGACAGTGAGGGTGGAGCTGGGCGAGCTAGGTCCGGCTTGGGGCGGTCTTTGGCTCGAGGTGGCTCGCACGGTGCACCGGTGGTGGTGGTGGGCGAGCAAGGGCTCGGGTGAGGGCTATGGTCGGGTGGGGGAGAGAGAGAGAGAGAGAAAAGGAAAAGTAAACACATGGGAAAAATGGGGAAAAAAATCCTTATTTTAATAATTTCCTTTTTTCCTTTTT
The DNA here is from genome assembly GCA_036507275.1 of Sicyos edulis. Lineage (NCBI taxonomy): Eukaryota > Viridiplantae > Streptophyta > Magnoliopsida > Cucurbitales > Cucurbitaceae > Sicyos > Sicyos edulis. The sequence goes on from CM071847.1 coordinate 27,192,957, forward strand.
CTTTTCTTTTTTCTCTTTTATTTAAATTCCATACTTATCCAAATAAATCCAATTTATCCATTTTCCAATTTTTCCAAAAATCCTTAAATCTCATTTTGGCTTCCTCTCGAGAGATCCCATTTGAAGCAAATCTTTCCAATAATAAAAACTCACTTATAGATCACTAAGGCAAAGGTTCAAATCCCAAATCCTGACCGGAGAGCAAAAAGACCAAAATACCCCTAAGGGTTAAAATGCTCTAACGGCCCAACCGATTGCCCTAATACTGCACTGAGAGCACCTGGATAACCGGAATGGAAAACTGGGCCATTACAAGTGGAGTCCCGTTTATGAAGTTTCGGTGGGAAGGTGCAATAAGCTTAAGCAAGAGGGTTAAGCCTGTATGTGTTATCGTTTGGACTTGTGAGATGCGTTTCATATTTGAGGCGAGCTTCGTTCCGTTGCTTGCATGGAGGTAAGTTTGGTGGAGGGAGCCCTCTGGGGCCCGGTTGTTGGCAGGCTGACTTGTCCAGCCAGTGATTTGAGTCGAGCTAGAGTTGAGTAGATTGGCGTGGTTATGCGGTGTGCGGTTGGTTAGGCTTCCGAGTTCGTAGCACTCAATTTGTTGGATTGTAAGTTCCGTGTGGGAGCTGTCAGCTAGTTGAGGTTGTTGTGTGAGTTCGGATTTTTTGGAGGATTGGTTTCAGTAGCTAGAGCTCGCACCTCGCCCAGGTGGAGATGTCATTACTGTGGAGTAGTGGCATGGCAGTTTTAGGCCGAAGTTGTTGTCACCAGGGTGTGGCAACAAAGGTTTATTCTAGGCAGTACGTTGACGAACCGTGGTTCTGGAGAGCATTGTTAAGAGGCTTATGAGCCGAGTGCAGTTATGTAGTGTTTTCACCCTCTGACCGATGGTCTTTTGGGAGGAGTTTTCCAGAACGTTTGGAGCTTGTTGCGAGTTGGTGTTTCGGTGATTAGGCAGTGGGAGACCAGTGTGGTTTTATGAGGTTTCCTTGGGTTGCAGTTCTCAGCGGTCAGTTCTTGTGGTTCCATTAAGGCATTGTATGGTAAGTATTGCAGGATTCCAGTGTTCTGGGAAAAAGTTGGTGGCCATCAGTTTTGTTTTGGGTCCTGAGTTGCTGCATTTGACAAGAGGTGATGTGCAGAAGTTTAGAGCTAGTGTTGTCAGCTCGGAGCAGGCAGAAAAGTTACGCCAATGTTCGGCGTCGAGTTTTAGAGTTTGAGGTTGGACAGTGCGTGTTTTTAGGGTTGCACCGATGTGAGGTGTGTTGAGGTTTGGTAAGCGAGGGAAGTGGAGCCCCTGTTTGTTGGATCATTTGAGATTCTCGAGAGGATTGGCAGAGTTTCATTTTGGTTAGCCTTTCCTCCGTTGATGTCAGCTGTGCATAGTGTTTTCATGTATCGATGTTGGGGCAGCATGTGTCGGACCCATCGCTCATTGTGGACTTTGAGCCTTTGCAGCTGATTGAGGATTTGAGCTTCGAGGGGAAGGCTGTGAGTATTCTGGTCTTTGAGACGAAGACGTTGCGTAATCGTGAGGTCTGTTTGGTAAAAGCTCAGTGGAGGAGTCAGAGTTCAGAGGAGGTCGCTCGTGAGCGGGGAAGACGGGATGAGATTGCAGTATCCTGTGCTGTTTCAGTCTTAAGGACTTTCGAGGACGAAAGTCATAAAAAGGAGGGAATATTGTAACGGCCTAGGTTTTCATCCCGGTCTTCCAGGTATGTCCTATGGGTATTTTGGTAATTTGGTCTGGCCGTCAGGGCCGTTTATGTCTTTTTCCAGTTGCTAAAATTATTGGATGGGTTTATGTAGGTTTTTGAGGTTTTGTGGAGGGGTTTGAGCTTGGATATATGCAAAAGTAAAATTATAGAAAAATTGTGTTGCAGTAGGGGTTCGAGCCATGGTGGCCTTGTGTGCTAGAGGAGAGCCTTGCCAAGTGAGCCACCAGGTGTTATTGTTACTCTTTCCGCGTCATATCTTAGTTACCCTTGGATCTTTGGAGTTTTGGTGCATTTGGTTAAATGAAAAAGAAATTAGGTTTTTTGTTCTTTCTTCTCCAAATCTCACTTTGCCGTCCAAGCTTCTCTCCCAAGCCCCTTGCCGTGATTTTCTTCCCTTGCAGCCCCGAGCGCCGTCCCGGCCAGCCGAGCAACCCAGTGAGCGGCCAACCGAGCGGCCACCGGATCACCCAACAAAGAAAGTTGCCCAGACGCCAGAGCCCCAAGAAAGAAGCCGCCAGACGCTCAGCGCCCAGAAGAGGCAGCCAGACGCGCCCGAGCGCGTCGCGGCCGCCTGACAGCGCGCCAAAGAGAGGCCGTGGCACGCACCAGACCGCGCGCCCGTCACCGCCGCAGCCGTCGCACGCCCGCCGCATCTCGTTGCTCTCCTGCACGCGTCCTCGCTCTGCGCGCCCAGTCCGCTTCGTGTCGCACGTTGCGTTCGTCCGTCCGCGTCCGCGCCCGCGCGCGCGCTAAGCGCTCTGTCGCGCTGCAGCAGCGCGCCTGGCCCGTGCCATTTCTCGTCTCGCGCGCGCAGCTGGGCGCCCCAGCGCCGTGCCATTGCCTGTCCAGCGTGCAGCCCAGCCGCACCAGCCCGCCCATTAGTGCCCAGCAGCAGCCCCGCCGTGCTGTCTGCCCGTCCGCGTGTCAGCCGCGCCGCGTGAGTTGCTCCCGAGCTGAGTTCTATTTATTTTATTATATTTAGGCCTATGGATTGTGATTATTATTATGTTTGTTAGGTTCTCGTTAGCTAGTTCGGGTTCGATCGCAGCTTAGGATTTTGTGTGTAGTTGCCTCCCGGCCAGGTAAGGATTTCTTATCGGAGTTGTGTGGGCCCTGCGATATTTTATGTGATTGTTGTTTGTATGCTTGTTTATGATTATCAGCATGTTTAGTGTTAGGTGCTCTGTTCTGAATTCCCGACTGGCATGATTTCTTATGTTGTTTCTCATGTTAGTCCATGCTAGGTTGTTCCGTTCTGGCATGCTCATATCTGTTCTTGCTTCGTAGTACCATGCTAGGTTCGTTGTATCCGTTGAGCACGTTTTGGATTGTATCGAATTGTATGTTATTGATATGATAGGTTAGAGTGTAGGTAGGTAGCATCATCCGGGCCTAATGCATAAAGTATCTTGCGTACGAGGTAGTACTCCGTCCCTAGACCCCGTGAGGGTTTAACTAACCCGACCGGTAGGCCCTGCAATCTTGGGAGAGGGTGGTAGTCTGCGCGATGCCCCAACGGTCGGGATGATGACTTGGCATTGCCTCATCCCCGACAGTCGGCACGTCCTCAGCGTGTTCGGCCGTAGCTCTTGATTGCCACCTGTTAGGCAAGGGCGGCGGTGTAAGCCTACCACACGACCGATTCCTTAGCACGAGGTGCGGTGGTTTGGTGACATAGTTCACGTGTCCGTGTCTCACACCCCTATGTCGGTGACACCGATCCGGAGAGATTTAGTTAGGCATGGTGATTGGACACGAGTAGCTTGCCACTAGACCCGCGACCCCGAGTTGCGAAGAGCATGTGGTGCGCGGTAACGCTCATTCTGGCGCCGATTGAAAGCTCCTCGGGATTGTGAGCGAGTGCACCTTTCGTATTGTGATGACAGCAGAGGCCGAGACTTGTTTCTCGTATAGGGCGTATTGTGTGGTGTGGATTTTCCGGACTAAGACCCTGAGTTGGCATCCGAGGTCCAAGTGTGGACTTAAGCTATGTGCTCTATTCTGTGTTTATATTCATTGCTTGCATATCTTTCGGCTAGATGACCATGTATATCGTATTGTACCCCGGTTGGGGATTCTTATTGAGTAATTCGTTACTCACCCTTATTTTGTGGTTTTCCACAGGTAACCAAGGTGCGAGACAGAATGGCTGAAGGAGGAGCTGTGATCATGGGAACCTGCTGTCATCTCTGACCTTTTTATATTATGACTCTTGTCTTTTTATTTCGCCTGAATGCATGTAGTCGGGCACGGAGCCCTAGGATGTTTTTCTCAATGTTTTGTGGATTCCAACATTGTTGTATCTGAGAAGGTTTTGAATGATTTTAATAAATCTCTGATAAGAGTAAACTTTGGAAAAGTATTTGTCCTGAAACAGGTGCTTGGAGACAGGAACAAGTTTCAGCAAACTGTAATGATTTTTGTTTGAATGTTGAATGTTTTAAGTTTTAATTGGAATCCGAAATCATATTTTCATATTGTCCTTTACTTTGAATGCATGCATTGGGGTAAAGGCCCATTTAGAGCCCCTTTTTGGGTCGGGTCTTTACAAGAACAACTCTTACTGCAACTACCAAAACACCACTCACGAGTATGCTTAACTGGACAAACAACTGCTTTCAGGCGGCCAATAGACTTTCCCTCTTGCTAGCACCACTGCCACCAACTCCAAGACCAAGGAATAATCTGACCACTCCTAAGAGGAAACAGTTCCTTACAAGCGGACATCCGAAGGACAGAGAGCTCCACACACCCTCGTTGTCTTGCTCAGCTAAAGCAACAACATCTAAGTCTCACGGAGGCAACAACAGGGGGTTCCACCACAGACTAAACCGCCAACCACACACTAGCCAAGACTCACCTACAAACGCCAAAGGGGCAACTCCTGAAACATCCAGGAATAGGAAAACATCTGACAGGGCAAGAACCACTCACCCCACTCGCAAGGCTAACTTCTAACAACTCAAAAACCACACCTTGGTCAACACCCAGCACCAACTTTCCACCACACCGGAACCAACCCGGACTCTACTCTAGACAAACTCTAGCTTGCTAGTCTACCAAATCTGCCAGCAACTCACCCGAGGTCTACAACCTACACGACTCCGGCTTGCCAACTGAACTCACTACCTGGGTCTGACTGATCTCTGGTGAGGCTCTCCACAACTATGGTTCTTTGGCAACCCTCGACACACACTGTCGTCAAACGGTCTAACAGGCAACTGCCTGAACAAACAACTCCTTTTTCCAGCATCACAACCATTCTGGCCTGCTCCGAACCTCGAAACCAACAAGACGAGAAACGCTTCAGAATGTGTCATCCTCCTTCTCAAAGCATCAGCCACATCGTAACTTCCACCCAGGGTAAGGATTCCGAGCAACACTCTTAGCAACTACGGTCAGGAACTACGTGGCTTCGCTACAACCACCACTTGTTCAATACCATCTGAACTCCAACCATGATGAACAAGAGGTTCCACCAACCAAGCTTAGGTCCAACTTAACCAAACTTGCCTAAGCAACAACCCGACTACGAGCACGGTATCCTTACAACCACAACTAAAGCCTTACGACATCAACCTGGAGTCCAACTCCTCCAAGAACTGAGCACCAGTTCTCCAAGGCAAACCCTACATGGTTCCGAAACTCTCGCCACCAGAACAAACTACACAAAAGGCACACTTGGGTGCACAGCTCCCAACCTTCCTTTAGAGATCCAAAACTAACAGGCGCTTTCTAAAAGAAACAACAACCAACTCCTGGCAGAAATACAGTCAACCAAAGGAACACCAAAAGTTCCATCTCCACACGATACTCGAAGCGAGGCAACCTTGCTCTATTAAAGCATAACAATGCCAAACCGAACTTACCTTATACCAAGTCTCTACCAAGTGTGCTTTACACATAAGACATCCAACTCATCTCATGAGGCATCTAACTCATCTCTTAGGCATCCAACTCATCTCATAGGCATCCAACTCATGGTCCCTCTGCTGGACCAAACTCGCATCTACAATGTACAACTCTCCTCGGATTTAGGCACTCGAAGGTAGTTGATCGCACTACCAACCACAAAGATCTCTTGGCCTTAGCACTAGCGTGAGACTCACACGCACTAACACTTATCAACCTTCAACCTGCTGACGCACTCTTACCTCGGTAACACTGGGAAGAGGCTCCGACTCCCCTCGAACGTCCTTTCGCTTGTAATCCTTCGACTACCACTAAACTAGCCCTCTTGCACGACCTAAACAGGTGCAACTGCCACAAACGAGTCCAAAGACTAAAGGAGTGCTGAACTCCAGACGAGTTATATAACCATCTGTTCTACGCGTGCCAAACTCAGGCCTGAACCAGACTTAGTGCCCAAACGGCACACCAACCAACCCACCTCCAGTGCCACTACCACCAAATCCACATCTTACTACAAATAGGGCTAGTGTAAAGACCCGACCCGAAAAACGGTTCTAAACCTAGGTCTTTACTCAGCATGCAAGTGAAAAGCATAAATGACCCAACCAGGGGTCGAATTGAAAAACTTTTTAAACATAAGAGTGGAAAACATTAAAGCAAACTAAATATTCATTAAGCAAAACCATTCAAGTTAAAAAAGTGACTGGTCAGTACTTTTCTTAAAAAACATAAAAGATAGTTGAATGCTACGACGAATAAGTTTTCCCTATGGACACATGTCCAACTACATGCTGAAATCAAACATAAAAGTAAAGACACAACAGAGTGTCAGCAGCACCCAGGATCTCCCAAGTCACTCCGCTAGCCGCCCTGGTGCTGTCCCAAGTTACCTGGTGGAAAACCACAATAAGGGTGAGTATAAACATACTTAGTAAGAATCCCCGACCGGGGTACGATACGATGCAATCAATCATCTAGCAACCTAGTACACATGCAAACAGATATCAACATGGATTTTAGCTCAACGAGCTCACAAGGCAAATCTGGAGTCCTCGAAAGTCTCCTACTTCCAGCCTATTAATTGGTTCTCATAACCAATCCTGGGACATCTCTGAGGGTCTTTTTCCCTCGGTCAAATGATTAGCTCAAAAACCGATCCCAAAAGATGTCCGACACCCTCGTGGGTCTCTCTCCCTCGACCATATGATTAGCTCAAAAACCAATCCCAATGGGTGTCCTCAAGGGCCTCTTACCCTCGCTAACAAATCTGGACTAACGGGAGAGTACCCGAAGTCTGGCTCTAAACTGGAAGGAACTGGTGTACTCACGAACATTAGCCCGGGGGAGCTCTTCGAATCGGCGACTAACGCGTGTGCCAGAACACCACATCCTGCTGCAACCAGCGTAAATGTGGGGGCCTAAGTACAAACTACGTGGGCCAGGTACGCATTCCTAAAGACTCAGAAGTGGTGTCACTGAGTACAGTAGTGCGAGGCCCTCAGCACTCATCTGTAACAGCTTGTACCACCGACCTGAAGCTAAGAACCGGCCAAGGCAGGCTTGCACCGTTGGCAGGGTTCCGCTCTAGCTGGCTACAAACTAGGCTTATCCACATCGGCTGCCTGGGGGAAGCAAGGTAAGTTATGCTTCGCTCTACTCCCGACCTGGTGGGGACAACGTAAGTTATGTCCACTCTCAACCTCTAGATGATGACAAACCCTACAAGTCTAACTACGAGTACGAAATAACTGATTCCTGGCTAAACATACATATCAACATCAATCACACTTAACCTAGCATGATACTACGAACTTAAAGCAGGAATCATAAGCATGTTGGAAGAACAAACCTAGCATGGCACTAACATGTACAAACAGTCAAACATGCTAGCAGGAATTCAAACACAAACTGTCCTATCCACTAACATGCTCATAAAAGTAAACAGGCATACAAGTCACAACCAAGATAACATCGCAGGGTCCACACAACCACGGTAAGAAATCCTTACCTAGAAACCAGTAGAAAATAACTACCACGAATCAATAAACGACCCTCGAGCTTTTAAGCGAACCCGAGCAACCTAAGATTTCAATAAAAACATTCTAATGAAATAAACAGCAGCCAACAGCTTAGGGCCCAAAAGAGAAAAGACTCGGGAGTTACCAACCGAGGAGACACGAGGTCTCGGCCCGACCTGCACAGCAAGGCAGGCTGTTCGGCAGCAAGGAGGCAGGCAAGGCGCGCTGGCGCGGCAGGGGACGCGAGCGCGGGCGTTGGAACTGCGCGGGGGGGGGGCGCTGGCGCTTCAGGTTCTGGAAGAGCTCCACCATCTTCTCTTGAGCCTCATCACTGATGAACTTTACCTTGAACTCAGCCTTGAAGAACTCCCAAGTAGCGGGTGGAGACCTAGCTGGTCTCTCGCTCAAGGTGGACTCCCACCACCATCTCGCTGTGCCTCCTAGCACATGAGCCGCACATCTCGGCCTCTGAATATCGGGGCACACCATGATCAGGAAGGTGTACTGCAAATGGGCAATCCACCTGGCTGCCGCTAGCGCATCACCGGTGGCATCAAACTTCTCAGGCTTCCACTTCACAAAATCCTTTGACCACCTACCCAACTCTTGGCACCCTCCGCCATATCCGCCTCTGGGGCTACTTGCTCCGAGGAGCTGGAGGTGCTACTCGAGCTCTCTTTGAACCAATCGAGTCACCGCTCGATCTGGGCTCGGGACTCTTCCGGCCGCGCGCCAACAAGGCACAGGTCTCGCCCTCTGGTCACTCAACATGCCGACCATAAAAGCCCTCATAGACTCAAGCAAAAACTGCTCCGGGGAGCGATCTCACGGCGCTCGATCGCCTCAACGCCCGCTCTAGGCGTAACAGAGGAGCTGCTTTGGTGGAATGCCATCGATTGTCGACTTTGGGACGATGTCCCTGCGATGATCGATCCGATCCCGATACCTCGACCGCTCTCGAACCTCCTCTCCGATGCGTGACGGGTGGTAGCATCTTTGGCGATCTACATCCAAACCAACAACGAATCAAAACACGCTGTCACCACTCCACAACACCAAACAAGGCATACACTAGATGATAGGCATTGTAAATTCTTAACCCTTTTTCAACAACAAATAGTAAACTTAGGCGCACTGATGACCGTCCGGAGTCTTGATGATCATGGAAAAACGACCTACAACAAAAAGGTCGGTCTACTGAATCTATGACTCGAGCTCGATACCAATCAGAAAGACCCGACCCAAAAGGGGCTCTAAATGGGCCTTTACCCCAATGCATGTAGTGAAAATAAAAGACATTATGAAAAATACATTTCGGATCCCAAGTAAAAGCAGAAACATTCAACAACCAAAACATACATTTCTAAAAGCATACTACGATCAGAGATTTATTTAAACCATTAAAACAATCCACAAGTACAAACATCTTTGGAATCCATAAAACGTAAGAAAACATCCCGGGGCTCTGTGCCCGTCTACATGCATTCAGGGAAATAACAAAAAGTGAAGAGTCATGATAAAATAAAATAGTCAGAGATGACAAAGCAGGATTCCATGATCACAGCTCCTCCTTGACCATCCTGTCTCCCGCCTTGATTACCCGTGGAAAGCCACAGAATAAGGGTGAGTAACGAATTACCCAGTAAGAATCCCCAACCGGGTACAATACGATATACATGATCATCTAGAAGAATGTATGCAAGCTATGAGTACAAACACAGAGCGGAGCACATAGCTAAGTCCACACTTGGACCTCGGATGCCAACTCGTGGTCTTAGTCCGAATTACCACAACACACTAAACGCGCTATACGGGAACAAGTCCCGGCCTCGGCGACTATCATCGTACGAAAGGTGCACTGGCTCAAGATCCCGAGGAGCTCTCCGATCGGCGCTGTAATGAGCGTAAGCGCGCACCGCATGCTACCGCAAACTCGGGGGTGTCGGGTCTAGTGGCAAGCCGCCGAGTTCGGCCACCATGCCTAACTAAATCTCCGGATCGGTGTCACCGACATAGGGGTGTGAGACACGGACACGTGAACTATGTCGGCTGTACCACCGCACCGAGGCTAAGGAACCGGTCGTGGTAGGCTTACACCAGAAGCGGTCCTTGCCCTAACAGTGGCAATCAAGGGCTACGGCCGAACACGCCGAGGGCGTGCCGATCGCCGGGGGGCGAGGCAATGCCAAGTCATCATCCCGACCGTTGGGGCAATTAACGATTTGCCACCCTCACCCAAGATTGCGGTGGTCACCGTTAGGGTTAGCTAAACCCTAACGGGATCGGGACTGAGTACCATCTCGCACGTCCCGCGGGGATGCAAGTTACGTTATGCATCCGGCCGGATGATGCTACCTACTACGAACTCTAAACCATAGCAATAATAATAAATCAATCAATGCAGTCCAATACGTGCTCAACAGATACGAGGAACCTAACATGATACTACGAAGCAAGAACAGATATCGAACATGCCAGAATGGAACAACCTAGCATGGGCTAGCATGAGAAACAATACAAGAGTTCATGCCGATCCAGAATTGAAACGAGCACCTAGGGCTAAACATGCTAATAATCATACACAGGCATACAAAACAACAATCACAAATATACCGCAGGGCCCACACAACTCCGGTAAGAAATCCTTACCTTGGTCGGGAGGCTTCTACACACAAATCCTAAGCTGCGGAACAATCCCGAGCTAGCGAGCGGGAACCTAGCAAACCAATAATAATCAGCATCTAAAACGTCTAAACAACAAAAGAACAGCAAGCTCGGCTCGGGGAACTCACGCGGCACGGCGACACGAGCTTGGAGCTGCTGGCGAGCTGGCACGGCAGGGTGGCGCAGCGCGCGTGGCACGGCACGGCAGGCTGGGCGCAGCGCGCGCCGCACGGCAGTGGCTGGCGCTGGCTGCGCTACTTGCACGCGGCACGGCACGCGGATGCACGGCGGACGCGAGCGAGCGCGGCGAAATTCGGGCGTGCGGGCGAGCAGCGGCGAAGGCGCGCGCGGCGCTTGGCGTGGCGGCGAAGCGACGCGGACGCGGCTGGGCTTAAAGCGCGAGCAGCTTCGGGCTAAAGCGTCGCGGGCGCTGGCGCGCGGCGAGCAGCGATGCGGACGCGGCTGGCTAGGCGCGCGGCGCAGCGGCTTCGAGCGGCTATGGCGCGGCGCTGGCGTCTGGCGTCTGCTGCTGCGCGCGATCTGGCACGATCTGGCGTCTGCTGCTGGGCGCGATCTGGCACGATCTGGCGAGCGATGGCGCGCGGGAGGGCTGCTTCAACAGATCTGGGCGACCTGGTGCGACGGCAGGGGCTGCTCAACGGATCTGGGCGATCTGGTGCGCGATGGCGTGCGGACGGTCTGGCGAAGCTGCTGTCCGGCCTGGCGAACTGGTGCGACGGCAGGGGCGATCTATGCTGCTGCTTCTCTCGGCTGGCTGCAATCAACACAACACACACAACTCTCTACTTCTTACCTTCGGCCAGCATCAATAACCAAATGAGGAGATGAAGAGGATGAAGACTTACCCGGAATGATGATGATCGATCCAAGGGAGCTGCAAGGATGAAGAATCGGCAAGTGCTATGGAGAGGGAGAGCTTGTGCGGCCAAGAGGAGATTTGGAGAAGAAGATGGAATAAACCTAATTCTATTTCATTTAACCAAATGCACCAAAACTCCAAAATCCAAGGTTAACTAAGATGTGATGCAGAAAGAACAACAAGAGCACCTAATGGCTCAATTGGCACACATCTCTACAAGCTTCCCAGGAGACCCGGGTTCAAACCCCGGCTGCAGCACAAATTCCTTTATTTTTACTTTTGCAACAAACCTTGCTCAAACCAAACCACAAACCCCTCCAAAAACCTACATAAAACCATCCAATAATTTTAGTAACTGGAAAAGACACAAACGACCCTGACGGCCCGACCAAATTACCAAATTACCCCTAGGGCATACCTGGAAGACCGGGAAGAAAAACCTGGGTCGTTACATTTCTCCCTCGGCTAGTTGATCAACTAAAAAACTGATCCCAAGGATGTCCTCAAGGGCCTCTTACCCTTGCTAACAAATCTGGACTAACGGGAGAGTACCCGAAGTCTGGCTCTAAACTGGAAGGAAATGGTGTACTCACGACATTAGCCCGGGGGAGCTCTCCGAACCGGCGACTAACGCGTGTGCGCGCACACCGCATGCTACTTCAACCGGCGTAAATGTGGGGGCCTAAGGACAAACTACGCGGGCCAGGTATGCATGCCTAAGACTCGGAAGCGGTGTCACTAATCACAGTAGTGCGAGGCCCTCGACACTCATTTGTGCAGCCTGAACCACCGACCTGAAGCTAAGAACCGGCCAAGGCAGGCTTACACCGTTGGCAGGGTTCCACTCTAGCAGGCTACAAACTAGGCTTATGCCGATGTGGTAGCTAAATCCACATCGGCGGCCGGGGAAGCAATGTACGTTATGCTTCGCTCGCTCTACTCCCGATCGGTGGGGACAAAGTACGTTATGTTCGCTCTCAGCCTCTGGATGATGACAAACCCTACAACACTAGCTAATAGTACAGAGAAAAATGATTCCTGGCTAGCAAACAATAATCAACATCAATGACAATTACCTAGCATGATACTACGAACTTAAAACAGGAATCATAAGCATGCTGGAAGAACAATCCTAGCATGGCACTAACATGTACAATCAGGCAAACATGCTAGCAAGAGATCAATCATAGCTGCCCTATCACTATCATGCTCATAACAGTCAACAAGCATACAAGGCACATCATGATAATATCGCAGGGCCCACACAACTCCGGTAAGAAATCCTTACCTGGTCGGAAGGCAACAACACGCAAGAAACCTAAGCTGCGATTGAACCCGAGCAACCTAAAGCGAACCTAACAAACACATCAAAAATCACAATCCATAGGCCTAAATATAATAAAATAAATAGGGCTCGGCTTGGCTAGGGAGCAACTCACGAGGCGCGGCTGACACGCGAACGGGCAGGCTGCACCGGCGAGGCAGCTGCTGGGCGCTGAGGGGCGCAGATGGGCGCAGAGGCTGGGCGCTGAGCTGCGCGCGGACGAGTGCTGGGGCGACACAAGGGCGTAGGCGCGAGCTCTGCTGGGCGAAGGCGCGCGGCGCGGCTCGTCACAGGGAACGGCGCGGGCTAGGCGACACGACGAGCTACAGGGACACGTGCGCGGGGCGACGCGACGCGACGGCTACAGGGCGCACGATCTGGCACGATGAGCTACAGGGGACGCGCGATCTGGCACGAGACGGCTCAGATCAAGGCCACTCAAGCGCAGACGGGACAACCTGGCGCGGGGACGAGCAACGAGGGCACTGTGCGGGGTGACTCGAGGCTGGGCGACGCGACACCGGGCGAGCAGGGCTTAGGATGGCGACCTCGGCGAGAAGGGGGTTGGGCTAGGCGAGCTGCGCGGCTAGGAGCTCGGGCTTGGGCGACCTGGGGCTAGGCTCGGGCTGGGCGGCTAGGGTTAGGGCTGGGCTCGAGGAGAGAGAGAGAGATAGAGAGAGAGAGAGAGAGAGAGAGAGAGAGAGAGAGAGAGAGAGAGAGAAAAGGGAAAAATGGGATTTTTTCCTTATTTTCCATCCTTATCCATTTTTTAAATAACCTTAAAATCCCTAAAATCCCATTCCCCGACTTACTCCTTCGAGACCCGACCAAAGCAATCTTTTCCAATAAATAAAACTCACTTAAATCGAACTCCCAAAACGACATTAAGGGCCAGGGCTCGAATCCCAAAGGAAGCATTCAACCAACCATAACTATGCCAAAACCCAAACCACAACCGAACTTCCAAACGACTAGCCCAAACATCTTGGGACTCGCAACCAACAACAAACAAGCCTCGACAAAGGCAAGAACTACCTCGAAGTCCTGAAAATCCATAAATCCTTCCTGGGGAGCCAAAAGACCAAAATACCCCCAAGGGCTAAAACAGCTCCAACGACCCAACCTAACAACTGAATCTTGAACCGAAGGCACCTCGAAAACCGGAATAGAAAACTGGGTTGTTACAATCCTCCCTCCTTTTAAGACTTTCTTCCTCGAAAGTCCTAAGACGAAACATCTCTTGGAAAACTCCACTGATTCCTAACCAACTGAACTTCTCGACTAAGACAACACCAACCTTCTTCGAAAACCAAACCCTCTTGGGTTCTCAAAACTCAAAGCCACAATGCCATCCAGACTGCCACAAACTATCTCAACCAAGACTGGGCATACACTAAACTCCGAAGGGAATAGACGGCAAACCACATCCTCAACTCGCACCAACTCTCAAACGGTGCTACTCTCAGCAAACTCGAGGACTGGCCACAAGCTCTGAAACTCTACACCACGCACTGGCAAACTCATCTGGAAGCTCACAGCTGTTAACAAACAGCCTCAACCCTACACCAAGCTGACCAAACAACTGAACCTCCTAGGTTCCAGAAAACTAAACGGCCTACTCTTACTTCACAAGAGACCAGCGAACCTCAAATCTTTCCTACAGCCTTAACGAGATACAAACGAACCACCAACTGGCGACTGATCCAAAAGGCAAACTTCTCTAACTAGAACACGACCATAACACTTAAGTAACCATCTTAAAGAGAAATCGCCGAACCAAAGGCAAGGGGCACCATCCTGGTACACCAGACGGCTAACAACACTCACACCAGCTGAAACTTCAGCTACGACCACCTTTAAAAGACAAGGGCCAGGCACAGGCTCCACTCGGCCAAAGAGAACATTGCCAGGCAAGGAAACCACCAACATTCCCCTCAAGGAAATCTCGGGAAGCAAGGACTAAACCATCACGCAGCTATCTGCGACACAACACCTTGAGGAAAGCAGCTCAACAGATTTACCAACCAATGCCACGGCACCTCTGTGCCAACTCACTCAAACTTGGCTCCGCTATAACGCCAACTGCGAACGCACAACAACTAGGAACAAAGCTCGAGAAGGGCTTGCTCAGCAGAACTCAACCCAAACTTATAACGAGCAAAGCTCGCCTCGAAGCTACCACTCAACTCTTAAGTCCAACTGGCTTCTCAAAGGACTTCTTCCTTTAGGCCTAACTCATCTTCCAACCAGAAGCTCCAATCTCGAAACCTCGCACGGAAAACGGATAACGACAACCTCAAAGCTTACGGATCCTGAGCCACACGAATCAGCAAGACTACCTCAGAAGCTAACACTCGAGGTTGGCATCCATGGAGCAACTCAACCACCACAGAGACTAGAGGGGAGGGAAATCTTCAATCCCCAAAGAACCAACAACTTTCCAGAAACAACTCAACTCTTACTGGCTGGCCTCCGCCCTTGCGGGGACAAACAACTTTTCGCTTGCTAACAACCCAATGCAGGGACTCTCTCGCTGGGCTGACCGCTGCGCCACTCTGATCAACTACACAACTCAAGAGCTAAGCTGATTTCTTCTAAACGAGAAACGATTTCCCAGCAAGCGAACTTCTGAAGGGCAGCGAACTTCACACACGCTCGCTGACTTGCTCAAACCAAAGGCAACAAAAACCAACTCTCTTGGAAGCAACACCCAAGGGAAATCTAAACCGATTGGACCACCAACCCAGAACTAACAGCACTTACTCAACTGTCGAGGGAGGGGTCAACTCCCAAAACTTCCTGACTAGGAACAAGTCCTCAGGGCAACGCCCTCCAGCTAGAATCGAACTAGCTCTTGAAACAACATGTAACGGCCCAGTTTTCTATCTCGATTCTCGAGGAGCTTCCAGTTCAGATTCAGTGGTTCGGTTGGGCCGTTAGAGCTGTTTTGACCCTTAGGGGTATTTTGGTCTTTTTGCTCCCCAGGCAGGATTTGTGGATTTTCAGGGCTTCGAGGCAGTTCCTGCCTTTGTCGAGGTTTGTTTGTTGGTGGCTGCGAGTTCCGAGTTGTTTGGGCTATTCGTTTAGGAGTTTGGTTGTGATTTGGGTTTTGGGCAAAGTGATGGTTGTTTGGGTGTTTCCTTTGAGATTCGAGCCCGAGCCCTTAGTGTTGATTTGGGAGGTTGATCTAAGTGAGATTTATTGATTGGAAATGGTTGCTTCAGTCGGGTCTCGAAGGAGGAAGCCGGGAAATGGGATTTTAAGGATTTTTAGAAATTGGATAAAATGGATAAGTTTGGATTTTGGATAAGGATAAATTAAAAGAGAAAAATCCCATTTTTCCCCAAAATTCCCATTTTTCCCCTTTCTCTCTCCTCCAGCCCGACCCCAGCCCCCCTCCTAGCCCAAGCCAGCCCTAGCTCGCCCAACCCTGGCCGCCCAGCTCACCCACTCCCGAGCCAGCCCGAGCCCAGTCGCGCACAGTGCTCAGGCGCCCAGCCCCAGCTCGCCCAGGCCGTCCCCGTGTCGCCCGACCTCACCCAGGTCTGTGCCGCCTCGCACTGTGCCGAGCCCGTGTGCCCTGTAGCTCGCCGTGCCATCCCGAGCGCCCTGAGCCCGTCGCGTTGCATCGCCCCACGCGCGCGCGTCCCTCAGAGCCTTCGTGTCGCTCGCGCGCCGGTCGCGCGCCGTCCGTGTGCTGCCGGCGCGCGCGCCGTCCCCGGTGAGTCGAGCCTCGCCGCGCCCCAGCGCGCCGTGTCCTGCGCCTGGCGCGCCGCCGATCTGCCAGCCCTCTTTTGTTGCCGACAACCTGCCTGTTGTGTGTTGGTTGGGCCGAGCCTTGTGGCTTCTCGGATGGTATTTCCCGAGTCTTTTCTTCGTTGGGCCCTAATTTGTTGGTTGTTGGTTATTGATTTAATTGGGGTGTTTTATTGAATGTTTAGGCTGTTCGGGTTCGTTTAGAGGCTCGAGGGTCGTTGGTTGATTTATGATTAATTGTTTGCTGCTTGTTCCAGGTAAGGATTTCTTACCGTGGTTGTGTGGACCCTGCGATATTATCACGATGTGCCTTGTATGCTTGCTGATTGTATGAGCATGATAGTGATAGGCAGCTTTGATTGATTTCTTGCTAGCATGTTTGCCTAATTTTACATGTTAGTGCCATGCTAGGATTGTTCTTCCAGCATGCTTATGATTCCTGCTTAAGTTCGTAGTATCATGCTAGGTAAATGTGATTGGTGTCGGTCATTGCTGGGTAGCCAGGAATCATTTATTTGCTCTGTACTCTTAGATAGAGTTGTAGGGTTTGTCATCATCCAGAGGCTGAGAGCGGACATAACATACTTTGTCCCCACCGGTCGGGAGTAAAGCGAAGCATTGCTTCAGGGGTTGAGAGCGGACATAACGTACTTTGTCCCCAGTGGTCCGAAATAGAGCAAAGCATAACATACATTGCTTTTTCTCCCCCCTCCCGGCAGCCAATGAGACTTAGCTACCTCATTGGCGTATGCCTAGTTTGTAGCCTGCTAGAGCGGAACCCCCGCTAAGCGGTGTAAGCCTACCTTGGCCGGTTCTTAGCTTCAGGTCGGTGGATCAGGCTGCATAGATGAGGGCCGAGGGCCTCGCGCTACTGTGATCAGTGACACCGCTTCCGAGTCATAGGCATGCGTACCTGGCCCGCGTAGTTTTCTCTTAGGCCCTCGCATTTACGCCGATTGCAGCAGCATGCGGGGTGCACGCACACGCGTTAGTCGCCGTTTCGGAGAGCTCCCCCGGGCTAATGTTCGTGAGTACACCATTCCTTCCGTTAGAGCCAGACTTCGGTACTCTCCCGTAAGTCCAGATTTGCAGCGAGGGCAAGAGGCCCTTGAGGACATTCTTGGGATCAGTGCATTCCCCCCGAGTGAAAGATACCTCGGTGATGTCCCAGGATTGGTCAGTGTATCCAATCCTTAGTCTGGAAGTAGGAGACTTCCAATGACTCCAAATCTTGCATTATGAGCTCGTTGAGCTATGATCTGTGTTGATATTTGTTTGCTTGCATGTTGAGGTGCTAGATGACTGATGTATCGTATTGTACGCCGGTTGGGGATTCTTACTGAGTATGTTTATACTCACCCTTATTTATCTTTCAGGTAACTTGGGACAACACCAGGATGGCTAGCGGAGGGAGCTGATTGATCATGGGGAGCCGCCGGCACTCTGTCATTTATTATTGCATTGTTTATTCAGCATGTAGATGGACAGGAGTCCTAGGGGAACATTGTTTAAAAAGTTGTTTAAATTGTATTGTATGTTTCATAAATACTGGCCAGGTTGTTTTACTTCGTTGGATTGTTTAAATGAAAACTGTTGGTTATGTTTTAAGGGTTCCCCCTTCTCATATGTTTTGAAAGGTTTTTAAATATGAGCACTAAACCGCTTGATATCATATTTAACTTGCATGCTGAGTGAGAACCCCGGTTTAGGGCCATGTTTTGGGTCGGGTTCGTCACAGTTGGTATCAGAGCACAAAGTCATAGATTCTGTAGACTAACCTGCTTTGTAGGTTGTTGTTCCCATGATCATCAGCACTCCACGGTCGCCAGGTTTGTCTGAGTTCATTAAGCTAAGGGTTAAGAATTTACAATACTTTTCATCTAGCTTTTATGCCTTCTGTAGAGTTGTGGAGCGGAGACGAGCAGGTTCTGACTCGTTGTTGGTTTGAGCTTGGAGCGCCATCATGCCAACTTTCCGCAGTGCGAGCTGTTTGATGAGCAGTGAGAGCCCTAGTGTGGGCCAGCTTTTATGCTTTGTGCAGATCGCCAGTATGTTGATCGCACTCAGAGGGAGGCAAAGATCAGACTCCCGTAGGCCATTTGTGGCCCAGTTGTTGGTTTTTCCCCTAGAGAGAGGGTGGAGGTGCTTTGTGCAGATCGCCAGTATGTTGATCGCACTCAGAGGGAGGCAGAGTTTAGACTCCCGTAGGCCATTTGTGGCCCAGTTGTTGCTTTTCCCCTAGTGAGAGGGTGGAGGTGCTTTATGCAGATTGCCAGTATGTTGATCGCACTCAAAGGAGCAGGGACGCTTGGCATGTCCGACCGAGGAGTTGGACTGATTGTGTTGATGTTGAGGCCGCGTCCCAGGGTCGTTTAGACCCGTAGGCCAGATTTGGCCCTGAAAGTTGAGTTTCCTAGAGGAGGGGGTAGAGGCTAGCACGCCTCAGAGTGTGACTCCTTGAGCAGAGTGTGCTCCAACCATGAGAGATTTGATGGCAGGTCTTTAGCTATCAAAGAGCGGAGACCCAGGCGCAATTTGTAGCGCGTAGTGAGGAGTCCCGGGCACAGATAGCCCATCTGACAGAGTTTTTCAGCAGACACCCCCAATAGCTCTTGTAGCCCCGGAGATTCCCGGGAGGGCATGAACAGCAAGTTTATGCAGATGAGATTGTTGGCGTTGATGGAGCCGCCCAGTTTGGCAAGTGGATTGTAAGGACCCGACCTGGAATACGGTCCTAAACCTAGGTCCTCACTCAGCATGCAAGTTAAATATTTCAACAAGCGGTTTAGTGCTCATATTTAAAACTTTTTCAAAACATTTGGAAACGGGGAACACTTAAAACATATCCAACAATTTTCATAAAGCAAATCCAATCAAGGTAAAATAAGCCTGGCCAGTATTTATAAAAGAACATTCAAAACAGTTTAAACAACTTTAACATCATTCCCTAGGACTCTGTCCATCTACATCTTTGAATAAATAAATGCAAACAATAACGCAGAGAGTGCTGGCGATCCCCATGATCAAACGACTCCCTCCGCTAGCCATCCGGTGCTTTGTCCCAAGTTACCAGGTGGAAAAACCACAGAAATAAGGGTGAGTATAAACATACTCAGTAAGAATCCCCAACCGGGGTACAATACGATACATCAGTCATCTAGCACCCTAGTATACATGCAAATAAAACAATCACTTAGAGCAAAACGGTTGAATTAGGCTATGAGCTACTTCTAGAGCAAGCCTATTCAAGGGCTTTCATCTACAGCCTATCCTAGGTTCTACACTTGGATGCTTTTCGGGCCTTACACAACCTAGGACTCAGTGATGCCCAGTGGGGCCTTACACACCTAGGATGCCCATCGGGGCCTTACACCTCCAACTCAGTGATGCCCTTCGGGGACTTACACACCTAGGATGCCCATGAGGGTCTTACACCTCCAACTCAGTGATGCCCATCGGGGACTTACACACCTAGGATGCCCATCAGGGTCTTACACCTCCAACTCAGTGATGCCCATCGGGGACTTACACACCTAGGATGCCCATCGGGGTCTTACATCTCCAACTCAATGATGCCCATCGGGGACTTACACACCTAGGATGCCCATCCGGGTCTTACACCTCCAACTCAGTGATGCCCATCGGGGACTTACACACCTAGGATGCCCATCAGGGTCTTACACCTCCAACTCAGTAATGCCCATCGGGGACTTACACACCTAGGATGAACATCGGGGTCTTACACCTCCAACTCAGTGATGCCCATCGGGGACTTACACACCTAGGATGCCCATCTGGGTCTTACACCTCCGGATGTCCATCGGGGTCTTACCCGAGCGGGACCTAAACTAGTTACCCCTACAGTCTTCTACACTATACATCACCCGCCTATGCCTGGCACGGAACTAACAGGATAAAATAGAACAAGGTATGCCAAGATAATTAAACCCCTTGCATGGAACTAACAGAATATATCAGGGACACAAGAGCAACACGATCTGGAAGCAAGAGAAAACATGTAACCTACCCACTGGAAATTTCATAGAACCACAAGACATGGCATGCTGGAAGAACAAACCTAGCATGGCACTAACATGAACAACAAGCAACATGCTAGCAAGATTTCAAACACAAGCTGTTCAATAGCTAACATACTCATAACAGCAACCAAGCATACAAGGCACAATCATGATAGCATCGTAGGGTCCACACAACCACGGTAAGAAATCCTTACCTGGGAACAAGCAGAACTAACTACCTCAACCAACAAGCAACCCTCGAGCTTCTAAATGTACCCGAGCAACCTAAGCAAACAATAAAAATCATCCTAATTAAGCAACCAACAACTAACATCTTAAGGTCCAAAAGAGTGGAGGCTCGGGAATTACCAACCGAGAAGGCACTAGGTCTCGGTCCCATCTTAAGGTCCACACACGCTCGTTGTCTTGCTCAGCTAAAGCAACAACACCTAAGTCTCACGGGGGCAACAATAGGGGGTCCACCACAGACTGAACCTCCGAACACACACTAGCCAAGACACACCTCCAAACACCAAAGGGGCAACTCTCAACATCTTGGAAACAGGAAAAACAACCAACAGGGCACGAACCACTCGCCCCATGAGCAAAACTAACTTCTAGCAACTCTAATCCACACCTTGGTCAACACCAAGCACCAACTTGCCACCACACCGGAACCAATCCGGACTCTCCTCCAAACAAACACTAGCTTGCTAGTCTACCAAGACTGCCAGCAACTCACCCGAGGCTACAACTACACGACTCCAGCTTGCCAACTGAAACTTACTACCTGGGCTTGACTGAGCTTTGGAGAGGCTCTCCACAACCTAGGGTTCTTCGGCAACCCTCGACACACACTGACGACAAACGATCTAACAGACAGCTGCCTGAACAATCAACTCCAACTCCTTGGAAATCAAGAGAACCTGAAACGCTACAGAATGCGTCATCCTCCTACTCAAACATCAGCCATAACAAAGCTTCTACCCAAAGAAAGGATCCGAACGACTCTCTTAGCCAAGACGATCAGAAACTGCCCGGCTTAACTACCACCGCTCTTGTCAGTTTCCAACTGAACTCCAACCAAAGGAACACCAAAAGTTCCATCTCCACACGATACTCGAAGTTGTGGCAACCGTGCTCTACCAAAGCATAACCATGCCAAACCAAACTACTTTATACTAAGCCTCTACCAAGGGTGCTTACCCATAAGGCATCCAACTCCTCTCATAAGGCATCCAACTCGCCTCATAGGCATCCAACTCACGGTCCCTCTGCTGGACCAAACTCGCATCTACAATGCACAACTCTCCTCAGATTTAGGCACTCGAAGGTAGTTGACCGTACTACCAACCACAAAGATCTCTTGGCCTTAACACTAGCGTGAGACTCACGCGCACTAACACTTACCTACCGACAACCTGCTTACTTACTCAACCCCCAGTAACACTGGGAAGAGGCTCCGGCTCCTCTCGAACATCCTTTCGCTTGTAGTCCTTGGACTACCACTGAACTAGCCCTCTTGCACGACCTAAACAGGTGCAACTGCCATAAACGGATCCAAGGCTAAAGGAGTGCGCTGAACTCCGGACGGGATAGAATCGTCTGCTATACCCATGCCAAACTCAAGCCTGACCAGACTTAGTGCCAAAGTGGCACACCAACCAATGCACCTCAAGTGCCACTACTAACAAATCCACATCTTACTATAAATGGGGCCAGCAAGGTCACAACCTCAAGTGACAAGAACTCTGGCTAGGCATACAAGGGCTCCAACTCAAACAACCAAGCTATGGTATTTCATCTAACAGAAGGCTCACGACCTACACTTGCATCTCCACATGATGCTCAACAAAACTCTGGCCGGCTCTCTCAACATGCAGCAGCTAGCTCCACTCTAGGAGCTCACCAAAAGAAGAGTGCTCAACTCTACCAAACAACTGAGGAAACCACCAATTGATCAAGTCCGAAGGGAACACTGCTCGCTGCACCCTTAACCACAGGGTTCCGGCTTACTGGCTGCAAACAACAACACTTATCAAGAGCACAAAGATGCCTCATCAACCTCCTCGAAGGCTACCAACTCTGCAGCCACTCTCTGGTCAATCAAACAATCTGCTAAGGCTCAAGATCAACAATTGAGCTACCCAGGCTAGTCCACACGGGGACCTGCTCCACAAGCATCCACATAAGCAAGCCATAGCTAACTCCTCTCCTGGAGTGGTACTCCAAGGCAAATCACCTCCACCCTCTCTCTAGGGGAAAACCAACAACTGGGCCACAAGTGGCCTACGGGAGTCTAATCTTTGCCTCCCTCTGGAACGATGTCCCAACGGCATCCGAATCTATCTGGATACCTCAACAAGCTGCTATCATACTGCTCACACTGCGGAAATTTGGCATGATGGCGCTCTAAACCCAAACCAACAACGAGTCAGAACCTGCTCGTCTCCGCTCCACAACACTACACAAAGCATACACTAGATGAAAAGTATTGTAAATTCTTAACCCTTTTTTTAAAATAGTAAACTTAGGCGTACCTGATGAATGTCGGAGTGCTGATGATCATGGAAAAACGACCTACAACAAAGGTCAGTCTACATAATCTATGACTCTGAGCTCTGATACCAACTGTAACGACCCGACCCGAATGGGGTTCTAAAATAGGCCTTTACCTCAATGCATGCATTCAAATCTAAAATCAAAATGCAAAATGGTGTTTCGGATTCTAAGTAAAAACTAAAACATAAACATCCATTTAAAAGTCAACATCAATTCCTGAAACCTGCCCCTGTTTCCAAGCACCTGTTCCAAGACAAATACATTTACAAAACTCACTCTGATCAGAGATTTATTTAAAACATTCAAGCTTTTCAATAGTTACAACAATGCTAGAATCCGGAAATACATTCAGAAAACAACCTAGGGCTACATGCCCAACTACATGCATTCAGAGGACATTTAAAACATCAAAACATAAATACAAGACTCAGAGTTCAACGCAACGGGTTTCCATGATCACAGCTCCTCCTCCAGCCATCTTGTCTCGCACCATGGTTACCTGTGGAAAAACAACAAAAATAAGGGTGAGTAACGAATTACTCAGTAAGAATCCCCAACCGGGGTACAATACGATACAATCAATCATCTAGCACCCTAGCATACAAGCAAAAACTGATCCCAAGGATGTCCTCAAGGGCCTCTTACCCTTGCTAACAAATCTGGACTAACGGGAGAGTACCCGAAGTCTGGCTCTAAACTGGAAGGAAATGGTGTACTCACGACATTAGCCCTGGGGAGCTCTCCGAACCGTCGACTAAAGCGTGAGCGCGTACACCGCATGCTGTTGTAACCGGCGTAAATTTGGGGGCCTAAGGACAAACTACGCGGGCCAGGTATGCATGCCTAAGACTCGGAAGCAGTGTCACTAATCACAGTAGTGCGAGGCCCTCGACACTCATTTGTGCAGCCTGAACCACCGACCTGAAGCTAAGAACCGGCCAAGGCAGGCTTACACCGTTGGCAGGGTTCCGCTCTAGCAGGCTACAAACTAGGCTTATGCCGATGTGGTAGCTAAATCCACATCGGCGGCCGGGGGGGGAAGCAATGTACGTTATGCTTCGCTCGCTCTACTCCCGACCGGTGGGGACAAAGTACGTTATGTCCGCTCTCAGCCTCTGGATGATGACAAACCCTACAACACTAGCTAAGAGTACAGAGAAAAATGATTCCTGGCTAGCAAACAATAATTAACATCAATGACAATTACCTAGCATGATACTACGAACTTAAAACATGAATCATAGGCATGCTGGAAGAACAATCCTAGCATGGCACTAACATGTACAATCAGGCAAACATGCTAGCAAGAGATCAATCATAGCTGCCCTATCACTATCATGCTCATAACAGTCAACAAGCATACAAGGCACATCATGATAATATCGCAGGGCCCACACAACTCTAGTAAGAAATCCTTACCTGGTCGGAAGGCAACAACACGCAAGAAACCTAAGCTGCGATTGAACCCGAGCAACCTAAAGCGAACCTAACAAAAACATAAAAAATCACAATCCATAGGCCTAAATATAATCAAATAAACAGGGCTCGGCTCGGGAGCAACTCACGAGGCGCGGCTGACAAGCGAACTGGCAGGCTGCACTAGCGAGGCAGCTGCTGGGCGCTGAGGGGCGCAGATGGGCGCAGAGGCTGGGCGCTGAGCAGCGCGCAGACGAGCGCTGGGGTGACACAAGGGCGCGCGGGCGCAAGCTTGGCTGGGCGAAGGTGCGCGGCGCAGCTCGGCACAGGGAACAACGCGGGCTAGGCGACACGACGAGCTACAGGGACACGCGCGCGGGGCGACGCGACGCGACGGCTACAGGGTGCGTGATCTGGCACGACGAGCTACAGGGGACGCGCGATCTGGCTCTAGACGGCTCGGATCTGGGCCACTCGGGCGCGGACGGGACCGCCTGGCGCGGGGAGGAGCAATGCGGCACTGTGCGGGGTGACCCGAGGATGGGCGACGCGACACAGGGCTTGCAGGGCTCGGGCTGGTGACCTGGGCGAGCAGGGGGCTAGGCTGGGCAGCTAGAGGCTCGGGCTTGGAAGCCCTGGGCTGGGCGAGCTGAGGCTAGGCTCGGGCTGGGCGGCTAGGGTTAGGGCTGGGCTCGGGGAGAGAGAGAGAGAGAGAGAGAGAGAGAGAGAGAGAGTGTAAGGACCCGTCGTGAAATACGGTCCTAAACCTAGGTCCTCACTCAACATGCAAGTTAAATATCTCAACAAGCGGTTTAGTGTTCATATTTAAAACTTTTTCAAAACATTTGGAAATGGGGAACTGTAAAGACCCGACCCGAATGGGGTTCTAAATGGGCCTTTACCCCAATGCATGCATTCAAAATAAAACAATATGCAACATACTTTCAGATTCCAAGTAAAACTAAAACATTAAAAGTCCTGTTTTCAAGCACTGTTTTGGGAAAAGTACATTTCTAAAAGTATACTCTGATCAGAGATTTATTTAAACCATTCAAAAACCTTTTCAGGTACGACTATGCTGGAATCCATAAAACATGAGAAAACGTCCTAGGGCTCTGTGCCCGTCTACATGCATTCAGGGGAAATATAAAGTTAAGAGTCATAAAATGAATAAAAGTGTCAGAGTGACAGCAGGTGCCCATGATCACAGCTCCTCCTTCAGCCATCCTGTCTCGCTCTTTGGTTACCTGTGGAAAACCACAAAATAAGGGTGAGTAACGAATTACTCAGCAAGAATCCCCAACCGGGGTACAATACGATGCACATGGTCATCTAGATGAGTGTATGCAAGCTATGAATATAAACACAGAAAAGAGCACATAGCTTGAGTCCACACTTGGACCTCGGATGCCAACTCAGGGTCTTAGTCTGGAGATAAATCCACCACACCATACGTCCTATACGAGAAACAAGTCTCGGCCTCGGCTGTCTCTTCATCGCCGTCACGAAAGGTACACTAGCTCAAGATCCCGAGGAGCTCTCCGGTCGGGCGCTGTAATGAGCGTAAGCATGCACCGCGTGCTCATCAAGACTATGGGGTGCCGGGTCTAGTGGCAAGTCGCCCATGTCGATCACCACGCCTAACTAAATCTCTGGATCGGTGTCACCGACATAGGGGTGTGAGAGACTGGACACGTGAACTATGTCGGCTGAACACCGCACTTTGAGGCTAAGGAACCGGTCGTGGTAGGCTTACACGAGGAAGCGGTCCTTGCCCTAACAGTGGCAATCAAGGGCTATGGCCGAACACGCCGAGGACGTGCCGATCGCCGGGACGCGAGGCAATGCCAAGTCATCATCCCGACCGTTGGGGCATTTAACGACCGCCACCCTCACCCAAGATTGCGGGGCCTACCGGTCGGGTTAGCTAAACCCTAACGGGGTCGAGGGGACGGAGAACTCGTCTCGACGTCCCCCGCCATGGATGCAAGATACTTTATGCATCGAGGCCGGATGATGCTACCTACCTAAATTCTAACCCGCCTTAACAATCACAAACAATCCAATACGTGCTCAAAAGAATAGAGCAAACCTAGCATGGTACTACGGAACAAGAATGAATATGAGCATGCCAGAACGGAACAACCTAGCATGGACTAACATGAAAGAACAACATACGAAGTCATGCTAGTCGAGAATTGTAAAGCAGAGCACCTAAACTACACACATGTTGATAATCACAAACAAACATACAACATCAATCACATAGAACATCGCAGGTCCACACAACTCCCAGAAGAAATCCTTACCTTGGTCGGGAGGCTTCTACACACAAATCCTAAGTCGCGGAACAATCCCGAGCTAGCGAGCGGGAACCTAGCAAACCAATAATAATCAACATCTAAAACGTCTAAAAAAAACAATAGAACAGCAAGCTCGGCTCGGGGCACTCACGCGGCACGGCGACACGAACTTGGAGTTGCTGGCAGGCTGACACGGCAGGGCTGGGCGCTGGCTGCGCTGTGGCGGCACGGCTGGCGCGCGCGCGACGCGCGGATGGGAGGGCGGTGCGCGCGCGCGCAGCAGCAGGCAAGCACGACGCGACGCGACGGCACGGCGCGCGGACGCGCGCGGCGAAGCGTCTGGGCGTCGTGCGCGATCAGCTTCGAGCGGCGGCGCGCGCGCGAAGCGCGGCGAGGGCCTCTCGTCGTGGCGAGCGATCAGGCGAGGACGACCGGCGATCCGGCGCGGCGATGGCTGCGACCTCGAGCGACCTTGAGCGATCGGGCTGCTCATCGTGCACGACGGACGGAGGGTTTGGCGACTTCGGCGATCGGGGCTGGCTTGGCGCGATCCGGCGTGCGAGCTGGCCGGCTGGATGTGCGATGATGGCTGCTGGCTGGGGCTTCTCTCGGCTGGCTGCAATCAACACAAACACACACAACACTCTTCTATTCACTTGGTCAAACAAAGACACCAAACGGATGAGAAGAAGAAGAGGAAGATCGATACCTACCGGAATGATGATGATCAATCAAGGGAGCCGCAAGGATGAAGAACTCGGCAAGGCAATGGAGAGAATAGCTTGGCGGCCACACACTTTGGAGAAGAAGATGGAACAAACCTAATTTCTATTTCATTTAACCAAATGCACCAAAACTCCCAAAATCCAAGGCTAACCATAAAATGATGCAGGAAGAGCAACAAGAGCACCTAATGGCTCAATTGGCACACATCCCCACAAGCTTTCCAGGAGACCGGGTTCAAACCCCAAGCTGAAGCACAATTTCCTTTATTTTTACTTTTGCATCAAACCTTGCTCAAACCAAACCACAAATCCTTCCAAAAACCTACATAAATCCATCCAATAATTTTAGTAACTGGAAAAGACACAAACGGCCCTGACGGCCCGACCAAATTACCAAATTACCCCTAGGGCATACCTGGAAGACCGGGATGAAAAACCTGGGTCGTTACAGGAACACTTAAAACATAACCAACAATTTTCATAAAGCAAATCCAATAAGGTAAAATAAGCCTGGCCAGTATTTATAAAAGAACATTCAAAACAGTTTAAAAAACATTAACATCATTCCCTTAGGACTCTTGTCCACCTACATGCTGAATAAATAAATGCGAACAAAAAACGACAGAGTGCCGGCAGCCCCCATGATAAAACAGCTCCCTCCGCTAGCCATCCTGGTGCTGTCCCAAGTTACCTGGTGAAAAAACCACAGAAATAAGGGTGAGTATAAACATACTCAGTAAGAATCCCCAACCGGGGTACAATACGATACATCAGTCATCTAGCACCCTAGTATACATGCAAATAAAACAATGACTTAGAGCAAAACGGTTGAATTAGGTTATGAGCTACTTCTAGAGCGAGCCTATTCAAGGGCTTTCATCTACAACCTATCCTAGGTTCTACACTTGGATGCCCTTCGGGCCTTACAAAACCTAGGACTCAGTGATGCCCAGTGGGGCCTACACACCTAGGACTCAGTGATGCCCAGTGGGGCCTTTCACACCTAGGATGCCCATCGGGGCCTTACACCTCCAGAATCAGTGATGCCCAGTGGGGCCTTACACACCTAGGATGCCCATCGGGGTCTTACACCTCCAACTCAGTGATGCCCATCGGGGACTTATACACCTAGGATGCCCATCATGGTCTTACACCTCCAACTCGGTGATGCCCATCGGGACTTACACACCTAGGATGCCCATCGGTCTTACACCTCCAACTCAGTGATGCCCATCGGGGACTTACACACCTAGGATGCCCATCAGGGTCTTACACCTCCAACTCAGTGATGCCCATCGGGGACTTACACACCTAGGATGCCCATCAGGGTCTTACACCTCCGACTCAGTGATGCCCATCAGGGTCTTACACCTCCAACTCAGTGATGCTCATCGGGGACTTACACACCTAGGATACCCATCAGGGTCTTACACCTCCAACTCAGTGATGCCCATCGGGGACTTACACACCTAGGATGCCCATCAGGGTCTTACACCTCCAACTCAGTGATGCCCATCGGGGACTTACACACCTAGGATGCCCATTGGGGTCTTACACCTCCGGATGTCCATCGGGGTCTTACCCGAGCGGGACCTAAACTAGTTACCCCTACAGTCTTCTACACTATACATCACTCGCCTATGCCTGGCACGGAACTAACAGGATAAAATAGAACAAGGTATGCCAAGATAATTAAACCCCTTGCTTGGAACTAACAGAATATATCAGGGACACAAGAGCAACACGATCTGGAAGCCAGAGAAAACATGTAACCTACCCACTGGAAATTTCATACAATCACAGACATGGCATGCTGGAAGAACAAACCTAGCATGACACTAACATGAACAACAAGCAACATGCTAGCAAGATTTCAAACACAAGCTGTTCAATAGCTAGCATACTCATAACAGCAACCAAGCATACAAGGCACAATCATGATAGCATCGTAGGGTCCACACAACCACGGTAAGAAATCCTTACCTGGGAAAAAGCAGAACTAACTACCTCAACCAACAAGCAACCCTCGAGCTTCTAAATGTACCCGAGCAACCTAAGCAAACAATAAAAATCATCCTAATTAAGCAACCAACAACTAACATCTTAAGGTCCAAAAGAGTGGAGGCTCGGGAATTACCAACCGAGAAGGCACTAGGTCTCGGTCCCATCTATCTCGGCAAAATAGGCTCTCGGCGGCAGGTGGGCAGGCAGGACGTGCAGCAGGGGCGAGCAGACTTGGCGCTGCTGGGCACGCTGGCGTGGCAGGGGACCGGCGCTGGCGCGGCAGGGGACAGACGCGCGGACGGGCGCTGGCGACACGATCGTCAGGCAGCGCGACGGCTGGCCAGGGCGCGGGCACTGGGCGCGCGAAAGCAGATCGAGACGCCCAACGCGGGCGCGCTGACGCTGGGCGACGGGTTTGCGGCGACGCGCTGGCTGGCCGCTCGCATTCGGCGACGGGCCGCACTCGCTGCGCGACAGCGTCTGGCCGCTTTCGGCCGGGCGATGTGGCTGATGGTCGGGCGATCGGGTGATGGTCGGGCGACAGTGATGGTGATGGCGGCAAAGGGTGCTTCTTTGGGTGAGTGGCTCGGGGTGCTCTTGGTGCGGCTCGGTTGGGTTTCTTGGTGAGGTCGGCAAGGAGAGAGAGAGAAAGAGAGAGAGAGAGAGAGGTAAAACAAGGGGAATGAGATTTTTTTGATTTTCTTTCCTTTTCCTAATTTAAATAGGTCTTGGTGACCTAAATCTCTTCCCCGAGCTTCCTCCTTCGAGTCCCGACTGAAGCAACCTTTTCTCCTTATTAAAACTCATTTAAACCAAGCTCCCAAATCACCATCAAGGGCAAGGGTTCAAATCCCAATGGAAGCACTTAAATTAACAATAATTTTGTTAATTACCAAATCACCTTCAAACTTCCAACCAACTAGCCCGAACTTCTTGGGTCCACGCAACCAACAACAATCAAGCTCGACAAAGGCGGGAGTGACCACGGAATCACGAAAATCCACAAAACCCGATGGGGCAAAAGACCAAAATACCCCTAAGGGTTAAAATAGTTCTAACGGCCCATCCGAACACCCGCATAATGTCCCGAAAACACCTGGGAAACCGAAATAGAAAACTGGGCCGTTACAATACTCCCTCCTTTTAAGACTTTCGTCCTCGAAAGTCCTAAGACGAAAACAACTCTAGGAAAACTCCACTGATCCTTGACCAACCAACTCCTTGTCAAGCCAACACTAGTCCTTCTTCGAAATCCCAACCCTCTTGGGTTTCCAATGGCTCAAGCCAAAAAGGGATCGAGTCTGCCACAAATTATCTCAACCAAAACTCAACATACATTGAGCTTCAAAGAAAAAGATGCGATAGTGCTAGTCGGTAAGCCACATCCTCAAACTCGCACCAACTCTCAAACGGTCTCACAACCCTAGTTCTCACTTATCCCTGCTGACCCATCTCTGAACGCCTCTCCACGACGCTACTCTCAGCAAACTTGTGGACGGGTCACAAGCTCTAAAACTCTACGCCACGCACCGGCGTACTCCTCTTAATACTCATAGCTGTTAACGAACAATCTCATCCCTACACCATGCTGGCCAACCAACTGAACCTCTCGGGTTCCGAAACCCATCCACCTACTCTTACTTCACAAGAGACCAACGAACTCCAATGGTTGCCTATAAGCCTTAACGAAATCCAATCGAACCACCACCTGGCGGCCGATCCCAAAGGCAAACATGTCCAACTAGAACGCGTCCACAACACTTAAGCAACCATCTTGAAGAGCACCGACGCACTCAAGCACCGGGGCACATACCAGTTCACGGAAGGCTAACGCCACTCACACTAGTTGAAACTTCAGCTACGGCCACCCATGAACGACAAGGTCCAGGAACAAGCTCCACTCAGCAAAACTAATATATTGGAGCCCCTCATCGGCCGACAACAACTTTCCAATGCAATCTGATCAGCCACTGGCCCTAGAGAATATCGCCAGACAGGAAAACAAACAACATACCTCTCCCGGAAATCTCGAGCAACAAGGAATAAAACAACACGCGGCTACTTGCAACACAACACCTCGAGGATAACAACTCAAAGGTTTAACCAACCAATGCCACGACACCTCTATGCCAACCCCCTCAACTTTGGCTCAACTAAATGCCAACCACGAACGCGCAACAACCAGGAGCAAAGCCTGAGAAAGGCTTGCTCTGCGCAGTAACTCAACTCAAGCTTACAATGGCGAAGCTCGCCTCCAAGGACATGCAACTCTCAAGTCCAACTGGCTAAACGAATGACTTCCTCCTTTTAGCTCAGGCCTAACTCATCTTCCAACCAGAAACTCCACAATCGATTGAACCACCAACTTAGAACTAGCAGCATCTATCCAAACACCGAAGGAGGTGCCAACTTTTGAAACCTTCCAAACAAGAGCATGTCCTCAGGGCCACGCCCGCTTGCTCCAACCAAGCTAGCTCTTACAACAACATGGGAACCAACCCTTGGCCAACTACAAGCACCAACAGATAACAGTTTCGAAGCCAATGCGGAGGCACTAAAACAACACTAGCTTGTCAACCGACTACAAGCTTTCAGCAACTCAACCGAGGAACACTGCCTGGGTCTGGCTGAGCTCTGGTGAGGCTCTCCACAACCTAGGGTTCCTCCGATCACCCTCCGACACACACAGCCGTCAAACGGTCTAACAGACAACTGGCTACACGGGCACAACTCTCTCTCCAACATCTCAACTATGCTGGCACGCTCCAACTCCTCGAAAGACCAAGAAGACCAGAAATACTACAGAATGTGTTAGCCTCCAACTCAAGCATCGACCAAATCATAGCTTCTATCCAGGGTAGGGATCCGGTCAACACTCTTAGCAATGACAGACAAAAACTACGCGGCTTTGCTACCACCGCCCTTGATTAGTTCCAACTGAACTCCAACCATCGATCAACAAGAAATTCCTCTACCTAGGTCAAAGGCCAACTAGCATAACTTGCCTAAGCAATAACCCGGCTACAAGCACGGTATCCTTACGATCAAAATTAGGGCACTTGCCAAGAACTAAAGCCCTAACACCTCAAGGACTGAGCACTGGTTTCTCAACACGAACCTTTCGTGGTTCCCAAAACATACCCCAAGGAACGAGCTACACAAGAGTACACTGGCGTGCACAGCTCCAACTTGATTCCTTAAGATCCAACACGAACTCTAACACAAGGTAACCTTTGCCTCCAAAAAGAGCCACTACTAGCAAGGGAGCAACAAGAGTTCAAACCCACTCGGGGTCAACTCACCACGAAACGCCCCATTGGCCAACTCACTCTACAAGAGCATAACCACACCAAGCTAACAACCTCATACCAATGTGTCCACCAAATGTGCTCCGCACAATCCATCCAACACATGGCTACCACGCTGGACCAACCACGCATCATCGATGCCAACTCTACTCGTACCAAGGAAACTCAAGGGTAGTCGAATCACTCTACCAACAAACTGGCTCACAAGGCCACAACACAAACGCGAGAACTCGAACGCGGTAGCCCTTAACAACCTACAACCTCTTTTGTACCCAACTCCTGGTGACCTTGAAAGCTCTTGCTTTCCCTCGAATGACCTCACACTCGTAGTCCTCCGACTACCACCGAGCTAGATCCCTTATGCAACCCAAACAGGTGCAACCTCAGAAAATTGGTACAAGGCTAGTGGGGATGCTAAACTCCGGGCGGGTCATAGAACTACCTGCACATCTGGTGCGAGCTGGCCTGAACCTAGGCCTCCTTACCGAGCTTGGTGCCAACAGGCACTACATCCTTTACAACACAAACATCCCTTTACGGGCTTTAAGCCCCTCTGAGGGTAAGGAAGGTCACACTCCAGGGGACAGGGCAATGGCACTCAACACAAGAGTCTCAACACTCGAGTAGTCTACTCTCTGGCAACTCGTCTAGCAGACATGCCACGGCCTACTCCTGCATCCCACTCGATGCTCAACAACTACTCAGGCCAACACTCAAGTGGCATCAACTAGTTCCACCTTTGGAACATGCTAACAAAAAGGGTGCTCCACTTCTACTAGCCAACAAAAAAACAAGGACGGATTAAGTCCTGACAAGCAAACTTCACACTTCACCCTGGCCACGAGGATACTAAAAGAGCTGGCTGCAAAACGACAGCAGGCTTGCAAGGGGTCAAGATGTCTCTACATCTTCCTCAAAAGCTACTAACATGGCACTTGTCAATCGACCGGGTGACTCGTGGAGACTCTACTAGTCCACCTCTCTCAAGGGACTTCCACCACCAAACTGCTGTATCAAACAGCACCAGAACGGCACGCCTTGGCCTCTGAACATCAGGTCATCCCCACACTCGGATGATAAACTCGATCCTGGCCAACCACCTAGCTTCAGCTTGCCGAAATCGGCGGCTTCATCACTCCAACTAACTCATCAGCATAAACCTGCTGATCAAGCCCTCCCGAGAACCTCCGGGACTACTGGAGCTACTGGGGGTGTCTTCTAAATAAACTCTGTCAGCTGGGCTATCTGTGCCCGAGACTCCTCACTACGCGCTACAACTGCGCCTGGGTCTCCGCTCTCTGATAGCTAAAAGACCTGCCATCAATTCTCTTATGGCTAGAGCACACTCTACTAAAGGAGTCTCACTCAGAGGCATGCTAGCCTCTACCCTCTTCTCTTGGCAACTCAACTGCCAGGGCCAAATGTGGCCTACGGGTCTAGACAACCCTGGACGTGGTCTCATCATCGACATGCGTAGTCCAACTCCTTGGCTGGAAATACCCAACGTCCCTGCTCCTCTATGTGTAATTAGCATAAGCGATCTACACTAAACACAAAGCTAGTCCACACCAGGACTCTCACTACCCCACAAGGGAACATATGTATACTAGATGCGGTATTGTAAAATAAAACCCTTAGCTTAATGAACTCAGACAAACCTGACGGCCGCGGAGTGCTGATGATCATAGGGACAACAACCTACAAAGCAGGTTAGTGTACAGAATCTATGACTCTGAGCTCTGATACCAACTGTAAGGACCCGACTTGAAATACGGTCTTAAACCTAGGTCCTCACTCAGCATGCAAGTTAAATATCTCAA
The DNA here is from genome assembly GCA_036507275.1 of Sicyos edulis. Taxonomy (NCBI): domain Eukaryota; kingdom Viridiplantae; phylum Streptophyta; class Magnoliopsida; order Cucurbitales; family Cucurbitaceae; genus Sicyos; species Sicyos edulis. Next base: position 27,227,389 of record CM071847.1, read on the forward strand.
CAAGCGGCTTAGTGTTCATATTTAAAACTTTTTCAAAACATTTGGAAACGGGGAACACTTAAAACATAACCAACAATTTTCATAAAGCAAATCCAATAAGGTAAAATAAGCCTGGCCAGTATTTATAAAAGAACATTCAAAACAGTTTAAACAACTTTAACATCATTCCCCTAGGACTCCTGTCCACCTACATGCTGAATAAATAAATGCGAACAATAAACGACAGAGTGCCAGCAGCCCCCATGATCAAACAGCTCCCTCCGCTAGCCATCCTGGTGCTGTCCCAAGTTACCTGGTGGAAAAACCACAGAAATAAGGGTGAGTATAAACATACTCAGTAAGAATCCCCAACCGGGGTACAATACGATACATCAGTCATCTAGCACCCTAGTATACATACAAATAAAACAATGACTTAGAGCAAAACGGTTGAATTAGGTTATCAGCTACTTCTAGAGCGAGCCTATTCAAGGGCTTTCATCTACAGCCTATCCTAGGTTCTAAACTTGGATGCCCTTCGGGCCTTACACAACCTACGACTCAGTGATGCCCAGTGGGGCTTTACACACCTAGGATGCCCATCGGGGCCTTACACCTCCAGAATCAGTGATGCCCAGTGGGGCCTTACACACCTAGGATGCCCATCGGGGTCTTACACCTCCAACTCAGTGATGCCCATCGGGGACTTACTCACCTAGGATGCCCATCCGGGTCTTACACCTCCAACTCAGTGATGCCCATCGGGGACTTACACACCTAGGATGCCCATCAGGGTCTTACACCTCACACTCAGTGATGCCCATCAGGGACCTACACACCTAGGATGCCCATCAGGGTCTTCAACCTCCAAATCAGTGATGCCCATCGGGGACTTACACACCTAGGATGCCCATCGGTGTCTTACACCTCCGGATGTCCCTCGGGGTCTTACCCGAGCGGGACCTAAACTAGTTACCCCTACAGTCTTCTACACTATACATCCCTCGTCTATGCCTGACACGGAACTAACAGGATAAAATAGAACAAGGTATGCCAAGATAATTAAACCCCTTGCTTGGAACTAACAGAATATATCGGGGACACAAGAGAAACACGATCTGGAAGCCAGAGAAAACATGTAACCTACCCACTGGAAATTTCATACAATCACAAGACATGGCATGCTGGAAGAACAAACCTAGCATGGCACTAACATGAACAACAAGCAACATGCTAGCAAGATTTCAAACACAAGCTGTTCAATAGCTAGCATACTCATAACAGCAACCAAGCATACAAGGCACAATCATGATAGCATCGCAGGGTCCACACAACCACGGTAAGAAATCCTTACCTGGGAACAAGCAGAACTAACTACCTCAACCATCAAACAACCCTCGAGCTTCTAAATGTACCCGAGCAACCTAAGCAAACAATAAAAACCATCCTAATTAAGCAACCAACAACTAACATCTTAAGGTCCAAAAGAGTGGAGGCTCGGGAATTACCAACCGAGAAGGCACTAGGTCTCGGTCCCATCTATCTCGGCAAAATAGGCTCTCGGCGGCAGGTGGGTAGGCAGGACGTGCAGCAGGGGCGAGCAGACTGGGCGCTGCTGGGCACGCTGGCGCGGCAGGGGACAGGCGAGCGGACGGGCGCTGGCGACACGGTCGTGTAGGCGCGGACGACGCTGGGGAGCGGGCGCGCTGGCGCCAGCGTAAGCAGTGACGAGACGCCTTAACGCGGGCGCGGCTGGCGCTGGCGACGGGCAGGTGGCGACGCTCATTGGCCGTCTGGCGTCTGGGCGACGGGCTGCCGGCTGCGACAGGCGTCTGGGCTGCTCGGCTGGGCGACTGGGCTGATGGCTGGGCGACAGGGCTGATGGCAGGCAGGGGCTGCTGCTGGGGCTGGTGGCTCGGGGTGGCTCGGAGCGGCTCGGTTGGGTTTCTTGGTGATGTCGGCAAGGAGAGAGAGAGAAAGAGAGAGAGAGAGAGAGGTAAAACAAGGGGAATGGGATTTTTTTGATTTTCTTTCCTTTTCCTAATTTAAATAGGTCTTGGTGACCTAAATCTCTTCCCCGGGCTTCCTCCTTCGAGTCCCGGCTGAAGCAACCTTTTCTCCTTATTAAAACTCATTTAAACCAAGCTCCCAAATCACCATCAAGGGCAAGGGTTCAAATCCCAATGGAAGCACTTAAATTAACAATAATTTTGTTAATTACCAAATCACCTCCAAACTTCCAACCAACTAGCCCGAACTTCTTGGGTCCTGCAACCAACAACAATCAAGCCTCGACAAGGCGGGAGTGACCACTGGAATCACGAAAATCCACAAAACCCTGACCGGGGGCAAAAAGACCAAAATACCCCTAAGGGTTAAAATAGTTCTAACGGCCCATCCGAACACCCGCATAATGTCCCGAAAACACCTGGGAAACCGAAATAGAAAATTGGGCCGTTACAGAGAGAGAGAGAGAAAAAAGGGAAAAATGGGATTTTTTTCTTTATTTTCCATCGTTATCCATTTTTTAAATAACCTTAAAATCCCTAAAATCCCATTCCCCGGCTTCCTCCTTCGAGACCCGACCAAAGCAATCTTTTCCAATAAATAAAACTCACTTAAATCGAACTCCCAAAACAACATTAAGGGCCAGGGCTCGAATCCCAAAGGAAGCACTCAACCAACCATAACTTTGCCAAAACCCAAACCACAACCGAACTTCCAAACGACTAGCCCAAACATCTTGGGACTCGCAACCAACAACAAACAAGCCTCGACAAAGGCAGGAGCGACCTCAAAGTCCTGAAAATCCATAAATCCTTCCCGGGGAGCCAAAAGACCAAAATACTCCCAAGGGCTAGAACAGCTCCAACGACCCAACCGAACAACTGAATCTTGAACCGAAGGCACCTCAAAAACCGGAATAGAAAACTGGGCTGTTACAAAGACAAACTCCCAAATTATCATTTAGGGGTAAGGGTTTGAATCCCAATGGAAGCACTTAAATTAAATCTAATTTTGCTAATAACCAAACCACTTCCAAACTTCCAAGCAACTAGCCCATACTTCTTGGGTCTCGCAACCAACAACAATCAAGTCTCGACAAAGGCAGGAATGGTCCTGAAATCCTCAAAATCCATAAATTCTGATCGGGGAACAAAAAGACCAAAATACCCCTAAGGGTTAAAAAACTCTAACGGCCCAACCGATTGCCCCAATACTGAATCGAAAGTACCTGGGAAACTGGAATGGAAAACTGGGTCGTTACAATACTCCTTCCTTTACGACTTTCGTCCCCGAAAGTCCTAAGACTGAAACAGCTTCGGGTAATGAGTCCTCATCTCATCCTCTAGCTCCCACGTCGCTTCCTCTGCCCTCTGATGTCTCCAAAGAACCTTCACTAAGCTTATCTCTCGATTGCGCAAAACCTTGCGCTCACGAGCCAAAATCTGCACAGGCTTCTCCTCGAAGGATAAATCCTTACCCAACTCTAAGGGCTCATGCTCTAGCACAGGCGACGGGTCTGCCACGTACTGCCTCAGCATCGAGACGTGGAACGCATTATGCACTGCTGCCAATGATGGGGGCAAAGCTAACTGATAGGCCACTGCTCAGATCTGCTCCAGGATCTCAAAAGGCCCTACAAACCTGGGGCTCAATTTGTCTCGCTTTCCAAACCTTATCACACCACGCATTGGTGCTACCTTCCAGAAAACATGTTGACCCACCTCGAATTCCAAATCTCTATGCCTTACATCAGCGTAACTTTTCTGCCTACTCTGTCTGTCAACATGCGAGCCCTGATCTTCTGTACTGCGTCGTTCGTCATCTGAAGTAACTCGGGTCCCAGAACCTGTCTGTTACCAACCTCCTCCCAGAACACTGGGGATCTACATCGCTTACCATACAATGCCTCGAATGGGGCCATCTGAATTGTCGACTGATAGCTGTTATTGTATGCGAACTCCATCAAATACAGGTACTGGTCCCAACTGCCTGGAAAGTCCAAAACACAGGATCTCAACATATCTTCAAGAATTTGATTCACCCTCTCAGTCTGACCATCGGTTTGAGGGTGGAAGGTTGTGCTGAAACTGCACTCGGTTCCCAAACCCTTTTGGAGCGCTCTCTAGAAGCGAGATGTGAACCGAGAATCCCAATCTGACACTATCTTCGCTGGTACCTCGTGCTACAGCACAATCTGCTCCAAAAATAACTGTGCCCACTGTTCCACGGTATAATTAATCCTGTCGGGAATAAAGTGTGCACTCTTAGTCAGCTGGTCCACTATTTCCCAGATCTGAGTAAACACTCTCGGTGTCCTCGACAACCCAGAGATATAATCCATCGAAATCTCGTCCCACTTCCACTGTGGAACACTCAACGACTGCAATAAACCTGCCGGCTTTTGTCTGGGAGCCTTCACTTGCTGACAAGTGAGACACCGGCTAACAAACTCAGCTATGTCCCTCTTCATACCCATCCACCAAAACGTCTGCTTGAGATCCTGATACATCTTGGTACCTGCTGGGTGCCAAGTGAATGGGGAACTATGTGCCTCGGTGAGCAACTCGGCAAGAATCCTTGCGTCGTCTGGGACGCACAACCAATCTCTGTATCTCAAGCCTCTATCTGGTGCTATGACAAAGTCAAAATCGCCATCAGCCTCAACTCTCTCGAGCAATCTCTTTAACTTGGGATCACTCAGCTGGCTGTCGATGATCCTCTGCTTAAGCGACGACTGAACTGATAACTAGGCTACCCTTGCGGTAACCTCTCCCAACATAACTGCGATACCGATTCGCTCAAACTCTTTCCGCAATTCAACCTGAGAGCTCAGCAAAACTGTGGAATGCGACGTCTTCCTACTTAGTGCATCAGCCACAACGTTGGCCTTTCCGGGATGATACAAGATCTCACAGTCGTAGTCCTTTACCAACTCGAGCCACCTTCTCTACTTCGTGTTCAACTCCTTCTGAGTGAAGAAATACTTAAGGCTCTGGTGGTCCGTGAACAGTTGAATCCTTTCACCATACAAGTAGTGCCTCCAAATCTTTAGGGCAAAAACAAGCTGCAATGACTCCATATATCATGAGTTGGATAATTCTTCTCATAGGGCTTCAACTGCCGGGAAGCATAAGCTATCACCTTCCCATGCTGCATCAACACACAGCCTAAACCGTACTTGGATGCATCACTATAAACTACGAAACCTCCTGTTTCCTCAGGAACTGCCAACACTGGCGCTGTCGTCAAACTGAGCTTAAGCTTGGCAAAACTTTCCTCGCATCTAGCATCCCAAACAAAGTCAACACCCTTCTTGGTTAGACGGGTCAAGGGTGCTGCCATAGCGGAAAAATCTTTCACGAAACGCCGGTAATAACATGCTAGTCCCAGAATGCTGCGAATCTCGGCGGACGTCGTCGGTCTGGCCCACTAACTAACTGCCTCTATCTTTGCGGGGTCCACCGCTATACCATCTTTCGACACGATATGTCCAAGGAAGGCTACTTTCTCTAGCCAGAAGTCACACTTAGAAAACTTCGCGAACAATTGATTTTCTCGCAATGCTGCCAAAACTTGCCTCAAATGCGAAGCATGTTCCTCATTTGTCTTAGAATAAATCAAAATGTCGTCTATGAACACGATGACAAAGTTATCCAGGAATGCCTTGAACATTCTGTCCATCATGTCCATAAACGCTGCAGGGGCGTTCGTTAGTCCAAAAGACATGACCACGAACTCATAATGACCATACCTCGATCTAAATGCGGTCTTAGGGATATCCGCATCCCGAATCCTCAGTTGATGGCACCCTGACCTCAAATCAATCTTAGAAAATACAGAGGCTCCCTGAAGCTGATCAAACAGATCATCAATAAGCGGCAGGGGATACTTATTCTTCATCGTGACCTTATTCAGCTCTCTGTAGTCTATACATAAACGCATGGATCCATCCTTCTTTTTAATAAACAGGACAGGTGCTCCCCACGGGGACACACTCGGTCGAATGAAACCTCGATCCAAAGATCTCCCCGCAATCGCACTTTGAGTTCTTTCAACTCGGTGGCGCCATACGATCACGGGGCTTTAGAGATGGGAAGAGTCCACGGCTCCACTCGATGGTGAAGTCTAACTCCCTCTTCGGGGGTAAACGCGGCAACTCCTCAGGGAAAACATCTGCAAACTCTTGCACCACAGGGACCATATCAACAGACAACGCGGTACTACTATCTCCTGACAGCTTTGCCAAGAAGCCCCAAGCTCCTCGAGCTAACAGTGTACGGGCTTTCACTACTGAGATCAATGGATGGTAAACTCCGCCTTGGACACCTCGAAACTTGACACTCGGCTTCTGATGCGACCTAAACACAACTTCTTTCTGGCGGCAGTCTATCAAAGCATGGTTCTCCGCCAACCAATCCATACCAATGATCACATCAAAACCCCTCATAGACAGAACTATGAAGGTAGCATCTAGAATCTCATCGGATATCTGTATCCGGCCACTCTTAACTCTACTGCTAGCTAACATACTCACTCCCGAGGGAGTGGCAACACACAACTCAAACCCTAGAGGTTTGAGTTCCACACAAGCTTGTCTAACAAATGCATCAGATACAAAAGAATGGGTCAAACCCGAATCGAACAACACAAATGCATAATGCTCTAAGACAAGCAAGCGTGACTCGCTGAATCGCATCATCGACGCTCGCCCTCTGGCGAGTAGTGGCAAACACCCGCCCCCTCTTTGGGCCGGTCCCTCTTCTTGCTAAATCCTGGGTACAAAATCTGGCCAAATGCCATTCCTTGCGACATCTGTAGCAAGCACGGGGCGATGCTCCACATAATCCAAAATGTGCTTTACCACACTTGTTGCAATGAGTCGGTTGCCTGGCCCCGCCCTGCTGGCGATCCCGAGCTCTACCCTGTGGTCGGCGCTGATCCCGACCTCTAGACTGGCCCTGACGGCGAGTCTGCTGTCCACCTGAGCGAGAACCATTAGAAAACCCAAACTTCCTCTTATGCCTGAATCTGCTGCTTGAGCAAAGTGAATCGACCGAGTGGTGTGTGAGAATCGTGACTTGGCGGATACTTCAATTATAGATTGTGGCCAACTCCACTGCTCGGTCATAACTCTCAGGAGTGAATGCTCGGACATCCTGAGCAACCTTCTTCCTCAGCCCACTAATGAACTTCTTAGTCTTGAGCTCCTCTGTAAGAACCCGACTCGAAAGACGGTCATAAACCTGGGTTCTTACTCAGCATGCAAGTTAAATATGATATCAAGCAGTTTAGTGCTCATATTTAAAACCTTTCAAAACATATGAGAATGCGGGGAACACTTAACACAAAATCAACAACTTTCATTTAAGCAAAACCAACAAAGTAAAACAGGCCTGGCCAGTATTTATAAAAACTATCAAAACAGTTTAAACAACTTTTAACAACGTTTCCCCTAGGACTCCTGTCCATCTACATGCTGAACAAATTATGCAAACAATAAATGACAGAGTGGCGGCAGCTCCCATGATCAATCAGCTCCCTCCGCTAGCCATCCTGGTGTTGTCCCAATTTACCTGAAAGATAAATAAGGGTGAGTATAAACATACTCAGTAAGAGTCCCCAACCGGGGTACAATACGATACATCAGTCATCTAGTACCTCAGCATACATGCAAACAGCCACCAACACAGATCATAGCTCAACGAGCTTACAAGGCAAGATCTGAAGTCCTCGAAAGTCTCCTACTTCTGGCCTAATGATTGGTTCTCCTAACCAATCCCGGGACATCTCCGAGGTCTCTCTCATTCGGCAAATTGATCAGCTCAAAAACTGATCCCAAGGATGTCCGACACCCTCGAGGGTCTTTCTCCCTCGACCAAATGATTAGCTCAAAAGCCAATCCCAATGGGTGTCCTCAAGGGCCTCTTACCCTCGCTGCAAATTTGGACTTACGGGAGAGTACCCGAAGTCTGGCTCTAAACTGAAAGGAACTGGTGTACTCACGACATTAGCCCGGAGGAGCTCTCCGAACCGGCGCCTAACGCGTGTGCGCGCACACCGCATGCTACAGACGTAAATGTGGGGGCCTAGATACAAACTACGCGGGCCAGGAAAGCATGCCTAAGACTCGGAAGCGGTGTCACTGATCATAGTAGTGCGAGGCCCTCGGCACTCATCTGTGCAGCCTGTCCCACCGACCTGAAGCTAAGAACCAGCCAAGGCAGGCTTACACCGTTGGCAGGGTTCCGCTCTAGCAGGCTACAAACTAGGCTTATGCCGATGTGGTAGCTACATCCACATCGGCGGCCGGGGGGGGGGGAAGCAATATACGTTATGATACTACAAACTTAAAGCAGGAATCATAAGCATGCTGGAAGAACAAACCTAGCTTGGCACTAACATGTACAATAAGGTTGTAACGGCCCCGTTTTCCTTCCCGGTTAATAACAAAATTAATTGGAAAATTAATTTAATCTTTTGGGATTTGAGCCTTGCCCTAAATGGTGAATGTGGAGTTTTAAGAAAAGAGTCTTAATTAAAAAGAAAAAGAGAAAAGAATTTCTTTGGCCGGGACCCGTAAGAGAAAAGCCTTGGGAAAGGAATTTAGGTCTCCTAACCTATTTAAAAATAAGGAAAAGAATGAAAATCAAGAAACTCCTAATTTTTCCCCTCTTAGCCGCATTCTCTCTCTCTCTCTCTCTCTCTCTCTCTCTCTCTCTCTCTCTCTCTCTCTCTCCTAAAACCCTAGCCGAGCAGCCCTAGCCACACCATCGAGCCACCCCGAGCCACCCACCCTAGCCGCCGCGCACGCACCCCCGCCGCAGAGCCCCCGCCGCGACACACCCGTGACCGCACCACCATGCCGCCCGCCCCGCTTCGCCCCGCCCCATCGCGACGCTGCCACCGAAGCCCCACCATCGCACCCCATCGCCGCCGACGTCGCCGTGGTGGCGCCAAAGACCGCCTCGACGTCGCTCGTGGTCGCGACAAAGGCCGCAACGCGCAGCCAGACGCGCCGCCCGCCGCAGCGCCGCCGCTCGGCCAAGACGACCTCGCCGCGCGCCCACTCCAGCGCGACCCCTCGCGCGCGCCAACCTGGGCCGAGCTGCGCTCGCTCGCGCGTCGCCTTTGCGGCCGCACACCCGCTGGCGCCTGCCGCAAGGTCCGCCCGACGTGCCCAGCGCCCAGCGCCAGCGCCAGCGCCTGGCCGCACCAGCCAGCGCCCAAGCCACCTCTCCTGCTGCCGAGGCCCGTGTCTTCTCGGTGGTAAATCCCGAACCAATCCCTTTGTGTTTTCTAAGCTTCGCTCTTGTATGTATTTACTTAGGATGCTTTATTTATGCCTAGGTTGCTCGAGTTCAGTATTAAGCTCGAGGGTCTTTTTGGTTGTGATAGCTATTCTCCACTTGTTTCGTGTAAGGACTTCCTACCGTGGTTGTGTGGGACCTGCTATGCTTTCTTAATTGTGCCTTGTATGCTTGTTTACCTTTATGAGCATGTTAGCGGATAGGATAGCTAGTGATTGAATTCTTGCTAGCATGTTTTGCCTTTTTGTTCATGTTAGTGCCATGCTAGGTTTGTTCTTCCAAAGATGCTTGAGATTCCTGCTTTAAGCTCGTAGTATCATGCTAGGCTATGTATGACAGATGTCTTTGTGGATGTTAGCCAGAATCACGTACTTGGTAGTCTAAGCTAGTATGATAGGGTTTGTCTTCATCTAGAGGCTGAGAGCGGACATAACGTACCTTGTCCCCACCGGTCGGGAGTAGAGCGAAGCATAACGTACCTTGCTTCCCCCGGCAGCCAGTGAGGATTAGCTACCTCATTGGCATAAGCCTAGTTTGTAGCCTGCTAGAGCGGAACCCTGCCAACGGTGCAAGCCTACCTTGGCCGGTTCTTAGCTTCAGGTCGGTGGTACACAGCCGCACAGATGAGTGCCGAGGGCCTCGCACCATCGTGATCGGTGACACCGTTTCCGAGTCTTAGGCATGCGCACTGCCCGCGTAGTTTGCCCTTAGGCCCCGCATTTACGCCGGTTGCGAGAAGAGCATGCGGTGTGCGCGCAAGACACGCGTGCTAGTAGCAGTTCGGAGAGCTCCCCGGGCTAATGTTCGTGAGTACACCAGTTCCTTCTTGTTTAGAGCCGACTTCGGGTACTCTCCCGATAGTCCAGATTTATAGCGAGGGTAAGAGACCCTTGAGGACACCCATTGGGATTGACTTTAGAGTTAATCAATTGGTCGAGGGAGAAAGACCCTCGAGGGTGTCGGACATCTTGGGATCGGTTTTTGAGCTGATCAATTGGCCAAGGGAGAAAGACCCTTGGAGATGTCCCGGGATTGGTTTGAGAGCCAATCATTAGGCGGAAGTAGGAGACTTCCGTGGATTCCGGATTTGCCTTGTGAGCTCATTGAGCTAAGATCCGTGTTGATATTTGTGGCATGTGTACTAGGTCGCTAGATGATAGATTGCATCGATCGCACTCCCGGTCGGGGTTCTTCTTCGAGTATGTTTATACTCACCCTTATCGTGGTTTCTTCCACGGGTAACTTTGGGACAAAGACCGAGGTGGCTAGCGGAGAGAGTGGGAGATCATGGATCCGCTTGACACTGGCCGTGTCTTATTTTATTGTTTTGGATTTCAAACATGTAGTTGGACTTAGATCCGTAGGGAAAACTATGATTTGAACTATTTTATGTTTTTAAGGAAAGTAATCGATCATCATTTGTTTTAATTTGAATGGTTCGTTTTTTGCCTAAGGAATGTTTACTTTGTTTTGATTGTTTTCCCGCTCATGTGTTTGAAAAGTTTTTAATCCGAGCCACTGATCGGGTCCTTTTATGTTTTAAATTTGCATGCCGAGTAAAGACCTAGATTTAGTTCCATTTTCGGGTTGGGTCTTTACAGCTTGGTATCGAGCACGAGTCATAGATTCGTGAGACTAACTGTTTGTAGGTTGTGTTCCCATGATCTCCAAAGACTCCAAGGCCGCCAGTTTGTCTAAGTTCAATAAGCTAAGGGTTTTGTTTATGATACTATATGCGATACACATGTGTTATCTTTGTTGTGAGAGAAAGTCCGAGCGTGGACTAACCTGTTGTGGTTTCCGTGTAGATCGCCGTGATATCCGGTTACGTAGTGGAGCAGTCCGTCTCGAATCGCAAATAGAGATGCCGCAGAGCCAGCGGCAGCTGGGTATATCAGCTCGTAGGCCACCCGTGGCACCAGAGGTTAACTTGCCCAGAGAAGGGGCGGAGGCGCTATGCCTCAAGGTGCGGCTCCAGGAGGAGATATTTCGCTATGAGAGACATGATGATGGGCCTAATGGCCGAGCAGAGAGCCGAGACTCAGCGCAGCCTAGCTAGCAGCAGAGAGAGGAGTCTAGGGCACAGATAGCCCGCTTGACACAGCTCATGCAAAGAGCACTCCCAGCAGCTCCAGTAGCCCGGTAGCTCCGTGTAGCTCAACCGGAGGCAGCAGGTCATCAGAGACGATCGAGACTCACTTGATAGTGCGAGAGGAGCTGTTGAGTTTGGCAAGTGGTTGAAAGATTTCACCAAGTGGAAGCCAAGAGAATTTGATGCTTCAGAGAACCCACTTGTGGCGATCGGTGGTTGGCAAGAATGGAGTACATCTTTAGAGTTATGGGATGCCCAGATGTACAGAGGCCGAGATGTGCGGCCCATGTTCTCTCCGACACGGTGAGTGGTGGTGGGAGTCCACAGATAGAGCTAGACCGGTGGGTCTTCTCCACCCACTGGGAGTTCTTTAGAACGAAGTTCAGAGCTAAGTATGTTAATGACGAGGCTCAGCGGGGAGATGGCAGAGGCCTTCTCAAATCTGAAACATTGATCGAGATAGTATTGCCGCTTATGAGAAGAAGTTCTCTCGAGTATAGCTATTTCGCACCGGAGCTCATTGCCACCGAGGAGCTCAAGACTAAGAAGTTCATTTGTGGGTCGAGGAAGGAGGTTGCTCAGATGTTCGAGCACTCGCTCCCGAGAGTTATGATCGAGCGTGGAGTTGGCCACGATTTATAACCCGGAAGTATCCGCGAAAGGCAGATCCATTGCGCCCGGCTCGATCGATTCGGCCTGCCAGAAGATACTCGGCGTAAGAGGAAGTCAGGACTTCTAGTGGTTTCGCCAATCAAGCAAGTGGCCACTACGCGCGCGGCGAGGCGAGTCCGATGGTCGAGATCGGCGCCGACCTCGTGGTAGAGCCCGAGATCGCCAGCAGGCGGGACCAGCAAACGGCTCATTGCAACAAGTGCGGAAAGGCACATTATGGTCTGTGTGGAGCATCGCCCGTGCTTGCTGCTGAGATGTGGCAAGGAGGGGCACTTGGCCGATTCTGCACTCGGGATTTAGCAAGAGCGGGACCGCCCAACAAAGCAGGCGGGTGTTTGCCACTACTACGCCAGAGGCGGAGCGCATCGATGATGATGCGATTGCAGGTGCACGCGCTTGTCTTACAAAGACTATGCATTTGTATTGTTTGATTCGGGTTCGACCCATTCCTTTGTTTCGATGCATTCGTTAGACAAGCTTGTGTGGAGCTCGAACCTCTAGGGTTTGAGTGTGTGTTGCCACTCCTTCGTGTGAGTATGTTAGCTAGCGATAGAGAGTTAAGCATGGCGGATACTGAGATATCGATGAGATTTTAGAGGCTACCCTCATAGTGTCGTCTATGAGCGGTTTCGATGTGATCATTGGCATGGATTGGTTGGCAGAGAACCATGCATTGATAGATCGCCACGGAAAGAAGTGGTGTTTAGCCGCCGCCCGAGGCCGAGCTTCAAGTTTCATGCGGTCGTGGAGGAACTTGCCCGCCTTTGATCTCGCAGCAAATAAAGCCCATAGATTGTTGGCTCGAGGAGCTTGGGGCTTCTTGGCAAAGCCGTCAGAGATAGTAGTATCTGCGTTGATCGTTGACATGGTCCCCGTGGTGCAAGAGTTTGCGGATGTTTTCCCGAAGAGTTGCCGGGTTTACCCCGGCGGGAGTTGGACTTCACCATTGAGTGGAGCCGGGACTCTTCCCATTTCCAAAGCCCCGTATCGTATGGCGCCGGTGAGTTGAGAGAACTCAAAGTGCGTTGCAAGAGATTTGGATCGAGGTTTCATCCGTCCGAGTGTGTCCCCGTGGGGAGCACACATCTGTTTGTTAAGAAGAAGGATGGATCCATGCGCTTGTGTATAGACTATAGAGAATGAATAAATGAAGAATAAGTATCCCCCCGCCGCGTATAGATGATCTGTTTGATCACCTTCAGGAGCCTCGGTGTTTTCTAAGATTGATTTGAGGTCGTGGTACCATCACCGAGGATTCGAGATGCAGATATCCCGAAGACCGCGTTCAGATCGAGGTATGGTCATTATGAGTTCGTGGTCATGTCTTTCGGACTCACGAACGCCCCCGCAGCGTTTATGGACATGATGGACAGAGTGTTCAAGGCATTCTTGGATAACTTCGTTATCGTATTCATAGACGACATTTTGATTTATTCCGAGGACAAAGGAGGACCATGCTTCGCATTTGAGGCAAGTTTTGACAAAGATTGCGTGAGAACCGATTGTTCGCAAAAGTTCGTAAGTGTGAATTTTGGCTAGAGAGAGTAGCCTTCCTTGGACATATCGTGTCGCGAGATGGTATAGCGGTGGACCCCGCAAAGATAGAGGCGATTAGCTCATGGGCGGGCCGACGACGACGGTCGCCGAGATACGCAGACTTTTTGGGTCGCAAGCAAGTTATTACCGGCGTTTCGTGAAAGACTTTTTCGCTAAGGCGGCACCCCTAACCGTCGACCAAGAAGGGTGTTGACTTTATTTGGGATGCTAGATGTGAGGAAAGTTTTGCCCGGCTTAAGCTCTCACTTTGACGACAAGACTGTGTTGGCGATTCGGAAGGAACAGGAGGTTTCGTGAGTTTATAGTGATGCTTCCAAGTATGGTTTAGGGTGTGTGTTGATGCAAAGCATGGGAAGGTGATAGCTTATGCTTCCCGGCGATTGAAGCCTTATGAGAAGAACTATCCAACTCATGATATGGAGTTGGCTGCAGCTTGTTTTTGCTCTAAAGATTTGGAGGCATTACTTATATGGTGAGAGGATTCATTGTTCACGGATCACGTGAGCCTCAAATATTTCTTCACCGTAAGGAGTTGAACATGAGGCGAGAGGAGGTGGCTCGAGTTAGTAAAGGACTACGATTGTGAGTTTTTGTATCATCCCGGAAAAGCCAATGTTGTGGCTGATGCTGTTTGAGTAGGAAGACGTCGCGATTCAAAGCAGCCTTTCTTTGAGCTCCCAAGTTGAATTGCGGAAAGAGTTTGAGCGAACCCAGATTGCGGTCTTGTTGGGAGAGGTTACCGCCGTGGTAGCCCAACTATCGATTCTCAACCTGTCGCTTAGCGAGAGGATCATCGACGATCACCGAGTGATCCCAAGTTGAGGAGATTGCTCGAGAGGGTTAAGGCTGATGGCGATTTCGACTTTGTTGTGGCACCAGCGAAGGCTTGAGGTACCGAGGTCGATTGTGCGTCCCGGATGACGCAGAGGTTCGAGCAGAGTTGCTCGCCGAGGCACATAGTTCCCCATTCACTTGGCACCCGGGAGGTACCAAGATGTACCAGATCTCAAGCGCACGTTCGGTGGATGGGCATGAAGCGAGATATAGCGGAGTTTGTTAGCGGTGTCTCACTTGTCAACAAGTGAAGGCCCTGCACGAAAACCTGCGCAGTTTATTGTAGCCGTTAAGTGTTCCACAGTGGAAGTGGGATGAGATTTCGATGGATTTTATCTCTGGGTTGCCGAGGACACCGAGAGGGTTCACTCGATCCGGTAGTAGTGGACCTGGGTGACCAAGAGTGCACACTTTATTCCGGGAAGATTAGTTATACCGTGGAACAGTGGGCACGCTTGTTCCTTGAGCAGATTGTGCGGTACCACGGGTACCCGCAAAGATAGTATCGATCGGGATTCTCGGTTCACATCTCGCTCGAGAGCGCTCCGTATGGTCTGGGAACCGAGTGCGATTCAAGATCGCCTTCCACCCTCAAACCGATGGTCGATCGAGAGGGTGAATCGATTCTGGAAGACATGTTGAGAGCCCGTGTCTTGGACTTCCTGTGCGATTGGGACCGAGACTGCATACTTGATGGAGTTCGCATACAACAACGGCTATCAAAGCGACTATTCAGATGGCCCCATTCGAGGCATTGTATGGTAAGCGCTGCAGATCCCCGTGTTCGGGAGGAGGTTAGGGATAGGCGGAGTTGGGACCCGAGTTACTTGATGATGATGACGCAACGACGCAGTGCGTAAGATAAGGGCTCGCATGTTGACAAAGACAAAGTAGGCGGAAAAGTTACGCCGATGTGAGGCGTAGAGACTTGGAGTTTGAGGTGGGTCAACATGTTTTCCGAAAGTAGCACCTATGCGTGGGGTGTTAAGGTTTGGAAAGCGAGGCAAGCCGAGCCCTGTGTTTGTAGGGCCTTTTGAGATCCTTGAGCGGATCGAGCGGTGGCCTATCGGTTAGCTTTACCCCGTCTTTGTCGTGTGCATAATGTGTTCCACGTTCGATGTTGAGAAAGTACGTGGCGAGATCCTTCGCATGTGCTAGAGCATGAGCCCCTAGAGTTGAGTAAAGATTTATCCTTCGAGGAGAAGCCCGTGCAAATTTTGGCTTATGAGCGCAAGGTATTGCGCAACCGAGAGATAAGTTTAGTAAAGGTTCTTTGGAGGCATCAGAGGGCAGAGGAAGCGACGTGGGAGCTAGAGGATGAGATGAGGACTCATTACCCGGAGTTGTTCCAGTCTTAGGACTTTCGGGGACGAAAGTCTTTTAAGGGGGGAGTATTGTAACGGCCCCGTTTTCCTTCCGTTTAATAACAAAATTAATTGGAAAATTAATTTAATCTTTTGGGATTTGAGCCTTGCCCTAAATGGTGAATGTGGAGTTTTAAGAAAAGAGTCTTAATTAAAAGAAAAAGAGAAAAGAATTTCTTTGGCGGGACCCGTAAGAGAAAAGCCTTGGGAAAGGAATTTAGGTCTCTAACCTATTTAAAAATAAGGAAAAGAAGGAAAATCAAGAAACTCCTAATTTTCCCCTCTTAGCCGCATTCTCTCTCTCTCTCTCTCTCTCTCTCTCTCTCTCTCTCTCCTAAAACCCTAGCGAGAGCAGCCCTAGCCACACCATCGAGCCACCCCGAGCCACCCAAACCCTAGCCGCACGCACCACCCCGCCGATACTGACCCCGCGCGACACACCGTGACCGCACTGCAGACCACGCCGCCCACCGCCCGCTTCGCCAACCATCGTGACGCTGCCGAGGCGGAAGCCCCACCGCCGCACCCCATCGCCGCCGGCGTCGCTTCGTGGCGCCAAAGACAGCCCGGACGTCGCTCGTGGTCGCCACAGATGCCGCAACGCAGCCAGACGCGCCGCCGCACGACGCCCCGCCGCTCAGCCACGACCCCGCGCGCGCCCACTCCAGCGCGACCCCTCGCTGCGCCTAACCCAGCTGAGCGCCGCTCGCGCGCGCCGCCTTGCTGCCGACACGACACCACGCGCGCGCACGCCTGCGCGTCCGCCCGACGTCGCGCAAGCCCTGCGTCGCAGCGCCAGCGCCCACTTACACCAGCACCAGAAAGCGCCCAAGCCACCCTCCTCTTTCGCCGAGGCCCGTGTCTTCTCGGTGGTAATTCCCGAACCAATCCCTTTGTGTTTTCTAAGCAGGCTGCTTGTATGTATTTACTTAGGATGCTTTATTTATGCCTAGGTTGCTCGAGTTCGTATTAAGCTCGAGGGTCTTTTTGGTTGTGATAGCTATTCTCCACTTGTTTCAGTGTAAGGACTTCCTACCGTGGTTGTGTGGACCCCGCTATGCTTTCTTAATTGTGCCTTGTATGCTTGTTTACCTTTATGAGCATGTTAGCGGATAGGATAGCTAGTGATTGAATTCTTGCTAGCATGTTTTGCCTTTTTGTTCATGTTAGTGCCATGCTAGGTTTGTTCTTCCAAAGATGCTTGAGATTCCCGCTTTAAGCTCGTAGTATCATGCTAGGCTATGTATGATGAGATGTCTTTGTGGATGTTAGCCAGAATCACGTACTTGGTAGTCTAAGCTAGTATGATAGGGTTTGTCTTCATCTAGAGGCCGAGAGCGGACATAACGTACCTTGTCCCCACCGGTCGGGGAGTAGAGCGAAGCATAACGCACCTTGCTTCCCCGGCAGCCGGTGAGGATTAGCTACCTCATTGGCATAAGCCTAGTTTGTAGCTCGCTAGAGCGGAACCCCCTTAGCGGTGCAAGCCTACCTTGGCGGTTCTTAGCTTCAGTCGGTGGTACAGTGCAGTGCGCAGATGAGTGCCGAGGGCCTCGCACTCATCGTGATCGGTGACACCGTTTCGAGTCTTAGGCATGCGCACTGCCCGCGTGAGTTTGCCCTTAGGCCCCGCATTTACGCCGGTTGCGAAGAGCATGCGGTGTGCGTGCACACGCGTTAGTAGCTGCCGGAGAGCTCCCGGGCTAATGTTCGTGAGTACACCAGTTCCTTCTTGTTTAGAGCCGGACTTGGGTACTCTCCGATAGTCCAGATTTATAGCGAGGGTAAGAGACCCTTGAGGACACCCATTGGGATTGACTTTAGAGTTAATCAATTGGTCGAGGGAGAAAGACCCTCGAGGGTGTCGGACATCTTGGGATCGGTTTTTGAGCTGATCAATTGGCCAAGGGAGAAAGACCCTTGGAGATGTCCCGGGATTGGTTTGAGAGCCAATCATTAGGCCGGAAGTAGGAGACTTCCGTGGATTCCGGATTTGCCTTGTGAGCTCATTGAGCTAAGATCCGTGTTGATATTTGTGGCATGTGTACTAGGTCGCTAGATGATAGATTGCATCGTATCGCACTCCTGGTCGGGGGTTCTTACCGAGTATGTTTATACTCACCCTTATCGTGGTTTCTTCCATTGGTAACTTGGGACAAAGACCGAGGTGGCTAGCGGAGAGAGTGGGAGATCATGGATGCTTGACACTCTGCCGTGTCTTATTTTCTTGTTTTGGATTTCAAGCATGTAGTTGGACTTAGATCCGTAGGGAAAACTATGATTTGAACTATTTTATGTTTTTAAGGAAAGTCTTGATCGACCATTTGTTTTAATTTGAATGGTTCGTTTTTGCCTAATGAATGTTTACTTTGTTTTGATTGTTTTCCCGCTCATGTGTTTGAAAAGTTTTTAATCCGACCCTGACTGGGTCCTTTTATGTTTTAAATTTGCATGCTGAGTAAAGACCTAGATTTAGTTCCATTTTCGGGTTGGGTCTTTACAAAGGTAAACATGCTAGCAAGAGATCAATCATAGCTGCCCTATCACTATCATGCTCATAACAGTAAACAAGCATACAATGCACATCATGATAAGAAATCCTTACCTGAAACAAGCAGAAATAATTATCACAACTCAACAAGGGACCCTCAAGCTTCTATGGAACCCGATCAGCCTAAACATTTAAATAAAACACCGTAATTAAATACATAATCAGCAGCCAAAAAATCAGGGCCCAAGGAAGAAAAGACTCGGGAAATACCATCCGAGAAGCCACAAGGCTCGGGCCAACTCACACAGTAGGGCAGGCTGGGCGCTTGTAAGAACCCGACCCAAAACATGGTCCTAAACCTGGGTTCTCACTCAGCATGCAAGTTAAATATGATAACAAACGGTTTAGAGCTCATATTTAAAAACCATTCAAAACATATGAGAAGGGGGAGCCCTTAAAACATAACCAACAATTTTCATTTAAAACAATCCAACAAAGTAAAACAACCTGGTCAGTGTTTAATAAAATGTACAATACAATTTAAGCAACGTTTTAAACAATGTTCCCCTAGGACTCTGCCCATCTACATTTGAATAAACAATGCAATAATAAAAGACAGAGTGCTTGGCGGTTCCCCATGATCAATCGGCTCCCTCCGCTAGCCCTCCTGGTGTTGTCCCAAGTTACCTGAAAGATAAATAAGGGTGAGTATAAACATACTCAGTAAGAATCCCCAACCGGGGTACAATACGATACATCAGTCATCTAGCACCTCAACATGCAAGCAAACAGCTATCAACACAATTCATAGCTCAACGAGCTCATAAAACAAGATCTGGAAGCATCAGAAGTCTCTTACTTCCGGCCTAATGATTGGTTCTCATAACCAATCCCGGAGCATCTCCGAGGGTCTTTCTCCTCGGCCAATTGATCACTCAAAAACCGATCCCAAGATGCCCGACACCCTCGAGGGTCTTTCTCCTCGACCAATTGATTAGCTCAAAAGCCAATCCCAATGGGTGTCCTCAAGGGCCTCCTTGCCCTCGCTAACAATCTGGACTATCGGGAGAGTACCCGAAGTCTGGCTCTAAACTGGAAGGAACTGGTGTACTCACGAACATTAGCCCGGGAGCTTCTCCGAACCGGCGACTAACGCGCGTGTCAGGCGCGCACACCGCATGCTCATCTCGCAACCGGCGTAAATGCGGGGCCTAAGGGCAAACTACGCGGGTCGCACGCATGCCTAAAGACTCGGAAGCGGTGTCACCGAACACGATGAGTGCGAGGCCCTCGGCACTCATCCATGCGGCACTGTACCACCGACGAAGCTAAGAACCGGCCAAGGGCGTGCTTGCACCGCTTAGCGTGGTTCCGCTCTAGCAGCTATAAACTAGGCTTATGCCGATGTGGTAGCTAAATCCACATCGGCCGCCGGGGAAGCAATGTACGTTATGCTTCGCTCTACTCCCGACCGGTGGGGACAAAGTACGTTATGTCCGCTCTCCTCACGGATGATGACAAACCCTACTACGCTATCTAAGAATACCGAGTAAATCAATGATTCCCGGCTAGCAAGCAATGACCGACATCAATCACGTTTACCTAGCATGATACTACAACTTAAACAGAATCACAAGCATCTTTGGAAGAACAAACCTAGCATGGCACTAACATGTAAAATCAACAAACATGCTAGCAAGAGATCAAACAAAGCCGCCTATCACTATCATGCTCGTAATAATCGGCAAACATACAAGGCACAATCGAGATATATCGCGAGGTCCACACAACCACGGTAAGAAATCCTTACCGGGACAAGCGAGAAAATAATCACAAATCAACCAAGCAATCCTCGAGCCTCTAATCGAACCCAAACAACCTAAACATAAAATAAAGCAACCCAAATCAAATACATAAAACAGCCCAAATAAGTCCCTAAACATCAGCCAACAAATTGGGGCCCAACGAAGAAAAGACTCTGGAAATACCATCCGAGAAGCCACAAGGCTCGGGCCAACCAAAGACACAACAGTGTGCCGTGGCGCGAGAAGAGCAGTGGCCGGGCGCTGGCAGGCGCGGGCGCAGGCGGGCGCGGGCGCAGCACGAGTGCGCTGGGCGAGGCAAGGGCGCACGCGGGCGCGGGCTCGAGCTCGGGTGGCGGCGACGACACACGGCGCGGCATGGCGTAAGACGGCGAGACGGCGCGCAAGGCGAGGCGACGCGATGGGCTCGGGGCGCTCGGGAAGGCACGGCGACCTCTGGGGCGAGCGACTTCGGTCGCGGCGTGGCTCGGGCGACTCGACACGGACACGGGCGACACGGAGACGGCTTCTGGGCGATACCGATCTGGGCTCGGCGTGACCTAGGCGACACACGAGAGGCGGCACGGGCGTCTGCAGATCTGGGCTCGGCGCGACTAGGGCGAGGCGGCGCGATCGGCGCAGGGTGGCTCGGCACGGCGCGGCATGGGCGACCTGGGCGGCCTGGTGCGAAGGCGCGGCTCGGCTGGACATGGTGCGACTAGGGCTGGGCATGGTGCGGCTAGGGGGCTGCTCGGGCTGGAGGAGAGAGAAAGGGAGAGAAAAAGGAATTTTGGGGATTTTGGAAAATAAAAGGGAAAAATAAAAGGAAAAAGGGAATTAAAAGGAAAAATGGGATTTTATCCTCCTTTCCATCCTTAACCAATTTAAATAAGCCTTAAAGTCCTTAAATCCCACTTCCCGGCTTCCTCCTTCGAGACCCTTTGAAGCAACCTTTTCCGATCAACAAATCTCACTAAAAAAATAAACTCCCAAATCATCTCTAAGGGCCTGGGCTCGAATCCCAAAGGAAACACCCAAACAACGATCACTTTGCCCAAAACCCAAATCACAACCGAACTCCCAAACGAATAGCCCAAACATCTCGGGACTCGCAGGCCACCAACATACAAGCCTCAACAAAGGCAGGAGCTGCCTCGAAACCCCGAAAATCCACAAATCTTGCCCGGGAGCAAAAGACCAAAATACCCCTAAGGGTCAAAAGCAGCTCTAACGGCCCAACCAACCATCAACTGAACAGGAAGCACCTCGAGAACTGGAATAGAAAATCGGGCCGTTATAATACTCCCTCCTTTTAAGACTTTCGTCCTCGAAAGTCCTAAAACTAAAACAAATGACTCTAGGAAAACTCCAATGTTTCCTAGCCAATGTAACTTCTCGGCCAAAACAACACTAACCCTCTTGGGTTCTCAAAAGCTCAAAGCCACAATGCTATCCATGCGCAAAAACTATCTCAACAAAGAGACGAGGAACACAAATCTCGTGATCACGCCAAAGCGGGGCAAAGCTAACCATCGCTCCAATCCGCTCAGGGGATCTCAAAAGCCCTACAAACTTGGGGCTCGGCCAAAACCCCGCTAAACCAACACGGAACACCTCTCAACGGTGTTACTCTCAAAGAATCCCGCGATCGGGCACAAGCTCCAAAACTCAACGCCACGACCGGCGTAACTTCTCTGAATGCCCACAATCGATAACAAATCGCCTCAACACAACGCCAAGTGGCCAAACAATCAACCTCTCGGGTTCCAGAAACCAAACGGCCTACTCTTTCTTCACAAGAGAGGCCGAACCACAAGGCTTGCCTAAAGCCTTAACGAAAAACAATCGAACCACCAATTGGCGATTGATCCAAAAGGCAAACTTTTCCCACTAGCACAAGTTTGAAACTTCACCACGGCCAACCCTAAATGGCCAAAAAAGCGAGCACAGAGCTCCACTCGGCCAAGCCAACAACTGGAGCCTCACACGGCCGAACACAAACTTTTCCATGCAAACCTACTAGCAATCTGGCCAAAGAGAACATTGCCGTGCAAGGAAACACCCAACATTCCTCTCATGGAAAATCTCTCGGCAAGAAAGGACCAAACCCTCACAGGGGGCTACAAAGAACTCACAATAAACTTGAGGAAAATGGCCCAAAGGCTAACCAACCAATGCCACGGCACCTGCGTGCCAACACACTCAATCGAGGCTCGGCTATTCGCCAAGCTGCAAAGCTCAACAACTAGAAACAAAGCCCGAGAAGGGCTTGCTCAGCAGAAACTCAACTCAAGCTCATAACGAGCAAAGCTTGCCTCCAAGCTACCACTCAACACCTAAGTCCCACTGGCTACTCAAGGGACTTCCTCCTTTTAGCTCAGGCCTAACTCATCTTGCGACTAGAAACTCCACACTCGAAACATTGCAAGGAAAACGAACTGATGAGGCTATCTCCAAAGATAATACTCGAGGCTGGCATCCATGGCGCAACTCAACCACCAAGGAAAACTAGGGGGAAAAACTTCAAACCCCAAGAACCAACAACTTACCAGCAAAAGCTCAACTCTTAAACTGGCTGGCCACCGCTCTTGCGGGGACAAACAACATATCGCTTGCTAACAACACAATGCAGGGACCCTCTCATTGGGCTAACCATCGCGCGCTACTCGATCAACTACACAACTCGGAAGCTACGCTGACTCCTCAACGGGAACGATTTCCCAGCAAGCGAACTCTGAAGGGCAGCGAACATCACACATGCTCGCTGACTAGCTCAAACCCAAGGGCAAACAACAACCAACACTCTTGGAAGCAACACCCAAGGGGAAACCCAACTGATTGGACCACCAATCCAGAACTAGCCGAACTTACTCAACCACCGAGGGAGGAATCAACTCCCAAAACAACCAGACTAGGAACAAATCCTCGTGGCACGCGCCGCTCGAACCAGAGCTAGCTCTTGAAACATCAAGAGAACCAAAACTTGGTCAACACCAAGCACCAACTAGCCTCCAAACCGGAACCAATCCGGGCTCTACTCCAAACAAGCACTAGCTTGCTAGACTGCCAAATCTGCAAGCAACTCACCCAAGGAACACTGCCTAGGTCTAACTGAGCTCTGGAGAGGCTCTCCACAAACTAGGGATCCTCCGATCACCCTCCGACACACACTGTCGTCAAACAATCTAACAGACAACCGGCCACACGGGCACAATCCTCTCCAAAGATCTCAACTAAGGTGGCTAACTCCAACTCGAAAACCAAGAGGACCGGATACGCTGCTGCACGCGTCATCCTCCTACTCAAAACTCAACCACAACAAACCTTTCGCCCAAGGCAAGGATCCGAAACACTCTCACTTAGCCATAACGATCGTAAACTACGCGGCACGCTACCACCGCTCTTGTTCAGATCCAACTGAACTCTGACCAGGCTAAGGACCAACAAGCAAAACTTGCTCAAACAACAACCCGGCTACGAGCACGGCATCCTTACAACCAAAGCTAGGGCACTTGCCAAGAACCAAAGCCTTGACAACTCCAAGACTGAGCACTGGCTCCTCAACACGAACCCTTCGTGGTTCTCCAACATAACCACGGAACGAGCTACAAAAAAAAAGTACACTGGGGTGTACAGCTCCAACTAGATCCAATGCCAACAAGGGCTCTCACACAGGGCAACTTTTGCCTCCAACAGAGCCACTACTAACCCAGGGGAGTAACAAGAGTCCAAACCCACTCGGGGTCGACTCACCACGGAAAGCCACATTGGCAAACTCACTCTATAAGAGCAAATCCAACCAGGCTAACATGCCTCAAGCCAATGTGCTCACTAAACACGCTCCGAACAGCCAACCAACTCATGGCTCTAACACTGGATCAGCCACGCATCCATCGATGCCAACACTACCCATACTAGGGTAACTCAAAGGGTAGCCGAAACATGCTACCACCAAACTGGCTCAGAAGCTCACAACAGAGGCGCGAGAACTCAAACGCGCTAGCTCTAAACAGCCTACAATATCCTTTGCACCCAACTCTCGGTGACCAAGGAAAGCTCCTACTTTCCCTCGAAAACCTCATACTTGTAGTCCTCTGACTACCACCGAGCTAGATCTCTTATGCAACCAAACAGGTGCAACCTCAGGAAAAGGGTACAAGACAAGCGGGGATGCTATACTGGGCACCATGGAACCACCTGCACCAAAAGTGCCAACTGGCCTGAATCTAGGCCTCCTCTCAAAGCTTGGTGCCAACAGGCACTACATCCATTACAACACGGATCAGCCTCAAACGAGCTTTATGCCCCTCTGAGAATAGGGAAAGTCACTCTCCAAGTGACGGGGCAATGGCACTCAGCACAGGAGTCCAAAACACTCGAGCAGCCTAATCTCTGGCATCTCGACCAACAGACTTGCCACGGCCTACTCCTGCATCCCACTCGATGCTCAACAAAAGCTCAAAGCCAACTCCTCGGGTGGCAACAACTAGTTCCACACCGGGAACATCCAAAAAAAAAGAGTGTTCCACTCTACTAGCCCGCCAAATCCACAGATGGATAAAACCTGGAAAGCAAACTCCACACTACACCACAGCTACGAGGGTATAAAGAGAATCTGGCCGCAAAACAACAAAGAGGCTTGCAAGGGGGCTGAGATGTCTCTACATCCGCCTCAAGCCACTAACACGGCAACTTGCCAATCAATCGGGCGTGGTGGAGACTCGCTAGTCCCCTCTCTCAAGGGACTACCACCACCAACTCTTTGTACCAAGCAAAGACGGAGGCGGCACACCTCGGCCTCTGAACAACAGGACATCCCAACACACGGATGTTAAACTCAAACCTGGCCAACCACTTTACTACTAGCAGCAGGACTTTCTAATACATCGAGCTCTACAGGCATCCACTTGCCAAATCAAGGCTCCATCAACGCCAACAAACTCAATCGCATAAACTCTGCTGATCATGCCCTCCCGGAACTTCCGGGCAAGAGAAAGCTCTTTGGGGAAAAATGTTGAAACAAACTCTGTCATTTGGACTATCTGTGTGCCGAGACTCCTCACTACGCGCTACAAAGCTGCGCTGGTCTTTGCTCTCGATAGCTAAAGACCGCCATCAACCTCGAATGGCTGGAGCACACTATGCTCAAGGAGTCATACTCTGAGGCGTGCTAGCCTCTACCCCCTCCTCTAGGCAACTCAACTGCCAGGGCCAACTCTGGCCAACGGGCTAAACAACCCTGGGACGCGGCCTTAACATCAACACGATCAGTCCGGCTCCTCGGTCGGACATGCCAAGCGTCTTGCTCCTCTGGGTGCGATCAACACACTGGCGATCTGCACAAGGCACCTCCACCCTCTCACTAGGGGAGAAACCAACAATTGGGCCACAAATGGCCTATGGGAGTCTAATCTCTGCCTCCCTCTGAGTGCGATCGACACACTGGCGATCTGCACAAAGCATAAATGCTGGCCCACACTGGGGCTCTCACTGCTCAACAAACTGCTCGCACTGCGGGAAGTTGGCATGATGGCTCTCTAAGCCCAAACCAACAACGAGTCAGAACCTGCTCGTCTCCGCTCCACAACTCTACACAGGCATAAAAGCTAGAAGAAAAGTATTGTAAATTCTTACCCCTTAACTTAATTGAACTCAGACAAACCTTGTAAAGACCCAACCCGAAAATGGAACTAAATCTAGGTCTTTACTCAGCATGCAAATTTAAAACATAAAAGGACCCAGCCAGGGTCGGATTAAAAGCTTTTCAAACACATGAACGGGAAAACAATCAAAACAAAGTAAACATTCATTAGGCAAAAACGAACCATTCAAATTAAAAGCGATGGTCGATCGATTACTTTACTTAAAAACATAAAATAGTTCAAATCATAGTTTTCCCTACGGATCTAAGTCCAACTACATGCTGAAATCCAAAAACAGTAAAATAAGACACGACAGAGTGTCAGCAGCATCCATGATCTCCCAGCTCTCTCCGCTAGCCACCTCGGTGCTGTCCCAAGTTACCTGTGGAAGAAACCACGATAAGGGTGAGTATAAACATACTCAGTAAGAACCCCCGACCGGGGTACGATACGATGCAATCTATCATCTAGCAGCCTAGTACACATGCCACAAATATCAACACGGATCTTAGCTCAATGAGCTCACAAGGCAAATCCGGAATCCACGGAAGTCTCCTACTTCCGGCCTAATGATTGGCTCTCAAACCAATCCCGGGACATCTCCAAGGGTCTTTCTCCCTTGGCCAATTGATCAGCTCAAAAACCGATCCCAAGATGTCCGACACCCTCGAGGGTCTTTCTCCTCGACCAATTGATTAACTCTAAAGTCAATCCCAATGGGTGTCCTCAAGGGTCTCTTACCCTCGCTATAAACTGGACTATCGGGAGAGTACCCAAGTCCGGCTCTAAACAAGAAGGAACGGTGTACTCACGAACATTAGCCCGGGAGCTCTCCGAACCGGCTACTAACGCGTGTGCAGCGCGCGCACACCGCATGCTCTTCTCGCAACCGGCGTAAATGCGGGGCCTAAGGGCAAACCACGCGCGGGCCAGCACGCATGCCTAAGACTCGAAAGCGGTGTCACCGATCACGAGAGTGCGAGGCCCTCGGCACTCATCTGTGCGGCTGTACTGCACCACCGACACGAAGCTAAGAACCGGCCAAGGTAGGCTTGCACCGTTGGCGTGGTTCCGCTCTAGCAGCTACAAACTAGGCTTATGCCAATGAGGTAGCTAATCCTCACCGGGTGCGGGGAAGCAAGGTACGTTATGCTTCGCTCTACTCCCGACCGGTGGGGACAAGGTACGTTATGTCCGCTCTCAGCCTCTAGATGAAGACAAACCCTATCATACTAGCTTAGACTACCAAGTACGTGATTCCTGGCTAACATCCACAAAGACATCTGTCATACATAGCCTAGCATGATACTACGAGCTTAAAGCGGGAATCTCAAGCATCTTTGGAAGAACAAACCTAGCATGGCACTAACATGTACAAAAAGGCAAAACATGCTAGCAAGAATTCAATCACTAGCTATCCTATCCACTAACATGCTCATAAAGGTAAACAAGCATACAAGGCACAATTAAGAAAGCATAGCAGGGTCCACACAACCACGGTAGGAAGTCCTTACCTGGAAACAAGTGGAGAATAGCTATCACAACCAAAAAGACCCTCGAGCTTAATACGAACTCGAGCAACCTAGGCATAAATAAAGCATCCTAAGTAAATACATACAGCAGCCAGAAGCTTAGAAAACACAAAGGGATTGGTTCGGGAATTACCACCGAGAAGACACGGGCCTCGCAGCAAAGGAGGGTGGCTTGGGCGCTCTTTAGTGCGGCTGGGCGCCATTGCGGCTGGCGCTGGGCGCGCTTGTAGACGCGTGGGCGGACGCGCAGGCAGCGCGCGGTGTGCGCTTGGTGCAAGGCGACGAGCGAGCGAAGCGCGCTGGCCGGGCGCGCGCGCGAGGGGTCATTGCTGGAGTGGGCGCTGCCTGTGGGTCGCGCTGAGCGGCGGGCAGCGGCTGCGCGGGCGGCGCGTCTGGGCTGCGTTGCGGCACTGTGCGACCACGAGCGACGTCGGGCGGTGCTGGGCGGCCACGGGCGACGTCAGGCGGCGATGGGGTGCGACGGTGGGGCTGCTGGTCTGCAGGCGTGCGTGGCCGGGCGTGGCGGGGTGGGGCGGCTCGTGGTCCAGTGCGGTGCAGGGCTGTGCGGGCAGTGGGCCAGGCGGCAGGGGTGTGTGCGTGCGGCTAGGGTGGGTGGCTCGGGGTGGCTCGATGGTGTGGCTAGGGCTGCTCGGCTAGGTTTTAGGAGAGAGAGAGAGAGAGAGAGAGAGAGAGAGAGAGAGAGAGAATGCGGCTAGGAGGGGAAAAATTAGGAGTTTCTTGATTTTCCTTCTTTTCCTTATTTTTAAATAGGTTAGGAGCCCTAAATTCCTTTCCCAAGGCTTTTCTCTTACGGGTCCCTGGTCAAAGAAATTTTTTCTCTTTTTTCTTTTAATTAAGTCTCTTTTCTTAAAACTCCACATTCACCATTTAGGCAAGGCTCAAATCCCAAAAGATTAAATTAATTTTCCAATTAATTTTGTTATTAATCGGGAAGGAAAACGGGGCCGTTACAATACTCCCCCTTAAAAGACTTTCGTCCCCGAAAGTCCTAAGACTGGAACAACTCAGGGTAATGAGTCCTCATCTCATCCTCTAGCTCCCACGTCGCTTCGCCTCCGCCTCCGATGCCTCCAAAGAACCTTTACTAAACTTATCTCTCGGTTGCGCAATACCTTGCGCTCACAAGCCAAAATTTGCACGGGCTTCTCCTCGAAGGATAAATCTTTACTCAACTCTAGGGGCTCATGCTCTAGCACATGCGAAGGATCTCGCCACGTACTTTCTCAACATCGAAACGTGGAACACATTATGCACCACCGACAAAGACGGGGTAAAGCTAACCGATAGGCCACTGCGCCCGATCCGCTCAAGGATCTCAAAAGGCCCTACAAAACTGGGGCTCGGCTTGCCTCGCTTTCCAAACCTTAACACCCCACGCATAGGTGCTACTTTCAGGAAAACATGTTGACCCACCTCAAATTCCAAGTCTCTACGCCTCACATCGGCGTAATTTTTTCTCGCCTACTTTGTCTTTGTCAACATGCGAGCCCTTATCTTCTCGTGACTGCGTCGTTCGTCATCCAAGTAACTCGGGTCCGTAACCCGCCTATCCCCAACCTCCCCCGAACACTGGGGATCTGCAGCGCTTACCATACAATGCCTCGAATGGGGCCATCTCGAATAGACGCTCGATATTTGTTGTTGTAAGCGAACTCCATCCATCAAGTCATGTGCATCTTGGTCCCAAGCGCACGGGAAGTCCAAGACACAGGCTCTCAACATGTCTTCGAATCTGATTCACCCTCTCATCGACCATCGGTTTGAGGGTGGAAGGCGATCTTTGAAATCGCACTCGGTTCCGGACCTTCGGAGCGCTCTCGAGCGAGATGTGAACCGAGAATCCCGATCCGATACTATCTTTGCGGGTCCCCGTGGTACCGCACAACCCGCTCAAGGAACAATCTGTGCCCACTGCTCCACGGTATAACTAATCTTCCGGGAATAAAGTGTGCACTCTTGGTCACCGGTCCACTACTACCCAGATCCGAGTGAACCCTCTCGGTGTCCTCGGCAACCCAGAGATAAAATCCATCGAAATCTCGTCCCACTTCCACCGTGGAACACTTAACGGCCGCAATAAACTCGCGGGTTTTCATGCGGGGGCCTTCACTTGTTGACAAGTGAGACACCGCTAACAAACTCCGCTATATCTCGCTTCATGCCCATCCACCGTAACGTCGCTTGAGATCTGGTACATCTTGGTACCTCCGGGTGCCAAGTGAATGGGGAACTATGTGCCTCGGCGAGCAACTCTGCTCGAACCTCTGCGTCATCCGGGACGCACAATCGATTTCTCGGTACCTCAAGCCTTCGTGCGGTGTCACAACAAAGTCGAAATCGCCATCGCCTCAACCCTCTCGAGCAACCTCCTCAACTTGGGATCACTCGGTACCGATCGTCGATGATCCTCTCGCTTAAGCGACGGTACTGAACCGAGTCGGGCTACCCCCGGCGGTAACCTCTCCCAACAAGATCGCAATACCGGTTCGCTCAAACTCTTTCCGCAATTCAACTTGGGAGCTCGGCAAAGCTCTTTGAATGCGACGTCTTTCTACTCAGTGCGCATCAGCCACAACATTGGCTTTTAGGGATGATACAAAATCTCACGATCGTAGTCCTTTACTAACTCGAGCCACCTCCTCCGCCTCATGTTCAACTCTTTCGAGTGAAGAAATATTTGAGGCTCGGTGATCCGTGAACAAGCTGAATCCTCTCACCATATAAGTAATGCCTCCAAATCTTTAGAGCAAAAACAAGCTGCAGCCAACTCCATATCATGAGTTGGATAGTTCTTCTCATAAGGCTTCAATCACGGGAAGCATAAGCTATCACCTTCCCATCTTTGCATCAACACACAGCCTAAACCATACTTGGAAGCATCACTATAAACTACGAAACCACTGTTCCTTCCGAATCGCCAACACAGTCTTGTGTCGTCAAGCCGAGCTTAAGCCGGGCAAAACTTTCCTCACATCTAGCATCCCAAATAAAGTCAACACCCTTCTTGGTCGACGGGTTAGGGGTGCCGCCTTAGCGGAAAAGTCTTTCACGAAACGCCGGTAATAACTCGCTAGACCCAAAAAGTCTGCGAATCTCGCGACCGTCGTCGGTCTGGCCCATGAGCTAATCGCTCTATCTTTGCGGGGTCCACCGCTATACCATCTCACGACACGATATGTCCAAGGAAGGCTACTCTCTCTAGCCAAAATTCACACTTAGAGAACTTTGCGAACAACTGGTTCTCACGCAATCTTTGTCAAAACTTGCCTCAAATGCGAAGCATGGTCCTCCTTTGTCTGGAATAAATCAAAATGTCGTCTATGAATACGATAACGAAGTTATCCAAGAATGCCTTGAACACTCTGTCCATCATGTCCATAAACGCTGCGGGGCGTTCGTGAGTCCGAAAGACATGACCACGAACTCATAATGACCATACCTCGATCCGAACGCGGTCTTCGGGATATCTCGCATCTCGAATCCTCGGTGATGGTACCACGACCTCAAATCAATCTTAGAAAACATCGAGGCTCCATGAAGTTGATCAAACAGATCATCTATACGCGGCGAGGGGATACTTTTTCTTCACCGTGACTTTATTCGGGATTCTCTATAGTCTATACACAAGCGCATGGATCCATCCTTCTTCTTAACAAACAGGATGGTGTGCTCCCCACGGGGACACACTCGGACGGATGAAACCTCGATTCAAAGCATCTCTTGCAAATCGCACTTTGAGTTCTCTCAACTCGGCGGCGCCATACGATCACGGGGCTTTGGAAATGGGAAGAGTCCACGGCTCCACTCAATGGTGAAGTCCAACTCCCGCCTGGGTAAACCCAAGCAACTCTTCAGGAAAACATCTCGCAAACTCTTGCACCACGGGGACCATGCCAACGATCACGCGCAGACTACTATCTCCGACAGCTTTGCCAAGAAGCCCCAAGCTCCTCGAGCCAACAATCTATGGGCTTTCATTTCGAGATCAAAAGCGGGCAAGTTCCGCCCGACACCGCGAAACTTGAAGCTCGGCCTCAGAGGCGGCCTAAACACCACTTCTTTCCGGATGCATCTATCAAAGCATGGTTCTCTCGCCAACCAATCCATGCCAAGGATTACATCGAAACCGCTCATAGACAGCACTATGAGGGTAGCCTCTAAAATCTCATCGATATCTCAGATCCGCCATGCTTAACTCTCATCGCTAGCTAACATACTCACACCCGAAGGAGTGGCAACACACAGCTCAAACCCTAGAGGTTCGAGCTCCACACAAGCTTGTCTAACGAATGCATCGAAACAAAGGAATGGGTCGAACCCGAATCAAACAATACAAATGCATAGTCTTTGTAAGACAAGCGGCGTACTGCAATCGCATCATCAAGACGCTCCGCCTCCTAGCGAGTAGTGGCAAACACTCGGCCCGCTGTTGGGCCGGCCCCGCCTTTGCTAAATCCTCGAGTGCGAGAATCGGCCAAGTGCCCCTCCTTGCCACATCCGTAGCAAGCACGGGCGAAGCTCCACAGAGACCATAATGTGCCTTTCGCACTTGTTGCAATGAGTGGTTGCTGGTCCCGCGCCCGCTTTGGCGATCCGGGCTCTACCGAGGGTCGGCGCGATCTCGACCATCGGATCGCCTCGCCCGGCGAAGTCTGTGACCGATTGAGCGGAAACCACTAGAAGTCCTGCACTTCCTCTTCGCGCCGAGTATCTGCTGGGCAGCCGAATCACTGAGAAGTGGCGCAACAGGTGGTCCGTGCTGGCGGATACTTCGGGTTATAAATCGTGGCCAACTCTATCGCTCGATCATAACTCTCGGAGCGAGTGCTCGAACATCTGAGCAACCTCCTTCCTCGACCCACAAATGAACTTCTTAGTCTTGAGCTCCTCGGTGGCAATGAGCTCCGGTGCGAAATAGCTATACTCAGAGAACTTCTTCTCATAGGCGGCAATACTATCGATCCTCTGTTTTTGATTTGAGAAGGCCTCTGCCATCTCCCCGCTGAGCCTCGTCATTAACATACTTAGCTCACGAACTTCGTTCTAAAGAACTCCTGTGTGGTCGGAGAAGACCCACTGGTCTAGCTCTATCTGTGGACTCCCACCACCACTCACCGTGTCGAGAGAACATGGGCCGCACATCTCGGCCTCTGTACATCTGGGCATCCCATAACTCTAAAGATGTACTCCATTCTTGCCAACCACCTGATCGCCACAAGTGGGTTTCTCAAGCGTCAAATTCTCTTGGCTTCCACTTGGTGAAATCTTTCAACCACTTGCCAAACTCAGCAGACTCCTCCTGCACTATCAAGTGAGTCCGATCGGTCTCGATGACCCCGCCCCTCCGGTTGAGCTACCGGAGCTACCGGCTACTGGAGTCTGCTGGGGTGCTCGCTGCTTGCATGAGCTGTGTCAACCGGGCTATCTCGTGCCCTAGACTCCTCTCTCTGCGCTTTGCTAGCCGCGCCGAGTCTCAGCTCTCTGCTCGGCCATTAGGCCCATCATCATGTCTCTCATAGCGAAATATCTCCTCCCGAGCTGCACCTTGAGGCATAGCGACCTCCGCCCCTTCTCTGGGCAAGTTAACCTCTCGGTGCCACGGGCGCCTACGAGCTCGATATACCTGGCTGCTGGCTCTGCAAAGATCTCTATTTGCGATTCCAGACGGACTGCTTCCACTACGTGTAACCGCATATCTGGCGATCTACACGGAAACCACAACGGGTTAGTCCACGCTCGGACTTTCTCTGTCAACAAAGATAACACATGTGTACTGCATATAGTATCATAAACAAAACCCTTAGCTTATTGAACTTAGACAAACCTGGCGGCCTTGGAGTGCTGCAGATCATGGGAACACAACCTACAAACAGGTTAGTCTACAGAATCTATGACTCTGTGCTCTGATACCAACTGTAACAGCCCAACCCATCGCTAGCCAAGATATTGTCCGCTTTGGCCCACTGGCCTCACGGATTTGTTTCTCCCCCCATGGGAAAACGCGTCTTGCTAGGGAAAGGTGTCCACACCCTTTATAAGGAGTGCTTCGTTCCCCTTTCCAACCGATGTGGGATTCCCCTATGGGTTTCCACCTCCCGGTTAATAACAAAATTAATTGGAAAATTAATTTAATCTTTTGGGATTTGAGCCTTGCCCTAAATGGTGAATGTGGAGTTTTAAGAAAAGAGACTTAATTAAAAAGAAAAAAGAGAAAAGAATTTCTTTGACCGGGACCCGTAAGAGAAAAGCCTTGGGAAAGGAATTTAGGGCTCCTAACCTATTTAAAAATAAGGAAAAGAAGGAAAATCAAGAAACTCCTAATTTTTCCCCTCCTAGCCGCATTCTCTCTCTCTCTCTCTCTCTCTCTCTCTCTCTCCTAAAACCCTAGCCGAGCAGCCCTAGCCACACCATCGAACCACCCCCGAGCCACCCAGCCCTAGCCGCACGCACCACCCCTGCCGCACACCGCCGCTCGCACACCTGACCACACTGACTGCACCACGAGACCACCTGACCGCCTCGCCCGCCAGCCACGCGGCGCTCGCAGACCAGAAATTTCACCACCGCGCACCCCATCGCACCGACGTCGCCGTGGCCGCCAAAGACCGCCGCCGACGCGCCGCGTGGTCGCACAAGTGCCGCAACGCAGCCCGAGACGCGCGCCGCCGCGCGCGCCCGCCGCTCAGCCGCGACTTCGACAAGCGCGCCCACTCCAACGCGACCTCGCGCGCGCGCGCCCAGCTGAGCCGCTTCGCTCGCGCGCGCTTTGCGCCAGCACGCACACCGCATTGCCGCCTGCGCGTCCGCCTGACGTGCGTGCGCGCGCCCAGCGCTGGGCGCGCCAGCGCCCAGCGCCAGCGCCCGCACCCAGCAAGAGCGCCCAAGCCACCCTCCTTGCTGCGAGGCCCGTGTCTTCGGTGGTAATTCCCGAACCAATCCCTTTGTGTTTTCTAAGCTTTCATTTGTTGTATGTATTTACTTAGGATGCTTTATTTATGCCTAGGTTGCTCGAGTTCGTATTAAGCTCGAGGGTCTTTTGGTTGTGATAGCTATTCTCCACTTGTTTCGTGTAAGGACTTCCCTACCGTGGTTGTGTGGACCTGCTATGCTTTCTTAATTGTGCCTTGTATGCTTGTTTACCTTTATGAGCATGTTAGTGGATAGGATAGCTAGTGATTGAATTCTTGCTAGCATGTTTTGCCTTTTTGTACATGTTAGTGCCATGCTAGGTTTGTTCTTCAAAGATGCTTGAGATTCCCGCTTTAAGCTCGTAGTATCATGCTAGGCTATGTATGATGAGATGTCTTTGTGGATGTTAGCCGAGGAATCACGTACTTGGTAGTCTAAGCTAGTATGATAGGGTTTGTCTTCATCTAGAGGTGAGAGCGGACATAACGTACCTTGTCCCCAGTGTCGGGAGTAGAGCGAAGCATAACGTACCTTGCTTCCCCGGCGGCCCGGTGAGGATTAGCTACCTCATTGGCATAAGCCTAGTTTGTAGCTCGCTAGAGCGGAACCCCGCCAACGGTGCAAGCCTACCTTGGCCGGTTCTTAGCTTCAGTCGGTGGTACAGCCGCGCAGATGAGTGCCGAGGGCCTCGCACCATCGTGATCGGTGACACCGCTTTCCGAGTCTTAGGCATGCGCACGGCCCGCGTAGTTTGCCCTTAGGCCCCGCATTTACGCCGGTTGCGAGAAGAGCATGCGGTGTGCGCAAGACACGCAGCGTTAGTAGCGTTCGGAGAGCTCCCCGGGCTAATGTTCGTGAGTA
Organism: Sicyos edulis; assembly: GCA_036507275.1. Classification (NCBI taxonomy): domain Eukaryota; kingdom Viridiplantae; phylum Streptophyta; class Magnoliopsida; order Cucurbitales; family Cucurbitaceae; genus Sicyos; species Sicyos edulis. Next base: position 27,262,459 of record CM071847.1, read on the forward strand.
CACCAGTTCCTTCTTGTTTAGAGCCAGACTTCGGGTACTCTCCCGATAGTCCAGATTTATAGCGAGGGTAAGAGACCCTTGAGGACACCCATTGGGATTGACTTTAGAGTTAATCAATTGGTCGAGGGAGAAAGACCCTCGAGGGTGTCGGACATCTTGGGATCGGTTTTTGAGCTGATCAATTGGCCAAGGGAGAAAGACCCTTGGAGATGTCCCGGGATTGGTTTGAGAGCCAATCATTAGGCCGGAAGTAGGAGACTTCCGTGGATTCCGGATTTGCCTTGTGAGCTCATTGAGCTAAGATCCGTGTTGATATTTGTGGCATGTGTACTAGGTCGCTAGATGATAGATTGCATCGTATCGCACTCCCGGTCGGGGTTCTTACCGAGTATGTTTATACTCACCCTTATCGTGGTTTCTTCCACGGGTAACTGGGGACAAGACCGAGGTGGCTAGCGGAGAGAGAGTGGGAGATCATGGATCGCTCTTGACACTCTGTCGTGTCTTATTTTACTGTTTTGGATTTCAGCATGTAGTTGGACTTAGATCCGTAGGGAAAACTATGATTTGAACTATTTTATGTTTTTAAGGAAAGTACTGATCAGTCACTGTTTTAATTTGAATGGTTCGTTTTTGCCTAATGAATGTTTACTTTGTTTTGATTGTTTTCCGTTCATGTGTTTGAAAAGCTTTTAATCCGACTGGCCGGGTCCTTTTATGTTTTAAATTTGCATGCTTGAGTAAAGACCTAGATTTAGTTCCATTTTGGGTTGGGTCTTTCTGATTTGGTATCGAGCCAGTGCATCGAGCCGGTGTGCCGGGTCCATCGGGACGCTGGACCTCTAAGGGGAGGTGGAAACCCATAGGGAATCCCACATCGGTTGGAAAGGGAACGAAGCACTCCTTATAAAGGGTGTGGACACCTTTCCCTAGCAACGCAGCGTTTTCCCATGGGGAAGAAACAAATCCGTGAGGCCGGTGGGCCAAAGCGGACAATATCTTGGCTAGCGATGGGTTGGGTACATTACAAACCTGGCGGCCGTGGAGTCTTGATGATCATGGGAACAACAACCTACAAAGCGAGTTAGTCTACAGAATCTATGACTCGTGCTCGATACCAAGCTGTAAGAACCCGACCCAAAACATGGTCCTAAACACGGGTTCTCACTCAAAGCATGCAAGTTAAATATGATAACAAACGGTTTAGAGCTCATATTTAAAAACCTTTCAAAACATATGAGAAGGGGGAGCCCTTAAAACATAACCAACAATTTTCATTTAAAACAATCCAACAAAGTAAAACAACCGCAGTGTTTAATAAAATGTACAATACAATTTAAGCAACGTTTTAAACAATGTTCCCTAGGACTCTGTCCATCTACATCTTTGAATAAACAATGCAATAATAAAAGACAGAGTGCCTGGCGGTTCCCCATGATCAATCGGCTCCCTCCGCTAGCCCTCCCGGTGTTGTCCCAAGTTACGAAAGATAAATAAGGGTGAGTATAAACATACTCGGTAAGAATCCCTCAACCGGGTACAATACGATACATCGTCATCTAGCACCTCAACATGCAAGCAAGCGACTATCAACACGGATCATAGCTCAACGAGCTCATAAAACAAGATCTGGAAGCATCGTAAGTCTCTTGCCAGGCCTAATGATTGGTTCTCATAACCAATCCGGGGCATCTCCGAGGGTCTTTCTCCTCGGCCAATTGATCAGCTCAAAAACCGATCCCAAGATGCCCGACACCCTCGAGGGTCTTTCTCCTCGACCAATTGATTAGCTCAAAAGCCAATCCCAATGGGTGTCCTCAAGGGCCTCCTTGCCCTCGCTAACAAACCGGACTATCGGGAGAGTACCCGAAGTCCGGCTCTAAAGCGGAAGGCGGTGTACTCACGAACATTAGCCGGGAGCTCTCCGAACCGGCGACTAACGCGTGTGCGCGACACCGCATGCTCATCTCGCAACCGGCGTAAATGCGGGGCCTAAAGGGCAAACTACGCGGGTCGTACGCATGCCTAAAGACTCGGAAGCGGTGTCGCCGAACACGAGTCGCGAGGCCTCGGCACTCATCTGTGCACTGTACCACCGACTGAAGCTAAGAACCGCCAAGGCGGGCTTGCACCGTTGGCGTGGTTCCGCTCTAGCGAGCTACAAACTAGGCTTATGCCGATGTGGTAGCTAAATCCACATCGCTTTGCCGGGGAAGCAATGTACGTTATGCTTCGCTCTACTCCCGACCGGTGGGGACAAAGTACGTTATGTCCGCGCTCACTCTCCGGATGATGACAAACCCTACTACGCTATCTAAGAATACCGAGTAAATCAATGATTCTGGCTAGCAAGCAATGACCGACATCAATCACGTTTACCTAGCATGATACTACAACTTAAACAGGAATCACAAGCATTTGGAAGAACAAACCTAGCATGGCACTAACATGTAAAATCAACAAACATGCTAGCAAGAGATCAAACAAAGCCGCCTATCACTATCATGCTCGTAACAATCAAGCAAACATACAAGGCACAATCGAGATATATCGCAGGTCCACACAACCACGGTAAGAAATCCTTACCGGGACAAGCGAGAAAATAATCACAAATCAACCAAGCAATCCTCGAGCCTCTAATCGAACCCAAACAACCTAAACATAAAATAAAGCGACCCAAATCAAATACATAAAACAGCCCAAATAAGTCCCTAAACAAAGACCAACAAATCGGGGCCCAACGAAGAAAAGACTGGAAATACCATCCGAGAAGCCACAAGGCTCGGGCCAACCAAGCACACAACAGCAGGCCGGGCGCAGAAGAGTAATGTGGCGGGCGCTGGGCACAGCGCTGGGCACCGGGCGCAGGCGGCGCTGGCGCAGCGCGCAGCACGAGCGCTGGGGCAAGGCAAGGGCGCACGGGGCGGGCTCGAGCTCTCGGGCTGGCGGCGACACACACACGCGCGGCTTGGCGAGAAGACGGCGCACGGCGCGCGCGCGAGGCAACGCGATGGGCTCGGGGCGCTCGGGAAGGCACGGCGACCTCTGAGGGCGAAGCGACTCGGGCGCGGCCAGGGCTCGGGCGACTCGACACGGACCTGGGCGACACGGAGACGGCCTGGGCGATGCCGATCTGGGCTCGGCGCGACCTAGGCGACACGGAGACGGCCTGGGCGATGCAGATCTGGGCTCGGCGCGACTAGGGCGAGGGCGATGCGATCGGGCGCTGGGGTGGCTCGGCACGGCGCGGGCATGGGCGACCTGGGCGGCCTGGTGCGAGGGTGCGGCTCGGCTGGACATGGTGCGACTAAATTTGGGCATGGTGCGGCTAGGAAATTTGCTCGGGTGGAGGAGAGAGAAAGGGAGAGAAAAAGGAATTTTGGGGATTTTGGAAAATAAAAGGGAAAAATAAAAGGAAAAAGGGAATTAAAAGGAAAAATGGGATTTTATCCTCCTTTCCATCCTTAACCAATTTAAATAAGCCTTAAAGTCCTTAAATCCCACTTCCCGGCTTCCTCCTTCGAGACCCGGCTGAAGCAACCTTTTCCGATCAACAAATCTCACTTAAAAAAATAAACTCCCAAATCATCTCTAAGGGCCTGGGCTCGAATCCCAAAGGAAACACCCAAACAACGATCACTTTGCCCAAAACCCAAATCACAACCGAACTCCCAAATGAATAGCCCAAACATCTCGGGACTCGCAGCCACCAACATACAAGCCTCAACAAAGGCAGGAGCTGCCTCGAAACCCTGAAAATCCACAAATCCTGCCCGGGGAGCAAAAAGACCAAAATACCCCTAAGGGTCAAAACAGCTCTAACGGCCCAACCGAACCACTGAATCTAAACCGGAAGCACCTCGAGAACTGGAATAGAAAATTGGGCCGTTACAGCGCTGGGCGCTAGGGCCCGGGCAGGGGCGAGACAAGGGCGCGCGGGCGCGGGCTCGAGCTCAGCTGGGCCAAGGTGCGCGGCTGGGCGACGCGACGCGACGGGCTACAGGATGCACGGGCTGGCACGGCGAGCTTTAGGGGACGCTCGATCTGGTGCGGCTCGGCACAGTGCGCAGCTGGGCGACACGAATCTGGGCGAGGCTGGGTTTGGGCGAGGATGTGCGACGCGGCCTGGGCGAGGCGACTCAGCAGAGTGCGGATCTGGGTCGGGCGAATGGGCGGACTCGGACGACGCTGCCAGTGTGGTGGTGGCTCGGCACATCTTGGTGAGCTAGGCGAGCTGGGGCGAGCAGGGGGCTCGGGCTGGGCTTGGGCTCAGGTTTGGGATAGAGAGAGAGAGAGAGAGAGAGAGAGAGAGAGAGATAAAACAAATGGGGAAAAATTGGGATTTTCTTTATTTATTTTCCTTTTTTTCCAACCTTATCCAAATATAAATAAGCCTTAAAATCCCTAAAATCCCATTCGTCGGCTTCCTCCTTCGAGATCCGACTGAAGCAACCTTTTCCAATAAATAAAACTCACTTAAATCCAACTCCCAAGTCAACACTAAGGGCCCGGGCTCGAATCCCAAAGGATGCACTCAACCAACCATAACTTTGCCAAAACCCAAATCACAACCGAACTTCCAAACGACTAGCCCAACATCTTGGGACTCGCAACCAACAACAAACAAGCCTCGACAAAGGCAGGAGCTACCGCGAAGTCCTGAAAATCCATAAATCCTGCCTGGGGAGCAAAAAGACCAAAATACCCCTAAGGGTCAAAATGGCTCTAACGACCCAACCGAACAACCGAATCTGAACCGAAGGCACCTAAAAAACCAGAATAGAAAACTGGGCCGTTACATCCTCAGTTGCACTGAGCTCTGGGGCGAAGTAACTATATTCAGAGAACTTCTTTTCATAGGCAGCAATACTATCCGATCCTTGTTTCAGATTTGAGAAGGCCTCTGCCATCTTCTACTGAGCCTCGTCATTAACATACTTAGCTCTGAACTTCGTTTTAAAGAACTCCCAGGTGGCTGGAGAAGACCCAGCAGGTCTAGCTCTATATGTTGACTCCCACCACCACTCAATTGTGTTAGTGAGAACATGGGCCGCACATCTCGGCCTCTGTACATCAAGGCATCCCATAACCCTAAAAATGTACTCCTTTCTTGCCAACCACCTGACTGCCACAAGTGGGTTCTCTGAAGCATCAAATTCCTTCGACTTCCACTTGGTTAAATCTTTCAGCCACTTGCCAAACTCAGCAGCTCCCTCTGCACTATAAAGTGAATCAGCCTGGTCCTGCTGACCCTTCCCCTCCGGTTGAGCTACCGGAGCTACTGGGGCTATTGAAGCTGCTCGGGGTGTCTGCTGCATAAGCTGTGTCAATTGGGCTATCTGTGCCCTAGACTGCTCTCTCTGCGCTGCTAGCTGCGCCTGAGTCTCAGCTCTCTGCTCGGCCATTAGGCCCATCATCATATCTCTCATAGCAGAAACATCTCCCCCTGAAGCTGCACCTTGAGGCATAGCAGCCTCCACCCCTTCTCTGGGCAAGTTAGCACCTGGAGCCACGGGTGGCCTACGAGCCTAATAAACCCTGGCTGCTGGCTCTACAACATCTCTATTTGCAGTTCCGGACGGACCTTCTCCACTGCGTGTAATCGGCATACTGGCGATCTACAAGGAAACCACAATGGGTTAGTCCACTCTCGGACTCTCTCTGCCAACAAAGGTAACACATGTGTACTACATATAGTATTGTAAACAAAACCCTTAGCTTAATGAACTTAGAAAAACCTGGCGGCCGTGGAGGGCTGGAGATCATGGGAACACAACCTACAAACAGGTTAGTCTACAAAATCTATGACTCTGTGCTCTGATACCAACTGTAAAGACCCAACCCGAAAAACGGTTCTAAACCTAGGTCTTTACTCAGCATGCAAGTGAAAAGCATAAATGACCCAACCAGGGGTCGAATTGAAGAACTTTTCAAACATAAGAGTGGAAAACATTAAAGCAAACTAAATATTCATTAAGCTAAACCATTTAAGTTAAAACAGTGACTGGTCAGTACTTTTCTTAAAAAAACATAAAAGATAGTTCAATGCTATGATGAATAAGTTTTCCCTAAGGACACATGTCCAACTACATGCTGAAATCAAACATAAAAGTAAAGACATAACAGAGTGTCAGCAGCATCCATGATCTCCCAACTCACTCCACTAGCCGCCCCGGTGCTATCCCAAGTTACCTGGTGGAAAACCACAATAAGGGTGAGTATAAACATACTCAGTAAGAATCCCCGACCGGGGTACGATACGATGCAATCAATCATCTAGCAACCTAGTACACATGCAAACAGATATCAACACGGATTTTAGCTCAACGATCTCACAAGGAAAATCTTGAGTCCTCGGAAGTCTCCTACTTCTGGCCTATTGATTGGTTATCATAACCAATCCCGGGACATCTCTGAGGGCCTTTCTCCCTCAGCCAAATGATCAGCTCAAAAACTGATCCCAAAAGATGTCCGACACCCTCGAGGGTCTCTCTCCCTCGACCATATGATAAGCTCAAAAACCAATCCCAATGGGTGTCCTCAAGGGCCTCTTACCCTCGCTAACAAATCTGGACTAACGGGAGAGTACCCGAAGTCTGGCTCTAAACTGGAAGGAACTGGTGTACTCACGAACATTAGCCCGGGGGAGCTCTCCGAACCGGCAACTAACGCGTGTGTGCGCACACAGCATGCTGCTGCAATCGGCGTAAATGTGGGGGCCTCAGTACAAACTACGCGGGCCAGGTACGTATGCCTAAAGACTTGGAAACGGTGTCACTGAGTACAGTAGTGTGAGGCCCTCGACACTCATCTATAACAGCATGTACCACTGACCTGAAGCTAAGAACCGGCCAAGGCAGGCTTTGTAACGGCCCAGTTTTCTATTCCTATTTCCCAGGTGTTTTCGGCTCAATATTCAGTTTTTCGGTTGGGCCGTTCGAGCTATTTTAACCCTTAGGGGTATTTTGGTCTTTTGCTCCCCGAGCAGGATTTGTGGATTTTCAGGATTCCAGGGGCACTTCTGCCTTTGTCGAGGCTTGATTGTTGTTGGTTGCAAGACCCAAGAAGTTTGGGCTAGTTGTTCTGAAGTTTGAATTAAGTAAGTTTTATTTAGGAGAAAAGTTGTTTCAGCCGGGACTCGAAGGAGGAAGCCTTGGGAAGGGATTTTAGGTCTCCAAGGCCTATTTAAAAATAGGAAAAGGAAAGAAAATCAAGAAAATCCCCATTCCCCCTTGTTTTGCCGCACCACCCACTCTCTCTCTCTCTCTCTCTCTCTCCTTGTAGATCTCGCCAAACCCTAACCGCACCAAGCCCCTAGCTTCCGCGCCGCATCCCACTGCACCACACCGAGTCGCTCAGCCCTAGCGCCGCACCACACCAAACCTCAGCCCCAGGGCCGCCCTGCATCGCTTGACATCGCTCGCTGCCGCCCAGTCTCTTTCTCGCCCAGCCCGTCGCGCCCCCGCAGCAGGACCACCGGCTACACCGTGCATTATCGCAGCCGCCCAGACGCGTCGCCCATGCGTCGTCCCCGCCGCCCAGACTCCTCGCCAGCGCGCCGTTCCTTGGAGCCCAGACGCCTCGCCAGCGCGCCGGCCCAGTAGTCCAGACGCCTCAGCGCGCCCATATCTCTGTCGCCGTCCGCGCCTCAACGCCCGCGCCAGTGCGCCCGTGTCTCTGTCGCGTCTGCACGCCTGCGCCCAGCTCCTACGCGCCAAGCCTGCCTCCTTGCTGCCGACAGCCTGCCTTGCTGTGAGGGATGGCCCTAGACCTTGTGTCTTCTCGGTTGGTAATTCCCGAGTCTTTTCTCTCTTGGGCCCTAAGCTGTTGGCTGTTGTTTATTTAATTAGGTTGTTTTTATTAAATGCTTAGGTTGGTCGGGTTCACTTAGAAGCTCGAGGGTCGCTTGGTTGATTTGTGATAGTTATTTCCGCTTGTTTCCAGGTAAGGATTTCTTACCGTGGTTGTGTGGACCCTGCGATATTATCATGATGTGCCTTGTATGCTTGTTGCCTGTTATGAGCATGATAGTGATAGGGCAGCTATGATTGATCTCTTGCTAGCATGTTTGCCTGATTGTACATGTTAGTGCCATGCTAGGTTTGTTCTTCCAGCATGCTTATGATTCCTGTTTTAAGTTCGTAGTATCATGCTAGGTTAAGTGTGATTGATGTTGATTATTGTATGCAGCCAGGAATCATTTACTATGTACTCTTAGCTAGTATAGTAGGGTTTGTCATCATCCAGAGGCTGAGAGCGGACATAACGTACTTTGTCCCCACCGGTCGGGACTAGAGCGAAGCATAACGTACCTTGCTTCCCCCCGGCAGTCGATGTGGATTTAGCTACCACATCGGCATAAGCCTAGTTTGTAGCCTGCTAGAGCGGAACCCTGCCAACGGTGCAAGCCTGCCTTGGTCGATTCTTAACTTCAGGTCGGTGGTACAGGCTGCACAGATGAGTGCCGAGGGCCTCGCACTACTGTGTTAAGTGACACTTCTTCCGAGTCTTTAGGCATGCGTACCTGGCCCGTGTAGTTTGTCACAGGATGTCACAGGATTGGTCATGAGAACCAATCATTAGGCCGAAAGTAGGAGACTTCCGAGGATTCTGGATTTTGCCTTGTAAACTCGTTGAGCTATGATCTGTGTTGGTAACTGTTTACATGTATACTAGGGTGCTAGATGACTGATGTATCGTATTGTACCCCGGTTGGGGATTCTTACTAAGTATGTTTATACTCACCCTTATTTCTGTGGTTTTTCCACCAGGTAACTTGGGACATCACCGGGACGGCTAGCGGAGGGAGCTGATTGATCATGGGAGCTGCCGACACTCTGTTATTTGTGATTTGCATTATTTATTCAACATGTAGATGGACGGGAGTCCTAGGGGAAACGTTATTGAAAGTGATTTAAACTGTTTTGATAGTTTTTATAAATACTGGCCAGGCTTGTTTTTACTTTGTTGGTTTTGCTTAATGAAAATTGCTAGTTATGCTTCAAGTGTTCCCCGTTCACAAATGTTTTGAAAAGTTTTAAAATATGAGCACTAAACCGCTAGTTGACATATTTAACTTGCATGCTGAGTGAGAACCTAGGTTTAGGACCGTGTTTTGGGTCGGGTTTTTACAGGCTTGCACAGTTGGCAGGGTTCCGCTCTAGCAGGCTACAAACTTGGCTTATGCCGATGTGGTAGCTAATCCACATCGGCTGCCGGGGGGAAGCAAGGTACGTTATGCTTCGCTCTACTCCCGACCTGGTGGGGACAACGTACGTTATGTCCACTCTCAGCCTCTAGATGATGACAAACCCTACAAGTCTAACTACGAGTACGAAATAACTGATTCCTGGCTAAACATACATATCAACATCAATCACACTTAACGTAGCATGATACTACGAACTTAAAGCAGGAATCATAAGCATGCTGGAAGAACAAACCTAGCATGGCACTAACATGTACAAACAACCAAACATGCTAGCAGGAATTCAAACACAAACTGTCCTATCCACTAACATTCTCATAAAAGTAAACAGGCATCCAAGTCACAATCAAGTTAACATCGCAGGGTCCACACAACCACGGTAAGAAATCCTTACTTGGAAACAAGTAGAAAATAACTACCACGAATCAATAAACGACCCTCGAGCTTTTAAGCCAACCCGAGCAACCTAGGCATTCAATAAAAACATCCTAATTAAATAAACAGTAGCCAACAGCTTAAGGCCCAAAAGAGAAAAAACTCGGGAGTTACCAACCGAGAAGACACAAGGTCTCGGCCCAACCCGCACAGCAAGGCAGGTTGTTCGGCAGTAAGGAGGTAGGCATGGCGCGCTTGCGTGGCAGGGAACGCGCGCCCTGGCGTTGGGCGCTGGACGATGGGCGCGGGAACAGCGCGAGGGGGGGGGGGCGGCGACGCGGCGACGCGGGCTGGTGCAGAGAGCGCGAGACATGGCTGGAACGGTGCGCGCGGGTGAGGCGTATGGGCTGCGGGGAACGGCGCACGGTGCAGGCGTGCGACGGTCGAGGAAAACAGGGCTGAGCGGCTCGGTGTTGAGGTTGGAGGCTCGGTGCTGTGCGGGGCTCGGTGGCTTAGCGCGGTGCGGCTGTAAGGACCCGACCCGAAAAATGGTCTTTAACCTAGGTACTTACTTATCATGCATGATTAAGAATTTAAAACACCATTCATAATAACAATTTAAAAACCTTTCAATCCACACAATTAAAACAAATCCAGAAAGCCATTAAATAAAACTAGCAATTAAAGTGACTGATCAGTACTTCCTTGAAAACAGAGAAAACGGTTCGAGAAATAATAAATAGTTTTTGTGTGCTTCCCTATGGACTCAAGTCCCACTACATGCTAAATCAAAACAATAAATAAAATAACGTGCATCTCAGAGTTCGGCCATCCATGATCATCCAGCAGCCTCCTCCTAGCCATCCAGCCTCTGTCCCAAGTTACCTGGTGGAAAGACACAGAAAATAAGGGTGAGCAACGAGTTACTCAGTAAGAATCCCCAACCGGGGTACAATATGAAAACATCTCATTTAGCACACCGACATGCAACCATACGATGACTTAGAGCAAGACGGATGGTTTAGGCTATGAGCTACTTCTAGAGTTAGCCTATCCTAGGTTCTACACCTGGATGCCCATCGGGGTCTTACTCCTGCTAACTCAGTGATGCCCATCGGGGACTTACACACAAGGATGCCCATCGGGGTCTTACACATATGGATGCCCATGAGGGTCTTACAAATACGGATGCCCATCGGGGTCTTACACCTCAATCAATGATGCCCATCGGGGTCTTACACAACCTAGGATACAATGACACGATGATGCCCATCAGAGACTTACACATAAGGATGCCCATCGGGGTCTTACTCCTGCTAACTCAGTGATGCCCATCGGGGTCTTACACCTCTAATAAATGATGCCCATCGGGGTCTTACACATACGGATGCCCATCGGGGTCTTACACCTCAATCAATGATACCCATCGGGGTCTTACACCTCAATCAATGATGCCAATCCGGGTCTTACAAATACGGATGCCCATCGGGGTCTTACACCTCAATCAATGAAGCCCATCGGGGTCTTACACCTCAATCAATGATGCCCATCAGGGTCTTACACAAACGGATGCCCATCGGGGTCTTACACCTCTAGCTATCAATGCTGCCCAATGGGGTCTTACACATCTAGGATGCCCATCGGGGTCTTACTCCAGCTAGGTTCACAGAGATGCCCATCGGCGTCTTACACTCTCTAGCAACCCTATGATGCCCATCGGGGGCTGACACATAAGGGAACAGTGCAGTGCCCATCGGGGACTTACCTACACTAGCACCGCATTGGTGCCCATCAGGGGCTTACCCAAGCGGGACCTAAACTAGATACCCCTACAGTCTTCTACACTATGGATCGCCTGCCTATCCCTAGCATAGAACTAACAGAATATTACAGGAACGAGGGTATGCCATGATAAGAAAAACCCTAGCATTTAACAAATCGAATATAACAGGAACAAGAATATGCCAGAATAAGAAGACCCTAGCATGGAACTATTATGACAGAAATACAAGCACAACACAAATCCGGAAGCAAGAGAAAACATGTAACCTATCCACTAGAAATTTCATACAATCACAAGATATGGCATGCTATCAAGTATTCGCAGGGTCCACACAACTGTAACGGCCCAGGTTTTCATCCCGGTCTTCTAGGTATGCCCTAGGGGTATTTTGGTAATTTGGTGTGGCCGTCAAGGCCGTTTATGTGTTTTACAGTTTCTAAAATTATTGGATGGGCTTAAGTAGGATTTTGATGCTTTGAGGTTGTTTTTGGGCAAGGTGAGATGCAAAAGAAAAATTGAGGAATAAAGATGTGTTTGTTAGGATTCGAACCTAGAATGCTAGGAAGTCAGGTGGGTGGTGTGGCCAGTTGAGCCACAGGAGGATCTTGTTGCTCTTTCCGCGGCATAAGCTCCTTGGCCGCCCAAGCTCCCCCTCCCTAGTTCCTTGTCGAGCTCCTTCTCCCCTTGCAGCCCCGTCGTTCGTGCGTCATCCCGGCCGAGCAGCAGCCCAGCCGAGCAGCAAGTCGCAGCCAGCAGGCACAGCTCAGCCCCTGTCGCACGCCCAGGTCGCCCAGCCGAGCTCGCGTCATCGCCCAGCGCCAGGGCGCCCATGCCGTGTTGCTCTCCCGCCCGCGTCCAGCTTATGCTGCGCCGCGCGCGCGCGCGCCAGCCGTCCGGCCGCGCTAGCGCGCGCGCGTGCGCCGCTCTTGCCGCCCATATCGTGTGCCGTGCATGCCAATGCCAGCGCCGTCTGGCGCCCGATGTCGTCGTCGGCGACTGCGCCGTCGCGTCACAGCGGCGCGCCGCGTGAGTTGCTCCCGAGATCAATCGCTCGCAGCTTAGGATTGTGATAATTATTGTGTTTGTTAGGCTCTCGTTAGCTAGCTCGGGATCGATCGCAGCTTAGGATTCTTGTGTGTAGTTGCCTCCCGACAAGGGTAAGGATTTCTTACTGGAGTTGTGTGGGCCCTGCGATATATTATGTGATGTTGTTTGTATGCTTGTTTGTGTTTATCAGCATGTTTAGTGATAGGTGCTCTGTTCTGAATTCCCGACTGGCAAGATTTCTTATGTTGTTTCTCATGTTAGTCCATGCTAGGTTGTTCCGTTCTGGCATGCTAGTATCTTTTCTTGCTTCGTAGTATCATGCTAGGTTCATTGTATCTGTTGAGCACGTATTGGATTGTTTTGGATTGTTTGTTGTTGATATTATAGTTTAGAGTTCAGGTAGGTAGCATCATCCGGGCCGAATGCATAACGTAACTTGCATCCACGACATGGACGTATGAGACGGTACTCCGTCCCTGATCCTGTTAGGGTTTAGCTAACCCTAATGGCTGGCCCTGCAATCTTGGGTGAGGGTAGCAGACTGTTAAATGCCCCAACGGTCGGGATGATGACTTAGCATTGCCTCGTCCCCGGCAGTCGGCACGTCCTCAGCGTGTTCGGCCATAGCCCTTGATTGCCATCTGATAGGGCAAGGACTGCTTCCTGGTGTAAGCCTACCACGACCGGTTCCTTAGCCTCAGGTGCGGTGGTTCAGGCTGACATAGTTCACATGTCCAGGTCTCACACCCCTATGTTAGTGACACCGATCCAGAGATTTAGTTAGGCATGGTGACTGGACCTGGGCAGCTTGCCACTAGACCCAGCACCCCCCATGGTTTGCAGTAGCATGCGGTGCGCGCATATGCTCATTAAAGCGCCGACTGGAGAGCTCCTCGGGATCTTGACCAGTGCACCTTTCGTATCGATAGTAGACAGGCTGAGGCCGAGACTTGTTTCTCGTATAGGGCGTATCATGAGGTGGATTATTCCGGAGTAAGTCCCTGAGATGGCATCCGAAGTTTATGTGTGGATTTAAGCTATGTCCTCTATTCTGTGTTTATATTCATAGCTTGCATACCTTTCTGCTAGATGACCATGTATATCGTATTGTACCCCGGTTGGGGATTCTTACTGAGTAATTCGTTACTCACCCTTATTTTGTGGTTCTCCATAGGTAACCATGGTGAGAGACAGGATGGCTGGAGGAGAAGCTGTGATCATGGAAACCCGTTGTTGAACTCTGAGTTTATGTCTATGATTCATTATGTCTTATTTTTCCTTTGAATGCATGTAGTTGGGCACGGAGCCCTAGGTTGTTTTCTGACTGTTTTTTCGGATTATAACACTGTTGTAACTATTGAAAAGCTTTGAATGTTTTAAATAAATCTCTGATCAGAGTGAGTTTTGGAAATGTATTTGCCTTGGAACAGGTGCTTGGAAACAGGGACAGGTTTCAGGAACTTTGTATTGACTTTTTAAATAGATGTTTGAATGTTTTAGTTTTCACTTAGAATCTGAAAACCATTCTTGCATATTGTCTTTAAGTTTTGAACACATGCATTGAGGTAAAGGCCTATTTTGGACCCCATTCGGTCGGTCTTTCTGATTGGTATCGAGCTCGAGTCATAGATTTTGTAGACTGACCTTTTGTTGTAGGTCATTTTTCCATTATCATCAGCACTCCGACAGTCATCAGGTACGCCTAAGGTTACAGTTTTAGAAAAGGGTTAAGAATTTACAATACTTTTCATCTAGTGTATGCCTTGTTTAGTGTTGTGGAGCAGAGACGAGCATGTTCTGACTCGTTGTTGGTTTGGGTCCAGAGCACCATCATGCCAACTTCCCGCAGTGTAAGAAGTGTGATAGCAGCTAGTTAGGGTATCCAGACAGATTCAGATACCGCTGGGACATCGTCCCAGAGGGAGGCAGAGATTAGACTCCCGTAGGCCACTTGTGGCCCATTTGTTAGTTTTCCCCTAGAGAGAGGGTGGAGGTGATTTGCCCTAGAGTACCACTCCAGGAGAGGAGTTAGCTATGGCTTTACTCATGTTGATGCTTGTGGAGCAGATTCCAGTGTGGACTAGCCTGGGTTGTTCAAGTGTTGATCTTGAACCTTAGCAGATTGTTTGATTGCCTAGTGAGTAGCTGCAGAGTTGGTAGCCTTCGAGGAGGTTGCTGAGACATCTTTGTGCTCTTGTTAATTGTTGTTGTTTTGCGGCCCGATGTTTCAAACCCCCGTGGCTTAAGGGTGCAATGAGCAAATGTTCCCATCAGACTTGATCCGTTGGTGGTTTCCTCAGTTGTCTAGTAGAGTTGAGCACTCTTCCTATGGTGAGCCCCTAGAGTAGGGCTAGCTGCTGCATGTTGAGAGATCCGGCCAGAGTTTAGTAGATCATCATGTGGAGATGCAAGAGTAGGCAGTGAGACTTCAGTTTGATGAGATGCCATAGGCATGGTTGTTTGAGTTTGAGCTCTTGTATGCCTAGGCATAGTTTTTGTCACTTGAGGTTGTGGCCTTGTTGGCCCCATTTGTAGTAAGATGTGGATTTGTTAGTAGTGGCACTGGAGGTGCATTGGTTGGTGTGCCGCTTTGGCACTAAGTCTGGTTTAGGCCTGAGTTTGGCATGGGTATAGCAGGTGGCTATGACCCGTCCGGAGTTCAGCACACTCTTTTAGCCTTTGGATCCATTTATGGCAGTTGCATCTGTTTAGGTCGTGCAAGAGCGCTAGTTCAGTGCTAGTCGTAGGACTACAAGTGGAAGGATGTTCGAGAGGAGCCGGAGCCTCTTCCCAGAGTTACCGGGGGTTCAGTAACTCAGCAAGTTGACGGTTGGTAAGTGTTAGTGCGCGTGAGTCTCACGCTAGTGCTAAGGCCAGGAGATCTTTGTGGTTGGTAGTGCGGTCAACTACCTTCGAGTGCCTAAATCCAAGGAGAGTTGGGCATTGTAGATGCGAGTTTGGTCCAGCGGAGGGACCATGAGGTTGATGCCTAATAGATGAGTTGGATGCCTATGAGATGAGCTGGATGCCTATGAGGCGAGTTGGATGCTTATGAGATGAGTTGGATGCCTATGAGATGAGCTGGATGCTTATGAGGAGAGTTGGATGCCTATGAGATGAGTAGGATGCCTTATGAGAGGAGTTGGACGCTTTATGTGTAAGCACACTTGGTAGAGACTTGGTATAAGGTAAGTTTGGTTTGGCATTGTTATGCTTTAGTAGAGCAAGGTTGCCACAACTTTGAGTATCGTGTGGAGATGGAACTTTTGGTGTTCCTTTGGTTGATTGTATCTCTGCCAGAAGTTAGTGTTGCCTTTTGGAAAAGCACCTGTTAGTCTTGGATCTCTGAAGGAAGGTTGAGAGTTGTAAAGACCCGACCCAAAAAGGGGCTCTAAATGGGCCTTTACCCCAATGCATGTAGTGAAAATAAAAGATATTATGAAAAATACATTTCGGATCCCAAGTAAAAACAGAAACATTCAACAACCAAAACATACATTTCTAAAAGCATACTCTGATCAGAGATTTATTTAAACCATTAAAACAAACCACAAGTACAAATATGCTGGAATCCATAAAACGTAAGAAAACATCCTGGGGGCTCTATGCCCGTCTACATGTATTCAGGGGAAATAACCAAAAGTCAAGAGTCATGATAAATAAAATAGAATAATCAGAGATGACAGCAGGATTCCATGATCACGGCTCCTCCATCACCCATCCTGTCTCCGCGCTTGATTACCGTGGAAAACCACACAGAATAAGGGTGAGTAACGATTATTACCAGTAAGAATCCCCAACCGGGGTACAATACGATATACATGATCATCTAGAAGAATGTATGCAAGCTATGAGTACAAACACGAGCGGAGCACATAGCTAAGTCCACACTTGGACCTCGGATGCCAACTCGTGGTCTTAGTCCGGAAATACCACAACACACTAAACGCACTATACGGGAACAAGTCGGCCTCGGCTGCTCATCATCGATACGAAAGGTGCACTCGCTCAAGATCCCGAGGAGCTCTCGATCGGCGCCGTAATGAGCGTAAGGATGCACCGCGTGCTTCTACAGGACTATGGGGTGCCGGGTCCAGTGGCAAGTCGCCCATATCCGGATACCACGCCTAACTAAATCTCCGGATCGGTGTCACCGACATAGGGTGTGAGACACGGACACGTGAACTATGTCACTGTACCACCGCACCGAGGCTAAGGAACGGGTCATGGTAGGCTTACACCAGAAGCCGTCCTTACCTTAACGGTGGCAATCAAGGGCTACTTGCCGAACACGCCGAGGACGTGCCGGCTGCCGGGACTAGGCATTGCCAAGTCATCATCCCGACCATTGGGGCATCGCCAGACTACCACCCTCACCCAAGATTGCGGGGCCTACCGGTTGGGATAGCTAATCCCTCACGGGGTCCAAGGACGGAGAACTGTCTCAATCGTCCTAACCATAGATGCAAGATACTTTATGCATCGGGCCGGATGATGCTATCTACCCGAATTCTAAACCTTAACAATAATAACGATCCAATCAATGCGGTCCAATACGTGCTCAACAGATACAAGGAACCTAGCATGGTACTACGAAGCAAGACGGATATCGAACATGCCGAATGGAACAACCTAGCATGGGCTAACATGAGAAACAATACAAGAGTTCATGCCGATCAGAATACGAGTAATGAGCACCTAGGCTAATCATGCTAGTAATCATACACAGGCATACAAAACAACAATCACAAATATACCGCAGCAGGCCCACACAACTCGTAAGAAATCCTTACCTTGGTCGGGAGGCTTCTACACACAAATCCTAAGGCTGCGGAACAATCCCGAGCTAGCGGCGGGAACCTAGCAAACCAACAATAATCAGCATCTAAAATATCTAAACAACAATAGAAACAGCAAGCTCGGCTCGGGAACTCACGCGGCGCGACGACACGAGCTTGAAGGCTGCCAGGCGAAGCCGGCACGGCAAGGACGCACGCCGGGCGCGCTACCGGCACGACACGACGCTGCTACCTGGCGCGCGCTGCCGGCACGCACGGACGGCAGGACGCTTGGCGCTGGCCGCGCTACCTGGCACGCAGGCCTTGACGCCACGCTGCCGCGCCAACCGCACGGCACGGCGAGGGAGACGCGCGTGGCAGCGTCGGGCGTGGGCGCGCGCGGCCGCGGGCGCGGCGATGCGACACGGCAGCAGCGGCTTCAGCGGAGGCGCGCGCGCGGCGAACGTCGGGGCGAAGGCGCGCGGCGAGCGATTCGCAAGCGGACACGGCGAGCGGCTTCAGGAGGAGGCGCGCGCGGCGAACGCTCGCGGCGAAGGCGCGCGGGCAGCGATTCGGCAAGCGGACACGGCGAGGGCGCGCGATGGCGACGCGGCGCGCGCCGACGCGCGGGCGTTGGCGGCGACCTCTGGCGCGTGGCGAAGCGACGGCGGCGATCGCGCTGCGACAGCGAGCAGATCGGCGCGGCGAGCGATCGGCTGGACGTGCGATGACAGGGCGATCTGTCTTTCTTTGGGCGACGACAAGGCCGCTTTCGGCTACACTCATTGGCCGCAATCAACACAACACACAACACACCTCTTTTCACTTGGCCAAACGCACACCAAACGGATGAGAAGAAGAAGATCAATACCTACCCGGAATGATGATGATCGAACCCAAGGAGATGCAAGGATGAAGAATCGGCAAGGCTATGGAGATGGAGAGCTTGGGCGGCCAAGAGATGTTTTGGAGAAGAAGATGAAATAACCTAATTCTATTTCATTTAACCAAATGCACCAAAACTCCAAAATCCAAGGTTAACTAAGATGTGATGCAGAAAGAGTAACAAGAGCACCTAATGGCTCAATTGGCACACATCTCTACAAGCTTCGGGGAGACCGGGTTCAAACCGGTGCAAAGACAAATTCCTTTAATTTTTACTTTTGCATCAAACCGTGCTCAAACCAAACCCACAAACCCCTCAAAAACCTACATAAAACCATCCAATAATTTTAGTAATGGAAAGGACACAAACGACCACGACGGCCCGACCAAATTACCAAATTACCCCTAGGGCATACCGGAAGACCGGGAAGAAAAACACTGGTCGTTACAATATTCCCTCCTTTTTATGACTTTCGTCCTCGAAAGTCCTTAAGAAAAAACTTGACTCAGTGGTAATGCAATCTCATCTCGTCTTCCCGCTCCCAAGTGGCTTCCTCGAACCCCGACTCTTCCATCGAACCTTTACCAAACGAATCTCGCGATTACGCAAGCGTCTTGGTCTCAAAGGCAAGGATCCTCACCGCTTCTCCTCGAAGTTCAAATCCTCATTCAGTGCAAAGGCTCAAAGTCCACAATGTGCGACGGGTCCGGCACATCTTGCCTCAACATCGATACATGAAAAACACTATGCACCGCCGATAGAGACGGAGGTAGGGCTAACCGGTAAGCAACTCTCGCCAATCCTCTCTAGGATCTCAAATGGACCAACAAAGCGGGGACTCAACTTCCCACGCTTACCAAACCTCAGAACACCTCGCATCGGAGCAACCTTAAGGAACACATCTTTGACCAACCTCAAACTCCAAATCTCGACGCCGAACATCGGCGTAACTCTCTACTGCTCGCGAGTTTGTCAACATACGAGCTCTAATCTTTTCGTGATCGCACCATTGGTCAGCTCGCAGTAACTCGGGACCCAAAACACTGTCTATCACCGACCTCTTCCTGAACACGGGGACCGATAACGCTTACCATACAATGCCTCGAATGGAGCCATCCAGATAAATCGATCGTAATCGTTGTTATAGGCAAACTCCATCAAATACGATCATTGGTCCCAATCGCGCGGGAAATCCAACACACAAGCCCTCAACATATCCTCGAGAATCGATTCACTCTCTCGATGTCGACCATCCGTCTCGAGGGTGAAAAGTCATGGCTTTGGCGCACTCTGTGCCCAAACCTTCGAGCGCTCTCGAAAGCGAGAAGTGAACCGCGAGTCACGATCGGACACAATCCTCACCGGTACACCATGATAGCGGATGATCTCGCTCCAAAAAGCAGTGCGCGCCTTTGTTCCACGGTATAAGTGTCTCTACAGGGAATGAAGTGTGCGCTCTTGGTCAAACGGTCGACTATCACCCAAATCGAGAGAACTTCCTCGAGTCCTTGGCAAACCAGAGATAAAGTCCATGGAGATCTCTTCCCATTTCCAGCTCGGGTACACTCGATGGCTGCAACAAACCGGTGGCTCTGCTGCAGGTGCCTTCACTTGGCGACAAGTGAGACACAGGTGACAAACTCTGCCACATCTCTCTTCATTCCCATCCACCAGAAAGTCCGCTTAAGGTCTCGATACATCTTGGTACCCCGGTGCCAAGCAAAAGGGGCTGTGGGCCTCGAGAGCAACTCGCTCGCAAACTCGCAATGTCAGGAACACACAACGGCCTCTATAAGTCAACCCATGCGGTGAATACACAAAGTCAAAGTCACCGTCAAGATCGACTCTGTCAACCAATCTCTTAAGTGCGGGTCACCCAACTGGGCTGTCTATAATCCATTTAATCGATCATTGCTTTGAAGCAGTCCAATCGAGCTACCTACTGGCGGTAACCTCTCCCAACAACATCGCAACCTCGGCCGCTCGAACTCTCTCTCGCAAGCTGGTGGGAACTCAACAACGCCGCAGAGTGCGACGTCTTTTCGCTCAAAGCATCGGCCACTACATTGGCTTTACGGGTGGTACAAAATCTCATGATCATAATCCTTTACCAGCTCTAACCATCTCCTCGCCTCATATTCAACTCCTTACGAGTAAAGCAGATACTTGAGGCTCGGTGATCGGTAAACATCCGAACGCTCGCCACCGCATGTAATGCCTCCAAATCTTGATTGCAAACACCACTGCTGCGCCAACTCCATATCATGAGTCGGGTAGTTCTGCTCATACGGCCGGTGACGGGAAGCATAGGCAATGACCTTCCGTCTTTGCATCAACACACAACCTAATCCAAACTTGGAAGCATCATCAGAGACCACGAAACCACTGTCCCCTCCGGATTGCCAACACAGTTTGAAGTCAAACTACGCAGAGCACGGCAAAGCTCTCATCACACCCATTGTCCCAAACAAACTCGACACCCTTCCTCGTCGGAGCGAGTGAGGGGCGAGGCTAAAGCAGAGAAGTCCTTGACGAACCGACGGTAGTAACTCGCCAAACCAGAAAGTCGCGAATCTCGGCAAGAATCAAGTCGGCTTGGCCCAAGAACTCACGGCCTCAATCTTCGCGGGGTCCACGGCTATACCATCTCTCGAAACTCACGTGGCCTAGGAAGGCCACCGCTCCAACCAGAAATCACATTTGGAAAACTTCGCATAAAGCTGGTTTTCCCTCAAAGCCGCCAATACTCGCCTCAAATGCTCGCATGGTCTTCTTTAGACCTCGAATAAATCGAGAATATCGTCAATGAACACGATGACGAAGTGTCCAAAAATGATTTGAACACCCTATCCATCATGTCCATGAACGCGGGTGGGGCATTGGTCAATCCAAACGACATGACCACAAACTCATAGTGACCATATCTAGACACGAAAAAGTCGTCTTAGGAATGTCGGCATCCACGATCACATGGCCCGATGGTAACAGGACCTCGAGATCTATCTTGGAGAACACCGAAGCTCCTCGAAGCCGATCGAACAAATCATCGATACGGGGCAACGGATACTTATTCTTCATCGTCACCTTATTAAGCTCGCGGTAATCAATACATAAGCGCATAGAACCATCCTTCTTTTTCACAAATAGGCGGTGCTCCCACGGGGACACACTCGGACGGATGAACCCTCGATCTAACATCTCCCGTGGCCCGAATCTTGGTTCCTTTAACTCACTGGCGCCATACGATCACGGAGCCTTCGAGATAGGGAGGGTCACGGCTCGAGCTCAATGATGAAGTCAACCTCTCTTGGGGCAACCCCGGTAACTCCTCGAGGAACACGTCCGCATAAACTCGCACTCACGTGCACGATCAGCGAGGCAGCGAGGCGCTCTTCCCGCACAACTTGGCTAGATAGCCCCAAGCTCCATGAGCTAGCAAACGACGAGCTTTCACGGTGACACCATCGGCGGGCAAACTCCACCACCTGGACTCCACGAAACTTAAAGCTAGGCCGACTGGCGGCGCTGAACACTACTTCCTTCCGGTGGCGGATCAATCAGCGCGTGGTTAGTGACTAACCACTCCATACCAAGAATCACATCAAAACCGCTCATAGGCGGGACTATGAGCGTAGCCTAAGCAACTCTCCGGATATCTCGATCCGGCCATCCCTAATCTTATCTCTAGCCAACATATCAACTCCCGAAGGAGTTGCAACAGATAACTTTCGAAACCTAGAGGCTCTAGTCTTAATTTAGCATGCTCGACCAAACAACACAGATACAAAAGAATGCGTGGAACGAGAATCAAACAAGACAAATGCGCGGTGATCTAAAACAAGAAGCGCACTCGCCACAGCGGCATCCGTGACGCTCGGCCTCTGACGGGTCGTAGCAAACACTCGACCCGCCGCTGCTACTGGTGAGCCGCCATAGTTTGGTCGATCACGAAACGGGCCATGTGCCCTCTCTACCACAGCGGAAGCACAATCTAGGTCCGGTGACAAGCTCGGCGTGGACTTTCCCACAAGTGGCACAAGCGGGAACTCGCCTAGGTCCTCCTGCTGTCGGGGTGAAAGCGGACTGGAGCTCTCCGTGATCTCTGCTTCGAAGCGCCCTTGGCGGCGCTGGCGCCGCCCCGAAAAGTCAAACTTTCTCTTACGCCCCACAATTTTCTTTGGGACAGACACCAGACAGGAGGCGGCAACAACCCGCTCGGCGAGATACTTCCCATTATAGATCGTGGCTAATCGGGATGACCCCTAGCATAAGTGTCGGGGCACGAGCCACGACATCTCGGGAAACACCCCGCCTCAAACCGGATATGAACTTCCGAATCTTCAGCTCTGGGGTGGCAATCAATCGAGGAGCAAAATATCCATACTCACGAGAACTTGCGCTCATATTCCTCAATGGAATCGAGAACCCGCCGAGGTTCGGAAGAGCTCCACCATCTTCTCCTCGAGCCTCATCACCGATGAACTTTACCTTGAACTCGGCCTTGAAGAACTCCCAAGTAGCGGGTGGAGACCCGGTGGTCTCTCGCTCAAGGTGGACTCCACCACCATCTCATTGTGCCTCCTAGCACATGAGCCGCACATCTCGGCCTCTGAATATCGGGGCACACCATGATCGGGAAGGTGTACTCCAAATGGGCAATCCACTGGCCGCCGATAACGCATCACCGGTGGCATCAAACTTCTCGGGCTTCCACTTCACAAAATCCTTCACCACCTACCCAATTCCTCGGCACCCTCGCCATATCGCCTCTGGGCTACTTGCTCTGTGGAGTGGAGGTGCTCTTGAGCTCTCTTTGAACCAATCGAGTCATTTGCTCGATCTGGGCTCGGGACTCTTCCATTCATTGCGGCGCCAACAAGGCACAGGTCTCGCCCTCTGGTCACTCAACATGCGACCATAAAAGCCCTCATAGACTCGGCAAACTCTGCTCCGGGAGCGATCTCACGGCGCTCGATCGCCTCAACGCCCGCTCTAGGCGTAACGGGAGGAGAGGGCTTTGGTGGAATGCCATCGATGTCGGCTTGGGACGATGTCCCTGCGATGTCGAGATCCGATCACGATACCTCGACCGCTCTCGAACCTCCTCTCCGATGCGGGTGGTAGCATCTTTGGCGATCTACATCCAAACCAACAACGAATCAAAACACACTGTCACCATTCCACAACACCAAACAAGGCATACACTAGATGATAGGTATTGTAAATTCTTAACCCTTTTCCTTTCTAAAACAATAAATCTAGGCGCACTGATGACCGTTTGAGTCTTGATGATCATGGAAAACGACCTACAACAAAGGTCAGTCTACAGAATCTATGACTCGAGCTCACGATACCAATCAGTAAAGACCCGACCCAAAAGGGGGCTCTAAATGGGCCTTTACCCCAATGCATGTAGTGAAAATAAAAGATATTATGAAAAATACATTTCGGATCCCAAGTAAAAGCAGAAACATTCAACAACCAAAACATACATTTCTAAAAGCATACTCGATCGAGAGATTTATTTAAACCATTAAAACAAACCACAAGTACAAATATCTTTGGAATCCATAAAACGTAAGAAAACATCCTGGGGGCTCTATGCCCGTCTACATGTATTCGGGAAATAACCAAAAGTCAAGAGTCATGATAAATAAAATAGAATAATCGGAGATGACAGCAGGATTCCATGATCACGGCTCCTCCATCACCATCCTGTCTCCCGCCTTGATTACCGTGGAAAACCACGAGAATAAGGGTGAGTAACGAATTACCCAGTAAGAATCCCCAACCGGGGAAATACAATCACGATATACATGATCATCTAGAAGAATGTATGCAAGCTATGAGTACAAACACAGAGCGGAGCACATAGCTAAGTCCACACTTGGACCTCGGATGCCAACTCGGGGTCTTAGTCCGGAAATACCACAACACACTAAACGCACTATACGGGAACAAGTCCCGGCCTCGGCTGTCTCTGTCGATACGTACGAAAGGTGCATCGGCTCAAGATCCCGAGGAGCTCTCGATCGGGCGTAATGAGCGTAAGGATTCACGCGCGTGCTTCTACAGACTATGGGAGTGCCGGGTCAGTGGCAAGTCGCCCATATCCGGATACCACGCCTAACTAAATCTACGGATCGGTGTCAGCGACATAGGGGTGTGAGACACGGACACGTGAACTATGTCACCTGTACCACCGCACTTTGAGGCTAAGGAGGCGGGTCATGGTAGGCTTACACCGGGAAGCCGTCCTTACCTTAACAGTGGCAATCAAGGGCTCTCGCCGAACACGCCGAGGACGTGCCAGTGCAGGGGACTAGGCATTGCCAAGTCATCATCCCGACCATTGGGGCATCGCTTAGACTACCACCCTCACCCAAGATTGCGGGGCCTCACCGGTTGGGATAGCTAATCCCTCACGGGTCCAAGGGCGGAGAATCTGTCTCAATCGTCCTTGCCATAGATGCAAGATACTTTATGCATCGGGCCCGGATGATGCTATCTACCTGAATTCTAAACCTTAACAATAATAACGATCCAATCAATGCAGTCCAATACGTGCTCAACAGATACAAGGAACCTAGCATGGTACTACGAAGCAAGACAGATATCGAACATGCCAGAATGGAACAACCTAGCATGGGCTAACATGAGAAACAATACAAGAGTTCATGCGATCGAGAATACGAGCAGAGCACCTAGGCTAATCATGCTAGTAATCATACACAGGCATACAAAACAACAATCACAAATATACCATGAGGCCCACACAACTCCGGTAAGAAATCCTTACCTTGGTCGGGAGGCTTCTACACACAAATCCTAAGCTGCGGAACAATCCCGAGCTAGCGAGCGGGAACCTAGCAAACCAACAATAATCAGCATCTAAAATATCTAAACAACAATAGAACAGCAAGCTCGGCTCGGGGAACTCACGCGGCGCGACGACACGAGCTTGAAAGGCTGGCGAGCCGGCACGGCAAGGACGCGCGCTGGTGGCTGCTACCGCACGACACGACGCTTGTGGCCGCTGCGCTGCCGCACGCCGGCACACGTGCGACGCGCATGGCGCTGCTGCTGGCCAGGCACGCGCACGACGACGGACGCTGGCTGGCTGGCTATTGCACGGCAGACACTGCAGGACGCAGCAGCGGGCGCAGCAGCTTCTGGCGGCGGCGCGCGGCGGCCGGCGTAAGGCGATGCGGACACGGCGAGCTTCGGCAGGACGCGCGCGCGCGGTAACGCTCGGGCGGCGGCGCGGCGCAGCGGATTCGGCAAGCGACACGGCGGCAGCTTCGCGAGGGACGCGCGCGGGCGAACGTCGCGGCGCGGCGCCTTGGCGCAGCGATTCGGCAAGCGGACACGCAGCGAGGGCGCGCGATGGGCGCGAAGCGCGGCGCGGGCCGCGCGCGGGCGTTGGCGAGGACCTCTGGCGTCTGGCGAGTCGACGCGCGACTCGCGCTTCTGGCGAAGCAGCGCAGATCTGGGCGTCGCGAGCGATCGGCTGGACGCGTCGCGATGACGAGGGCGTCTGTCGGCTGCTGGGCGAACGACAAAGGCTCTTCGCTGCTCGGCTACACTCATTGGCGCAATCAACACAACACACAACACACCTCTTTTCACTTGGCCAAACGCACACCAAACGGATGAGAAGAAGAAGATCAATACCTACCCGGAATGATGATGATCGAACCCAAGGAGATGCAAGGATGAAGAATCGGCAAGGCTATGGAGATGGAGAGCTTGGGCGCCAAGAGATGTTTTGGAGAAGAAGATGAAATAACCTAATTCTATTTCATTTAACCAAATGCACCAAAACTCCAAAATCAAGGTTAACTAAGATGTGATGCGAGAAAAGAGTAACAAGAGCACCTAATGGCTCAATTGGCACACATCTCTACAAGCTTCGGAGACCCGGGTTCAAACCCATACGCAAAGACAAATTCCTTTAATTTTTACTTTTGCATCAAACCGTGCTCAAACCAAACCACAAACCCCTCAAAAACCTACATAAAACCATCCAATAATTTTAGTAGCTGGAAAGGACACAAACGACCATGACGGCCCGACCAAATTACCAAATTACCCCTAGGGCATACCGGAAGACCGGGAAGAAAAACCTGGGTCGTTACAAGAGTTGTGCACACAAGTGTGTTTGTGCAGTTCGTTCTGGTGGCGAGAGTTTTGGAACCATGTAGGGTTTGCATTGGAGAAGCGGTGCTCGATTGTAACGACTGAGTTTTTCTTCCGGTCTTCGGGTATGCCCTAGGGGTAATTTGGTAATTTGGTCGGGCCGTCATGGTCGTTTGTGTCTTTTCCAACTACTAAAATTATTGGATGGTTTTGTAGGTTTTGGAGGGGTTTGTGGTTTGGTTTGAGCAAGGTTTGTTGCAAAAGTAAAAATAAAGGAAATTGTCTTTGCAAATGGGGTTTGAACCCGGGTCTCTGGGAAGCTTGTAGAGAGGTGTGCCAATTGAGCCATTAGGTGCTCTTGTTGCTCTTTCTCGCATCACATCTTAGTTAACCTTGGAGTTTGGAGTTTTGGTGCATTTGGTTAAATGAAATAGAATTAGGTTATTCCATCTTATTCAACAAAAACACCTCTTGGCCGCCCAAGCTCTCCATCTCCATAGCCTTGCCGAGTTCTTCATCCTTGCATCTCCTTGGGTTCGATCATCATCATTCCGGTAAGTCTTCGTCTTCTTCATCTTCTCATTTGGGTGTTTGTTGGCCGAATGTAAGAAAAAGGGGTGTGTGTGTGTGTGTGTTGTGCGGCCCACCGAGAGGAGCAAACCATCATCATCGGCCCAGCTCGCACGCCCCGATCGGTCGAGCGGTACTGTCATCGACGCCCGGATCGGTCGAGCCGCCCCGCCGCACGCCCGGACTGTCCCAGCGCCTCGCGTTCGCCCAGCCAGCAGATCGCCCGATCGCTCGCGACGCCAGAGGTCCTCGCCAGCGCCGGCGCGTCCGGCCGATCGCTCGCACGCCCCGCGCCGTGTCCGCTTGCCGAAGCCGCTTGCCCGCGCGCGCCGCTCGACGTGCGTTCGCGCGCGCGCTGTTCTCGCCGAGTTGCTCGCCGTGTCGCATCGCACGCCGCGCCGCGCGCGCGCCCGAACGCCTTGACGCCGGCGCGCCGCGCGCCGAGCAGACGCGCGCCGCCAGGCGTCCTCTGCTGCCGTGCGGTAGCAGCCAGCGCGCCAGCCTTTGCGAGCCGAGCGGCTTGCCGTGACCCCAAACTCGTGTCGTCGCGCGCGTGAGTTCCGAGCCGAGCTTGCTTTGTTCTATTGTTGTTTAGATATTTTAGATGCCGATTATTGTTGGTTTGCTAGGTTCCCGCTCGCTAGCTCGGGATTGTTCAGCGACTTAGGATTTGTGTGTAAAAGTCTTTCCGACCAAGGTAAGGATTTCTTACCGGGGTTGTGTGGACCTGTGATATTTGTGATTGTTGTTTTGTATGCCTGTGTATGTTTACTAGCATGTTTAGCCTAGGTGCTCTGTTCAATTCTCGATGGCATGAACTCTTGTATTGTTTCTCATGTTAGCCCATGCTAGGTTGTTCTATTCTAGCATGTTCGATATCTGTTCTTGCTTCGTAGTATCATGCTAGGCTCCTTGTATCTCATTGAGCACGTATTGGTGCATTGATTGAATTGTTATTATTATTATTGTTAAGGTTTAGAATTGGGTAGATAGCATCATCCGGCCCGATGCATAAAGTATCTTGCATCTATGGCAAGGACGTTCGAGCAGATTCTCCGTCCTTGGACCCCGTGAGGGATTAGCTATCCCAACCGGTAGGCCCCGCAATCTTGGGTGAGGGTGGCGCATCGTTAAATGCCCCAGCGGTCGGGATGATGACTTGGCATTGCCTCGTCCCTCGCGATCGACACGTCCTCGGCGTGTTCGGCCGTAGCCCTTGATTGCCACTGTTAGGGCAAGGACCGCTTCTGGTGTAAGCCTACCACGGCCGGTTCCTTAGCCTCAAAGTGCGGTGGTACGGCCGACATAGTTCACGTGTCCAGTCTCACACCCCTATGTCGTCGTGACACCGATCCGAGAGATTTAGTTAGGCATGGTGGATCGAACTCGGGCGGCTTGCCACTAGACCCGGCACCCCCGAGTTTGCGTGAGCATGCGTGTGCGCGCTTACGCTCATTACGGCGCCGGATCGGAGAGCTCCTCGGGATCTTGAGCGAGTGCACCTTTTCGTATCGATGAGAGTAGCCGAGGCCGGGACTTGTTCCCGTATAGTGCGTTTAGTGTGTTGTGGTATTTTCCGGACTAAGACCACGAGATGGCATCCGAGGTCCAAGTGTGGACTTAGCTATGTGCTCCGCTCTGTGTTTGTACTCATAGCTTGCATACATTCTTCTAGATGATCATGTATATCGTATTGTACCCCGGTTGGGGATTCTTACTGGGTAATTCGTTACTCACCCTTATTACGTGGTTTTCCACAGTAATCAAGCGAGACAGGATGGTGAAGGGGGAAGGCGTGATCATGGAATCCTGCTTTGTCATCTACGATTGTTTTATTTTAATTATCATGACTCTTCACTTTTTATTATTTCCCCGAATGCATGTAGGCGCACAGAGCCCCGTGGATGTTTTCTTACGTTTTATGGATTCCAAAGATATTGGTACTTGTGGATTGTTTTAATGGTTTAAATAAATCTCTCCGATCGAGTGTGCTTTTAGAAATGTATGTTTTGGTTGTTGAATGTTTCTGCTTTTACTTGGAATCCGAAATGTATTTTTCATAATGTCTTTTATTTTCACTACATGCATTGGGGTAAAGGCCCATTTAGAGCCCTTTGGGGTCGGGTCTTTACTGATTGGTATCGAGCTCGAGTCATAGATTCTGTGAGATCGACCTTTGTTGTAGGTCGTTTTCCATGATCATCAAGACTCGGCGAGTCATCAGTACGCCTAGATTTATTGTTTTAGAAAGGAAAAGGGTTAAGAATTTACAATACCCATCATCTAGTGTATGCCTTGTTTGGTGTTGTGGAATGGTGACGGCGTGTTTTGATTCGTTGTTGGTTTGGATGTAGATCGCCAAAGATGCACCATCCGCATCGGGAGAGGAGGTTCGAGAGCAGTCGAGGTATCGGATCGGATCGATCACTGCGGGGACATCGTCCCAAGCCGACATCGATGGCATTCCACCAAGCAGCTCCTCTGTTACGCCTAGAGCGGGCGTTGAGGCGATCGAAGCGCCGTGAGATCGCTCTGGAGCAGAGTTTCTTGAGTTTATGAGGGCTTTTATGGTCGCATGTTGAGTGACCAGAGGGCGAGACCTGTGCCTTGTTGGCGGCGTGGCGGGAAGAGTCCCGAGCCCAGATCGAGCGGTGACTCGATTGGTTCGGAGAGCTCAGTAGCACCTCCGGCTCCACAGAGCAAGTAGCCCCGAGGCGGATATGGCGAGGGTGCCGAGGAATTGGGTAGGTGGTGAAAGATTTTGTGAAGTGGAAGCCCGAGAAGTTTGATGCCACCGGTGATGCGTTAGCGGCAGCCTGTGTGGATTGCCCATTTGGAGTACACCTTCACGATCATGGTGTGCCCCGATATTCGAGAGGCCGAGATGTGCGGCTCATGTCTTTGGGAGGCACTGCCGAGATGGTGGTGGGGAGTCCACCTTGAGCGAGAGACCAGTGGGTCTCCACCCGCTACTTGGGAGTTCTTCAAGGTGAGTTCAAGGTAAAGTTCATCGGTGATGAGGCTCGGGAGAAGATGATGGAGCTCTTCCGAACACGAAGCGAGGTTACGATTCCATTGAGGAATATGAGCGCAAGTTCTCAGAGTATGGATATTTTGCTCCTCGATTGATTGCCACCCGGAGTGAAGATTCGGAAGTTCATATCCGGATTGAGGCGGTGTTTCCCGAGATGTCGAGGCTCGTGCCCCGACACTTATGCTAGGGTCTGTCGATTAGCCACGATCTATAATGGGAAGTATCTGCTGAGCGGGTTGTTGCCGCTCTGTTCGGGGTCCCGTCCCCAGCGGTGTAGGGCGTAAGAGGAAGTTTGACTTTCGAGGAGGCGGCGCCAGCGCGCCAAGGGCGCTTTCGAACAGAGATCGGCGGAGAGCTCAGTCCGTTTCGGCCGACGGCGAGGAGGACCGAGCGATTTCCGCTTGTGCTACTTGTAGGGAAAGTCCACGCCGAGCTTGTCACTGGACCTAGATTGTGCTACCGTTGTGGTAGAGAGGGCACATGGCCCGTTTTTGTGATCACCCGGCTATGGCGGCTTAGCCAGCGCAGGCAGGTCGAGTGTTTGCTACGACCGTCAGAGGCCGAGCGTCACGGATGCCGCCTGTGGCGGTGCGCTTCTTGTTTTAGATCACTGCGCATTTGTCTTGTTTGATTCTCGGTTCTACGCATTCATTTGTATACGTGTTGTTTCTTTGAGCATGCTAAGTTGAGTCTAGAGCCTCTAGGTTTTGAGTTATCTGTTGCAACTCCTTCGGGAGTTAGTATGTTGGCTAGAGATAAGATTAAGGATGGCCGGATCGAGATATCCAGGAGAGTTGCTTGTGGCTACGCTCATAGTTACGCCTATGAGCGGTTTTGATGTGTTTCTTGGTATGGAGTGGTTAGCTTCTAACCACGCGTTGATTGACCGCCACCGGAAAGAAGTAGTGTTCAAAGCCGCCAGTCGCCCAATTGACTTTAAGTTTCGTGGAGTCAAGGTGGAGTTTGCCGCGCCGATGGTGTCATTGTGAAAGCTCGTCGTTTGCTAGCTCATGGAGCTTGGGGCTATCTAGCCAAGTTGTGCGGGAAGAGCCGCCTCATTATGTCTGTTGATCAAAGCCGGTCGTGCAGGAGTTCGCGGATGTGTTTTTCGAGGAGTTACGGGGTTGCCCCCAAAGAGAGAGGTTGACTTCATTATTGAGCTCGAGCGAGGACCCTCCCTATCTCGAAGGCTCCGTGTCGCATGGCGCCAGTGAGTTAAAGGCGAAGATGGGATTGGTGGAGATGTTAGACCGAGGGTTCATCCGTCCAAGTGTGTCCCCGTGGGAGCACGGCTTCTTTGTGAAAAAGAAGGATGGTTCTATGCGCTTGTGTATTGATTACCGCGAGCTTAATAAGGTGATGATGAAGAATAAGTATCTGTTGCCCCGTATCGATGATTTGTTCGATCGGCTTCAGGAGCTTCGTGTTCTCCAAGATAGATCGAGATCGGTTACCATCGATTTGCGGATCGGGATGCCGACACATTCCTAAGACGACTTTCGAGTCCGGATATGGTCACTATGAGTTTGTGGTTATGTCGTTTGGATTGACCAATGCCCCACCGCGTTCATGGACATGATGGATAGGGTGTTCAAATCATTTTTGGACGGCTTCGTCATCGTGTTCATTGACGATATTCCGATTTATTCGAGGTCTAAAGAAGACCATGCAGAGCATTTGAGACGCAGTATTGGCGGCTTTGAGGAAAACCGGCTTTTTATGCGAAGTTTTCCAAATGTGATTTCTGGTTGGAGCGGTGGCCTTCCTAGGCCACGTGGTTTCGAGAGATGGTATAGCCGTGGACCTCGCGAAGATTGAGGCCGTGAGTTCATGGGCCAAGCCGACTTCGATGCCGAGATTCGCAGCTTTCTGGTTTGGCGAGTTACTACCACGTCGGTTCGTCAAGAACTTTTCGCTTTAGCCTCACCCCCCTCACTCTGCGACGAGGAAGGGTGTCGAGTTTGTTTGGGACAAAGGTGTGATGAGAGCTTTGCGGGCTCAAGCGTAGTTTGACTTCAAAGCACGGTGTTGGCGATCCGGGAGGGGACAGTGGTTTCGTGGTCTCTGATGATGCTTCCAAGTTTGGATTAGGTTGTGTGTTGATGCAAAGACGGGAAGGTCATTGCCTATGCTTCCGTCGGTGTGGCCGTATGAGAGAGAACTACCCGACTCATGATATGGAGTTAGCAGTGGTGTTTGCATTGAAGATTTGGAGGCATTACCGTATGGTGAGCGGATTCGAGATGTTTACCGATCACCGAGCCTCAAGTATCTGTTTACTCGAAGGAGTTGAATATGAGGCAGAGGAGATGGTTAGAGTTGGTAAAGGATTATGACTGCGAGATTTTGTACCATCCGGTAAAGCCAATGTAGTGGCCGATGCTTTGAGCGAAAAGACGTCGCACTCTGCGGCGTTGTTGAGAGTTCAGCCCCAGCTTGCGAGAGAGAGTTCGAGCGGGCCGAGGTTGCGATGTTGTTGGGAGAGGTTACCGCCGAGGGTAGCTCGATTGATGCTCACCGCCGTCGGCAAGCGGATTATAGATCGCCAGTTGGGTGACCCCGCACTTAAGAGATTGGTTGTGAGTTAGTGCCGACGGTGACTTTGACTTTGTATATTCACCGACGGTGGGTTGACTTATAGAGGCCGGTTGTGTGTTCCGGACATTGCGAGTTTGCGAGCAGAGTTGCTCTCGAGGCCCACTGTTCCCCCTTTTGCTTGGCACCCGGGGTACCAAGATGTATCAGACCTTGCTGCACCTTTCGGTGGATGGGAATGAAGAGAGATGTGGCAGAGTTTGTCGTCAGGTGTCTCACTTGTCGCCAAGTGAAGGCACCCCAGCAGAGGCAGTGAGTTTGTTGCGACCATCGAGTGTACCCAGTGGAAATGGGAAGAGATCTCTATGGACTTTATATCCGGTTTGCCAAGGACTCGAGGAAGTTCTCTCGATTTGGGTGATAGTCGACCGTTTGACCAAGAGCGCACACTTCATTCCGGTAGGGACACTTATACCGAGTGGGAACAGTGGCGCAATTATTTTTGGAGCAGATCATCCGTTATCATGGTGTGCCGGTGAGGATTGTGTCGGATCGTGACTCGCGGTTCACTTCTCGTTTTCGAGAGCGCTCGAGAAGGGTTTGGGCACAGAGTGCGATTTCAGCCTGACTTTTCACCCTCAGACGGATGGTCGATCGAGAGAGTGAATCGATTCTCGAGGATATGTTGAGGGCTTGTGTGTTGGATTTCCCGAGCGATTGGGACCCCATGATCTCTGTATTTTGATGGAGTTTGCCTATAACAATAGTTACCAATCGGCGATTCAGATGGCTCCATTCGAGGCATTGTATGGTAAGCGTTATCGGTCCCCGTGTGTCGGGAAGAGGTTGGTGATAGATGAGTTTTGGGTCCCGAGTTCTGCAGATTGACCAATGGTGCGATCTGAGAAGATTAGAGCTCGTATGTTGACAAACTCAGAGCAGCAGAAGAGTTACGCGGCGATGATCGGCGTCGAGATTTGGAGTTTGAGGTTGGTCGGCATGTGTTCCTTAAGGTTGCTCCGATGCGAGGTGTTTTGAGGTTTGGTAGCGAGGAAGTTGAGTCCCCGTTTTGTTGGTCCGTTCGAGATCCTAGAGAGGATTGGCGAGTTGCTTACCGGTTAGCCCTACCTCCGTCACTATCGCAGTGCATAGTGTTTTCCATGTATCGATGCCGAGGCAAGATGTGCCGGACCCGTCGCACATCGTGGACTTTGAGCCTTTGCGGTGAATGAGGATTTGAACTTCGAGGAGAAGCCGGTGAGGATCCTTGCCTTTGAGACCAAGACGTTGCGTAATCGCGAGATTCGTTTGGTAAAGGTTCGAGTGGAAGAATCGGGTTCGAGGAAGCCACTTGGGGCGGGAAGACGAGATGAGGTTGCATTACCCCGAAGTTTTTTTTGTCTTAAGGACTTTCGAGGACGAAAGTCATAAAAAGGAGGGAATATTGTAACGACCTGTGTTTTTCTTCCGGTCTTCCGGTATGCCCTAGGGGTAATTTGGTAATTTGGTCGGGCCGTCATGGTCGTTTGTGTCTTTTCCAGCTACTAAAATTATTGGATGGTTTTGTAGGTTTTTGGAGGGGTTTGTGGTTTGGTTTGAGCAAGGTTTGTTGCAAAAGTAAAAATAAAGGAAATTGTGCTTTGCAAATGGGTTTGAACCCAGGTCTCCGGGAAGCTTGTAGAGAGGTGTGCCAATTGAGCCATTAGGTGCTCTTGTTGCTCTTTCTCGCATCACATCTTAGTTAACCTTGGAGTTTGGAGTTTTGGTGCATTTGGTTAAATGAAATAGAATTAGGTTATTCCATCTTATTCAACAAAAACACCTCTTGGCCGCCCAAGCTCTCCATCTCCATAGCCTTGCCGAGTTCTTCATCCTTGCATCTCCTTGGGTTCGATCATCATCATTCCGGTAAGTCTTCGTCTTCTTCATCTTCTCATTTGGGTGTTTGTTGGCGAATGTAAGAAAAAGGGGTTGTGTGTGTGTGTGTGTGTTGTGCACCGGAGAGAGGAGGCGACCATCATCCCACCCGGCTCGCAGACGCCCGGATCGGTCGAGCCACTGTCGCAGACGCCCAGATCGGTCGAGCGACCCGCCTGCCGACGCCCGACACTGTCCCAGCAGCCTCGCCGTTCGCCCAGCAAAGCAGATCGCCCGATCGCTCGACGCCGAGGAGTCTCGCCGGCGCCGGCGCGCGTCCGGCCGATCGCTCGCACGCCCTCGCCGTGTCCGCTTGCCGAGCCGCTTGCCGCGCGCGCCGCGCCGCTCGTTCGTTCGCCCGCGCGCGCGTTCTCGCCGAGTTGCTCGCCGTGTCGCATCGCCACGCCAGCGCCGCGCGCCGCGCCAGACGCGCGCGCCGCGCGCGCCCGTCCAGACGCTCGCCCGCGCCAGCGTGTGTCCTGCCGTGCAGTAGCGCGCGCGGCCGCCCACCTGAGCGAAAGCGGCTTGCAGCGACCCCAAACTCGTGTCGTCGCGCGCGTGAGTTCCCCGAGCCGAGCTTGTTGTTCTATTGTTGTTTAGATATTTTAGATGCTTGATTATTGTTGGTTTGCTAGGTTCAGCGCCGCTAGCTCGGGATTGTTCCATGACTTAGGATTTGTGTGTAAAAGTCTTCCGACCAAGGTAAGGATTTCTTACTGGGGTTGTGTGGACCTCGCAGATATTTGTGATTGTTGTTTTGTATGCTGTGTATGTTTACTAGCATGTTTAGCCTAGGTGCTCTGTTTCAATTCTCGATCGCATGAACTCTTGTATTGTTTCTCATGTTAGCCCATGCTAGGTTGTTCTATTCTAGCATGTTCGATATCTCATTCTTGCTTCGTAGTATCATGCTAGGCTCCTTGTATCTGTTGAGCACGTATTGGACCGCATTGATTGAATTGTTATTATTATTATTGTTAAGGTTTAGAATTGAGGTAGATAGCATCATCCGGCCCGATGCATAAAGTATCTTGCATCTATGGCAAGGACGTTCGAGACGATTCTCCGTCCTTGGACCCCGTGAGGGATTAGCTATCCCAACCGGTAGAGGCCCCTGCAATCTTGGGTGAGGGTGGCGATCGTTAAATGCCCCAACGGTCGGGATGATGACTTGGCATTGCCTCGCGTCGGCGATCGACACGCCCTCGGCGTGTTCGGCCGTAGCCCTTGATTGCCACTGTTAGGGCAAGGACCGCTTCTGGTGTAAGCCTACCACGGCCGGTTCCTTAGCCTCAAAGTGCGGTGGTACAGTGACATAGTTCACGTGTCGAGTCTCACACCCCTATGTCGGTGACACCGATCCGAGAGATTTAGTTAGGCATGGTGGATCGAACTCGGCAGGCGGCTTGCCACTAGACCCGGCACCCCGAGTTTGCGGTAGCATGCGGTGCGCGCTTACGCTCATTATGGCGCCGATCGAGAGCTCCTCGGGATCTTGAGCGAGTGCACCTTTCGTATCGGCAGAGATGAAGCCGTGGCCGGGACTTGTTCCCGTATAGTGCGTTTAGTGTGTTGTGGTATTTTCCGGACTAAGACCACGAGATGGCATCCGAGGTCCAAGTGTGGACTTAGCTATGTGCTCCGCTCTCGTGTTTGTACTCATAGCTTGCATACATTCTTCTAGATGATCATGTATATCGTATTGTACCCCGGTTGGGGATTCTTACTGGGTAATTCGTTACTCACCCTTATTCGTGGTTTTCCACGGAGTAATCAAGCGGGAGACAGGATGGTGAAGGGGAAGCCGTGATCATGGAATCCTGCTTGTCATCTCGATTGTTTTATTTTAATTATCATGACTCTTCACTTTTTATTATTTCCCCGAATGCATGTAGGCAGGCACAGAGCCCCAGGATGTTTTCTTACGTTTTATGGATTCCAAGATATTGGTACTTGTGGATTGTTTTAATGGTTTAAATAAATCTACGATCAGTGTGCTTTTAGAAATGTATGTTTTGGTTGTTGAATGTTTTGTTTTTACTTGGAATCCGAAATGTATTTTTCATAATGTCTTTTATTTTCACTACATGCATTGGGGTAAAGGCCCATTTAGAGCCCTTTTGGGTCGGGTCTTTACATCAGTTCTTGGAGAAGATGGACTCCAGATGGATGTTGTAAGGCTTTGGTTAAGATTGTAAGGATACCGTGCTCGTAGTCGGGTTGTTGCTTAGGCAAGTTTTGTTAGGTTGGACCTAAGCTTGGTTGGTGGAACCTCTTGTTGATCATGGTTGGAGTTCAGATGGTACTGAACAAATGGTGGTTGTAGCGAAGCCACGTAGTCCTGACGATAGTTGCTAAGGGTGTTGCTCGGAATCCTTACCCTGTGTGGAAGCTACGATGTGGCTGATGCTTTGAGTAGGAGGATGACACATTCTGAAGCGTTTCTGGTCTTTTTGGTTACGAGGTTCGGTGCAGGCCAGCATAGTTGTAATGCTGGGAAAAAGAGTTGTTGTTCAGGCAGTTGGTTGTTAGACAGTTAGACGACAGTGTGTGTCGAGGGTTGCCGAAGAACCCTAGTTGTGGAGAGCCTCACTAGAGCTCAGTCAGACCCAGGTAGTGAGTTCAGTTGGCAAGCCGGAGTCGTGTAGGTTGTAGACCTCGGGTGAATTGCTGGCAGGTTTGGTAGGCTAGCAAGCTAGAGTTTGTTTGGAGTAGAGTCCGGATTGGTTCCGGTGTGGTGGCAAGTTGGTGCTTGGTGTTGACCAAGGTATGGTTTTGAGTTGCTAGAAGTTAGTTTTGCTCGTGGGGCGAGTGGTTCGTGCCCTGTTGGTTGTTTTCCTGTTTCCAGGATGTTGAGAGTTGCCCCTTTGGTGTTTGGAGGTGTTTCTTGGCTAGTGTGTGTTCGGAGGTTCAGTCTGTGGTGGACCCCCTATTGTTGCCCCCGTGAGACTTAGGTGTTGTTGCTTTAGCTGAGCAAGACAACGAGCGTGTGTGGAGCTCTCTGTCCTTCGGTTGTCCGCTTGTAAGGAACTATTTCTCCTTGGGAGTTTCCAGATTATTCCTTGGTCTTGGAGTTGATGGTAGTGGTGCTAGCAGGAGGGAAAAGTTTGGTGGCTGCTTGGAAGCAGTTGTTGTCCAGTTAAGCGGACTCTTGAGTGGTGTTCTGGAAGTTGCAGTAAGGGTTGTTCTGCCTCCTATGAGTGTTTGGCCTAGTTGGTTAAGGTTCTTTGTGTGTTTGGCTTGAGAGCTGTTGCACCTTTGTCGTGGAGGAACCCCTTTGTATCGGTTGTGGGATGTGGTTGCACCATTGTGGCTGGATTAGGGTCTTGACCTTTTGAGGGATCCTTGATGGTTAGTGTAGCTTGTGCTCTGCCAACCATTGTTGGTATTCTTGTTCTTGGTAGTTGGTGTTAACTGGGTAGCGGCGTCCCGTTTGTGAAGTTTCGGTGGAAAGGTGCAATAAGCCCAAGCTAGAGGGTTAAGCCGGTACGTGTTATCGTTTGGACTTGTCAGACGTGTTTCATATTTGAGGCAAGCTTCGTTCCATTGCTTGCATGGAGGTAAGTTTGGTGGAGGGAGCCCTCTAGGGCCCTGTTGATAGCAGGTTGACTTTTCCAGTCAGTGATCTAGGTCGAGTTGGAGTTTAGTAGATTGGCGTGGTTATGCAGTGTGCGGTTGCTTAGGCTACCGAGTTCGTAGCACTCAAGTTGTTGGTTTGTAGGAGTCCATGTGGAAGCTGGCAGCTGGTTGAAGTTGTTGTGTGAGTTTGGATTTTCGGTGGATTGGTTTCAGTAGCTAGAGCTCGCACCTCGCCCAGGTGGAGATGTCATTATTGTGGAGTAGTGGCATGGTAGTTTCGGGCTAGAGTTGTTGTCACCAGGGTGTGGCAACAATGGTTTGTTTTGAGCAGTGTGTTGATGAAATGTGGTTCTGGAGAGCGTTCTTAAGAGGCTTATGAGCCGAGTGCAGTCCTGTAGTGTTTTCACCCTCTGACCGATGGCCTTTTGGGAGGAGTGAGCCAGATCCTTCAGAGCTTGTTGCGAGTTGGTGTTTCTGTGGTTAGGCAGCGGGGGACCAGTGTTAGTTTTACGAGGTTGCTTTGGGTAGCAGTCCCCAGCTGATAGTTCATGAGGTTTCGTTGAAGCGTTGTATGGTAAATGTTGCAGGTTTCTAGTGTTGTGAGATAAGGTTGGTGGCCGTCAGTTTTTGGGTCCTGAGTTGCTGCAATTGGCCAGCAGTGCAGTGCAAAAGATTAGAGCTCGTTTGTGTCAGCTCATAGCAGGCAGAAGAGGTACGCCGATGTACGGTGTCGAGTTTTAGAGTTTGAGGTTGGACAGTGCGTGTTTTAAGGTTGCACCAATGTGATGTGTGTTGAGGTTTGGTAAGCGTGGGAAGTTGAGTCCCCGTTTTGTTGGTCCGTTTGAGATGATTGAGAGGATTGGCAGAGTTGCATTGTTTAGCCTTTCCTCCGTTGATGTCAGCTGTGCACAGTGTTTTCATGTATCGATGTTGAGGCACTATGTGTCGGACCCATCGCTCATTGTGGACCTTGAGCCTTTGCAAATGAATGAGGATTTGAGCTTCGAGGGGAAGCCTCTGAGTATTCTGGTCTTTGAGACGAAGACGTTGCGTAATTGTGAGATCCGTTTGGTAAACGTTCTGTGGTGGAGTTTGAGTTCTGAAGAAGCCGCTCGTGAGCGGGGAGGACGGGTTGAGATTGCAGTATCCTGAGCTGTTTCAGTCTTAAGGACTTTCAAGGACGAAAGTCATAAAAAGGAGGGAATATTGTAACGACCCAGGTTTTCATCCCGGTCTTCTAGGTATGCCCTAGGGGTATTTTGGTAATTTGGTCGGGCCGTTTATGTCTTTTGCAGTTTCTAAAATTATTAGATGGGTTTAAGTAGGATTTTGATGATTTGAGGTTGTGTTTGGGCATGGTGAGATGCAAAAGGAAAATTGAGGAATAAAGATGTGTTTGTTAGGATTCGAACCTGAAGTGCTAGGAAGTCAAGTGGGTGGTGTGGCGAGTTGAGCCACAGGAGGATCTTGTTGCTCTTTCCGCGGCATATCTTGGTTAGCCTTGACTTTTTGGGATTTTGGTGCATTTGATTAAATGAAAGGAAATTAGGTTTTTGGCTTTCTTCTCCATAAGCTCCTTGGCCACCCAAGCTCCCCCTCCCTAGTTCCTTGCCGAGTTCCTTCTCCCCTTGCAGCCCCGTCGTTCGTGCGTCGTCCCGGCCGAAGCAAAGAATTTCAAAGCAGCAAAGAGTTGCGGCCAGCCGAGCACCAGTGCCACTGCACGCCCAGACAACCCCTGTCGCACGCCCAAATTTCATTGTTGCACCCAAAGACTGTTGCCGCACGACGTTGCAGCAGCCGCGACGCCAGTCGCCCGGTGAGCGCGCGCCCGCCAAGCGTCTAACATGCGTGCCCGTGCGCGCGCGCCGCTGTAGCCGTCCGCGTGTGCGCGCGCGTGCAGCCCCTGCCACCCATCAGCGCCCTGCCAACGCGCCAAAGCATGCCAGCGTGCGGCCTTGCGGCTAGGCGTGTCGTCGCGGCTGCCGCGTCAGACGTGTGTCCGCGCGCCGCGTGAGTTGCTCCCGAGCCGAGCCTTGTTTATTTTATTATATTTGGGCCTATGGATTGTGATAGTTATTGTGTTTGTTAGGTTCTCGTTAGCTAGCTCGGGATCGATCGCAGCTTAAGATTCTTGTGTGTAGTTGCCTCCCGACCAAGGTAAGGATTTCTTACCGGAGTTGTGTGGGCCCTGCGATATATTATGTGATGCTGTTTGTATTCTTGTTTGTATTTATCAGCATGTTTAGTGATAGGTGCTCTGTTCTGAATTCCCAACTGGCATGATTTCTTATGATGTTTCTCATGTTAGTCCATGCTAGGTTGTTCCGTACTGGCATGCTCGTATCTGTTCTTGCTTCGTAGTTTCATGCTAGGTTCGTTGTATCTGTTGAGCACGTATTGGATTGTTTTGGATTGTTTGCTGTTGATATTATAGTTTAGAATTCAGGTAGGTAGCATCATCCTGGCCGAATGCATAACGTAACTTGCATCCACGACAGGACGTATGAGACGGTACTCCGTCCCTGATCCTATTAGGGTTTAGCTAACCCTAACGACTGGCCCTGCAATCTTGGGTGAGGGTGGCAGACTGTTAAATGCCCCAACGGTCGGGATGATGACTTGGCATTGCCTCGTCCCCGACAGTCGGCACGTCCTCAGCGTGTTCGGCCATAGCCCTTGATTGCCACCTGATAGGGCAAGGACGGCTTCCGTGTAAGCCTACCACGACCGGTTCCTTAGCCTCAGGTGCGGTGGTTCAGGCTGACATAGTTCACGTTGAATTGCGGACGCGGACGACGCTGAGGCGCGAGCGTACGGACGCGGACGGCGCTGGGGCGCGAGTGTGCGGACGCGGACTACAGGTCAGTCTACAGAACCTATGACTCTGAGCTCTGATGCCAACTGTAAGGACCCGACCCAAAAAACGGTCTCTAACCTAGGTCCTTACTTAGCATGCATGATTAAAAATTTAAAACACCATTCATAATAACAATTTAAAAACCTTTCAATCCACACAATTAAAACAAATCCAGAAAGCCATTAAATAAAACTAGCAATTAAAGTGCATGATCAGTACTTCCTTGAAAATAGAGAAAACATAGAAACGAGGGCGCGGAAGTGCGGACCCGGACGACGCTGGGGCGCGAGCGTGCGGACGCAAACGGTGCGCTAGGACGACGAGCGTGCAGATGCGGACGATGCGCTGGGACGACGAGCATGCGGACAGAGCGATGCGGCGCTGGCTGCGCACGGTGCAAGTGACGACGCGCGGAGCGTTGGGCGCGATGCAGGCGATGGCGTGCGGTCTGCGAGCTGGCTGCGACCATGGTAGTGGGGCTGCTGTAGGGCTGCTCGGTGCGGTCTCGGGCTGGCGGCTGCGTGCAACGAGGCAAGGGCTGGGCGACGGCGGAAATTGTGAGAGGGTGAGAGTTGCTTGTGGGAAGGGCTAGGGTGAAATCTTGATCTTCTCCCTTTTTTATTTCCTTTTTCCTAAGTTTAATAGGCTTTGGGGATCTCAAAATCCCTTCCCAAGGCTTCCCTCCTTCGAGCCCTAGCTGACGCGTTTATTTTCCTTAATTAAATCTAAGCTTCCAAATTCCTTAGGTCCAGGGTTCGAATCCCCCAAGGAGCATCTTTTAAAATTCCTATTTTACACTTGACCAATAAACCCCCAGAAACCTTAATAAATCCAACTGTTCCTGGAAACACTCTTAAAAATCTTATTTTACAATTATGAAATTGGTCATTATATTCTGCTACTGGTGGTGGCGATGCAAGGTGCTACTGGGTGGTGACTTGGCTCTAGGGCTTTGTGATTTCAGAAAGGAGAGAGAGAAAGGGGGTGGGGTGGTGCGTGCGGCAAAACAAAGGGGGAAAGGGGTTTTTCTTGATTTTCCCTTCTTTTTCCTAGTTTAAATAGGCCTTGGAGACCTAAATTCCCTTCCCAAGGCTTCCTCCTTCGAGTCCCGGCTGAAACAATCTTTTCTCCTTATAAAAACTCATTTAAGACAAACTCCCAAATTATCATTTAGGGCAAGGGTTCGAATCCCAATGGAAGCAGTTAAATTAAATCTAATTTTGCTAATAACCAAACCACTTCCAAACTTCCAAGCAACTAGCCCATACTTCTTGGGTCTCGCAACACACAACAATCAAGTCTCGACAAAGGCACGAATGGTCCTGAAATCCTGAAAATCCACAAATCCTGACCGGGGCGCAAAAAGACCAAAATACCCCTAAGGGTTAAAAAGCTCTAACGGCCCAACCGATTGCCCCAATACTGAATCGAAAGTACCTGGGAAACCGAAACGAAAAACTGGGCCGTTATTGTAAAGACCCGACCCGAATGGGGTTCTAAAATAGGCCTTTACCTCAATGCATGCATTCAAAGCTAAAATCAAAATGCAAAATGGTGTTTCGGATTCCAATTAAAACTAAAACATAAACATCCATTTAAAAGTCAACATAAAATTCCTGAAACCTGTCCCTGTTTCCAAGCACTTGTTCCAAGACAAATACATTTCCAAAACTCACTCTGATCAGAGATTTTTTTAAAACATTCAAACTTTCCAATAGTTACAACAGTGCTAGAATCCGGAAATACATTCAGAAAACAACCTAGGGCTCCGTGCCCAACTACATGCAATCAGAGGTCATTTAAAACATCAAAACATAAATACAAGACTCAGAGTTCAACGCAACGGGTTTCCATGATCACAGCTCCTCCTCCAGCCATCCTGTCTCGCACCATGGTTACCTGTGGAAAAACAACAAAAATAAGGGTGAGTAACGAATTACTCAGTAAGAATCCCCAACCGAGGTACAATACGAAAACATCTCATTTAGCACACCGACATGCAACCATACAATGACTTAGAGCAAAACCGTAGGTTTAGGCTATGTGCTAACACTGGAGCTAGCCTATCAAGGGCTTTCAACTACAGCCTATCCTAGGTTCTACACCTGGATGCCCATCGGGGTCTTACACAACCTAGGATACAATGACACAATGATGCCCATCGGGGACTTACCCACAAGGATGCCCATCGGGGTCTTACACCTCTAAACAATGATGCCCATCGGGGTCTTACACCTCAATCAATGATGCCCATCGGGGTCTTACACATACGGATGCCCATCGGGGTCTTACACCTACGGATGCCCATCGGGGTCTTACACCTCTAGCTATCAATGCTGCCCAACAGGGTCTTACACATCTAGGATGCCCATCGGGGTCTTACACCAGCTAGGATCACAAAGATGCCCATCGGGGTCTTACACCTCAAGGGAACAGTACAGTGCCCATCGGGGACTTACCTACATTATGGATCACCTGCCTAGCACTAACATGGAACTATCAGAATATAACAGAGAAAGAATATGCCAAGATAAAAGACCCTAGCTCAGAACTAATATAACAGAAACACCAGTACAACACAAACCTGGAAGCAAGAGAAAACATGTAACCTATCCACTAGAATTTCATGTAACGAGCCCCAATTTCCCCTGTGTAACTGTAACTAGCGCGCGCGCGCGCATGGCTCCACAGCCGCGCATACTGTGTCGCCAGCCCGAGCCCTCGACCGCGTCGCACAGTGCCGTCGCCCAGCCCGCGCACCCTCGCCCTCGCCTAGGCCCTGTGTCGCCTAGCTCGCCCGAGCCTCGTACAGTGTCGCCAGGTCTCATCCGCGCCGTGTCGCCCAGTGCCGAGCTGTCGCATCGTGTCGCTCGCGCCCGTGCGCTGTCCCTGTGCCGAGCTGCGCCGCGCGCCAGCGTTCAGCCGAGCTGCTGTCTAGCCCGTGTAGCCTAGCCCTTCTACGCCCAGCTGCTCCCTAGCCCATGTAGCCGGCTCGTTCGCGTGTCAGCCGCGCCTCGTGAGTTGCTCTCGAGCTGAGCCCTGTTTATTTTATTATTATTTAGGCCTATTGTGTGATTATTGATGTGTTTGTTTGGCTCGCTATAGGTTGCTCGGGTTCGATCGCAGTTAATTTTATTGTGTGTTGTTGCCTTCCGACCAGGTAAGGATTTCTTACCGAAGTTGTGTGGGCCCTGCGATATTTTCATGATATGCCTTGTATGTTTGCTAACTCTTATGAGCATGATAGTAATAGATCAGCTTTGATTGATTTCTGCTAGAATGTTTGCTTGATTTTACATGTTAGTTCCATGCTAGGTTTGTTCTGCCAGCATGCTTATGATTCCTGCTTAAGCTCGTAGTATCATGTTAGGTAAATGTGTTTGATGTCGGTCATTGTTTGCTAGCCAGGAATCATTGATTTTACTCTGTACTCTTAGATAGATTTGTAGGGTTTGTCATCATCCAGAGGCTGAGCGGACATAACGTACTTTGTCCCCACTGATCGGGAGTAAAGTGTGCGCGCGAGATAACGTATCTTGCTTCCCCCCGTTGAGGAACCCGACCCAAAACATGGCCCTAAACCGGGGTTCGCACTCAGCATGCAAGTTAAATATGATAACAAGCGGTTTAGTGCTCATATTTAAAAACCATTCAAAACATATGAGAAGGGAGAACCCTTAAAACATAAACAACAGTTTTCATTTAAGCATCCAACGAAGTAAAACAACTTGGCCAGTATTTATAAAAATATATAATACAATTTAAACAACGTTTTAAACAATGTTCCCCTAGGATTCCTGTCCATCTACATGCTGAATAACAATGCAATAATAAATGACAGAGTGCCGGCGGCTCCCCATGATCAATCAGCTCCCTCCGCTAGCCATCCAGGTGTTGTCCCAAGCTACTTGAAAGATAAATAAGGGTGAGTATAAAGATACTCAGTAAGAATCCCCAACCGGGGTACAATATGATACATCAGTCATCTAGCACCTCAACATGCAAGCAAACAGCTATCAACACAGATCATAGCTCAACGAGCTCATAAAACAAGATCCGGAGCGATCGGAAGTCTCTTTCTTCCGGCCTAAGCGGGATTGGATACATCGACTAATCACGGGACATCACCGAGGTATCGTCACTCGGGGAATACACCGATCCCTAGAATGTCCTCAAGGGCCTCATTGCCCTTGCACTAATCTGGACTTACGGGAG
The DNA here is from genome assembly GCA_036507275.1 of Sicyos edulis. NCBI lineage: Eukaryota > Viridiplantae > Streptophyta > Magnoliopsida > Cucurbitales > Cucurbitaceae > Sicyos > Sicyos edulis. The sequence goes on from CM071847.1 coordinate 27,307,382, forward strand.
AGTACCCGAAGTCAGGCTCTAACGGAAAGAATGGTGTACTCACGACATTAGCCCGGGGGAGCTCTCCGAACCGGCGACTAACGCGTGTGCGCGCTCACCGCATGTTCTCTGCAACCGGCGTAAATGCGGGGGCCTAAGGGCAAACTACGCGGGCCAGGTGCACATGCCTATGACTCGGAGCGTGTCACCGATCACGATGAGCGGGAGGCCCTCGGCGCTCATCTGTGCGGCTGATCCACCGACCTGAAGCTAAGAACCGGCCAAGGTAGGCTTACACCGTTGGCAGGGTTCCGCTCTAGCAGGCTACAAACTAGGCATACGCCAATGAGGTAGCTAAGTCTCATTGGCTGCCGCGAAGGGGGAGAAAAAGCAATGTATGTTATGCTTTGCTCTATATCGACCACTTGGGGACAAAGTACGTTATGTCCGCTCTCAACCTCTGAAGCAACGCCGCTTTACTCCCGACCGGTGGGGACAAGGTACTTTATGTCCGCTCTCAGCCTCTGGATGATGACAAACCCTACAACTCTATCTAAGAGTACAGAGCAAAAACAATGATTCCTGGCTAGCAAGCAATGACCGACATAAATCACATTACCTAGCATGATACTACAACTTAAGCAGGAATCATAAGCATGCTGGCAGAACAAACCTAGCATGGCACTAACATGTAAAATCAGGCAAACATGCTAGCAAGAAATCAATCAACTGCTCTATCTCTAACATGCTCATAACAGTAAGCAAGCATACAAGGCACAATCGAGATAATATCGCAGGGTCCACACAACCACGGTAAGAAATCCTTACCTAAAACAAGCAGGAAAGCAATAATAATAAATCACAATCAACGAACGACCCTCGAGCCTCTAATCGATCCCGAACAGCCTGAACATCAAACAAAGCACCCAAATCAAATACATAAAACAGCCCAATTGTAAGAACCCGACCCAAAATACGGTCCTAAACCTAGGTTCTCACTCTGCATGCAAGTTAAATATTTCACCGAGCGGTTTAGTGCTCATATTTAAAACCTTTCAAACATTTAGAAACGGGGAATGCTTAAAACATAATAAACAATTTTGTTTAAGAAAAACCAACGAAGTAAAACAAGCCTGACCAGTATATAAAAACATTCAAAACAGTTCAAACAACTTTTATAATGTTTCCCCTAGGACTCATGTCCATCTCCATGCTGAACAAATATGCAAACAATAAAGACAGAGTCTGGCAGGCTCTCCATGATCAATCGGCTCCCTCCGCTTAGCCGTCCGGTCTTTGTCCCAAGTTACGGTGGAAAACCACGAAATAAGGGTGAGTATAAACATACTCGGTAAGAATCCCAACCAGGGGTACAATACGATACATCAATCATCCGCACCTAGTATACATGCAAGCGATTACCAACATGAGATCATAGCTCAACGAGCTTACAAGGCAGAATCTGGAATTCTCGGAAGTCTCCTACTTCCGGCCTAATGATTGGTTCTCATAACCAATCCCGGGACATCTCCGAGGGTCTTTCTCCCTCGGCAAATTGATCAGCTCAAAAACTGATCCCAAAGAGGTCCGACACCCTCGAGGGTCTTTCTCCCTCGACCATATGATCATCTCAAAAGCCAATCCCAATAGGTGTCCTCAAGGGCCTCTTACCCTCGCTAACAAATCTGGACTATCGGGAGAGTACCCGAAGTCTGGCTCTAAACTGGAAAGAACGGGTGTACTCACGAACATTAGCCCGGGGGAGCTCTCCGAACCGGCGACTAACGCGTGTGCGCGCACACCGCATCTGCCGCCGCAACCCGGCGTAAATGTGGGGCTAAGTACACAAACTACGGGCGCAGCACGCATGCCTAAAGACTCGGAAAGCGGTGTCACTAAACACGAGTGAGTGCGAGGCCCTCGGCACTCACTCATGCGTGCGACTGTACCACCGACACTGAAGCTAAGAACGGCCAAGGCGGACTTGCACCATTGGCAGGGTTCCGCTCTAGCACGCTACAAACTAGGCTTATGCCGATGTGGTAGCTAAATCCACATCGGCTGCCGGGGGGAAGCAATGTACGTTATGCTTCGCTCTACACCCAACCGGTGGGGACAAAGTACGTTATGTCCGCTCTCAGCCTCTGGATGATGACAAACCTTGCTATACTAGCTAGGAGTACAAAATAACTGATTCCTGGCTAAACATACATATCAACATCAATCACACATAACCTAGCATGATTCTACGAACTTAAAGCCGGAATCCCAAGCATCTTTGGAAGAACAATCCTAGCATGGCACTAACATGTACAAACAGGCAAACATGCTAGCAAGAATGCAATCACAAGCTGTCCTATCCACTAATCATGTTCATACAAGTAAACATGCATATAAGGCACAATCAAGAAGGCATCGCAGGGTCCACACAACCACGGTAAGGAATCCTTACCTGGAAACAAGTAGAAATAACTTTCACAATCAAATAGCGACCCTCGAGCTTTAAAGCAAAACCGAGCATCCTAAGCATTTTAGCAAAAGCAACCTAATTAAATAAACAACAGCCAACAACCTAGTGCCGAAAGGAGAAAAGTCTCGGGAATTACGGACCGAGAAGACACAAGGTCACGCCCCTACCCGCACGGCAGGGCAGGCTGTCCGTCAGCAAGGACAAGCAGGGCGCGCTGGCGCTGGGCGCTGGCACTGGGCGCTGGCGCTGGCACTGGGAGATGGCGCTGGCACTGGGCGCTGGCGAGGCAGGGGACGAGCAGACGCGGGCTGTCGCAGGCGAGCGAACACGCTGGGTCGGGCGCACGGGCGAGACGTCGGGTCTGCGAGGGGCCATGCCGGTTACGCTGGCGTCGGGCGGCGGCTGAAGCGAGAGCGCAGCTTGTGTATCTGGGACGGCTGGTGCGGGCGGCGCGGCGCGTCTGGCGGGCGCACTGGCTGAAGCGGCACGTTGCGGCGCTGGGCTACGCGTGCGGACGACAAGCAACGACGCTTTGTGTGAGGCGGCTTGGTGCGTAGGCGCGCGCGCGCGTCTTGGCGACTCAGTGCGGGCGGTGCGCGGCGCGGCGGGCGGCGGAGTGGTCGGACTGTGGCGGGCGCGGCTCGTGCTGAGCCGGCCGGGCATGGGCGTGTGGCTCGGGTAAGTCTTTGCTAGAAATTTGGTGCGGCTAGGGTTGGGTTTTCTTGGTGAGGTCGGCAATGAGAGAGAGAGAGAGAGAGAGAGAGAGAGAGAGATTGCAAAACAAGGGGAAAGGGACTTTCTTGATTTTGTTCCCTTTTCCTAATTTAAATGGGTCTAAAATCCCTTCCCAAAGCTTCCTCTTTCAAAACCCGGCCCAAACAAACTTTTCTTTCTAATAAAACTCTTTTTCCTTCAAACTCCCAAAACCATTTAGGGCAAGGGTTCAAATCCCAAAGGAAGCACTCAAAAACCCATTAATTTTGCCAATAACTAAAATACCTCCAAACTCCCAAACAACTTGCCCAAACCTCTTGGGTCTTGCAACCAACAACACCAAACTTCGACGAAGGCAGAAAGGCCCCAAATCTTGAAAATCCTCAAAACCACGCCAGGGGGCAAAAGACCAAAATACCCCTAAGGGTTAGAACACTCTAACGGCCCATCCGAACAACCGAATAATGACCCGAAATCACCTGGGTAACCGAAATAGAAAACTGGGCCATTACAATACTCCCTCCTTTTAAGACTTTCGTCCTCGAAAGTCCTAATACGAAAACAACTCTAGGAATCTCCACTGATTCTTAACCAACCAAGCTCCTAATTAAGACAACACAATTCCTTCTTTGAAACCGAACCCTCTTGGGTTCCCAAAGGCTCCAAGCCCAACAGACACCGAGTCTGCCACGAACTATCTCAACCAAAACTGAACCAACATCGAGCTTCAAGAAAACATGCGATAACTAGTCGGTGAGCCACATCCTCTGACTCGCACCAACTCTCAAATGGTCTACGACTCTAGGGCTCACTTATCCCTGCTAACCCAACTCGAAACGCCTCTCTACGGTGCTACTCTCAGCAAACTCATGGACGGGTCACAAACTCTAAAACTCTACGCCACGCTCCGGCGTAACTTCTCTGAATGCTCATAGCTGTTATCAAGCAGCCTCGACCCTTCACCATGCTGACCAAACAACTGAACCTCCCGTGTTTTGAAACTAAACGGCCTACTCTTAGTTCGCAAGAGATCGTGAACCCCAATGGATGCCTACAATCCTTAACGAAATCCAAATCGAACCACCAACTGGTGACTGATCCCAAGGCAAACTCCTCCAACTAGCATGCGTCCACAACACTTAAGCAACCATCTTACGAGAAATCGAAGCACCAAAGCCAAGGGAACTTTTCTGGTTCTCCAAGCGGCTACCACCACTCACACTAATTTGAAACTTCGGCCGGCCACCCCGAACGACAAGGTCAGAGCAGGCTCCACTCGGCCAAACTAACAAACCGGAGCCCCTCATCGGCCGACAACAAACTTTCCAATGCAATCCGATCAGCCATCGGCCTAGGTGAACATCGCGAGACGGGAAAACAAACAACATTCCTCTCACGGAAACCTCGAGCAAACAAGGAATAAAACAACACGCGGCTACTAGCAACACAATAGCTTGAGGATAGCAACTCTAAGGTTTCCAACCAATGCCACGGCACCTCTCTGTGCCAACTCACTCAAGCGTGGCTCAGCTAACATGCCAACTGCGAATGCACAACAACTAAAAGAAAAGCCCGAGAAAGGCTTGCTTAGCAGAAACTCAAACCAAGCTCATAACGAGCAAAGCTCGCCTCCAAGCTACAACTCAACTTTTAAGTCCAACTGGCTACTCAAAGGACTTCCTCCTTTAGCTTAGACCTAACTCTTCTTCCAATCCGAAACTCCACCCACGAAACATCGGGAGGAATAAGGATAGCGACGACCACAAGCTTGCGGATCCTGAACAACACAAGTCGGCAAGACTACCTCAAAAGTTAAAACTCGAGGCCGGCATCCACGGTGCAACTCAACTACCCAAGAACTAAGGGGTTCTACAAACTCCAAAGATCCAACAACCTTCCAGCAACAACTCAAGCCCTTGAACTGGCGAGGCCTCTCGCCCTTGCGTGAAGAGCAGACAACTTTCCGCTTGCTAACAATCAAACGCAGGACACTCTCATTTGGGTGGCCATTCGCGCTACTCGATCAACTACACAACTCGGGAGCTAAGTCGACTCCTCCTCAACAGAACGATTTACCAGCAAGCGGACTTAGAAGAAGGACAGTGAACTTCACACACACTCATTTGCCTTGCTCAAACCCAAGGGCAACAACAACCAACTCTCTCGGAAGCAACATCCGAGGATCCTCAATCGCTTGAACCCCCAACTTGGTACTAGCAGTGCCTACTCAATTGCCGAGGGAGGGGTCAACTCCCAAAACTTCCTGACTAAGAACAAGTCCTCAGGGCAACGCCCGCTTGCTCGAACCAAGCTAGCTCACGAAACAACATGGGAACCAAACCTTGGTCAACACCAAGCACCACCTCGCTAAGAATTCGGAAAATCAACGTGGAGGTTACCAAGAACAACTCTAGCTTGTTAACCGACAACAAGCATCCAGCAACTCAACCGAGGAACACCGCTGGTCCGACTGAGCTCTGGTGAGGCTCTCCTCAACTTAGGGTTCCTCCGATCGCCCTCCGACACACACTGTCGTCAAACGGTCTAACAGACAACTGGCTACACGAGCACATCTCCCTACAACATCTCAACTGTGCTGGCCAAAAGCTCTTCCTTGCCACATCTGTAGAAAGCACGGGCGATGCTCCACACAATCCGAAAAGCGCCTTACCACACTTGATGCAATGAGCCGGCCGCTGACCCGCCCGCGACGATCACGAGCTCTAACCTGCGGTCGGCGCTGATCGCGACCCTAGGCGCCCTGCCTGTGGCGAGTTCGCCATCCACCTGAGCGGGAACAACTAGAAGACCCAAACTTCCTCTTGCTCAAAGCATCGGCCACATCGTAGCTTCTATCCAGGGTAAGGATCCAAACAACTCTCTTAGCCATGGCGGCCAGAAACTCCGCGATTTTACTACCATAGCCCTGGATCAGTTCCAACTGAACTCCAACCATCGATCAACAAGAAATGCCTCTACCCCAGGTCAAGGGCCAACTGGCATAACTTGCCCACGCAACAACCCGGCTACCGGCACGGTAACCTCTCAACCCAAGTTAGGGCACTTGCCAAGAACTAAAGTCCTAACTCCTCGAGAATCGAGCACCTTTGGTTTCACAACCCGAAACCCCTCGTGGTTCTTGAAAAATACACCACGGAACGAGCTACACAAAAGTACACCGGCGTGTACAGCTCCAACTTGGTTCCTTAAGATCCAAACCAACAAGTATTCTCACACAAGGCAACTTTTGCCTCCCAATAGAGCCACATCTAGCAAATGAGCAACAAGAGTTCAACCCACTCGGGGTCAACTCACCACAGAATGCCACATTGGTCGACTCACTCTTACAAGAGCATAGCCACACCAAGCTAACTTACCTCATACCAATGGTCCACTAAACGTGCTCCGATCAACCATCCAACTCATGGCTCTAACAGTGGATCAACCACGCATCATCGATGCCAACCCTACTCATATTAGGGTAACTCCAGGGTAGTCGAATCACACTACCATCCAACTGGCTCACAAGCCCACAACACAGGCACGAGAACTCGGACGCGCTAGCCCTTAACAACCAACAGCATCCTTTGAACCCAACTCTCGGTGACCCTGAAAGGCTCCTACTTATCCTTCAAACGACCTCAAACTTGTAGTTCTCTGGCAACCACCGAGCTAGATCTCTTATGCAGCCCAAATAGGTGCAATCTCAGGAATGGGTACAAGACTTGTGGGGATGCTAAACTCCGAGCGGGTCCTGGAACCACCTGCACAAAAAGTGCCAACTGGCCTGAATCTAGGCCTCCTCTCAAAGCTTGGTGCCAACAGGCACTACTTCCTTTACAACACATACGGGCTTTAAGCCCCTTTGAGGGTAGGGAAGGTCACACTCCAGGTGACAGGACAATGGCACTCAACACAAGAGTCTCAACACTCGAGTAGACTACTCTCTGACATCATATCTAACAGACAAGCCAAGGCCCACTCTTGCATCCCACTCGATGCTCAACGAATACTCAGGCCAACCCTCGGGTGGCAGCATCTAGCTCCACACCTGGAACATGCTAACAGAAGGTGCTTCTCTCTACTAGCCAGCTGAAAACCACGGACGGATTAAGTCCTGACAAGCAAACTCCACACTACCCCCTGGCTACGAGGGTACTAAAAGAACTGGCTGCAAAACGACTGTAGGCTTGCAGGAGGGCAAGATGTCTCTACATCTTCCTCAAAAGCTACTAACTTGGAAACTTGCCAATCGATCGGGTGGCTGGTGGAGACTCTGCTGGTCCGCCTCTCACAGGGGACTTCCACCACCACCGCTTTGCATCAAACAACACCGAGACGGCGCCTCGACCTCTAAACATCTGGTCATCGGCCTCTGGACACCAGGTCATCCCAACACTTGGATGATAAACTTGAACCTGGGCAACCACCTTGCTGCTAGCAGTAGGTCTAAAAAACATCCAGCTCTACAGGCTTCCACTTGCCAAACTCGGCGGTTCGATCAACGCCAACTATCTTATCAGCATAAATCTGCTGATCAAGCCCTCCCGAGAACCTCCGGGGCTACTGGAGCTACAAGGAGGGGTGTCTCCTAAATAAACTCTACCAGCTGGGCTATCTATGCCCAAGACTCCTCACTACGCGCTACAAAGCGCACGGGTCTCGCTCTCTGTTAGCTAAAAGACCGACCATCAACTCCTCATGGTCGGAGCACACTCTCTACTCAAGGAGTCTCACTGCGAGGCGTGCTAGCCTCAACCCCTACTCTTGGCAACTCATCCGCCAGGCCAAAGGTGGCCTATGGGTCTAGACAACCCTAGACGTGGTCTCATGATCAACATGAACAGTCCAACTCCTCGGTTGGAAATACCAAACGTCCCTGCTCCTCTAAGTGCAATCAACATACTAGCAATCTACACAGAGCATAAAAGCTAGCCCACGCTGGGGCTCTCACTGCCAAACAAGGGTAACACATGTATACTAGATGCAGTATTGTAAAATAAAACCCTTAGCTTAATGAACTCAGACAAACCTGACGGCCGCGGAGTGTTGATGATCATGGGGGCAACAACCTACAAAGCAGGTTAGTCTACAGAATCTATGACTTTGTGCTCTGATACCAACTGTAAGAACCCGACCCAAAATACGGTCCTAAACCTAGGTTCTCACTCAGCATGCAAGTTAAATATTTCACCGAGCGGTTTAGTGCTCATATTTAAAACCTTTCAAACATTTAGAAACGCGGAATGCTTAAAACATAATCAACAATTTTGTTTAAGAAAAACCAAAGAAGTAAAACAAGCCTAGCCAGTATATAAAAACATTCAAAACAGTTCAAACAACTTTTATAATGTTTCCCCTAGGACTCCTGTCCATCTACATGCTGAACAAATATGCAAACAATAAAGACATAGTGCCGGCAGCTCCCATGATCAATCAGCTCCCTCCGCTAGCCGTCCCGGTGCTGTCCCAAGTTACCTGGTGGAAAACCACAGAAATAAGGGTGAGTATAAACATACTCAATAAGAATCCCCAACCGGGGTACAATACGATACATCAATCATCTGGCACCCTAGTATACATGCAAACAGTTACCAACACAGATCATAGCTCAACGAGCTTACAAGGCAGAATCTGGAATTCTCGGAAGTCTCCTACTTCCGGCCTAATGATTGGTTCTCATAACCAATCCCGGGACATCTCCGAGGGTCTTTCTCCCTCGGCCAATTGATCAGCTCAAAAACCGATCCCAAAGATGTCCGACACCCTCGAGGGTCTTTCTCCCTCGACCATATGATCAGCTCAAAAGCCAATCCCAATAGGTGTCCTCAAGGGCCTCTTACCCTCGCTAACAAATCTGGACTATCGGAGAGTACCCAAGTCCGGCTCTAAAGCTGGGAAAGAACGGGTGTACTCACGAACATTAGCCCGGGGGAGCTCTCCGAACAGGCGACTAACGCGTGTGCGAGCACACCGCATGCTGCTGCAACCGGCGTAAATGTGGGGGCCTAAGTACAAACTACGCGGGACAGGTACGCATGCCTAAAGACTCGGAAACGGTGTCACTAAACACAGTAGTGCGAGGCCCTCGGCACTCATCACATGCACTGTACCACCGACACGAAGCTAAGAACCGGCCAAGGCGAGCTTGCACCATTGGCAGGGTTCCGCTCTAGCACGCTACAAACTAGGCTTATGCCGATGTGGTAGCTAAATCCACATCGGCTGCCGGGGGGAAGCAATGTACGTTATGCTTCGCTCTACACCCGACCGGTGGGGACAAAGTACGTTATGTCCGCTCTCAGCCTCTGGATGATGACAAACCTTACTATACTAGCTAGGAGTACAAAATAACTGATTTCTGGCTAAACATACATATCAACATCAATCACACATAACCTAGCATGATACTACGAACTTAAAGCGGGAATCTCAAGCATGCTGGAAGAACAATCCTAGCATGGCACTAACATGTACAAACAGGCAAACATGCTAGCAAGAATGCAATCACAAGCTGTTCTATCCACTAATCATGTTCATACAAGTAAACATGCATATAAGGCACAATCAAGAAGGCATCGCAGGGTCCAGACAACCACGGTAAGGAAACCTTACCTGGAAACAAGCAGAAATAACTTTCACAATCAAATAGCGACCCTCGAGCTTTAAAGCGAAACCGAGCATCCTAAGCATTTTAGCAAAAGCAACCTAATTAAATAAACAGCAGCCAACAGCCTAGTGCCCAAAGGAGAAAAGTCTCAGGAATTACCGACCGAGAAGACACAAGGTCACGCCCCAACCCGCACGGCCGGGCAGGCTGTCCGTCGGCAAGGACAAGCAGGGCGCGCTGGCGCTGGGCGCTGGCACTGGGCGCTGGCGCTGGCACTGGGCTATGGCGCTGGCACTGGGCGCTGGCGCTGGCGAGGCAGGGGACGAGCAGACGCGGGCTGTCGGAGGCGAGCGAACACGCTGAAGTCGCCGCGCGCGCGCGAGACGTCCGGTTCGCGAGATACGGCGGGCGGCGCTGCCCGGGGCAAAGGAAGTGAGCGGGCGCGCGCGCGTCTCTGACTGGCTGTGAAGCAGCGCGTGGCGCGTCTTGGCGCACCTGGGCTGAGCGGCACGGGGCGGCGCTGGGAGACGCGCGTGTGGGGCGGCAACAGAAGCGGCGCGATGCGGCGGCAGTCTGCAGGCGGCGGCGCGGCACGTCTTGGCGACTGGTGCAGGCGGTGCGGTGCGATCGGGCGGAGTGGCGGGGTCGCGCGCGCGCGCTGGTGCAGAGCGGTGGGCATGGCCGAGTGGCTGGTCGCGGGCGGCGAAGGCGGGCCGTGGCTCGGGTTAGTCTTTGCTAGGGGTGGTGCGGCTAGGGTTGGGTTTTCTTGGTGAGGTCGGCAATGAGAGAGAGAGAGAGAGAGAGAGAGAGAGAGAGAGAGAGAGAGAGAGAGAGAGATTGCAAAACAAGGGGAAAGGGACTTTCTTGATTTTCTTCCCTTTTCCTAATTTAAATGGGTCTAAAATCCCTTCCCAAAGCTTCCTCTTTCAAAACCCGGCCCAAACAAACTTTTCTTTCTAATAAAACTCTTTTTCCTTCAAACTCCCAAAACCATTTAGGGCAAGGGTTCAAATCCCAAAGGAAGCACTCAAAAACCCATTAATTTTGCCAATAACTAAAATACCTCCAAACTCCAAAACAACTTGCCCAAACCTCTTGGGTCTTGCAACCAACAACACCAAACTTCGACGAAGGCAGGAAAGGCCCTGAAATCTTGAAAATCCTCAAAACCCTGACCGGGGGCAAAAAGACCAAAATACCCCTAAGGGTTAGAACACTCTAACGGCCCATCCGAACAACCGAATAATGACCCGAAATCACCTGGGTAACCGAAATAGAAAACTGGGCCGTTACACCAATAAAATCAATAACCAGCAGCCAACAAATCCAGGCCCAACGAAGAAAAGACTCGAGAAATACCATCCGAGAAGCCACAAGGCTCGGGCCAAACCAACACACATCCGCAAAGCTACTAGGCGTCAGTGCTTTGCGCAGCGCAGCGTGAGTGGTCGCTGGGCGCGGAGGCTTCGCGCGGCGAGTAGCGGCGAGCAGGAGGCGCGGCGCGCAGCGCGGCTCGAGCTCGGGTGGCGGCAGCGTCGCGGCGCGCGGCTCAAGATGAGGGACGGCCGCGCAGCGCGAGCGGCACGACTTCGCTTCTGAGGGCGCGCTGGGGCAACGCGCAAACGCGATCGCTCATGAGGTGCACGAGCTCGGCACGACGAGCTACAGGGGCGCACGGACTCGGCACAGTGCTAGCTGGCGCGGGGATGGCCTGGGCGAGGCGGATCTGGGCGACGCGGACGGGACGAGCGACGCGAGGGCTGGGCTCGGCACTGTGCGACGCGGCAGGGCGAGCTGAGCGGCTAGGCTCGCGACCATGGGCGAGCTGGGCGCTGGGGCTGGGCGGCCAGGGTGGGCGACCAGGGGCTGCTCGGGCAGGGTGGTGAGGGGCCAAGGGGGGGGCTCGGGTTGGAGGAGAGAGAAAGATAAAAATGGGGGAAAAATGGGATTTTCTTTTTTCTTTTCTTTTCTTTTTCTCTTTTATTAAATTTCCATCCTTATCCAAATAAATCCAATTTTCCAATTTTCCAAAAATCCTTAAAATCCTTAAATCCCATTTCCCGGCTTCATCCTTCGAGACCCGACTGAAGCAACCTTTTCCAAACAATAAATCTCACTTAAATCAACCTCCCAAATGAACACCAAGTGCCCGGGCTCGAATCCCAAAGGAAACACCCAAACAACCATAACTTTGCCCAAAACCCAAATCACAACCGAACTCCCAAACGAATAGCCCAAACATCTCAGGACTCGCAGCCACCAACAAACAAGCCTCAACAAAGGCAGGAGCTGCCTCGATGCCTTGAAAATCCACAAATCCTGCCCGGGGAGCAAAAAGATCAAAATGCCCCTAAGGGTCAAAACAGCTCTAACGGCCCAACCGAACCACTGAATCTGAACCGGAAGCTCCTCGAGAACCGGAATAGAAACCTGGGCCGTTACAATACTCCCTCCTTTTAAGACTTTCGTCCTCGAAAGTCCTAAGACGAAACGGCTCTAGGAATACTCCACTGATTCCTAACCTACTGAACTTCTCGGCTAAGACAACACTAGCCCTCTACGAAAACCAAACCCTCTTGGGTTCTCAAAGGCTCAAAGCCACAAAGCTATCCAGTCTACCACAGACTAACTCAAAAGCCCTACAAACCTGGGGCTCAAACAAACCCTCTGCTAATCCAACACGGAACACCTCTCTACGGTGTTACTCTCAACAAACTCGCAGACTGGGCACAAGCTCCAAAACTCAACGCCACGCACTGGCGTAACTTCTCTAAATGCCCACAGCTGTTAACAAACAGCCTCAACTCTACACCATGCTGGCCAAACAGCTGAACCTCTTAGGTTCCAGAAACCAAACGGCCTACTCTTGCCTCACAAGAGACCAGCGAACCACAAAGCTTGCCTAAAGCCTTAACGAACAACAAATCGAACCACCAACTGGCGATTGATCCAAAAAGGCAAACTTTTCCCAACAAGCACAAGCTGAAACTTCAGCTACGGCCAACCCTAAATGGCCAAAACCGAGCCTGAGCTCCACTCGGCCAAGCCAACAAACTAGAGCCTCTCAACGGCCGAACACAAACTTTTCCATGCAAATCTACTAGCAACTGGCCAAGGAGAACTTTGCCAGGAAAGGAAGCAACCAACGTTCCTCTCATGGAAAATCTCGGGCTGCAAGGACCAAACCATCACGCAGCCACTAGCAACACAACAGCTTGAGGAGAACAGCCCAAAGGCTAACCAACCAGAGCCACTGCACCACTGTGCCAACTCACTCAATTGAGGCTCCGCTAATCGCTAACTGCGAAAGCACAACAACTAGAAGCAAAGCCTGAGAAAGGCTTGCTCAGCAGAACTCAACTCAAGCTCATCGCGAGCAAAGCTCGCCTCCAAGCTACCACTCAACTCTTAAGTCCAAATAGCTACTCAAAGGACTTCCTCCTTTTAGCCAAGGCCTAACTCATCTTGCGACTAGAACTCCACACTCGGAACATCGCAAGGAAAACAAACTGGCAAGGCTATCTCCAAAGATAACACTCGAGGCTGGCATCCATGGTGCAATTCAACCACAATAGAAACTAGGGGTTCCTCAAACCCCAAAGAACCAACAACTTTCCAGCAAAAACCCAACTCTTAAACTGGCTGGCCTCCGCTCTTGCGGGGACAAACAACTTTTCGCTTGCTAACAACACAAAGCAGGGACCCTCTCGCTGGGCTAACCACTGCGCTACTCTGATCAACTACACAACTTAGGAGCTTTGGTGACTCCTCAACTGGAACGATTTCCCAGCAAGCAAACTCTGAAGGGCAGCGAACATCACACAAGCTCGCTGACTAGCTCAAACCCAAGGGCAACAACAACCAACTCTCTTGGAAGCACACCCAAGGGAAAACCCTCAACCGATTGGACCACCAATCTAGAACTAGCCAGAACTTACTCAACCTGCGAGGGAGGGGTCAACTCCCAAAACTTCCTGACTAGGAACAAATCCTCAGGGAAACGCCCTCTTGCTCGAACCGAGCTAGCTCTTGAAACAATCAAGAGAACCAAATCTTTGTCAACACCAAGCACCAACTAGCCAACAAACCAGAACAAATCCGGACTCTGCTCCAAACAAGCACTAGCTTGCTAGACTGCCAAGTCTGCAAGCAACTCACCCAAGGAACACCATGCAGGTCTAATCGAGCTCGGAGAGGCTCTCCACAAACTAGGGATCCTCCGATCACCCTCCGACACACACGGTCGTCAAACGATCTAACAGACAACCGACTACACGGGCACAACCCTCTCCAACATCTCAACTACGCTGGCCAACTCCAACTCTTGAAAACCAAGAGGACCGGAGACGCTACAGAATGCGTCATCCTCCAACTCAAACATCAGCCACAACAACCTTCTGCCCAAGGTAAGGATCCGAACAGCTCTCTTAGCCATGACGATCAGAAACTACGCGGCTGCTACCACCACTTTTGCTCAGATCCAACTGAACTCTGATCAGGCTAAGGACCAACAAGCAAAACTTGCTTAACCAACAACCCAGCAACGAGCACGGCATCCTTACAACCAAAGCTAGGGCACTTGCCAAGAACCAAAGCCTTGACACCTCAAAGACTGAGCACTGGTTCCTCAACACGAACCCCTCGTGGTTTCCAAACATAAACCACGGAACGAGCTACACAATAGTACACCGGGGTGTACAGCTCCAACTTGATCCAATGCCAACAAGGGCTCTCACACAGGGCAACCTTTGCCTCCAAATAGAGCCACTACTATCTAGGGAGCAACAAGAGTCCAAACCCACTTGATGTCGACTCACCACGGAAAGCCACATTGGCCAACTCACTCTTACAAGAGCGCATCCATACCAAGCAATCATACCTCAAGCCAATGTGCCTACTAAACAAGCTCCGAACAGCCATCCAACTCATGGCTCTAACACTGGATTAGCCACGCATCTATCGATGCCAACACTACCCATACTAGGGTAACTAAAGGGGTAGCCGAATCATGCTACCATCCACTGGCTCACAGGCTCACAACACAGGCGCGAGAACTCGAACGCGCTAGCTCTTAACAGCCTACAACATCCTTTGGTACCCAACTCTCGGTGACACTGGAAAGCTCCTACGTTCCCTCGAAAACCTCATACTTGTAGTCCTCTGACTACCATCGAGCTAGATCTCTTATGCAACCCAAACAGGTGCAACCTCAGGAAAAGGGGTACAAGACTAGCGGGGATGCTGTACTCTGGGCGGCTACGGAACCACCTGCACAACAGGGCCAACTGGCCTCAATCTAGGCCTCCTCTCAAAGCCTGGTGCCAACAGGCACTACATCCTTTACAACACAAATCAGCCTTAAACGAGCTTTATGCCCCTCTGAGGAAAGGGAAGGTCACACTCCAAGTGACGGGGCAATGGCACTCAGCACAAGAGTCCAAAAACTCTAGCAGCCTAATCTCTAGCATCTCGACCAACAGACATGCCAAGGCCTACTCCTGCATTCCACTCGATGCTCAACAAAAGCTCAGGCTAACTCCTGCATCTCACTCGATGCTCAACAGAAGCTCAGCCAACTCCTCGGGTGGTAACAACTAGTTCCACACTGGGAACATCCAAATAAAAAGAGTGCTCCACTCTACTAGCCCGCTGAAATCCACAAACGGATCAAACCCTGGCAAGCAAACTCCATACTACACCACAGCTACGAGGGGGCTGAAAGAATCTGGTGCGCAAACGACAAAGAAGCTTGCAAGGGGGCAAAGATGTCTCTACATCCGCCTCAAGCCACTAACACGGCAACTTGCCAATCAATCGGGCGATGGTGGAGACTCGCTAGTCCACCTTCCTCAAGGGACTACCACCACCAATCACTTTGTACCAAACAAAGACAGAATGGCACATCTCGGCCCTCTGAACATTAGGGCATCCCAACACACGGATGCTAAACTCAAACCTCGCCGATCGCTTTACTACTAGCAAAGCAGGACTTTCCAAACAACAAGCTCTACTGGCATCCACTTGCCAAATCTGGGCGGCTCCATCAACGCCAACAAACTCGGACGGCAAAAACCTCATCGATCATGCCCTCCGGGAACCTCCGGGGCTACAAGAGCTACCGGGGGAAGCTGCTGAAATACTGTCACTGGGCTATCTCGTGTTTCGGGACTCCTCGCGCAAGCGCTACAAAGCTGCGCTACTGGTCTCGCTCTCTCGATAGCTAAAGACCGCCATCAAATCTCTCATGGTGGAGCACACTCGCTCAAGGAGTCTCACTCGAGGCGTGCTAACCTCTCTACCTCCACTTGGCAACTCAAGCTGCGGGGCCAGGCCGCCAACGGGTCAAAAAGACCCTGGGACGCGGCCTCATCATCAATACAATCAGTCCAACTCCTCGGTCGGACATGCCAAGCGTCCTGCTCCTCTGAGTGCGATCAACACACTGGCGATCTGCACGAAGCACCTCCGCCCTCTCACTAGGGGAAAAGCAACAACTGGGCCACAAATGCCCTACGGGAGTCTAAGCTCTACCTCTCTGTGGGTGCGATCGACACACTGGCGATCTGCACAAAGCATAAATGCTGGCCCACACTGGGCTCTCACTGCTCAACAAGCTACTCGCACTGCGGAAAGTTGGCATGATGGCTATCTAAGCCCAAACCAACAACGAGTCAGAACCTGCTCGTCTCCGCTCCAAAACTCTACACAAGGCATAAAAGCTAGATGAAAAGTATTGTAAATTCTTACCCCTTAGCTTAATTGAACTCAGACAAACCTGGCGGCCGTGGACTGCTGATGATCATGGGAGCAACAACCTACAAAGCAGGTTAGTCTACAGAATCTATGCCTCTGTGCTCTGATACCAACTGTGAGGAACCCGACCCAAAACATGGCCCTAAACTGGGGTTCGCACTCAGCATGCAAGTTAAATATGATAACAAGCGGTTTAGTGCTTATATTTAAAAACCATTCAAAATATATGAGAAGGGGGAACCCTTAAAACATAAACAACAGTTTTCAATTAAGCATCCAACGAAGTAAAACAACCTGGCCAGTATTTATAAAAATATACAATACAATTTAAACAACGTTTTAAACAATGTTCGCCTAGGACTCCTGTCCATCTACATGCTGAATAACAATGCAATAATAAAAGACAGAGTGCCAGCGGCTCCCCATGATCAATCAGCTCCCTCCCCTAGCCATCCTGGTGTTGTCCCAAGTTACTTGAAAGATAAATAAGGGTGCGTATAAAGATACTCAGTAAGAATCCCCAACCGGGGTACAATACGATACATCAGTCATCTAGCACCTCAACATGCAAGCAAATAGCTATCAACACAGATCATAGCTCAACGAGCTCATAAAACAAGATCTAGAGCCGTCAGAAGTCTCTTTCTTCCGGCCTAACTGGGATTGGATACACTGACCAATCCTGGGACATCACCGAGGTATCTGTCACTCATGGGGAATACACTGATCCCTAGAATGTCCTCAAGGGCCTCCTTGCCCTTGCACTAATCTGGACTTACGGGAGAGTACCCGAAGTCAGGCTCTAACGGAAAGAATGGTGTACTCACGACATTAGCCATGGGGAGCTCTCCGAACCGGCAACTAACGCGTGTGCACGCACACAGCATGCTCTCTGCAACCGGCGTAAATGCGGGGGCCTAAGGGTAAACTACGCAGGCCAGGTGCACATGCCTATGACTCGGAAGCGGTGTCACTGATCACGGTAGCGCGAGGCCCTCGGCGCTCATCTGTGCAGCCTGATCCACCGACCTGAAGCTAAGAACCGGCCAAGGTAGGCTTACACCGTTGGCAGGGTTCCGCTCTAGCAGGCTACAAACTAGGCATACGCCAATGAGGTAGCTAAGTCTCATTGGCTGCCGGGAGGGGGGAGAAAAAGCAATGTATGTTATGCTTTGCTCTATATCTGACCACTAGGGACAAAGTACGTTATGTCCGCTCTCAACCCCTGAAGCAACGCTTCGCTTTACTCCCGACCGGTGGGGACAAGGTACTTTATGTCCGCTCTCAGCCTCTGGATGATGACAAACCCTACAACTCTATCTAAGAGTACAGAGCAAAAACAATGATTCCTGACTAGCAATCAATGACCGACATAAATCACATTACCTAGCATGATACTACAACTTAAGCAGGAATCATAAGCATGCTGGCAGAACAAACCTAGCATGGCACTAACATGTAAAATCAGGCAAACATGCTAGCAAGAAATCAATCAACTGCTCTATCTCTAACATGCTCATAACAGTAAGCAAGCATACAAGGCACAATCGAGATAATATCGCAGGGTCCACACAACCACGGTAAGAAATCCTTACCTGGAATAAGCAGGAAAGCAATAATAATAAATCACAATCAACGAACGACCCTCGAGCCTCTAATCGATCCAGAACAGCCTGAACATCAAACAAAGCACCCAAATCAAATACATAAAACAACCCAATAAAATCAATAACCAGCAGCCAACAAATCCAGGCCCAACGAAGAAAAGACTCGGGAAATACCATCCGAGAAGCCACAAGGCTCGGGCCAAACCAACACACATCGTGCAAAGCCACTGGGTGCCGGGCGCTGGGACACAGTGCGAGCACGGGGGCGCTAAGCGCGAGGAGGCGCGCGCGGCGAGGTGAGAGCAAGGCAAGGGCACGCGGGCTCGAGCTCGGCTGGGCGACGACGTGCGGGGCGGCTTGGCACATGGGACGGCGCGCGTGGGAGCGAGCGACACGACGCGCTACATGGACGCGCGCGCTGGGCGACGCAACGCGACTGCTACAGGGCACACGGGCTCGACACGGCGAGCTACAGGGGCGCACGGACTCGGCACAGTGCGAGCTGGCGCGGGGACGGCTTGGGCGAGGTAGATCTGGGCGACGCGGACGCGGATGGGACGAGCGACGCGAGGGCTGGGCTCGGCACTGTGCAACGCGGCAGGGCGAGCTGGGCGGCTAGGCTCGCGACCATGGGCGAGCTGGGCGCTGGGGCTGGCTCGGGCTGGGAGGCCAGGGTGGGCGACTAGGGGCTGCTCGGGCAGGGAGGTGAGGGGCCAAGGGGGGGGCTCGGGTTGGAGGAGAAAGAAAGGGAAAAATGGGGGAAAAATGGGATTTTTTTTTTCTTTTCGTTTTCTCTTTTATTAAATTTCCATCCTTATCCAAATAAATCCAATTTTCCAATTTTCCAAAAATCTTTAAAATCCTTAAATCCCATTTCCCGGCTTCCTCCTTCGAGACCCGACTGAAGCAACCTTTTCCAAACAATAAATCTCACTGAAATCAACCTCCCAAATCAACACCAAGGGCCCGGGCTCGAATCCAAAAGGAAACACCCAAACAACCATAACTTTGCCCAAAACCCAAATCACAACCGAACTCCCAAACGAATAGCCCAAACATCTCGGGACTCGCAGCCACCAACAAACAAGCCTCAACAAAGGCAGGAGCTACCTCGAAGCCCTGAAAATCCACAAATCCTGTCCGGGGAGCAAAAAGACCAAAATGCCCCTAAGGGTCAAAACAGCTCTAACGGCCCAACCGAACCACTGAATCTGAACCGTAAGCTCCTCGAGAACTGGAATAGAAACCTGGGCCGTTACAGTCGCCAAGGTGGATTTAGCTCTGGTCGGGAGTAAAGTGTGCGCAGCATAACGTATCTTACTTCCCCCCCCCCGACCCGCCGGTTGTGGATTTTGCTACCCACTTCGGCATAAGCCTAGTTTGTAGCCTGCTAGAGCGAAACCCTGCCATCGGTGTAAGCCTGCCTGGCCGGTTCTTAGCTTTAGGTCGGTGGATCAAGCTGCACAGATGAGCGCCGAGGGCCTCGCTCTACTGTGATCAGTGACACCGCTTTCGAGTCATAGGCATGCGTACCTGGCCCGCGTAGTTTGCCCTTAGGCCCCCGCATTTAAGCCGATTGCAGCAGCATGCGGTGTGCGCGCACACGCGTTAGTTGCCAGTTCGAAGAGCTCCCCCGGGCTAATGTCGTGAGTACACCATTCCTTTCGTTAGAGCCAGACTTCGGGTACTCTCCCGTAAGTCCAGATTAGCAAGGGCAAGGAGGCCCTTGAAGACATTCTAGGGATCAGTGTATTCCCCCCGAGTGACAGATACCTCGGTGATGTCCAGGATTGGTCAGTGTATCCAATCCCTAGGCCGGAAGAAAGATACTTCTGATGACTCCAGATCTTGTTTTATGAGCTCGTTGAGCCATGATCTGTGTTTGTAGCTGTTTGCTTGCATGCTTTGGTACTAGATTACTGATTATATCGTATTGTACCCCGGTTGGGGATTCTTACTGAGTAATTCGTTACTCACCCTTATTTTTGTGGTTTTTCCATAGGTAGCCATGGTGCGAGACAGGATGGCTGGAGGAGGAGCTGTGATCATGGAAAACCCGTTGTTCAACTCTTAGTCTTATTTATGTTTATGATGTAAATGTTCTCTGAATGCATGTAGTTGGCCACGGAGCCCTATGGTGTTTTCTCAATGTATTTCCAAATTCTAGCATTGTTGTAAAGTTTGTATGTTTTAAATAAATCTCTGATTAGAGTAAGTTTTGGAAATGTATTTGTCTTGAAACAGGTGCTTGGAAACAGGGACAGGTTTCAGGAAATTAAGTTGATTTTCAAATGGATGTTTTATGTTTTAGTTTTTACTTAGAATCCGAACACCATCTTGCAAATTTTGTGTAGATTTGTATGCATGCATTGAGGTAACGACCTATTTTAGAACCCTTTCGGGTCGGGTCGTTACACGTTGGTATCAGAGCTCAGAGTCATAGATTCTGTAGACTGACCTTTGTTGTAGGTCATTTTTCCATGATCATCAGCACTCCGACAGTCATCAGGTGGCTTTAGCAGACCCAGACAGTGAGCGTGTGTGGAGCTCTCTGTCCTTCGGTTGTCTGCTTGTAAGAGCCGTTTCCTCCTGGGAGTTGTCAGGTTACTCCCTTGGTCTTGGAGTTGATGGTAGTGGTGCTAGCAAGAGGGAGAAGTTTGTTGGCTGCTTGGAAGCAGTTGTTTGTCCAGCTAAGCGGACTCTTGAGTGGTGTTCTGGAAGTTGCAGTAAGGTTTGTTCTTCCTCTTGTGAGTGTTTGTCCTAGTTGGTTAAGGTTCTTTGTGTTGTCGTTTGGACTTGTGAGATGTGTTTCATATTTGAGGCAAGCTTCGTTCCGTTGCTTGCATGGACGTAAGTTTGGTGTAGGGAGCCCTCTGGGGCCCTGTTGCTAGAAGGTTGACTTTTCCAATCAGTGATCTAGGTCGAATTGGAGTTGAGTAGATTGGCGTGGTTATGCAATGTGCTGTTGGTTAGGCTACCGAGTTCGTAGCACTCAAGTTTTTGGTTTGTAGGAGTCTGTGTGGAAGCTGGCAGCTGGTTGAGGTTGTTGTGTGAGTTCGGATTTTTGGTGGATTAGTTTCTGTAGCTAGAGCTCGCACCTCGTCCCGGTGGAGATGTCATTACTATGGAGCAGTGACATGGCAGTTTCAGGCTAGAGTTGTTGGCACCTGGGTGTGGCAACAAAGGTTATTTTCGGCAGTGCGTTGAAGAATCGTGGTTCTGGAGAGCGTTCGTAGAGGCTTGTGAGTCGAGTGCAGTTCTTGTAGTGTTTTCACCCTCTGACCGATGGTCTTTTGGGAGAAGTGAGCCAGATCCTTCAGAGCTTGTTGCGAGTTGGTGTTTCCGTGGTTAGGCAGCGGGAGACCAGTGTTGGTTTTATGAGGTTGCCTTGGGTTACAGTTCTCAGCTGTTAGTTCATGTGGTTCCGTTAAGGCGTTGTATGATAAGTGTTGCAGGTTTCTAGTGCTGTGAGAAAAGGTTGGTGGCCGTCAGTTTTTGGGTCCTGAGTTGCTGTCGTTGGCCAGCATCGCAGTGCGAAAGATTAGAGCTCGTTTGTGTCAGCTCAGAGCAGGCAGAAGAGGTACGCCGATGTACGACATCGAGTTTTAGAGTTTGAGGTTGGACAGTGCGTGTTTTTAAGGTTGCTCCGATGTGAGGTGTGTTGAGGTTTGGTAAGCGAGGGAAGTGGAGTCCCCGTTTTGTTGGACCATTTGAGATTTTCGAGAGGATTGGCAGAGTTGCATATTGGTTAGTTCTTTCCCGTCATTGTCAGCTGTACAGTGTTTTCATGTATCGATGTTGAGGCAGTATGTGTCGGACCCATCGTTCATTGTGGACTTTGAGCCTTTGCAGCTGAATGAGGATTTGAGCTTCGAGGGGAAGCCTGTGAGTATTCTGGTCTTTGACACGAAGACGTTGTGTAATCGTGAGATCCGTTTGGTAAAAGTTCAGTGGAGGAGTGTAAGGACCCGACCCGAAAGGGGCTCTAAATGGGCCCTTACCTCAATGCATGCATACAAATCAACACTAGAATTTGCAATGGGGTTGTTTCGGATTCTAAGTAAAAACCAAAAACCGGCAAGAGTTCATTTAAAAAGTCAATACAAAATTCTTGAAACCTGCCCCTGCTTTCCAAGCACTGCTCCAAGACAAATACATTTCCAAAACTTACTCGATCGAGATTTATTTAAATCATACAAGCTTTACAACATTTACAAAAATGCTAGAATCCGGAAATACATTCATAAAACAACCTAGGGCTCCGTGCCCAACTACATGCATTCAGAGGACATTTAAAACATAAATACAAGACATAAGACTCAGAGTTGAACAACGGGTTTTCCATGATCACAGCCTCCTCCTCCAACCATCCCGCCTCGCGCCATGGTTTCTGAAAGATAAGTAAGGGTGAGTAACGAATTACTCAAGAAGAATCCCCAACCGGGGTACAATACGATATAATCAATCATCTAGCACCAAAGCATGCAAGCAAACAACTACCAACATGGATCATAGCTCAACGAGCTTACAAAGATAGATCTGGAGCCATCGGAAGTCTCCTACTTAGGAATCATCGGAAGTCTCCTACTTTTGGCCTAATGATTGGTTATCCTAACCAATCTCGGGACATCTCTCGAGGGTCTTTCTCCCTCGGCAAATTTGATCACTCAAAAACCGATCCCAAGGATGTCCTCAAGGGCCTCTTACCCTTGCTAATCTGGACTTACGGAGAGTACCCAAGTCCGGCTCTAAATCGGAAGGAATGGTGTACTCACGAACATTAGCCCGGAAGGAGCTCTCCGAACCGGCATCTAACGCGTGTGCACGCACACCGCATGCTCTTCTCGCAACCGGCGTAAATGCGGGGCCTAAGGGCAAACTACGCGGGCCGTGCACGCATGCCTAAAACTTGGAAGCGGTGTCACCGATCACGCGAGCGCGAGGCCCTCGGCGCTCATCTCGTGCGGCCTGGTCCACCGACTGAAGCTAAGAACCGGCCAAGGCGAGGCTTACACCGCGGGCGTGGTTCCGCTCTAGCAAAGCTACAAACTAGGCTATGCCGGAAGTGGGTAGCTAATTCCACAACCGGCTGGTCGGGCGGGGTAGCAAGATACGTTATGCTGCGCACACTTTATTCCCAACCGAGCTAAATCCACCTTAGTGACCGGGGA
Source organism: Sicyos edulis (assembly GCA_036507275.1). Lineage (NCBI taxonomy): Eukaryota > Viridiplantae > Streptophyta > Magnoliopsida > Cucurbitales > Cucurbitaceae > Sicyos > Sicyos edulis. Next base: position 27,330,686 of record CM071847.1, read on the forward strand.
AGCAAGATACGTTGGCGCGCCGCACACTACTCCCGATCGGTGGGGACAAAGTACGTTATGTCCGCTCAGCCCGGATGATGACAAACCCTACAACTCTATCTAAGAGTACAAAGCAAAAGCAATGATTCTGGCTAGCAAGCAAAGACCGACATCAATCACACTACCTAGCATGATACTACGAGCTTAAGCATGAATCATAAGCATGCTTAGCAGAACAAACCTAGCATGGCACTAACATGTAATATCAAGCAAACATGCTAGCAGAAATCAATCAAAGTCGCTCTATTATTATCATGCTCATAATAACAAAGAAACAAGCAAGGCAAAATCATGACAATATCGCAGGCCCACACAACTCCGGTAAGAAATCCTTACAGCCGGAAGGCAACAACACACAAAAATTAATCGCGATCGAACCCGAGCAACCTATATCGAGCCAAGCAAAAACATCAATAATCATAAAATAGCCCTAAATACACTAAAATAAACAGGGCTCGGCTCTGGGAGCAACTCACGAGGCACTACCGACACTCGAACGGGTTGGCCAGACGGGCTAGGCAAAGCAATTGGCGCAGACAGCGCTACTGGGCGCGAGGTCTGGCAGCTGGCGCGCGAACGCTACGGGCGAGCAAGCGCAGGAGGAGGAGGCGAAGCGCGGCGCGACGACGCGCGCTGTGGACGCGCGATCGAGCTAGGCGAGGCTCGGCGACGCGACGCGCAGATCGCGGCGCTGCTCGGCACAAAGGCGCACCGGGCGACACGGACCAGGGCAGGGCGAGGGCGCGCGGGCTGGGCGACGCTGGGCGAGGGCGCGCGACGCTTGGGCTGGGCGAGGCAGGGGCGCGCGAGCGCTGGGCGAGCTCGGGCCGCTCGCGACGGCTGGCTCGGGCTAGCTGGGCGTGGGCGAGCCAAGGCTGCACGGGCTGGGGCTGGGCGAGCCATGGCTAGGGGCTGGGCTAGGTGGGGGTGCTCGGGGAGAGAGAGAGAGAAGGAGAGAGAAAGATGCATTTTGGGGAAAAAGAAAAGAAAAAGAGAAATAAAAAGGAAAATGGGAAAAAGGAAAAATGGGATTTTTAAATCCATTTTCCATCCTTATCCACTTTAAAACCTCAAAATCCCATTTCCCGGCTTCCTCCTTCGAGACCCGACCGAAGAAATCTTTTCCAATAAATCAAACTCACTTAAATCCAACTCCCAAAGCAACACTAAAGGCTCGGGCTCGAAACCCAAAGGAAACACGCAACAAACCAACACTTTGCCAAAGCCCAAACCACAACCGAGCATCCAACCGACTAGCCCAAACACCACGGGACTCGCAGCCACCAACAAACAACCCTCGAAAAAGGCAGGAGCTACCTCGAAGCCCTGAAAACCACAAATCCTGCCCGGAGAGCCAAAAGACCAAAATACCCCCAAGGGGCCAAACGGCTCTAAAACCCAACCAAACAACTGAATCTTGACCTCAAGGCACCTCAAAACTGGAATAGGAAATCGGGTCATTATAATACTCCCTCCTTTTAAGACTTTCGTCCTCGAAAGTCCTAAGACGAAACAGCTCCAGGAAAACTCCACTGATCCAGCCAACTGAACTTCTCGGCCAACAACACTAGCCCTCTTCGAGAACCAAAACTCTCTTGGGTTCTCAAAAACTCAAGGCCACAATGCCATCCATACTGGGCATACACTGAACTCCAAGGGAACAGACGGCAAACCACGTCCTCAACTCGCACCAACTCTAAAACGGTGCTACTCTCAAGAATCTCGAGGGGTGGCCACAAGCTATGAAGCTCTACACCACGACCGGCAAAACTCCCTCCGAAAGCTCACGGTGACAACAAACAAACTCAACCCTTCAACAAACTGGCCAAACAACTGAACCTTCCAGATTCCAGAAACCAAACGGCCGAAAGCAAACTTTTCCATGCAAATCTACTAGCAACTGGCCAAAGAAAACACTGCCAGGCAAGGAAACCACCAAAATTCCTCTCAAGGAAAACTCGGGCTGCAAGGACTAAACCATCACGCAGCTCTCTGCGGCACAACACCTTGAGGAAAACAACTCAACGGCTTTACCAACCAAAGCCACGGCACCTCTATGCCAACTCACTCAAACGGCTCTGCTACTCCAACTGCGAGCGCACAACAACAAGGAGCAAAGCCCGAGAAGGGCTTGCTCAGCAGAACTCAACCCAAACTTATAACGAGCAACGCTAGCCACCAAGCTACTACTCAACTTTTAAAATCCAACTGGCTACTCAAAAGACTTCTCCTTTTCGCTTAGGCCAAACTTATCTTCCAACCAGAAACTCCACTCCCGAAACCTTACAAGGAAAACGGATAACGACGACCTCAAAGCTTACGGATCCTGAACCATACGAATCCGCAAGACTACCTCAGGAGATAACACTCGAGGCTGACATCCAGGGAGCAACTCAACCACCACAGAGACTAGGGGGAAAGGGAAATCTTCAATCCCCAAAGAACCAACAACTTGCCGGAAACAACTCTTACTGGCTGGCCACCACCCTTGCGGGGACAAACAACTCTTGCTTGCTAACAACACAAAGCAGGGACCCTCTCGCTGGGCTGACCGCTGCGCTACTCTGATAAAAAAACACAACTTATGAGCTAAGCCGACTCCTACAAAAACAGGAAACGAATTCCCCAACAAGCAAACTCTGAAGGGCAGCGAACTTCACACAAGCTCGCTGAGTTTCTCAAACCCAAGGCAACAGCAACCAACTCTCTTGGAAGCAACACCCAAGGGAAAACTCAACCAATCGGATCACAAATCCGGAACCAACAAAACTTACTCAATCGCCGAGGAGGGGTCAACTCCCAAAACTTATCGACTAGGAAAAGACCTTAGGGCAACGCCTCGCCTAGAACCGAACTAGCTCTCAAAACAACAAGAGAACCAAATCTTGGCCAAACACTCACAAGAGGCAGAACAACCTTTACTGCAGCCTCTAGAACACCATCCAAGAATCCGCTTAACTGAACAAACGACTACTTCCAAGTAGCCAACAAATTTTTCCCTCTTGCTAGCACCACTACCATCAATTCCAAGCCCAAAGGAGTAACCTGACAAATCCCTGAAGGAAACGACTCTTACAAGCAGACAACCAAAGGACAGAGAGCTCCACATACGCTCACTATCATGCTCCACTAGAGCAACAACATCTAAATCTCACGGGGCAACAACAGGGGCAACTCAACATCCTGGAACAGGAAAACAACCAACTGGGCACGAACCATTCGTCCCACGAGCAAAGCAAATCACTAGCAGCTCCAAACCACACCTTGGTCAACACCAAGCATCAACTTGCCACCTCACCGGAACCAATCCGGACTTTACTCCAAACAAACACTAGCTTGCTAGTCTACCAAGACTGCTAGCAACTCAACCGAGGCTACAAACTACACGGCCCATTTTTGCCAACCTGAAACTCACTACGGGCTCGACCGAGCTTTGAGAGGCTCTCCACAACCTAGGGATCCTCCGATCACCCTCCGACACATACGGCCGACAAACGAGCTAACAACCAAATGCCCGAACAGCACAACTCTCTCCAAAGATCTCAACGGCCAACTCCAATTCCTTGGGAACCAAGAGGATCCAAACGCTACCGAATGCGTCGCCCTCCTATTTCAAACATCACCTCTCAACAAGGCTTCTACCCAAGGAAAGGATCCAAACAACTCTCTTAGCCAAGACGATCCAAATCGCGCTTGCTTTGCTACCATCGCTCTTGTTCATTTCCAATGAACTCCAACCAAGAAACACCAAAAGTTCCAACTCCACACGATGCTCAAAGCCGAGGCAACCTTGCTCTACCAAAAGCATAACCATGCCACACCGAACTTACTTTATACCAAGCCTCTACCAAGGGTGCTTACCCATAAGGCATCCAAATCCTCTCGCAAGGCATCAGCTCATCTCGCCTCAAAAGCATCCAACTCGGATCATGGCATCCAACTCGCCTCATAGGCATCCAGCTCATCTCATGAGCATCCAACTCAGAGTCCCTCTCTTTTGACCAAACTCGCATCTACGATGCTCAACTCTCCTCGATAAAGGCACTCGAAGGTAGTTGACCGCACTACCAACCACAAGAAAACTCTTGGCCTTAACACTAGCGCGAGGCTCAAGCGCACCAACACTTACCAACCAATCACGACTTACTCAACCTCCGTAAACACCGGGAAGAGGCTCCGGCTCCTCTCGAGCATCCTTTCGCTTGTAGTCCATCGACTACCACTGAACTAGCCCTCTGGCACGACCTAAACGGGTGCAACTGCCATAAAAGGATCCAAGGCTAAACGAGAGCGCTGAACTCCGAACGGCATAGAACCATCTGCTATGCCCAAGCCAAACTCAAGCCTGAACCAGACTTAGTGCCAAAGTGGCACACCAACCAATGCACCTCAAGTGCTACTACTATCAAATCCACATCCGAGGAAGTCGGGTGTTAAACAACAAAGAGCTCTCAAGGGAGCAAAGATGACCCTTCATCTGCCTCAAGCCACTAACACGGCAACTTGCCAAACAATCGGGCGACTGGTGGAGACTCTGCTAGTCCACCTCTCACAAGGGACTTCCACCACCATCCGATGAACCAAATAAAGACGGAACGGCACACCTCGGCCTCTCGAGCAGCAGGGCATCCCACACACGGATGCTAAACTCAAACTCGCCAACTACTATACTACTAGCAAGAGGACTTACTAAAACATCGAGCTCTACAGGCATCCATTTGCCAAATCGGGCGGCTCCATCAACGCCAACAAACTCATCCGAATAAACTCGCTGATCATGCCCTCCGGGAACCTCTCGGGGCTACAAGAGCTCTTGGGGGAAAAATGTCAAACAAACTCGATACCGGGCTATCTGTGCCGGGACTCCTCACTACGCGCTACAAACGCGCACTGGGTCTCCGCTCGGAGATAGCTAAAGACACGCCATCAAAACTCTCATGGTGGAGCACACTCGCTCAAGGAGTCTCACCGAGGCGCCGCTAGCCTCTACCCCTCCTCCGTGCAACTCAATCGCCGGGGCCAAACCGCATGCGGGCCTAACAAACCCGGACGCGGCCTCAACATCAACACGATCGGTCCAACTCCTCGGCCGAACATGCCAAGCGCCCCGCTCCTGCGGGTGCGATCAACATATCGCGATCGCGCACGAAGCACCTCCACCCTCTCACTAGGGAAAGCGAAAGAATCGGGCCACACATGGCCAACGGAGTCTAAGCTCTACCTTCCTCGGGACGACGTCCCGGGGGCATCCGAATCTATCTCGATACCTCAACAAGCCGCTAAACAAATCGCCAGATCGCTGGAAAGTTGGCATGATGGCTCACTAAGCCCAAACCAACAACGAGTCAGAACCTGCTCGTCTCCGCTACACAACACAAGGCATAAAAGCTAGATGAAAAGTATTGTAAATCTTACCCTTTTCTTTAAAACAGTAACTTAGGCGTACCTGATGACTGTCGGAGTGCTGATGATCATGGAAAAACGACCTACAACAAAAGGTCAGTCTACAGAATCTATGACTCTGAGCTCTGATACCAACTGTAAGGACCCGACCCGAAAGGAGCTCTAAATGGGCCCTTACCTCAATGCATGCATACAAATCAACACTAGAATTTGCAATGGGGTTGTTTCGGATTCTAAGTAAAAACCAAAAACCGGCAAGAGTTCATTTAAAAGTCAATACAAAATTCTTGAAACTGTCCCGATTTCCAAGCACTGCTCCAAGACAAATACATTTCCAAAACTTACTCGATCGGAGAGATTTATTTAAATCATACAAGCTTTACAACATTTACAAAAATGCTAGAATCCGGAAATACATTCATAAAACAACCTAGGGCTCCGTGCCCAACTACATGCATTCAGAGGACATTTAAAACATAAATACAAGACATAAGACTCAGAGTTGAACAACGGGTTTTCCATGATCACAGCTCCTCCTCCAGCCATCTTGCCCCGCGCCATGGTTTCCTGAAAGATAAGTAAGGGTGAGTAACGAATTACTCAGTAAGAATCCCCAACGGGGGTACAATACGATATAATCAATCATCTAGCACCAAAGCATGCAAGCAAACAGCTACCAACACAGATCATAGCTCAACGAGCTTACAAAGAAAGATCTGGAGCCACGGAAGTCTCCTACTTCCGGAATCATCGGAAGTCTCCTACTTAGGCCTAATGATTGGTTATCCTAACCAATCCTGGGACATCTCTGAGGGTCTTTCTCCCTCAGCTAAATTGATCAGCTCAAAAACCGATCCCAAGGATGTCCTCAAGGGCCTCTTACCCTTGCTAATCTAAACTTTCGGGAGAGTACCCGAAGTCTGGCTCTAAACTGGAAGGAATGGTGTACTCACGAACATTAGCCCGGAAGGAGCTCTCGAACCGGCATCTAACGCGCGTGTGCACGCACACCGCATGCTCTTCTCGCAACCGGCGTAAATGCGGGGGCCTAAGGGCAAACTACGCGGGCCAGGTACGCATGCCTAAAACTTGGAAGCGGTGTCACTGATCACAGTAGCGCGAGGCCCTCGGCGCTCATCTGTGCAGCCTGGTCCACCGACCTGAAGCTAAGAACCGGCCAAGGCAGGCTTACACCGTGGCAGGGTTCCGCTCTAGCAGGCTACAAACTAGGCTATGCCGAAGTGGGTAGCTAATTCCACAACCGCTGGTCGGGCGGGGGTAGCAAGATACGTTATCTCGCGCACACTTTATTCCCAACCCGAGCTAAATCCACCTTAGTGACCGGGGAAGCAAGATACGTTATGCGTCGCACACTACTCCCAATCAGTGGGGACAAAGTACGTTATGTCCGCTCAGCCTCTGGATGATGACAAACCCTACAACTCTATCTAAGAGTACAGAGCAAAAAGCAATGATTCCTGGCTAGCAAGCAAAGACCGACATCAATCACACTACCTAGCATGATACTACGAGCTTAAGCAGGAATCATAAGCATGCCGAGAACAAACCTAGCATGGCACTAACATGTAATATCAAGCAAACATGCTAGCAGAAATCAATCAAAGTCGCTCTATTATTATCATGCTCATAATGATCGGCAAACAAGCAAGGCAAAATCATGACAATATCGCAGGCCCACACAACTCCGGTGAAGAAATCCTTACCGGTCGGAAGGCAACAACACACAAAACATTAATCGCGATCGAACCCGAGCAACCTATATCGAGCCAAGCAAAACATCAATAATCATAAAATAGCCCTAAATACACTAAAATAAACAGGGGCTCGGGCGGGAGCAACTCACGAGGCACTACCGACACTCGAACGGGCGGCTGCAGACGGGCTAGGAGCGGTGGCGCGCAGACAGCGCTCTGGGGCGCTACCGCTCGCAGATCAGATCGCGCGCGAACGCGCGGCGCAGCAGCAGCAGGAGGAGGAGGCGAAGGCGCGCGGGCGCGACAACGCGCTGCTGTGGACGCGCGATCGAGCTAGGCGAGGCTCGGGCGACGCGACGCGCAGATCGCGGCGCTGCTTGGCACAAAGGCGCACTTGGCGACACGGACGGACCGCAGGCGAGGGCGCGCTGGCCGGGCGGCGCTGGCGGCGGCGCGACGCTGGGCTGGCGAGGCAGGGCGCGCGAGCGCCGGGCGAGCTCTGGGTCGCGCTCGCGACGCTGGCTCGGGCTAGCTGGGCGTGGGCGAGCCAAGGCTGCACGGGCTGGGGCTGGGCGAGCCATGGCTAGGGGCTGGGCTAGGTGGGGGTGCTCTGGGAGAGAGAGAGAGAAGGAGAGAGAAAGATGCATTTTGGGGAAAAAGAAAAGAAAAAGAGAAATAAAAAGGAAAATGGGAAAAAAGGGGAAAATGGGATTTTTAAATCCATTTTCCATCCTTATCCACTTTAAAACCTCAAAATCCCATTTCCCGGCTTCCTCCTTCGAGAGACCCGACCGAAGCAATCTTTTCCAATAAATCAAACTCACTTAAATCCAACTCCCAAAGCAACACTAAAGGCTCGAGCTCGAAACCCAAAGGAAACACGCAACAAACCAACACTTTGCCAAAGCCCAAACCACAACCGAGCATCCAACCGACTAGCCCAAACACCACGGGACTCGCAGCCACCAACAAACAAGCCTCGACAAAGGCAGGAGCTACCTCAAGCCCCCGAAAACCACAAATCCTGCCCGGAGAGCCAAAAGACCAAAATACCCCCAAGGGGCCAAACGACTCTAAAACCCAACCAAACAACTGAATCTTGACCCGAAGGCACCTCGAAAACTGGAATAGGAAACTAGGCTGTTACAAGGAGTCAGAGTTCTGAGGAAGCCGCTCGTGAGCGGGGAGAACGAGATGAGATTGCAGTATCCTGAGTTGTTTCAGTCTTAAGAACTTTCGAGGATGAAAGTCATAAAAAGAAGGGAATATTGTAACGGCCCAGGTTTTCATCCCGGTCTTCCAGGTATGCCCTAGGGGTATTTTGGTAATTTGGTCTGGCCGTCAGGGCCGTTTATGTCTTTTTCAGCTGTTAAAATTATTGGAAGGACTTAAGTAGGATTTTGATGCTTTGTGGATGTGTTTGGGTATGGAGAGATGCAAAGGTAAAATAGGGATTTAATGTTGCAACAGCTAGGATTCGAGCCAAGGTGGCCTTGTATGCTAGAGCAAGGCCTTGCCAGTTGATCCACCAAGTGATCTTGTTGCTCTTTCCGTGGCACATTTTTGTTAGCCTTGAGTTCTTGGGGTTTTGGTGCATTTGATTAAAAGAATGGGAAATTAGGGTTATTGGGTTGTCTTCTCCAAATCACCATGGCCGCCCAAGATTTTCCCCCCGAGCAGCTCCTCCATCGTTCGTCATCCCGGCCACCGAGCAAAGAAATTTCAACCCAAGAAGAAGACGGCCAGCCTTTGCCCATCACCCAAGAAGAAAGCCATCGCCTAGCCGAGCCAGCCCTGCGTCGCCCGGCAGCCTACCATCGCGCCCCAAAAGTTGTCTCACCAGTTCGGCGTGCCCAGATCGCCCAGCCGGCTCGCGCCTGCACGGCCGCGTAGCCAGCTCGCCCGTCGCCGTCCCAAAGCGTCCGCATCGCCAGCGCCCGCGCGCCCGTCGCCGTCCCAGCGCGTTCTAGTCGCTAGCGCCCACGCGCTTGTCGCCGTCCCAACGCGCCCGTGCCGTGCCGCTCGCCCGCCCGCATCCAGCTTGTCCGCGCCTGTGGGCCTACGCCAGCCAGCCCATTCGTCATTGCATAGCGGGCAGCCCTTGCAGCCCATCATCGCCCAGCAGCAGCCCCGCACGTGCAGCCTGTCCGTCCGCGGGTCAGCCGGGCCGCGTGAGTTGCTCCCGAGCTGAGCCCTATTTATTTTATTATATTTAGGCCTATGGATTGTGATAATTATTATGCTTGTTATGTTCTCATTAGCTAGCTCAGGATCGGTCGCAGCTTAGGATTCTTGTGTGTAGTTTCCTTCCGACCAGGTAAGGGTTTCTTACTGAGGTTGTGTGGACACTGCGAATAATTGATAGCATGCCATATCTTGTGATTGTATGAAATTCTAGTGGATAGGTGTAACGACCTGACCCGAAAGGGGTTCTAAAGTAGGTCGTTACCTCAATGCATGCATACAAATCTACAGAAAATTTGCAAAATGGTGTTCGGATTCTAAGTAAAAACTAAAACATAAAACATCCATTTAAAAGTCAACATAATTTCCTGAAACTTGTCCCTGTTTCCAAGCACCTGTTTCAAGACAAATACATTTCCAAAACTTACTCTGATCAGAACTTTATTTAAAACATACAAGCTTTACAATAGTTACAACAATGCTAGAATCCAGAAATACATTCAGAAAACACCCTAGGGCTCCGTGCCCAACAACATGCATTCAGAGGACTTTTAAAACATAAACATAAACACAAGACTCAGAGTTGAACAACGGGTTTTCCATGATCACAGCTCTTCCTCCAGCCATCCTGTCTCGCACCATGGTTACCTGTGGAAAAACCACAAAAATAAGGGTGAGTAACGAATTACTTAGTAAGAATCCCCAACCGGGGTACAATACGATATAATCAGTCATCTAGTACCCAAGCATGCTAGCAAACAGCTACCAACACAGATCATAGCTCAAAGAGCTCACAAGGAAAGATCTGGAATAATCGGAAATCTCCTACTTCCGGCCTAATGATTGGTTATCCTAACCAATCCTGGGACATCACCGAGGTATCTTTCACTCGGGGGATTGTTCACCTCAAAAACTGATCGCAAGGATGTCTTCAAGGGCCTCTTTGCCCTTGCTAATCTGGACTTATGGGAGCGTACCCGAAGTCTGGCTCTAACGAAAAGGAATGGTGTACTCACGAACATTAGCCAGGGGGAGCTCTCCCAACCGGCGACTAACGCGTGTGCGCGCACACCGCATGCTGCTGCAACCGGCGTAAATGCGGGGGCATAAGGGCAAACTACGCGGGCCAGGTACGCATGCCTATGACTCAGAAGCGGTGTCACTGATCACAGGAGCGCGAGGACCTCGGCTCTCATCTCGTGCGGCTGAGCCACCCGACACGAAGCTAAGAACCGCCAAGGTAGGCTTACACCGTTGGCAGGGTTCCGCTCTAGCAGGCTACAAACTAGGCATACGCCAATGAGGTAGCTAATTCTCATTGGCTGCTGGGAGGGGGGAGAAAAAGCAATGTATGTTATGCTTTGCTCTATTTCCTACCAGTGGAGACAAAGTACGTTATGTCCGCTCTCAACCCCTGAAGCAATATACGTTATGCTTCGCTTTACTCTCGACCGGTGGGGACAAAGTACATTATGTCCGCTCTCAGCCTCTGAATGATGACAAACCCTACAACTCTATCTAAGAGTACAGAGTAAAATGATTCCTGGCTAGCAAGCAATGACCGACATCAATCACATTTACCTAGCATGATACTACGAACTTAAGCAGGAATCATAAGCATGCTGGTAGAACAAACCTAGCATGGCACTAACATGTAAAATCAGGCAAACATGCTAGCAAGAAATCAATCAAAGCTGCTCTATTACTATCATGCTCATAACAGTCAGCAAACATACAAGGCATATCATGAAAATATCGCGGGGCCCACACAACTCCAGAAGAAATCCTTACACCGGGAAGGCAACAACACACAATAAAACTAACTGCGATCGAACCCGAGCAACCTATAGCGAGCCAAACAAACACATCAATAATCATAAAACAATCCTAAATATAATAAAATAAATAGGGCTCGGCTCGGGAGCAACTCACGAGGCACGATCGACTTCGCGAACGAAGCGTGCGCTGACAGCGAGGCATTTGGGCTGGCGCTGAGGGGCGCAAATGGGCGCAGGGTCGGGCGCAAGTTTCGGGCGACGACCGCTCGCGACGGAGTCTTGGGGCGACGACACTAGGCGCGCGGGCGCTAGTTCGGTTAGGCGATGGCGCGCGATGCGACAGCTACAGGGCACGCGCCCGAGGACCAGCGACTCAGCAAGCTACAGGGCGCACGGGCTAACACGGCGAGCTACAGGGACGAGGGCGCGCGACACGGCACAGTGCAGGGCAGCGTCGCGGGGCCTGGGCGACACTGTGCGACGCGGCTGGGCTGGGCTCGAGCTTGGGCAACGCTGGCACTGCACGGGCTAAGGGCTCGGGTTGGCGACCTGGGCGAGCAGGGCTCGGGCTGGGGCTTGGCTCGGGCTAGCTGGGTTGGGCGAGTTGGGGGGATGGCTCGGGCTAGGTTGGTGGATCGGGGAGAGAGAGAGAGAGAAAAAAAGGGGATTTTGAAAAGAAAAGGGAAAATAAAAGAAAAATGGGAAAAAAGGGAATAAATGGGATTTTTATTCCATTTTCCATCCTTATCCATTTTTAAAAACCCTTAAAATCCTTAAAATCCCATTTCCCGGCTTCCTCCTTCGAGACCCGACTGAAGCGACCTTTTCCAATAAATAAAACTCACTTAAATCCAACTCCCAAATCAACACTAAGGGCCCGGGCTCGAATCCCAAAGGAAGCACTCAACCAACCATCACTTTGCCAAAGCCCAAACCACAACCGAGCTTCCAACCGACTAGCCCAAACATCTCGGGACTCGCAGCCAACAACAAACAAGCTTCGACAAAGGCAGGAGCTACCTCGAAGCCCTGAAAATCCACAAATCCTGCCCGGGGAGCCAAAAGACCAAAATACCCCCAAGGGTCAAAACCGCTCTAAGACCCAACCAAACAACCGAATCTTGACCCGAAGGCACCTCGAAAACTGGAATAGGAAACTGGGCTATTACAATACTCCCTCCTTTTAAGACTTTCGTCCTCGAAAGTCCTAAGACGAAACAGCTCCAGGAAAACTCCACTGAATCCAAACCAACCGAACTTCTCGGCTAACACAACACCAACCTTCTTCGAAAACCAAGCCCGCTTGGGTTCTCAAAACTCAAAGGCACTATGCCATCCAGGCTGCCACAAACCATCTCAACCAAGATTGGGCATACACTGAACTCCAAAGGGAAACAGACGGCAAACCACATCCTCAACTCGCACCGACTCTCAAACGGTGCTACTCTCAGCAAACTCGAGGACTAGCCACAAGCTCTAAAACTCTACACCACGCTCTGGCAAAACTCCTCTGGAAGCTCACAGCTGCTAACAAGCAGCCTCAACCCTACAACAAGCTGGCCAAACAACTGAACCTTCCATGTTCCAGAAAACTAAACGGCCTACTCTTACTTCACAAGAGACCAGTGAACCTCAAATCTTGCCTACAGCCTTAACGAGATCCAATCGAATCACCAACTGGCGACTGATCCAAAAGGCAAATTTCTCCAACTAGAACACGACCACAACACTTAAGCAACCATCTTAAGGAGAAATCGCCGAACCAAAGGCAAAGGGCACCATCCTGGCACACTAGACGGCTAACAACACTCACACCAGTTGAAACTTCAACTACGGCCACCTCTAAAAGACAAGGGCCAAGCACAGGCTCCATTCGGCCAAACCAACAAACTAGAGCTCCTCATCGGCCGAACGCAAACTTTCCAACAACTGGCCTAAGAAAACACTGCCAGGCAGGGAAACCACCAACGTTCCTCTCAAGGAAAACTCGGGCTGCAAGGACTAAACCATCACGCAGCTTTCTGCGGCACAACATCTTGAGGAAAACAGCTCAACAGCTTACCAAACAATGCCATGGCACCTCTGTGCCAACTCACTCTAACGAGGTTCCGCTAACGCCAACTGCGAACGCACAACAACAAGAAGCAAAGCCCGAGAAGGGCTTGCTCAGCAGAACTCAGCCCAATACTTATAACGAGCAAAGCTCGCCTCTAAGCTACCACTCAACTCTTAAGATCCAACTGGCTACTCAAAGGACTTCTTCCTTTTAACTTAAGCCTAACTCAACTTCCAACCAGAAGCTCCACTCCCGAAACCTTGCAAGGAAAACGGATAACGACAACCTCAAAGCTTACGGATCCTGATCCACACAAATCCGTAAGACTACCTCAGAAGCTAACACTCGAGGCTGGCATCCAAGGAGCAACTCAACCACCACCGAGACAAGGGGGAAAGGGGAATCTTCAATCCCCCAAAGAACCAACAACTTGCCAGAAACAACTCAACTCTTACTAGCTGGCCTCCGCCCTTGCGGGGACAAACAACTTTGCTTGCTAACAACACAAAGCAGGGACCCTCTCGCTGGGCTGACCACTGCGCTACCCTGATCAACTACAGAACTTAGGAGCTAAGTTGACTCCTGCAAAACGGGAAACGATTTCCCCAGCAAGCAAACTCTAAAGGGCAGCGAACATCACACACGCTCGCTGACTTGCTCAAACCCAAGGCAACAGCAACCAACTCTCTTGGAAGCAACACCCAAGGGAAAACTCAACCAATCGGACCACCAATCTGGAACTAACAGAACTTACTCAACTGCCGAGGGAGGGGTCAACTCCCAAAACTACCCGGCTAGGAACAAGCTCTTAGGGCAACGCCCTTCAGCTAGAACCGAACTAGCTCTCGAAACAACAAGAGGACCAAACCTTGGCCAAACACTCACAAGAGGCATAACAACCCTTACTGCAGCCTCTAGAACACCATCCAAGAGTCCACCTAGCTGGACAAACAACTGCTTCCAAGGAGCCAACAAATTTTTCCCTCTTGCTAGCACCTCTACCATCAACTCAAGACTACGGGAGTAACCTGACAACTACCGAAGGAACGGCTCTTACAAGCAGACAACAGAAGGACAAAGAGCTCCACATACGCTCACTGTCTTGCTCCACTAGAGCAACAACATCTAAATCTCACGGGGCAACAACAGGGGTCCACCTCAGACTGAACCTCCAAATGCCAAATGGGGCAACTCTCAACATCCTGGAAACAGGAAAGCCACCAACAGGGCATGAACCACTCGCCCCACGAGCAAAACTAACCTCTAGCAGCTCCAATCCACACCTTGGTCAACACCAAGCATCAATATGCCACCACAAGCATCCACATAAGCGCAGCCATAACTAACTCCTCTCTTGGAGTGGCACTCCAAGGCAAAGCACCTCCACCCTCTCACTAGGGGAAAACCAACAACTGGGCCACTTGTGGCCTACGGGAGTCTAAGCTCTGCCTCCCTCTGGAACGATGTCCCAGGGGCATCCGAATCTATCTGGATACCTCAACAAGCTGCTATCAAACTGCTCGCACTGCGGAAAGTTGGCATGATGGCGCTCTAAGCCCAAACCAACAACGAGTCAGAACCTGCTAGTCTCCGCACCACAACTCTACACAAGGCAAACACTAGATGAAAAGTATTGTAAATTCTTAACCTTTTTCTTTAAAGCGGTAAACTTAGGCGTACCTGATGACTGTCGGAGTGCTGATGATCATGGAAAAATGACCTACAACAAAAGGCCAGTCTACCGAATCTATGACTCTGAGCTCTGATACCAACTTGTAACGACCTGACCCGAAAGGGGTTCTAAAGTAGGCTGTTACCTCAAAGCATGCATACAAATCTACAGAAAATTTGCAAACTGGTGTTCGGATTCTAAGTAAAAACTAAAACATAAAACATCCATTTAAAAGTCAACATAATTTCCTGAAACTTGTCCCTGTTTCCAAGCACCTGTTTCAAGACAAATACATTTCCAAAACTTACTCTGATCAGAGCTTTATTTAAAACATACAAGCTTTACAATAGTTACAACAATGCTAGAATCCGGAAATACATTCAGAAAACACCCTAGGGCTCCGTGCCCAACTACATGCATTCAGAGGACTTTTAAAACATAAACATAAACACGAGACTCAGAGTTGAACAACGGGTTTTCCATGATCATAGCTCCTCCTTCAACCATCTTTTCTCGCACCATGGTTACCTGTGGAAAAACCACAAAAATAAGGGTGAGTAACGAATTACTCAGTAAGAATCCCCAACCGGGGTACAATACGATATAATCAGTCATCTAGTACCCAAGCATGCAAGCAAACAGCTACCAACACAGATCATAGCTTAACGAGCTCACAAGGAAAGATCTGGAATCATCGGAAGTCTCCTACTTCAGGCCTAATGATTGGTTATCCTAACCAATCATGGGACATCACCGAGGTATGTTTCACTCGGGGGATTGTTCAGCACAAAAACTGATCCCAAGGATGTCTTCAAGGGCCTCTTTGCTCTTGCTAATCTGGACTTATGGGAGAGTACCCGAAGTCTGGCTCTAACGGAAAGGAATGGTGTACTCACGAACATTAGCCCGGGGGAGCTCTCCCAACCGGCGACTAACGCGTGTGCGCGCACACTGCTGCTGCAACCGGCGTAAATGCGGGGGGCTAAGGGCAAACTACGCGAGCCAGGTACGCATGCCTATGACTCGGAAGCGTTGTCACTGATCACAGTAGCGCGAGGCCCTCGGCGCTCATCTCTGTGCAGCCTGAGCCACCGACCTGAAGCTAAGAACCGGCCAAGGTAGGCTTACACCGTTGGCAGGGTTTCGCTCTAGCAGGCTACAAACTAGGCATACGCCAATGAGGTAGCTAATTCTCATTGGCTGCCGGGAGGGGGGAGAAAAAGCAATGTATGTTATGCTTTGCTCTATTTCCGACCGTGGGGACAAAGTACGTTATGTCCGCTCTCAACCCCTGAAGCAATATACGTTATGCTTCGCTTTACTCCCGACCAGTGGGGACAAAGTACGTTATGTCCGCTCTCAGCCTCTGGATGATGACAAACCCTACAACTCTATCTAAGAGTACAGAGTAAAATGATTCCTGGCTAGCAAGCAATGACCGACATCAATCACATTTACCTAGCATGATACTACGAACTTAAGCAGGAATCATAAGCATGCTGGTAGAACAAACCTAGCATGGCACTAACATGTAAAATCCGGCAAACATGCTAGCAAGAAATCAATCAAAGCTGCTCTATTACTATCATTCTCATAACAGTCAGCAAACATACAAGGCATATCATGAAAATATCGTAGGGCCCACACAACTCCGGTAAGAAATCCTTACCTGGTCGGAAGGCAACAACACACAATAAAACTAACTGCGATCGAACCCGAGAAACCTATAGCGAGCCAAACAAACACATCAATAATCATAAAACAAGCCTAAATATAATAAAATAAATAGGGCTCGGCTCGGGAACAACTCACGAGGAGCGGCTGACACGCGAACGAGCCGGCTGCACGGGCGAGGCAGCTGCTGGGCGCTGAGGGGCACAAATGGGCGCAGGGGCTAGACGCTGAGCTGCGCGTGGAAGGGCGCTGGGACGACACTGGGCGCGCAGGCGCGGGCTCGAGCTCGGCGGGGCGATGGCGAGCGGCGCGGCTCGGCACAGGGAACGTCGCGCGGGGCGACGCGACGAGACGGCTCCAGGGCACGCGCGCGGGGAGCAGCGACTCGGCAATCTACAGAGCGCACGGGCAGGCACGACGAGCTACAGGGATGAAGGCGCGAGACACGGCACAGTGCAGGGCAGCGTCGCGGGGCCTGGGCGACAATATGAGACGCGGCTGGGGTGGGCTCGGGCTTGGGCGACGCTGGCACTGCACGGGCTAGGGGCTCGGGCTGTCGACCTGGGCGAGCAAGGCTCGGGCTGGGACTTGGCTCAGGCTAGCTTGGTTGGGCGAGCTGGGGGGCTGGCTTGGGTTAGGTTGGGGGCTCGGGAGAGAGAGAGAGAGAGAGAGAGAGAGAGAGAGAGAGAGAGAGAGAGAAAGGGGATTTTGAAAAGAAAAGGGAAAATAAAAGAAAAATGGGAAAAAAGGGAATAAATGAGATTTTTATTCCATTTTCCATCCTTATCCATTTTTAAAAACCCTTAAAATCCTTAAAATCCCATTTCCCGGCTTCTGCCTTCGAGACCCGACTGAAGCGACCTTTTTCAATAAATAAAACTCACTTAAATCCAACTCCCAAATCAACACTAAGGGCCCGGGCTCGAATCCCAAAGGAAGCACTCAACCAACTATCACTTTGCCAAAGCCCAAACCACAACCGAGCTTCCAACCGACTAGCCCAAACATCTCGAGACTCGCAGCCAACAACAAACAAGCCTCAACAAAGGCAGGAGCTACCTCAAAGCCCTGAAAATCCACAAATCCTGCCCGGGGAGCCAAAAGACCAAAATACCCCCAAGTGTCAAAACCGCTCTAAGACCCAACCAAACAACCGAATCTTGACCCGAAGGCACCTCGAAAACTGGAATAGGAAACTGGGCTGTTACAATAGGTTACATGTTTTCTCTTGCTTCCAGGTTTGTGTTGTTCTGGTGTTTCTGTTATATTAGTTACAGGCTAGGGTCTTTTATCTTGGCATATTCTTGTTCCTGTTATATTATGATAGTTCCATGATAGTGCTAGGCAGGTGATCCATAATGCAGGTAAGTCCCCGATGGGCACTGCACTGTTCCCTTGTGTGTAAGCCCCCGATGGGCATCATAAGGCTGCTAGAGAGTGTAAGACCCCGATGGGCATCGCAGTGATCCTAGCTGAAGTAAGACCCCGATGGGCATCCTAGATGTGTAAGACCCCGTTGGGCAGCATTGATAGCTAGAGGTGTAAGACCCCGATGGGCATCCGTATGTGTAAGACCCCGATGGGCATCATTTTTTTTAGGTGTAAGACCCCGATGGGCATCTTTGTGATCCTAGCTGGAGTAAGACCCCGATGGGCATCCTAGATGTGTAAGACCCCGTTGAGCAGCATTGATAGCTAGAGGTGTAAGACCCCGATGGGCATCCGTAGGTGTAAGACCCCGATGGGCATCCGTATGTGTAAGACCCTGATGGGCATCATTGTTTAGAGGTGTAAGACCCCGATGGGCATCCTTGTGTGTAAGGACCCGATGGGCATCATTGTGTCATTGAATCCTAGGTTGTGTAAGGCCCCGATGGGCATCCAGGGGTAGAACCTAGGATAGGCTGTAGTTGAAAGCCCTTGATAGGCTAGCTCTAGTGTTAGCACATAGCCTAAACCAACCGCTTTGCTCTAAGTCATTGTATGGTTGCATGTCGGTGTGCAAAATGAGATGTTTTCGTATTGTACCCCGGTTGGGGATTCTTACTGAGTAATTCGTTACTCACCCTTATTTTGTGGTTTTCCATAGGTAACCAAGGTGCGAGACAGGATGGCTGAAGGAGGAGCTGTGATCATGGAAACCAGCTGTCGAACTCTGAATTTTATCTATGATTCTTTATGTCTTATTTTTCCTCTGAATGCATGTAGTTGGGCAAGGAGCCTTAGGTTGTTTTCTGAATGCTTTTTCGGATTCTAACACTATTGTAATTGTTGGATGTTTTGAATGTTTTAAATAAATCTCTGATCAGAGTAAGTTTTGGAAATGTATTTTTCTTGGAACAGGTGCTTGGAAACAGGGACGGGTTTCAGGAAATTATGTTGACTTTTAAATGGATGTTTTATGTTTTAGTTTTTTTTCTTAGAATCTGAAATACCATTTATGCATTTTGACTCTAGTTTTGAATGCATGCATTGAGGTAAAGACCTATTTTAGGACCCCATTCGGGTCGGGTCTTAACATAAACTGTTTGGGATTTTCGAATGATTTGAATAAATCTCTGATCAGAGTATGTTTTAAACTGCTTTTAGCTTGGAACAGGTGCTTGGAAACAGGGATAGGTTCCAGGACATTTTACATTTGATTTATGAATGGATGTTTACAAGTTTTTAGTTTTCTTTCAGAATCTGGTGTAACGGCCTAGTTTTCTATTTCGGTTTCCCAGGTGTTTCCGGTTCATTATTCGGATGTTCGGATGGGTCGTTAGTGCTATTTTAACCCTTAGGGGCATTTTGGTCTTTTTGCCCCCGGTCAGGGTTTTGTGGATTTTGAGGACTTCAAGGTCACTCCTGCCTTTATCGAGGCTTGATTGTTGTTGGTTGCAGAACCCAAGAAGTTCGGGCTAGTTGTTTGGAAGTTTGGAGGTGTTTTGGTAATTAGCAAAATTATTGTTAATTAGAGTGCTTCCTTTGGGAATTGAACCCTTGACCTAACGGTGATTAGGAGGCTTGATTTAAATGGGTTTTATTAAATGGAAAAGAATGCGTCAGCTAGGACTCGAAGGAGGAAAGCCTTGGGAAGGGATTTTGGACCACCCAAAGCCTATTTAATTTAGGAAAAAGGAAAAGAAAAGAAAAAAAAACCCTTATTCTTTCACCCACTCTCTCTCTCTCTCTCTCTCTCTCTCCTTGCTGACCTCACCAAGAAACCCAACCGAGCCACACCGAGCTGCACCGAGCCACCAGCACCAGCAGTAGCTGCCCTGCCTGTCGCAGAGCCGGCCGAGCAGCCCAGACGCTCCAGCACAGCCCCTTCCTCTCGCACAGCCAGCCGAGCAGCCCAGACGCCCCAGCACAGCCCCTGCATCGCGCCCAGACATCTCGCCAGCCTGCTCGTGTCGCGCCCGCGCGCCTTGTTCGTGTCGTCGTGCCCCGCCAGTCCCTACCGCGTCAGCGCGCCTAACAACGCCCAGTCTGCTGGCCCCAGCTGCACGTCCTTCCTGCCCACTTGCCGCCGAGAGCCTATTTTGCCGAGATAGATGGGACCGAGACCTAGTGCCTTCTCGGTTGGTAATTCTCGAGCCTCCACTCTTTTGGACCTTAAGATGTTAGTTGTTGGTTGCTTAATTAGGATGATTTTTATTGTTTGCTTAGGTTGCTCGGGTTCATTTAGAAGCTCGAGGGTTGCTTGTTGGTTGAGGTAGTTAGTTCTGCTTGTTTCCAGGTAAGGATTTCTTACCGATGGGCATCCTAGGTGTGTAAGTCCCCGATGGGCATCACTGAGTTGGAGGTGTAAGACCCCGATGGGCATCCTAGGTGTGTAAGTCCCCGATGGGCATCACTGAGTTAGAGGTGCAAGACCCCGATGGGCATCCTAGGTGTGTAAGTCCCCGATGGGCATCACTGAGTTGGAGGTGTAAGACCCCGATGGGCATCCTAGGTGTGTAAGTCCCCGATGGGCATCACTGAGTTGGAGGTGTAAGAACCCGATGGGCATCCTAGGTGTGTAAATCCCCGATGGGCATCACTGAGTTAGAGGTGTAAGACCCCGATGGGCATCCTAGATGTGTAAGACCCCGTTGAGCAGCATTGATAGCTAGAGGTGTAAGACCCCGATGGGCATCCTAGATGTGTAATTTCCCGATGGGCATCACTGATTTGGAGGTATAAGACCCTGATGGGCATCCTAGGTGTGTAAGTCCCCGATAGGCATCACTGAGTCTGGAGGTGTAAGACCCTGATGGGCATCCAAGGTGTGTAAGTCCCCGATGGGCATCACTGAGTCTGGAGGTGTAAGACCCTGATGGGCAACCTAGGTGTATAAGTCCTCGATGGGCATCACTGAGTCCTAGGTTGTGTAAGACCCCGAAGGGCATCCAGGTGTAGAACCTAGGATAGGCTGCAGATGTAAGCCGTGAATAGGCAATTCCTAGTTCGGCATGTAGTCTGAGCCAACCTGAGGTTTCTGAGCTCGTTTTTTGTTTGCATGTATACTAGGGTGCTAGATGACTGATGTATAGTATTGTACCCCGGATGGGGATTCTTACTAAGTATGTTTATACTCACCCTTATTTCTGTGACAAACCCGACCCAAAACATGGTCCTAAACCGGGGTTCTCACTCAGCATGCAAGTTAAATATGATAACAAGCGGTTTAGTGCTCATATTTAAAAACCTTTCAAAACATATGAGAAGGGGGAACCCTTAAAATATAACCAACAGTTTTCATTTAAACAATCCAACGAAGTAAAACAACCTGGCCAGTATTTATAAAACATACAATACAATTTAAACAACTTTTTAAACAATGTTCCCCTAGGACTCCTGTCCATCTACATGCTGAATAAACAATGCAATAATAAAAGACAGAGTGTCGGCGGCTCCCCATGGTTAATCAGCTCCCTCCGCTAGCCATCCTGGTGTTGTCCCAAGTTACCTGAAAGATAAATAAGGGTGAGTATAAACATACTGACCAATCCTAGGACATCACCGAGGTATCTGTCACTTTGGGGGAATACACTGATCCCTAGAATGTCCTCAAGGGCCTCCTTGCCCTTGCACTAAACTGGACTTACGGGAAAGTACCCGAAGTCAGGCTCTAACGGAAGGAATGGTGTACTCACGAACATTAGCCCGGGGGAGCTCTCCGAACCGGCAACTAACGCGTGTGCGCGCACACCGCATGCTCTCTGCAACCGGCGTAAATGCGGGGGCCTAAGGGCAAACTACGCGGGCCAGGTACGCATGCCTATGACTCGGAAGCGGTGTCACTGATCACAGTAGCGCGAGGCCCTCGGCGCTCATCTGTGCAGCCTGATCCACCGACCTGAAGCTAAGAACCGGCCAAGGTAGGCTTACACCGTTGGCAGGGTTCCGCTCTAGCAGGCTACAAACTAGGCATACGCCAATGAGGTAGCTAAGTCTCATTGGCTACCGGGAGGGGGGAGAAAAAGCAATGTATGTTATGCTTTGCTCTATATCTGACCACTGGGGACAAAGTACGTTATGTCCGCTCTCAACCCCTGAAGCAACGCTTCGCTTTACTCCCGACCGGTGGGGACAAAGTACTTTATGTCCGCTCTCAGCCTCTGGATGATGACAAACCCTACAACTCTATCTAAGAGTACAGAGCAAAATCAATGATTCCTGGCTAGCAAGCAATGACCGACATAAATCACATTACCTAGCATGATACTACAACTTAAGCAGGAATCATAAGTGTAAAGACCCGACCCAAAAGGGGCTCTAAATGGGCCTTTACCCCAATGCATGTAGTGAAAATAAAAGACATTATGAAAAATACATTTCGGATCCCAAGTAAAAACAGAAACATTCAACAACCAAAACATACATTTCTAAAAGCATACTCTGATCAGAGATTTATTTAAACCATTAAAACAATCCAAAAGTACAAATATGCTGGAATCCATAAAACGTAAGAAAACATCCTGGGGCTCTGTGCCCGTCTACATGCATTCAGGGGAAATAACAAAAAGTGAAGAGTCATGATAAAATAAAATAGTCAGAGATGACAGCAGGATTCCATGATCACAGCTCCTCCTTCAGCCATCCTGTCTCCCGCCTTGATTACCTGTGGAAAGCCACAGAATAAGGGTGAGTAACGAATTACCCAGTAAGAATCCCCAACCGGGGTACAATACGATATACAAGATCATCTAGAAGAATGTATGCAAGCTATGAGTACAAACACAGAGCGGAGCACATAGCTAAGTCCACACTTGGACCTCGGATGCCAACTCAGGGTCTTAGTCCGGAAATACCACAACACACTAAACGCGCTATACGGGAACAAGTCCCGGCCTCACCTGTCTCATCGTCGATCACGAAAGGTGCACTGGCTCAAGATCCCGAGGAGCTCTCGATCGGCGCTGTAATGAGCGTAAGCGCGCACCGCATGCTACCGCAAACTCGGGGGTGCCGGGTCTAGTGGCAAGCCGCCGAGTTGACCACCATGCCTAACTAAATCTCCGGATCGGTGTCACCGGACATAGGGTGTGAGACACGACACGTGAACTATGTCACTGTACCACCGCACCGAGACTAAGGAACCGGTCGTGGTAGGCTTACACCAGAAGCGGTCCTTGCCTAACAGTGGCAATCAAGGGCTACGGCCGAACACGCCGAGGACGTGCCGATCGCCGGACGAGGCAATGCCAAGTCATCATCCCGACCGTTGGGGCATTTAACGACCGCCACCCTCACCCAAGATTGCGGGGCGATCGTTAGGGTTAGCTAAACCCTAACGGGATCGGGACGGAGTACCATCTCGCACGTCGTCCCTGTCGGGGATGCAAGTTACGTTATGCATCCGCCCGGATGATGCTACCTACTTGAACTCTAAACCATAACAATAATAACAATTCATTCAATGCGGTCCAATACGTGCGCAATGATACAAGGAACCTAGCATAATACTACGAAGCAAGAACAGATATCGAACATGCGAATGGAACAACCTAGCATGGGCTAACATGAGAAACAATACAAGAGTTCATGCCATCAGAATTGAACAGAGCACCTAGGGCTAAACATGCTAATAATCATACACAGCATACAAAACAACAATCACAAATATACCGCAGGCCCACACAACTCCAGAAGAAATCCTTACCTTGGTGGGAGGCTTCTACACACAAATCCTAAGGCTGCGGAACAATCCCGAGCTAGCGAGCGGGAACCTAGCAAACCAACAATAATCAGCATCTAAAATGTCTAAACAACAATAGAACAAACAAGCTCGGCTCAAAGGGGAACTCACGCGCACGACGACACGAGCTTGGAGCCGCTGGGCAGCTGGGTGGGCGGGCGCTGCGCCTGGCACGGCAGACGGCAGCGGACGCCACGCGGGCGCTGCGCGGCCGCGGCGGCTGACAGCAGCGGCGCGCGCGCGGCGAGCGTCTGGGCGAAGGCGCGCTGGCGTGAGCGCGGCGATGCGCGACACGGCGAGCAGCTTCGGCAGGAGGCGCGCGGGCGAACGTCTCGGGCGGCGAAGGTGCGCGGGCGCTGGCGTCGCGACAGGCGCACGCAGACGCGCGGCTGGACGCGCGGCGGCTGGCGGCGAGACCTCTGGCGTGGCGAAGCGATCGGGCGAGGACGAACGGCGATCTGGGCTGCTTTATTCTTTGGCGCGATCCGGCTGCGGCGGTCCGGCCGGCTGGGACGACGCGCGGCGACAGTGGGCGATCTGTCTTCTTTGGACGAGCAGCAAGGTTGCTAGGCGGATCTCGGCGTCTGGCAGGGCTGGTTCGACAGATCTGGGCGTGCGAGCTGGGCTGGTTCGACAGATCTGGGCGTGCGAGCTGGGCTGGTTCGACAGATCTGGGCGTGCGAGCTGGTCGGCGATGATGGCTGCTCCTCTCGGCTGGCTGCAACCAACACAAACACACACACACTCTACATCTTACCTTGGCCAATCATCAAAACCAAATGAAGAGATGAAGAGGATGAAGACTTACCGGAATGATGATGATCGAACCCAAGGAGATGCAAGGGAAGAAGAATTCGGCAAGGCAATGGAGAGGGAGAGCTTGTGCGGCCAAGAGGAGTTTTGGAGAAGAAGATGGAATAACCTAATTCTATTTCATTTAACCAAATGCACCAAAACTCCAAAATCCAAGGTTAACTAAGATGTGATGCAGAAAGAGTAACAAGAGCACCTAATGGCTCAATTGGCACACATCTCTACAAGCTTCCCAGGAGACCCGGGTTCAAACCCACTGCAAAGACAAATTCCTTTATTTTTACTTTTGCATCAAACCTTGCTCAAACCAAACCACAAACCCCTCCAAAACCTACATAAAACCATCCAATAATTTTAGCAACCGAAAGGACACAAACGACCGACGGCCCGACCAAATTACCAATTTACCCCTAGGGCATACCGGAAGACCAGGAAGAAAAAACACGGGTCGTTACAATATTCCCTCCTTTTTATGACTTTCGTCCTCGAAAGTCCTTAAGACAGAAATAGCTCGGGGGTAATGCAATCTCATCTCGTCTTCCCGCTCCCAAGTGGCTTCCTCGTAACTCCCGACTCTTCCATGAACCTTTACTAAACGAATCTCGCGACACGCAACGTCTTGGTCTCAAAGGCAAGGATCCTCACCGCTTCTCCTCGAAGTTCAAATCCTCATTCACCGCAAAGGCTCAAAGTCCACAATGTGCGACGGGTCCAAGCACATACCGCCTCAACATCGATACATGAAAAACACTATGCAATCGCCTGTGATGTGACGGAGGAAGGGCTAACCGGTAAGCAACTCGCCAATCCTCTCTAGGATCTCAAATGGACCAACAAAGCGGGGACTCAACTTCCCACGCTTGCAAACCTCGTAGACACCTCGTGATCGGAGCAACCTTAAGGAACACATGCCGACCAACCTCAAACTCCAAATCTCGACGCCGAACATCGGCGTAACTCTTCTGCACGCTCGCCTGATTTTGTCAACATACGAGCTCTAATCTTCTCGTGACCTGCACCATTGGTCACTCGCAGTAACTCGGGACCCAAAACACGTCTATCACCAACCTCTTCCCGAACACGGGGACCGAGACAACGCTTACCATACAATGCCTCGAATGGAGCCATCTCGAATCGTCGATCGGTAATCTGTTGTTATAGGCAAACACCATCAAGTACATCTGAATCTTTGGTCCCTACCGCGGGAAATCCAACACACAAGCCCTCAACATATCCTCGAGAATCGATTCACTCTCTCACCGACCATCCGTCGAGGGTGAAAAGTCTGTCTTTGAAATTGCACTCGTGCCCAAACCCTTCTGGGCGCTCTCTAAACGAGAAGTGAACCGCGAGTCACGATCGGACACAATCCTCACCGGCACACCATGATAACGGATGATCTCGCTCCAAAAACAATCGCGCCCACTGTTCCCACGGTATAAGTGTCTCGTCCGGGAATGAAGTGTGCGCTCTTGGTCAAGCGGTCGACTATCACCCAAATGCGAGAGAACTTCCTGAGTCCTTGGCAACCCAGAGATAAAGTCCATGGAGATCTCTTCCCATTTCCACTGGGTACACTCGGCTGGTTGCAACAAACCGGTGGCCTCTGCGCTGGGTGCCTTCACTTGGCGACAAGTGAGACACCGGTGACAAACTCGCCACATCTCTCTTCATTCCCATCCACGGAAGGTGCGCTTAAGGTCTCGATACATCTTGGTACCCCGGGGTGCCAAGCAAAAGGGGAGGCTGTGGGCCTCGAGAGCAACTCGCTCGCAAACTCGCAATGTCCGGAACACACAACCGGCCTCTATAAGTCAACCCACCGTCTGGTGAATATACAAAGTCAAAGTCACCGTCGGCACTAACTCTGTCAACCAATCTCTTAAGTGCGGGGTCCCCAACTGGTCGTCTATAATCCGGCCGCTAATCGACGGGTGAGCAGTCAATCGAGCTACCACGGCGGTAACCTCACCCAACAACACTGCGCAACCTCGGCCCGCTCGAACTCTCTCTCCGCAAACCGGGTGGTGAACTCAACAACGCCGCAGAGTGCGGCGTCTTTCTACTCAAAGCATCGGCCACTACGTTGGCTTTACCCGGATGGTACAAAATCTCATGATCATAATCCTTTACCAACTCTAACCATCTCCTCTCGCCTCATATTCAACTCCTTCGAGTAAACAGATACTTGAGGCTCGGTGATCGGTAAACATCGAATCCGCTCACCATACGGTAATGCCTCCAAATCTTGATTGCAAACACCATCTGCGCCAACTCCATATCATGAGTCGGGTAATTCTGCTCATACGGCTTGGTGACGGGAAGCATAGGCAATGACCTTCCCGTCTTTGCATCAACACACAACCTAATCCAAACTTGGAAGCATCATCAGAGACCACGAAACCACTGTCCCCTCGGGATGCCAACAGTCTTTGAAGTCGATCGCGCATGAGTCCGCAAAGCTCTCATCACACTCTTTGTCCCAAACAAACTCGACACCCTTCCTCGTCCGACGAGTGAGGGGCGAGGCTAAAGCGAAAAGTCCTTGACGAACCGGCGGTAGTAACTCGCCAAACCAGAAAGTCGCGAATCTCGCAGAATGAAGTCGGCTTGGCCCATAAACTCACGGCCTCAATCTTCGCGGGGTCCACGGCTATACCATCTCTCGAAACCACGTGGCCTAGGAAGGCCACCGCTCCAACCAGAGAGTCACATTTGGAAAACTTCGCATAAAGTGGTTTTCCTCAAAGCCGCCAATACTCGCCTCAAATGCTCGCATGGTCTTCTTTAGACCTCGAATAAATCAGAATATCGTCAATGAACACGATGAAAGTTTGTCCAAAAATGATTTGAACACCCTATCCATCATGTCCATGAACGCGGTGGGGCATTGGTCAATCCAAACGACATGACCACAAACTCATAGTGACCATATCTAGACACGAAAAGTCGTCTTAGGAATGTCGGCATCCCACGATCCGCAATCGATGGTAACCGGATCTCAGATCTATCTTGGAGAACACAGAAGCTCCTCAAGCCGATCGAACAAATCATCGATACGGGGCAGCGGATACTTATTCTTCATTGTCACCTTATTAAGCTCGCGGTAATCAATACATAAGCGCATAGAACCATCCTTCTTTTTCACAAACAGAATCGGTGCTCCCCACGGGGACACACTCGGACGGATGAACCCTCGATCTAACATCTCCCGCAATCGAATCTTGGTTCCTTTAACTCGCTGGAGCCATACGATCACGGAGCCTTCGAGATAGGGAGGGTCCACGGCTCGAGCTCAATTGTGAAGTCAACCTCTCTCTTGGGGCAACCCCGTAACTCCTCAGAAACACGTCCGCAAACTCCTCGCACGACCGGTACACGATCAATAGACAGCGAGGGGGCTCTTCCTGCACAACTTGGCTAGATAGCCCCAAGCTCCATGAGCTAGCAAACGACGAGCTTTCACGGTGACACCATCGGCGGGCAAACTCCACCACGGACTCCACGAAACTTAAAGTGGGCCGACCTGGCGGCTGAACACTACTTCTTTCCGGTGGCGGTCAATCAACGCGTGGTTAGCGACTAACCACTCCATACCAAGAATCACATCAAAACCGCTCATAGGCGGAACTATGAGCGTAGCCACTAGCAACTCTCCGGATATCTCGATCCGGCCATCCCTAATCTTATCTCTAGCCAACATATCAACTCCCCGAAGGAGTTGCAACAGATAACTCGAAACCTAGAGGCTCTAGTCTTAACTTAGCATGCTCGGCCAAACAACACAGATACAAATGAATGCGTGGGGAACGAGAATCAAACAAGGCAAATGCGCGGTGATCTAAAACAAGAAGCGTACTCGCCACGCCGGCATCCGTGACGCTCGGCCTCTGACGGGTCGTAGCAAACACTCGACCCTGCTGCTGCGTTATCGAGCCGCCATAGCTGGCCGATCACAAAAACGGGCCATGTCCCCTCCCTACCACAACGGAAGCACAATCTAGGTCCAGCTAACAAGCTCCGGCGTGGACTTTCCCACAAGTAGCACAAGCGGAACCCGCCTGGGTCCTCCCTGCTGTGGGCTGGAAACGGACTGGAGCTCTCCGCAGATCTCTGTTCGAAGCGCCTTGGCGCGCGCTGGCGCCTCCCGAAAATCAAACTTCCTCTTCGCCCCCATTTCGCTGGGACAGATGGCTGAACAGAGCGGCAACAAACCGCTCAAAGCAAGATACTTCCCATTATAGATCGTGGCTAAGCTGGGGCAGCCCTAGCATAAGTGTCGTGGGCACGAGCCACGACATCCGGGAAACACCCCGCCTCAATCCGGATATGAACTTCCGAATCTTGGCTCGGGGTGGCAATCAACCGAGGAGCAAAATATCCATACTCGAGAACTTGCGCTCATAATCCTCAATGGAATCAGAACCTCGCCGTGTTCTCGGAAGAGCTCCACCATCTTCTCTTGAGCCTCATCACAGATGAACTTTACCTTGAACTCGGCCTTGAAGAACTCCCAAGTAGCGGGTGGAGACCCCGGTGGTCTCTCGCTCAAGGTGGACTCCCACCACCATCTCGCATTTGTGCCTCCTAGCACATGAGCCGCACACCTCGGCCTCTGAATATCGGGGCACACCATGATCGTGAAGGTGTACTCCAAATGGGCAATCCACTGATCGCCGCTAACGCATCACCGGTGGCATCGAACTTCTCAAAGCTTCCACTTCACAAAATCCTTCACCACCTACCCAATTCCTCGGCACCCTCCGCCATATCCGCCTCTGGGCTACTTGCTCTCGAGGAGCCTGGAGGAGCTACTCGAGCTCATTGAACCAATCGAGTCACCGCTCGATCTGGGCTCGGGACTCTTCCCGCTGCATACGCCAACAAGGCACAGGTCTACGCCCTCTCGGTCACTCAACATGTCGACCATAAAAGCCCTCATAGACTCAAAGCAAACTCGCTCCAGGAGCGATCTCACGGCGCTCATCGCCTCAACGCCCGCTCTAGGCGTAACAGAGGAGCTCTTTGGTGGAATGCCATCATGTTGTCACTTGGGACGATGTCCCTGCGAGATCGATCCGATCCCCGATACCTCGACCGCTCTCGAACCTCCTCTCCGGTGCGGGATCGCATGTTGGCGATCTACATCCAAACCAACAACGAATCAAAACTGCTGTCACCACTCCACAACACCAAACAAGGCATACACTAGATGATAGGTATCGTAAATTCTTAACCCTTTTCCTTTCTAAAACAATAAATCTAGGCGCACTGATGACCGCCTGAGTGCTTTGGTGATCATGGAAGGATGACCTACAACAAAGGTCAGTCACTGAATCTATGACTCGAGCTCGATACCAATCTGTAAAGACCGACCCAAAAGGGGCTCTAAATGGGCCTTTACCCCAATGCATGTAGTGAAAATAAAAGACATTATGAAAAATACATTTCGGATCCCAAGTAAAAACAGAAACATTCAACAACCAAAACATACATTTCTAAAAGCATACTCGATCAGAGATTTATTTAAACCATTAAAACAATCCAAAAGTACAAATATGCTGGAATCCATAAAACGTAAGAAAACATCCCGGGCTCTGTGCCCGTCTACATGCATTCGTGGGAAATAAACAAAAGTGAAGAGTCATGATAAAATAAAATAGTCGAGAGATGACAAAGCAGGATTCCATGATCACGGCTCCTCCTTGACCATCCTGCTCTCGCCTTGATTACCCGTGGAAAGCCACAGAATAAGGGTGAGTAACGAATTACCAGTAAGAATCCCCAACCGGGGGTACAATACGATATACAAGATCATCTAGAAGAATGTATGCAAGCTATGAGTACAAACACGAGCGGAGCACATAGCTAAGTCCACACTTGGACCTCGGATGCCAACTCGTGGTCTTAGTCCGGAAATACCACAACACACTAAACGCGCTTATACGGAACAAGTCCCGGCCTCGGCACATCTCGTCGATCACGAAAGGTGCACTCGCTCAAGATCCCGAGGAGCTCTCGGTGCGGCGCTGTAATGAGCGTAAGCGCGCACCGCATGCTCGCAAACTCGGGGTGCCGGGTCTAGTGGCAAGTCGCCCGTGTTCGATCACCATGCCTAACTAAATCTCCGGATCGGTGTCACCGACATAGGGGTGTGAGACTGGACACGTGAACTATGTCGGCTGTACCACCGCACTGAGGCTAAGGAATCGGTCGTGGTAGGCTTACACCAGAAGCGGTCCTTGCCCTAACAGTGGCAATCAAGGGCTACGGCCGAACACGCCGAGGACGTGCCGATCGCGGGGACGAGGTAATGCCAAGTCATCATCCCGACCGTTGGGGCATTTAATGATCGCCACCCTCACCCAAGATTGTAGGGCCACCGTTAGGGTTAGCTAAACCCTAACGGGATCAGGGACGGAGTACCATCTCGTACGTCCCTGTCGGGGATGCAAGTTACGTTATGCATCCGGCCCGGATGATGCTACCTACTTGAACTCTAAACCATAACAATAATAACAATTCATTCAATGCAGTCCAATACGTGCTCAACAGATACAAGGAACCTAGCATAATACTACGAAGCAAGAACAGATATCGAACATGCCAGAATGGAACAACCTAGCATGGGCTAACATGAGAAACAATACAAGAGTTCATGCCAATGGAATTGAAACAGAGCACCTAGGGCTAAACATGCTAATAATCATACAGGCATACAAAACAACAATCACAAATATACCGCAGGGCCCACACAACTCCGGTAAGAAATCCTTACCTTGGTCGGGAGGCTTCTACACACAAATCCTAAGCTGCGGAACAATCCCGAGCTAGCGAGCGGGAACCTAGCAAACCAACAATAATCAGCATCTAAAATGTCTAAACAACAATAGAACAGCAAGCTCGGCTCGGGGAACTCACGCGCACGACGACACGAGCTTGGAGCCGCCGCAGCAAGGCTGGCTGGGCGCTGCTGCCGCTACACGCACGCAGACGGCAGGACGCTGCTAGCCTGGCCGCGCGCCGCACGCAACTGACGGCGAGGGACGCGCGCGCGGCGAGCGCTCTGGGCGAAGGCGCGCGGCGCCGCGCGCGCGATGCGGACACGGCGAGCGGCTCGGCAGGGAGCGCGCGTGCGGCGAACGTCGGGCGAAGAAGGCGCGTGGCGCTGGGCGCGGCGCAGCGACGCAGACGCGGCTGACGCGCTGGGCGCGCTGGCGCGGACCTCTGGCGGCGCGAGCGACGGGCGAGGACGAACGACGATCCGGGCTGCCGTTGCTTGGCTCGATCCGGCGTCGCGGTCGACCCGGCCATTGGACGCGGCGACGGCGTGGGCGATCTGTCTGGCTTTGGACGAACGGCAAGGCTGCTAGGCGGATCTGGCGTGCGGCAGGGCTGGTTCGACAGATCTGGGCGTGCGAGCTGGGCTGGTTCGACAGATCTGGGCGTGCGAGCTGGGCTGGTTCGACAGATCTGGGCGTGCGAGCTGGTCGGCGATGATGGCTGCTCCTCTCGGCTGGCTGCAACCAACACAAACACACACACACTCTACATCTTACCTTGGCCAAGATCAAAACCAAATGAGGAGATGAAGAGGATGAAGACTTACCCGGAATGATGATGATCGAACCCAAGGAGATGCAAGGGAAGAAGAATTCGGCAAGGCAATGGAGAGGGAGAGCTTGTGCGGCCAAGAGGAGTTTTGGAGAAGAAGATGGAATAACCTAATTCTATTTCATTTAACCAAATGCACCAAAACTCCAAAATCCAAGGTTAACTAAGATGTGATGCAGAAAGAGTAACAAGAGCACCTAATGGCTCAATTGGCACACATCTCTACAAGCTTCCCAGGAGACCCGGGTTCAAACCCATTGCAAAGACAAATTCCTTTATTTTTACTTTTGCATCAAACCTTGCTCAAACGAAACCACAAACCCCTCCAAAAACCTACATAAAACCATCCAATAATTTTAGCAACTGGAAAGTACACAAACGACCCTGACGGCCCGACCAAATTACCAATTTACCCCTAGGGCATACCTGGAAGACCGGGAAGAAAAACCTGGGTCGTTACAATAAGCATGTTGGCAGAACAAACCTAGCATGGCACTAACATGTAAAATCAGGCAAACATGCTAGCAAGAAATCAATCAAACTCCTCTATCTCTAACATGCTCATAACAGTCAGCAAACAAGCAAGGCATATCGAGATATATCGCAGGGTCCAGACAACCACGGTAAGAAATCCTTACCTGGAACAAGCAAGAAACAATAATAATAAATCACAAATCAACGAACGACCCTTGAGCCTCTAATCGATCCCGAACAGCCTGAACATTAAACAAAACAGCCAAATCAAATACATAAAATAGCCCAAATAAATCAATAACCAGCAGCCAACAAATCAGGGCCCAACGAAGAAAAGACTCGGGAAATACCATCCGAGAAGCCACAAGGCTCGGGCCAACCAGCACACAGAGGACGGGGGCAGGGCAGGCGCTGGGGCGCAGGGCACGGGTGCAGACGCAGGCACGGGCGCGCTGGGCGCTTGAGTGAGCATAGCAGCGGCGAAGCGGGCTGAGGCGAGGCGAGCGAGGCGGCATGCGCGGCTCAAGACAGAGGACGGCGCGCGGGCGCGAGCTCGGCAAGCACAGGGATGCGCGAGGGGCGACGAGGTACCTAGAGCTCGGGCACGAGCGACACGAGCTATAGGACACTCGGGATGGCACGGCACGACACGGCACGAGGCTGGGCGACGCGGACCAGGGCGAGCTGGCTCGGGGACGGCCTGGGCGAGGCAGATCTGGGCGACGTGGGCTTGGGAGAGCAGGGGGCTCGGGCGCGACGCGCGACCGCGGCGAAATGCGGCTGGGTTGGGCGACCAGGCGAGCTCGGGCGGCCGGGGGCTCTGGTCAAGGCGGCAGGTGGGCGAGTGGGCTCGCTTCGGCAGGAGGTGAGGGGCCAAGGGGGCTCGGGTTGGAGGAGAGAGAAAGGGAAAAATGGGGGGGAAAATGGGATTTTCTTTTTTTTTTTTCTTTTCTTTTTCTCTTTTATTAATTTTCCATCCTTATCCAAATAAATCCTATTTTCCAAAAATCCTTAAAATCCTTAAATCCCATTTCCCGGCTTCCTCCTTCGAGACCCGACTGAAGCAACCATTTCCAATCAACAAATCTCACTTAAAACAATCTCCCAAATCAACACTGAGGGCCCGGCTTGAATCCTGAAGGAAACACCCAAACAACCATCACTTTGCCCAAAACCCAAATCACAACCGAACTCCCAAACGAATAGCCCAAACATCTCGGGACTCGCAGCCACCAACAAACAAGCCTCAACAAAGGCAGGAGCTTGCTCGAAGCCCTAAAAATCCACAAATCCTGCGTGGGGAGCAAAAGACCAAAATACCCCTAAGGGTCCAAACAGCTCTAACGGCCCAACCGAACCATTGAATTTGAACCGAAAGCTCCTCGAGAACCGGAATAAGAACCTGGGCCGTTACAATACTCCCTCCTTTTAAGACTTTAATCCTCGAAAGTCCTAAGACGAAACGTCTCTAGGAATACTCCACTGATTCCTAGCCAACTGAACTTCTCGGCTAAGACAACACTAGCCCTCTTTGAGAACCAAACCCTCTTGGGTTCTCAAAGGCTCAAAGCCACAAAGCTATCCAGTCTGCCACAGACTACCTCAACATCGAGACATGCAACACAACAATGCACTGCTGCCAAAGACGGGGCAAAACTAACTGAAAGGCCACTGCTCCGTTCCGCTCAAGGATCTCAAAAGGCCTTACAAACTTGGGGCTCAAATAAAACCTTGCTAATCCAACACGGAACACCTCTCTACTGTGTTACTCTCAGCAAACTCGCAGACTGGGCACAAGCTCCAAAACTCAACGCCACGCACTGGCGTAACTTCTCTGAATGCCCACAGCTGCTAACAAACAGCCTCAACTCTACACCAAGCTGGCCAAACAACTGAACCTCTCAGGTTCCAGAAACCAAACGGCCTACTCTTACTTCTCAAGAGACTAGCAAACCACAAGCTTGCCTAAAGCCTTAACGAACAACAAATCGAACCACCAACTGGCGATTGATCCAAAAAGGCAAACTTTTTCCAACAAGCACAAGCTGAAACTTCAGCTACGGCCAACCCTAAATGGACAAAACCAGGCACAGGCTCCACTCGGCCAAGCCAACAAACTGGAGCCTCTCAATGGCCAAACACAAACTTTTCCATGCAAACCTACTAGCAACTGGCCAAAGAGAACATTGTCAGGCAAGGAAACAACCAACATTCCTCTCATGGAAAATCTCGGGCAGCAAGGACCAAACCATCACGCAGCCACTAGCAACACAACACCTTGAGGATAGCAACTCAAGGGCTAACCAACCAATGCCACGGCACCTCTGTGCCAATTCACTCCACTGTGGCTCCGCTAAACGCCAACTGCGAAAGCACCACAACAAGAAGCAAAGCCCGAGTAAGGCTTGCTCAGCAGAACTCAACTCAAGCTCATCGCGAGCAAAGCTCGCCTTCAAGCTACCACTCAACTCTTAAGTCCAACTGGCTACTCAAAGGACTTCCTCCTTTTAGCCAAGGCCTAACTCATCTTGCGACTAGAAACTCCACACTCGGAACATCGCAAGGAAAACGAACCGACGAGGCTATCTCCAAAGATAACACTCGAGGCTGGCATCCATGGTGCAACTCAACCACCACTGAAACTAGGGGTTCCTCAAACCCCAAAAAAAACCAACAACTTTCCAGCAAAAGCTCAACTCTTAAACTGGCTGGCCTCCGCTCTTGCGGGGGCAAACAACTTTTCGCTTGCTAACAACACAATGCAGGGACCCTCTCGCTGGGCTAACCACTGCGCTACTCTGATCCACTACACAACTCAGGAGCTACGCTGACTCCTCAACGGAACGATTTCCCAGCAAGCAAACTCTGAAGGGCAGCGAACATCACACATGCTCGCTGACTAGCTCAAACCCAAGGGCAACAATAACCAACTCTCTTGGAAGCAACACCCAAGGGAAACTCAACTGATTGGACCACCAACCAAAATTAGCAGAACTTACTCAACCACCGAGGGAGGGGTCAACTCCCAAAACCTCATGACTAGGAACAAGTTCTCAGGGCATCGCCCTCTTGCTTGAACCGAACAAGCTCTTGAAACAACAAGAGAACCAAAACTTGGTCAACACCAAGCACCAACTAGCCTCCAAACCGGAACCAATCCGGACTCTACTCCAAACAAGCACTAGCTTGCTAGACTACCAAGTCTGCAAGCAACTCACCCAAGGAACACTGCCTGGGTCTAACTGAGCTCTGGAGAGGCTCTCCACAAACTAGGAATCCTCCGATCACCCTCCGACACACACGGTCGTCAAACGATCTAACAGACAACCGGCTACACGGGCACAACCCTCTCCAGCATCTCAACTACGCTGGCCAACACCAACTCTTGAAAACCAAGAGGACCGAAAACGCTACAAAATGCATCATCCTCCTACTCAAGCATCAGCCACAACAAACCTTCTGCCCAAGGTAAGGATCCGAACAGCTCTCTTAGCCAAAACGATCAGAAACTGCACGGCTTTGCTACCACCGCTCTTGTTCAGTTCCAACTGAACTCTGACCAGGCTAAGGACCAACTAGCAAAACTTGCTCAAACAACAACCCGGCTACGAGCACGTTATCCTTACAACCAAAGCTAGGGCACTTGCCAAGAACTAAACCTTGACAACCCAAAGGTTGAGCACTGGCTCCTCAACACGAACCTCTCGTGGTTTCCAAACATAAACCACGGAACGAGATACACAATAGTACACCGGGGTGTACAGCTCCAACCAGATTCCTTAAGATCCAATGCCAACAAGGGTTCTCACACAGGGCAACTTTTGCCTCCAACAGAGCCACTACTAACCAGGGAGAAACAAGAGTTCAAACCCTCTCGGGGCCAACTCACCACGAAAAGCCACATTGGCCAACTCACTCTTACAAGAGCAAATCCACACCAAGCTAACATATCTCAAGCCAATGTGCCCACTAAACGCGCTCCAATCAGCCATCCAACTCATGGCACTAACACTGGATCAATCATGCATCCTCGATGCCAACACTACCCATTCTAGGGTAAATCAAAGGGTAGCCGAATCATGCTACCATCAAACTGGCTCACCAGCTCACAACACAGGTGCGAGAACTCGAACGCGCTACCTCTTAACAGCCTACAGCATCCTTTGGTACCCAACTCTCGGTGACCCTGAAAAGCTCCTCCTTTCCCTCGAAAACCTCATACTTGTAGTCCTCTGACAACCACCGAGCTAGATCTCTTATGCAACCAAACAGGTGCAACCTCAGGAAATGGGTACAAGACTAGCGGGGATGCTATACTCTGGGTGGCCATGGAACCACCTGCACAACAGAGCCAACTGGCCTCAATCTAGGCCTCCTCTCAAAGCCTGGTGCCAACAAGCACAACATCCTTTACAACACAAATCAGCCTACAACGAGCTTTATGCCCCTCTGAGGAAAGGTCACACTCCAAGTGACGGGGCAATGGCACTCAACACAAGAGTCCAAGAACTCGAGCAGCCTAATCCCTGGCATCTCGACCAACAAACATGCCAAGGCCTACTCCTGCATCCCACTCGATGCTCAACAAAAGCTCAGGCTAACTTCTGCATCTCACTCGATGCTCAACAAAGCTCAGGCTAACTCTTGCATCTCACTCGATGCTCAACAGAAGCTCAGGCCAACTCCTCGGGTGGCAACAACTAGTTCCACACTGGGAACATCCAAATAAAAGAGTGCTCCACTCTACTAGCCCGCTGAAATCCACAAATGGATAAAACCACGCAAGCAAACTCGAATCTGCACCACAGCTCACGAGGGCACTAAAAGAAGCTGGCTGCACAACGACAGCAGGCTTGCAAGGGGGGCAAAGATGTCTCTACATCTGCCTCAAGCCACTAACACGACAACTTGCCAATCAATCGGGCGACTGGTGGAGACTCAGCTAGTCCACCTCTCTCAAGGGACTACCACCATCAATCTTTGTACCAAGCAAGACAGAGGCGGCACATCTCGGCCTGACGAGCAGGCATCCCAACACAGGATGCTAAACTTGTAACGGCCCAGTTTTCTATTTCGGTTACCCAGATGATTTCGGGTCATTATTCGGATGTTCGGATGGGCCGTTAAAGCTGTTTTAACCCTTAGGGGTATTTTGGTCTTTTTGCCCCCGGTCAGGGTTTTGTGGATTTTCAGGATTCCAGGGTCATTCCTGCCTTTGTCGAAGCTTAATGGTTGTTGGTTGCAAGACCCGAGAGGTTTGGGCAAGTTGTTTGGAAGTTTGGAAGTATTTTTGAAAATGGCAAAATTATTTATAATTTTTGGTGCTTCCATTGGGATTTGAGCCCTTGCCCTAAATGGTCTTTGAGAGTTTGTAGGAAATGAGAGTTTTATTTTTTAAGTAAGTTTTCTTGGGCCGGGTTTTGAAAGTGGATGCTTTGGGAAGGGATTTTAGGCCTTTTAAATTAGGAAAAAGAAGGAAAAATCAAGAAAATCCCTCTTCCCCTTGTTTTGGCAAGATTTTTTCTCTCTCTCTCTCTCTCTCTCTCTCTCTCCTAGCCGACCTCACCAAGAACCCAAACCCTAGCCGCTAAGCCCAGCCGCCATGCCCAGATCGCACCAGCCTGCACATCCCTGTCGAGCCAGCCGCACCAGCCTGCACATCCCTGTCGAGCCAGCCGCACCAGCCTGCACCGCCCAGCCATGCCCAGATCGCACCAACCCCAGTCGCCCAGCGGCGCTTCGGCCAGCGCTCCCAGACGCCCAGATCGCCCATGCCCAGCGCGCCCGGTCCAGATCGCCTTGCCCAGCCCAGACGCGCCGCGCCGTTCCGCACCAGACCGCCCAGACGCGCCGCGCCGCTCCGCTCGTTGCCGCCCAGCCGCCTCGCCCGCGCGCCCGACCCAGCGTGTTCGCTCGCCTGCGACAGCCCGCGTCTGCGTGCCCGTGCCGCTCGTCCGCGTCCGCCCGCCAGCGCGCCTGCTCCCTGTCGCAGTCCGCGCGCAACCCAGCGCCAGCGCCCTTCCCCTGCCGCGCCCAGCGCCAGCGCGCCCTGCTTGTCCTTGCTGACGGACAGCCTGCCTTGCCGTGCGGGTTGGGGCGTGGCCTTGTGTCTTCTCTATCTAGTGTGTTAGGGCTGTCATCATCTAGAGGCTGAGAGCGGACATAACGTACCTTGTCCCCACCGGTCGGGAGTAGAGCGAAGCATAACGTACATTGCTTCCCCCCGGCAGCCGATGTGGATTTAGCTACCACATCGGCATAAGCCTAGTTTGTAGCTGCTAGAGCGGAACCGCCGCCTGCGGTGCAAGCTGCCTTTGGCGGTTCTTAGCTTTAGGTCGGTGGTACAGCCGCACATGATGAGTTCCGAGGGCCTCGCACTCGTGTTCGGTGACACCATTTCCGAGTCTTAGGCATGCGCACTGCAGCGCGTAGTTTGCCCTTAGGCCCCCGCATTTACGCCGATTCTGAGAAGAGCATGCGGTGTGCGCCCACACGCTTTAGTCGCCGGTTCGAGAGCTCCCGGGCTAATGTTCGTGAGTACACGATTCCTTCCGCTTTAGAGCCGGACTTGGGTACTCTCCCGATAGTCGATTTATAAGCGAGGGTAAGAGGCCCTTGAGGACACCCATTGGGATTGGCTTTTGAGTGATCATATGGTCGAGGGAGAAAGACCCTCGAGGGTGTCGACATCTTTGGGATCGGTTTTTGAGCTGATCAATTGGCCGAGGGAGAAAGACCCTCGGAGATGTCCCAGGATTGGTTATGAGAGCCAATCATTAGGCCGGAAGTAGGAGACTTCCGAGGATTCCAGATTATGCCTTGTAAGCTCGTTGAGCTATGATCCGTGTTGGTAATCTTGTTTGCATGTATACTAGGGTGCTAGATGATTGATGTATCGTGATTGTGTACCGGTTGAGATTCTTACCGAGTATGTTTATACTCACCCTTATTTCTCGTGGTTTTCCACGAGGTAACTTTGGGACAAGATCTGGGACGGCTAGCGGAGGAGCCGATTGATCATGGGAGCCGCGGCACTCTGTCTTTATTGTTTGCATATTTGTTCGGCATGTAGATGGACAGAGTCCTAGGGAAAACATTATAAAAAGTTGTTTGAACTATTTTGAATGTTTTTATATATACTCAGCAGAGCTTGTTTTACTTCGTTGGTTTTCTTAAACAAAGTTGTTGATTATGTTTTAAGCATTCCCGTTCTAAATGTTTTGAAAGGTTTTAAATATGAGCACTAAACCGCTCGGTGAAATATTTAACTTGCATCTGAGTGAGAACCTAGGTTTAGGACCGTATTTTGGGTCGGGTTCTTACGATTGGTATCGAGCACGAGTCATAGATTCTGTAGACTAACTCGCGCTGGTGAGTTGTTTCCCCCATGATCATCAAGACTCGCATGGCCGTCAGGTTTGTCCGAGTTCATTAAGTTAAGGGTTTTATTTTACAATATCGCATCTAGTATACATGTGTTACCCTTGTTTGGCAAAGTGAGAGCCCAGCGTGGGCTAGGTTTTATGCTTTGTGCAGATCGCGAGGTGTGTCGATCGCACCCGGAGGGAGGTAGAGCTTAGACTCCGTAGGCCATTTGTGGCCCGATTGTGGTTCTCCCCTAGTGAGAGGGTGGAGGTGCTCGTGCAGATCGCTAGTGCGTGGATCGCACTCTCGAGGAGCGGACGCTTGGCATGTCCGACCGAGGAGTTGGACCGTTTGTATGGATGTTGAGGCCGCGCCCGGTGTTGTTTAGCCCGTTGTTGGCGAGTTGGCCCCGGCAGCTTGAGTTGCCTAGAGGAGGGGGTAGAGGCTAGCACGCCTCAGTGAGACTCCTTGAGCAGAGTGTGCTCCAACCATGAGGAAGTTGATGGCGTGTCTTTTAGCTAACAGAGAGCGGAGACCCAAGCGCGATTTGTAGCGCGTAGTGAGGAGTCTTGGGCATAGATAGCCCGGTGGTAGAGTTTATTTAGGAGACACCCTCCTTGTAGTTCCAGTAGCCCTAGAGGTTCTCGGGAGGGCTTGATCTGCAGTGTTTATCTTTGATAAGATAGTTGGCGTTGATCGAGCCGCCGAGTTTGGCAAGTGGAAGCTTCAGAAAGTGGATGTTTTGAGACCTCATCGCTAGTAGCAAGGTGGTTGGCCAGATCGAGTTTATCATCCAAGTGTTGGGATGACACGGTGTTGAGGCCGATGACCGATGTTCGAGGTTGTGACGTGCCGTTCTTGTGTTGTTTGATGCGATGAGTGTGGTGGTGGAAGTCCCCGTGAGAGGCGGACCAGCAGAGTCTCCACCACCACCACCCGGTCGATTGGCAAGTCGCCAAGTTAGTAGCTTTTGAGGAAGATGTAGAGACATCTTGTCCTCCCGCAAGCCTGCGATCGTTTTCTGACCAGTTCTTTTAGTACCCCTCGTAGCCGAGGGGATAGTGGGGAGGTTGCTTGTCAGGACTTAATCCGTCCGTGGTTTTCTGCTGGCTATTAGAGAGAAGCACCATCTGTTAGCATGTTCCAGGTGTGGAGCTAGGTGCTGCCACCCGAGGGTTGGCCTGAGTATTCGTTGAGCATCGAGTGGGATGCAGGAGTGGGCCTTGGCTTGTCTGTTAGACGTGATGTTAGAGAATAGTCTACTCGATTGTTGAGACTCTTGTGTTGAGTGCCATTGCCCTGTCACCTGGAATGTGACCTTCCCTACCCTCAGAGTGGCTTAAAGGCCGTAAAGGGATGTTTGTGTTGTAAGGGAAGTAGTGCCCGTTGGCACCAAGCTTTGAGAGGAGGCCTAGATTCAGGCCAGTTGGCACTTTCTGTGCAGGTGGTTCCAGGACCCGCCCGGAGTTTAGCATCCCCACTAGTCCTGTACCCATTCATGAGATTTCACCTATTTGGGTTGCATAAGAGATCTAGCTCGGTGGTAGCTAGAGAACTACAAGTTTGAGGTCGTTCGAGGGATAAGTAGGAGCTTTCCACGGTCACCGAGAGTTGGGTACAAAGGATCTTTGTAGGTTGGTGAGGGCTAGCGCGCGTGCGAGTTCTCGCGCTTGTGTGTGAGCTTGTGAGCCAGCTTGTTGGTAGTGTGTTTCGACTACCCTTGGAGTTACCCTAATATGAGTAGGGTTGGCATCGATGATGCGTGGTTGATCCAAATGTTAGAGCCATGAGTTGGATGGTTGAGTGGAGCATTTAGTGGGCACATTGGTATGAGGTATGTCGATTGGTGTAGTTATGCTCTGGTAAGAGTGAGTTGACCAATGTAGCTTTTGTGGTGAGTTGACCTCGAGTGGTTTGAACTCTTGTTGCTCTCGGTGCTAGTTGTGGCTCTATTGGGAGGCAAAAGTTGCCTTGTGTGAGAGTACTTGTTGAGTTTGGATCTTAAGGAACCAAGTTGGAGCTGTGCACGCACGGTGTACTTTTGTGTAGCTCGTTCGTGGTTATGTTTCAGAACCACGAGAGGTTCGTGTTGAGGAGCCGTGCTCGATCTTTGAGTTGTCAAGGCTTTAGTCTTGGCAACCGCCCTAGCTTGGGTTGAGAGGTTATCGTCTTCGTGAGTAGCCGGGTTGTTGTGTAGGCAAGTTATGCTAGTTGGCCCTTGACCGGGTAGAGGCATTTCTTGTTGACCGATGGTTGGAGTTCACTTGGAACTCGATCCAAGGCGATGGTAGCAAAATCGTGGAGTTTTCGGCCGCCATGGCCAAGGTTTGGTTCCTTTGTTGTTTTCTAGGGCTAGCTTGGTTCGACCAAGTGGCGTCACCGAGGACTTGTTCCTAGTCGTAGTTTTGGGAGTTGGCCACCCCTCGGCGGTTGAGTAGTACCGCTAGTGCTTAGTTGGTGGTTCAAGCGATTGAGGAATCCTTGGATGTTTCTTCCGAGAGAGTTGGTGGTTGCTACCGTTGAGTTTGAGCAAGACAATGAAGCGTGTGTGAAATTATTTGTCCTTCGTAAGTCCGCTTGCTAGGAAATCGTTCTCGTTGAGGAGGAGTCATCTTAGCTCCCGAGTTGTGTAGTTGATCGAGTAGCGCGCGGTCACCAGCCGAGAGTGTCACTGCGTTTGTTTGTTAGCAAGCGGAAAGTTGTTTGATCCCGCGAAGGCGAAGGCCGGCCAGTTCAAGGGCTTGAGTTGTTGGCGGAAGGTTGTTGGATCTTTGGAGCTTGTAGACCCCCTTAGTTCTTTGGTAGTTGAGTTGCACCGTGGATGCCGGCCTCGAGTTTTAACTTTTGAGGTAGTCTTGCCGACTCGTGTGGTTCGGGATCCGCAAGCTTGTGGTCGTCGCTATCCTTATTCCTCGCGATGCTTCGTGGGTGGAGTTTCTGGATTGGAAGAAGAGTTAGGTCTAAGCTAAAGGAGGAAGTTCATTGAGTAGCCAGTTGGACTTAAGAGTTGAGTGGCAGCTTGAGGCGAGCCTTGCTCGTTATAAGCAGGTTGAGTTTTCATGAGCAAGCCTTCTCGAGCTTTGTTCCTAGTTGATGTGCGTTCATATTGGCGTTATAAATGAGCCACGATTGAGTGGGTTGGCACGAGAGATGTCGTGGCATTGGTTGGAAACCTTAGAGTTGTTATCCTCCGCCTTTTGTGTTGCTAGTAGCCGCGTGTTGTTTTATTCCTTCTGTGCTCGAGGTTCCCGTGAGAGGAATGTTGTTTGTTTTCCTATCCGCGATGTTCACCTAGGCCGATGGCTGATCGGATTGCATTGGAAAGTTTGTTGTCGGCCGTTGAGGGGCTTGATTTGTTAGTTTGGCCGAGTGGAGCTGTGCTGGACCTTGTCTTCTAAAGGTGGCCGAAGTGAAGTTTTGGTGGTGTGTTGGTGGTAGCCATTTGGTGAACCAGAAAAGTGCCCCTTGGCTTTGGTGCATCGATTTCTCGTAAGATGGTTGCTTTAGTGTTGTGGACGCATGCTAGTTGGAGAAGGTTGCCTAGGGATCAGTCACCAGTTGGTGGATCGAATTGGATTTCGTTAAGGATTGTAGGCAACCAGTGGGGTTCGCAGTCTCTTGTGAAGTAAGAGTAGACCGTTTTGTCTCTCAAACCCAGGAGGTTGGTTGTTTGGTCAGCATGGTGAAGGGTCGAATTTGTTTGATAACAAATGGCTATGAGCATTCAGAGAAGTTACGCCGAGCGTGGCGCGAGTTTTAGAGCACGTGACCCGCCCACGAGTTTGCTGAGAGTAGCGCCGTAGAGAGGCGTTCCGAGTTGGATTAGCATGGATAAGTGAGCCCTAGAGTCGTAAGACCGTTTGAGAGCTGGTGCGAGTCAGAGGATGTGGCTCACCGACTAGTTATCGCATGTTTTCTTCGAAGCTCAGTGTTAGTTCAGTTTTGGTTGAGATAGTTCGTGGCAGACTCGGTGTCTGTTGGGCTTGGAGCCTTTGGGAACCCAAGAGGGTTCGGGCCAAGAAGGATTTGTGTTGTCTTAACCGGGAGCTTGGTTGGTTAAGAATCGGTGGAGTTTTCCTAGAGTTGTTTTTTTCGTCTTAGGACTTTCGAGGACGAAAGTCTTAAAAGGAGGGAGTATTGTAAACACCCGATTTTCTATTTGGTTACCTGTGTGATTTTGAGTCATTATTCGGATGTTCGGATGGGCCGTTAGAGCTGTTTTAACCCTTAGGGGTATTTTGGTCTTTTTGCCCCCGGTCAGGGTTTTGTGGATTTTCAGGATTCCAGGGTCATTCCTGCCTTTGTCGAAGCTTAATGGTTGTTGGTTGCAAGACCCGAGAGGTTTGGGCAAGTTGTTTGGAAGTATTTTTGAAAATGGCAAAATTATTTATAATTTTTGGTGCTTCCATTGGGATTTGAGCCCTTGCCCTAAATGGTCTTTGAGAGTTTGTAGGAAATGAGAGTTTTATTTTTAAGTAAGTTTGCTTGGGCCGGGTTTTGAAAGTGGATGCTTTGGGAAGGGATTTTAGGCCTTTTAAATTAGGAAAAAGAAGGAAAAATCAAGAAAATCTCTCTTCCCCTTGTTTTGGCAAGATTTTCTCTCTCTCTCTCTCTCTCTCTCTCTCTCCTAGCCGACCTCAAGAACCCAAACCCTAGCCGCTAAGCCCGGCC
This sequence comes from Sicyos edulis, assembly GCA_036507275.1. Taxonomy (NCBI): domain Eukaryota; kingdom Viridiplantae; phylum Streptophyta; class Magnoliopsida; order Cucurbitales; family Cucurbitaceae; genus Sicyos; species Sicyos edulis. The sequence continues at coordinate 27,375,309 of CM071847.1, forward strand.
GCCATGCCCAGATCGCACCACCTGCACATCCTGTCGAGCCAAAGAAGAGCCTACACCTCCTGTCGAGCCACCCGCACCAACTCAGCACCGCCCGACCATGCCCAGATCGCACCAACCTCAGTCGCCCAGCAGCTGGCCACCTCAGCGAGCGCTCCAGACGCTACTCAGATCGCCCATGCCCAGCGCGCCCGGTCGATCGCTCGCCTCGCCCAGACGCAGGCCTTGCGCGTTCCGCACTGAACCGCCAGAGCGCGCGCGCGCGCCGCTCGTTTCCGCCGCCGCCGCCTACGCCGCGCGCCCGACCCAAGATGTTCGCTGCGCTGCGGCAGCCAGCGTCGTGTGTATACGTGCCGCTCGTTCGCGTCGGCCGCCGCGCGCGCTGCTCCCCTGTCGCGATCGCGCGCCAACCAGCGCAGCGCCCTTCCCGCGCCCGCGCGCAGCGGCGCCAAGCAAGCGCCGATAGTGTGATAGCGCCAAGCAGGCCAGCGCAATGCAGCGCCGGTGCCAGCGCCCAGCGCCGGCGCATGCCGCTTGTCCTTGGCGACGGATGATACCGCCTTTGCCGTGCGGGGTTGGGGCGTGGCCTTGTGTCTTCTCGGTCGGTAATTCCCGAGACTTTTTCCTTTGGGCCCTAGGCTATTGGCCGCTGTTTATTTAATTAGGTTGATTTTATTAAAATGCTTAGGTTGCTCGGTTTCGCTTTAAAGCTCGAGGGTCATTATTTGATTGTGAAAGTTATTTCTGCTCGTTTCCAGGTAAGGATTCCTTACCGTGGTTGTGTGGACCTCGCGATGCTTTCTTGAATGTGCCTTATATGCATGTTTACTTTTATGGACATGATTAGTGGATAGTATGACTTGTGATTGCACTCCGCTAGCATGTTTGCTTGATTGTACATGTTAGTGCCATGCTAGGATTGTTCTTCCAGCATGCCTGAGATTCCTGCTTTAAGTTCGTAGTATCATGCTAGGTTATGTATGATTGATGATGATTATGTATGTTTAGCCAGGAATCGTTTACTCTATACTCTAGCTAGTGTGTTAGGGCTGTCATCATCTAGAGGCTGAGAGCGGACATAACGTACCTTGTCCCCACCGGTCGGGAGTAGAGCGAAGCATAACGTACATTGCTTTCCCCAGTGACCAATGTGGATTTAGCTACCACATCGGCATAAGCCTAGTTTGTAGCTCGCTAGAGCGGAACCACGCCAGCGGTGCAAGCCCGCCTTGGCGGTTCTTAGCTTCGTGTCGGTGGTACAGTGCGCATAGATGAGTGCCGAGGGCCTCGCACCACTCGTGTTCGGTGACACCGTTTCCGAGTCTTAGGCATGCGCGTACTGGCCCGCGTAGTTTGCCCTTAGGCCCCGCATTTACGCCGATTCAGAAGAGCATGCGGTGTGCGCAAGACACGCTTTAGTCGCCGGTTCGGAGAGCTCCCGGGCTAATGTTCGTGAGTACACCAGTTCCTTCCGTTTAGAGCCGGACTTCGGGTACTCTCCGATAGTCAGATTTATAAGCGAGGGTAAGAGGCCCTTGAGGACACCCATTGGGATTGGCTTTTGAGTGATCATATAGTCGAGGAGAAAGACCCTCGAGGGTGTCGACCTCTTTGGGATCGGTTTTTGAGTGATCAATTGGCCGAGGAGAAAGACCTCGGAGATGTCCCGGATTGGTTATGAGAGCCAATCATTAGGTCGGAAGTAGGAGACTTCCGAGGATTCCAGATTCTGCCTTGTAAGCTCGTTGAGCTATGATCCGTGTTGGTAATCGCTTGCATGTATACTAGGGTGCTAGATGATTGATGTATCGTATTGTACCCGGTTGCTAGATTCTTACCGAGTATGTTTATACTCACCCTTATTTCTCGTGGTTTTCCACTGTAACTTGGGACAGATCACGGACGGCTAGCGGAGGGAGCCGATTGATCATGGGAGCCGCCGGCACTCTGTCTTTATTGTTTGCATATTTGTTCAAGCATGTAGATGGGCAGAGTTCTAGGGAAAACATTATAAAAAGTTGTTTGAACTGTTTTGAATGTTTTTATATATACTGGCCAGGCTTGTTTTACTTCGTTGGTTTTCTTAAACAAAGTTGTTGATTATGTTTTAAGCATTCCCCGTTCTAAATGTTTTGAAAGGTTTTAAATATGAGCACTAAACCGCTCGGTGAAATATTTAACTTGCATGCTGAGTGAGAACCTAGGTTTAGGACCGTATTTTGGGTCGGGTTCTTACAAAACTCAAACCTGGCCAACTGCTTTACTACTAGCAGCTGGACTTTCTCAAACAACGAGCTCTATTGGCATCCACTTGCCAAACTGGGCGGCTCCATCAACGCCAACAAACTCGTCTGCATAAACCTGCTGATCATGCCCTCCTAGGAACCTCCGGGGCTACAAGAGCTACTGGGGGGAAAAATGCTAAAACAAACTCTGCCAGCTGGGCTATCTGTGCCCGGGACTCATCACTATGCGCTACAAACTGCGCCTGGGTCTCCGCTCTCTGATAGCTGAAGACCTGCCATCAAATCTCTCATGGTTGGAGCTCACTCTGCTCAAGGAGTCTCACTCTAAGGAGTGCTAGCCTCTACCCCCTCCTCTAGGCAACTCAGCTGCCAGGGCCAACTCTGGCCAACGGGCCTAAACGACCCTGGGACGCGGCCTCAACATCAACACGATCAGTCCAACTCCTCGGTCGGACATGCTAAGCGTCCTGCTCCTCTGAGTGTGATCAACACACTGGCGATCTGCACAAAGCACCTTCACCCTCTCACTAGGGGAAAAGCAACAACTAGGCCACAAATGGCCTACGGGAGTCTAAGCTCTGCCTCCCTCTGGGTGCGATCGACACACTGGCGATCTGCACAAAGCATAAATCTTTGGCCCACACCTGGGGCTCTCACCGCTCAACAATCGCGCTCGCATCATGAAAGTTGGCATGATGGCTCTCTAAGCCCAAACCAACAACGAGTCAGAACCTGCTCGTCTCCGCTCCACAACTCTACACAAGGCATAAAAGCTAGATGAAAAGTATTGTAAATTCTTAACCCTTAGCTTAATTGAACTCAGACAAACCTGGCGGTCGTGGAGTGTTGATGATCATGGGAGCAACAACCTACAAAGAAGGTTAGTCTACAGAATCTATGACTCTGTTCTCTGATACCAACTGTGACAAACCCGACCCAAAACATGGTCCTAAATCGGGGTTCTCACTCAGCATGCAAGGTAAATATGATTACAAGAGGTTTAGTGCTCATATTTAAAAACCTTTCAAAACATAAGAGAAGGGGGAACCCTTAAAACATAACCAACAGTTTTCATTTAAACAATCCAACGAAGTAAAACAACTCTGGCAGATTTATAAAACATACAATACAATTTAAACAACTTTTTAAACAATGTTCCCCTAGGACTCTGTCCATCTACATCTTTGAATAAACAATGCAATAATAAAAGACAGAGTGCAGTAGCTCCCCATGATCAATCGGCTCCTCCGCTAGCCATCCCGGTGTTGTCCCAAGTTACAGAAAGATAAATAAGGGTGAGTATAAACATACTCAGTAAGAATCCCCAATCGGGGTACAATACGATACATTAGTCATCTAGCACCTCAACATGCAAGCAAACAGCTATCAACACAGATCATAGCTCAACGAGCTCATAAAACAAGATCTGGAGCCATCAAAAGTCTCTTTCTTCCGGCCTAAAGGGATTGGATACACTGACCAATCCTAGGACATCACCGAGGTATCTGTCACTTTGGGGGAATACACTGATCCCTAGAATGTCCTCAAGGGCCTCCTTGCCCTTGCACTAAACTGGACTTACGGGAGAGTACCCGAAGTCAGGCTCTAACGGAAGGAATGGTGTACTCACGAACATTAGCCCGGGGGAGCTCTCCGAGGCAAAGCAACTAACGCGCGTGTACAAGACACCGCATGCTCTCTGCAACCGGCGTAAATGCGGGGGCTTAAGGGCAAACTACGCGGTCCAGGTACGCATGCATATGACTCGGAAGCGGTGTCACTGATCACAGTAGCGCGAGGCCCTCGGTGCTCATCTGTGTAGCCTGATCCACCGACCTGAAGCTAAGAACTGGCCAAGGTAGGCTTACACCGTTGGCAGGGTTCCGCTCTAGCAGACTACAAACTAGGCATACGTCAATGAGGTAGCTAAGTCTCATTGGCTGCTGGGAGGGGGGAGAAAAAGCAATGTATGTTATGCTTTGCTCTATATCTAACCACTGGGGACAAAGTACGTTATGTCCGCTCTCAACCCCTGAAGCAACGCTTCGCTTTACTCCCGACCGGTGGGGACAAAGTACTTTATGTCCGCTCTCAACCTCTGGATGATGACAAACCCTACAACTCTATCTAAGAGTGCAGAGCAAAATCAATGATTCCTGGCTAGCAAGCAATGACTGACATAAATCACATTACCTAGCATGATACTACAACTTAAGCAGGAATCATAAGCATGCTGGCAGAACAAACCTAGCATGGCACTAACATGTAAAATCAGGCAAACATGCTAGCAAGAAATCAATCAAACTGCTCTATCTCTAACATGCTCATAACAGTCAGCAAACAAGCAAGGCATATCGAGATATATCGCAGGGTCCAGACAACCACGGTAAGAAATCCTTACCTGGAACAAGCAGGAAACAATAATAATAAATCACAAATCAACGAACGACCCTCGAGCCTCTAATCGATCCCGAACAGCCTGAACATTAAACAAAGCACGCAAATCAAATACATAAAATAGCCCAAATAAATCAATAACCAGCAGCCAACAAATCAGGGCCCAACGAAGAAAAGACTCGGGAAATACCATCCGAGAAGCCACAAGGCTCGGGCCAACCAAAGACACAATGATGCGGTGGAGTGCGGGTGCGGGCGTGCGCTGGAGTCTGGTGGGACGCTTGGGCCCGAGAACGGGCGTATTGGGCGCAGAGCCGCCGCGGGCAAGCCGGGCGGTTAGGCTAGAAGCTAGGCGCGCGGCGCCTGGCTCGGCACGAGGGGCGCGCGGCGCAAGCTTCTGCAAGGACGCGGGGCGCTTGAGGCGACGAGCGACACGAGCTACAAGACACTCGGGCTGGCACGGCACGGCACGGCACGGGTGGGCGGCGTGGGACCGAGGCGAGCCGCTCGGGACGTCCCGGCGAAGGAATCGGGCGACGCGGGACTTGGCGACGCGGGCTTGGGCGATGTAACGGCCCCGTTTTCCTTCCCGGTTAATAACAAAATTAATTGGAAAATTAATTGAATCTTTTGGGATTTGAGCCTTGCCCTAAATGGTGAATGTGGAGTTTTAAGAAAAGAGTCTTAATTAAAAGAAAAAGAGAAAAGAATTTCTTTAGCCGGGACCCGCAAGAGAAAAGCCTTGGGAAAGGAATTTAGGTCTCTAACCTATTTAAAAATAAGGAAAAGAAGGAAAATCAAGAAACCCCTAATTTTTCCCCTCTTAGCCCGCATCTCTCTCTCTCTCTCTCTCTCTCTCTCTCTCTCTCCTAAAACCCTAGCCACACCATCGAGCCACCCCGAGCCACCCGCCCCTAGCCGCACGCACCCCGCCGCACCCCCCCGCCCGCACAGCCGTGCACCGCACGCAGACCACGCCCGCCACCGCCGCCGCCCAACCATCGTGACGCTGCCGACGAAGCCCCACCGTCGCACACCCATCGCCGCTCGACGTCGCCGCGTGGCGCCAAAGCCCGCGCCGGCGTCGCTCGTGGTCGCCGCGACAGCGCGCAACGCAGCCAGACGCGTCACCCGCCGACGCTGCCCGCCGCTCAGCGCGATCCCTCGCGCGCGCGCCAACCCAATGAGCCGCTTCGCTCGCGCGTCGCCTTTGCGGCCGCAAGACACGCGCTACTGCCTGCAAGCGTCCGCCCGACGTGTTGCGCGCGCCCCAGCGCCCAGCGCCCAGCGCCCAGCGCCAGCGCCAGCCGCCCAAGCCGCACCAGCGGCGCCCAAGCCACCCTCCTTGCTGCGAGGCCCGTGTCTTCTCGGTGGTAATTCCCGAACCAATCCCTTTGTGTTTCCTAAGCTTACGGCTCTGTATGTATTTACTTAGGATGCTTTATTTATGCCTAGGTTGCTCGAGTTCGTATTAAGCTCGAGGGTCTTTTTGGTTGTGATAGCTATTCTCCACTTGTTTCGTGTAAGGACTTCCTACCGTGGTTGTGTGGACCTGCTATGCTTTCTTAATTGTGCCTTGTATGCTTGTTTACCTTTATGAGCATGTTAGTGGATAGGATAGCTAGTGATTAAATTCTTACTAGCATGTTTTACCTTTTTGTACATGTTAGTGCCATGCTAGGTTTGTTCTTCCAAAGATGCTTGAGATTCTGCTTTAAGCACGTAGTATCATACTAGGCTATGTATGATAGATGTCTTTGTGAATGTTAGCCAGGAATCACGTACTTGGTAGTCTAAGCTAGTATGATAGGGTTTGTCATCATCTAGAGGTGAGAGAGCGGACATAACGTACCTTGTCCCCCACGGTCGGGAGTAGAGCGAAGCATAACGTACCTTGCTTCCCCGGCGGCCCGGTGAGGATTAGCTACCTCATTGGCATAAGCCTAGTTTGTAGCCTGCTAGAGCGGAACCACGCCAGCGGTGCAAGCCTACCTTGGCCGGTTCTTAGCTTCGTGTCGGTGGTACAGTGCCAGATGAGTGCCGAGGGCCTCGCACCTCGTGATCGGTGACACCGTTTCCGAGTCTTAGGCATGCGTACTGGCCCGCGTAGTTTGCCCTTAGGCCCCGCATTTACGCCGGTTGCGAGAAGAGCATGCGGTGTCGCGCGCGCACACGCGTTAGTAGCCGGTTCGGAGAGCTCCCGGGCTAATGTTCGTGAGTACACAGTTCCTTCCCGTTTAGAGCGGACTTGGGTACTCTCCCGATAGTCCGGTTATAGTGAGGGTAAGAGACCCTTGAGGACACCCATTGGGATTGACTTTAGAGTTAATCAATTGGTCGAGGGAGAAAGACCCTCGAGGGTGTCGGACATCTTGGGATCGGTTTTTGAGTGATCAATTGGCCAAGGGAGAAAGACCCTTGGAGATGTCCCGGGATTGGTTTGAGAGCCAATCATTAGGCCGGAAGTAGGAGACTCCGAGGATTCCGGATTTTGCCTTGTGAGCTCGTTGAGCTAAGATCCGTGTTGATATTTGTGGCATGTGTACTAGGTTGCTAGATGATAGATTGCATTGTATCGCATACCCGGTCAGGGGTTCTTACCGAGTATGTTTATACTCACCCTTATCGTGGTTTCTTCCACAGGTAACTTGGGACAACACCGAGGTGGCTAGCGGAGAGAGCTGGGAGATCATGGATCTTCTTGACACTCTGCCGTGTCTCATTTTCTTGTTTTTGGATTTGACATGTAGTTGGACTTAGGTCCGTAGGGAAAACTATGATTTGAACTATTTTATGTTTTAAGGAAAGTCTTGATCGATCCATCGTTTTTAATTTGAATGGTTCGTTTTCGCTTAATGAATGTTTACTTTGTTTTTAATGTTTTCCACTCTTACATTTGAAAAGTTTTACAAACCGACCCCAGTAGGGTCCTTTTAAGTTTTTCACTTGCATCTTTGAGTAAAGATCTAGATTTAGTCCCATCTTGGGTTGGGTCTTTACTGGTTGGTATCGAGCACGAGTCATAGATTCGTAGACTAACCTGTTTGTAGGTTGTGTTCCCATGATCTCCAAAGACTCCAAGGCCGCGAGTTTGTCTAAGTTCAATAAGCTAAGGGTTTTGTTTATGATACTATATGCACGTACACATGTGTCATCTTTGTTGTGAGAGAAAGTCCGAGCGTGGACTAACCCGTTGTGGTTTCCGTGTAGATCGCCCGATATGCGGTTTACGTAGTGGGCGAGTCCGTCAGGCGCAAATAGAGATCTGCAGAGCCAGCAGCCGAGAGTATATCGAGGCTCGTAGGCGCCCGTGGCACCAGAGGTTAACTTGCCTGCAGAAGGGGCAGAGGCCGCTATGCCTCAAGGTGCAGCTCAGGAGGAGATATTTACGCTATGAGAGACATGATGATGGGCCTAATGGCCGAGCAGAGAGCTCGAGACTCAGCGCGGCTAGCGTGCGCAGAGAGAGGAGTCTAGGGCACAGATAGCCCGATTGACACAGCTCATGCAAAGAGCACCCCAGCAGCTCCAGTAGCCGGTAGCTCCGATAGCTCAACCGGAGGGGCAGGTCATCGGGACGGTCGAGACTCACTTGATAGTGCAGAGGAGTGCTGAGTTTGGCAAGTGGTTGAAAGATTTCACCAAGTGGAAGCCAAGAGAATTTGATGCTTGAGAGAACCCACTTGTGGCGGTCGGGTGGTTGGCAAGAATGGAGTACATCTTTAGAGTTATGGGATGCCCGGATGTCGAGAGAGGCCGAGATGTGCGGCCCATGTTCTCTCGACACGGTGAGTGGTGGTGGGAGTCCACAGATAGAGCTAGACCCGGTTGGTCTTCTCCAGCCACACGGGAGTTCTTTAGAACGAAGTTGAGCTAAGTATGTTAATGACGAGGCTCGGCGGGAGATGGCAGAGGCCTTCTCAAATCTGAAACAGAGGATCGAGATAGTATTGCGCCTATGAGAAGAAGTTCTCGAGTATAGCTATTTCGCACCGGAGCTCATTGCCACCGAGGAGCTCAAGACTAAGAAGTTCATTTGTGGGTGAGGAAGGAGGTTGCTCAGGATGTTCGAGCACTCGCTCCGAGAGTTATGATCGAGCATAGAGAGTTGGCCACGATTTATAACCGAAGTATCCGCCCGATGCGAGATCTGTTGCGCCCGGCTTCGGTCGATTCGGCCTGCCCAGTGATACTCGGCGTAAGAGGAAATGCAGGACTTCTAGTGGTTTCGCTCAAGCTAGTCAGTGAACTCGCCGGCGGAGGCGACCCGATGGTCGAGATCGGCGCCGACCTCGAGGTAGACCCGAGATCGCGCGAGGCGGGACGAGCGGCCACTCATTGCAACAAGTGCGGAAAGGCACATTATGGTACGTGTGGAGCATCGCCCCGTGCTTGCTACAGATGTGGCAAGGAGGGGCACTTGGCCGAGTCTGCACTCGGGATTTAGCAAAGAATGGGACCGGCCCAACAGCAGGGGCGAGTGTTTGCCACTACTCGCCAGAGGCGGAGCGTCATCGATGATGCGATTGCAGTCTGCTGCTTGTCTTACTGACACTATGCATTTGTATTGTTTGATTCGGGTTCGACCCATTCCTTTGTTTTTCGATGCATTCGTTAGACAAGCTTGTGTGGAGCTCGAACCTCTAGGGTTTGAGTGTGTGTTGCCACTCCTTCGGGTGTGAGTATGTTAGCTATGAGTGAGAGTTAAGCATGGCGGATCTGAGATATCGATGAGATTTTAGAGGCTACCCTCATAGTCTTTGTCTATGAGCGGTTTCGATGTAATCCTTGGCATGGATTGGTTGGCGAGAGAACCATGCTTTGATAGACTGCCGCCGGAAAGAAGTGGTGTTTAGGCCGCCTCTGAGGCCGAGCTTCAAGTTTCGCGGTGTCCAAGGCGGAACTTGCCCGCCTTTGATCTCAGCAGCGAAAGCCCATAGACTGTTGGCTCGAGGAGCTTGGGGCTTCTTGGCAAAGCTGTCGAGGAGATAGTAATCTTGCGTTGATTATTGACATGGTCCACGTGGTGCAAGAGTTTGCGGATGTTTTCCACTGAAGAGTTGCTGGGTTTACCCCGAAGCGGGAGTTGGACTTCACCATTGAGCTGGAGCCAGGACTCTTCCCATTTCCAAAGCCCCGTATCGTATGGCGCCGGTGAGTTAAGAGAACTCAAAGTGCGATTTGCAAGAGATCTTTGGATCGAGGTTTCATCCGTCCGAGTGTGTCCCCGTGGGAGCACATCTGTTTGTTAAGAAGAAGGATGGATCCATGCGCTTGTGTATAGACTATAGAGAATGAATAAAGTCACGGTGAAGAATAAGTATCCCCGCCGGCGTATAGATGATCTGTTTGATCACCTTCAGGGAGCCTCGATGTTTTCTAAGATTGATTTGAGGTCAGGGTACCATCGGTGAGGATTCGAGAGATGAGATATCCGAAGACCGCGTTCAGATCGAGGTATGGTCATTATGAGTTCGTGGTCATGTCTTTCGGACTCACGAACGCCCCGCAGGCGTTTATGGACATGATGGACAGAGTGTTCAAGGCATTCTTGGATAACCGTCGCCATCGTATTCATAGACGACATTTTGATTTATTCCAGGACAAAGGAGGACCATGCTTCGCGACCGAGGCAAGTTTTGTGACATTGCGTGAGAGAACCGAGTTGTTCGCAAAGTTCTCTAAGTGTGAATTTTGGCTAGAGAAGTAGCCTTCCTTGGACATATCGTGTCGGCAGATGGTATAGCGGTGGACCCCGCAAAGATAGAGGCGATAAGCTCATGGGCGGACCGACGACGGCGGTCGAGATACTGTGACTTTTGGAGTGGCAGTTATTACCGGCGTTTCGTGAAAGACTTTTCGCTAAGGCGGCACCCTAACCCGTCCGCCAAGAAGGGTGTTGACTTTAATTGGGATGCTAGATGTGAGAAAGTTTTGCCCGGCTTAAGCTCGGCTTGACGACAAAGACTGTGTGTTGGCGATTCGGAAGGAACAGGAGGTTTTCGTAGTTTATAGTGATGCTTCCAAGTATGGTTTAGGGTGTGTGTTGATGCGGCATGGGAAGGTGATAGCTTATGCTTCCGTGATTGAAGCCTTATGAGAAGAACTATCCAACTCATGATATGGAGTTGGTCTGCAGATTGTTTTTGCTCTAAAGATTTGGAGGCATTACTTATATGGTGAGAGGATTGATTGTTCACGGATCACTAGAGCCTCAAATATTTCTTCACTCGAAGGAGTTGAACATGAGGCGAGAGGAGGTGGCTCGAGTTAGTAAAGGACTACGATTGTGAGATTTTGTATCATCCGGAAAAGCCAATGTTGTGGGTGATGCATTTGAGTAGGAAGACGTCGCATTCAGCAGCTTTCTTTGAGCTCCCAAGTTGAATTGCGGAAAGAGTTTGAGCGAACCGGTATTGCGTCTTGTTGGGAGAGGTTACGCGCGAGGGTAGCCCAACTATCGGTTCAACCGTCGCTTAGCGAGAGGATCATCGGCGATCACCGAGTGATCCCAAGTTGAGGAGATTGCTCGAGAGGGTTAAGGGTGATGGTGATTTCGACTTTGTTGTGGCACCGGACGAAGGCTTGAGGTACCGAGGTCGATTGTGCGTCCCCGGATGACGCAGAGGTTCGAGCAGAGTTGCTCGCCGAGGCACATAGTTCCCCATTCACTTGGCACCCGGGAAGTACCAAGATGTACCAAGATCTCAAGCGACGTTACGGTGGATGGGCATGAAGCGAGATATAGCGGAGTTTGTTAGCGGTGTCTCATTTGTCAACAAGTGAAGGCCCCAGCATGCGAAACCTGCGAGTTTATTGCGGTAGTTAAGTGTTCCACGGTGGAAGTGGGATGAGATTTCGATGGATTTTATCTCTCGGGTTCTTTGAGGACACCGAGAGGGTTCACTCAGATCTGGGTAGTAGTGGACCGGGTGACCAAGAGTGCACACTTTATTCGGGAAGATTAGTTATACCGTGGAGCGGTGGGCGCGATTGTTCCTTGAGCGGATTGTGCGGTACCACGGGGTACCCGCAAAGATAGTATCGAGATCGGGATTCTCGGTTCACATCTCGCTTCTCGAGAGCGCTCGGAAGGGTTTGGGAAGCGAGTGCGATTTCAAGATCGCCTTCCACCCTCAAACCGATGGTCGATCGAGAGGGTGAATCAGATTCTGGAAGACATGTTGAGAGCACGTGTCTTGGACTTCCTGGTGATTGGGACCCGAGACTGTACTTGATGGAGTTCGCTTACAACAACAACGGCTATCGGCGACTATTCGAGATGGCCCCATTCGAGGCGTTGTATGGTAGCGCTGCTGCAGATCCCAGTGTTCGGGAGGAGGTTGGGGATAGGCGGAGTCTGGGACCCGAGTTACTTGGATGATGAACGACGCAGGTGCGAAGATAAGGGCTCGCATGTTTGACAAAGACAAAGTAGGCGAAACGTTACGCCGATGTGAGGCGTAGATACTTGGAGTTTGAGGTGGGTCAACATGTTTTCTGAAAGTAGCACCTATGCGTGGGGTGTTAAGGTTTGGAAAGCGAGGCAAAAGTGAGCCCCAGTTTGTAGGGCCTTTTGAGATCCTTGAGCGGATCGGAGCGGTGGCCTATCGGTTAGCTTTACCCCGTCTTTGTCGGTGCATAATGTGTTCCACGTTTCGATGTTGAGAAAGTACGTGGTAGATCCTTCGCATGTGCTAGAGCATGAGCCCCTAGAGTTGAGTAAAGATTTATCCTTCGAGGAGAAGCCCGTGCAAATTTTGGCTTATGAGCGCAAGGTATTGCGCAACAGAGAGATAAGTTTAGTAAAGGTTCTTTGGAGGCATCGGAGGCAGAGGAAGCGACGTGGGAGCTAGAGGATGAGATGAGGACTCATTACCCGGAGTTGTTCGATCTTAAGACTTTCGGGGACGAAAGTCTTTTAAAGGAGTATTATAACGGCCCCGTTTTCCTTCCCGGTTAATAACAAAATTAATTGCAAAATTAATTGAATCTTTTGGGATTTGAGCCTTGCCCTAAATGGTGAATGTGGAGTTTTAAGAAAAGAGTCTTAATTAAAAAGAAAAAGAGAAAAGAATTTCTTTAGCCGGGACCCGCAAGAGAAAAGCCTTGGGAAAGGAATTTAGGTCTCCTAACCTATTTAAAAATAAGGAAAAGAAGGAAAATCAAGAAACCCCTAATTTTTCCCCTCTTAGCCGCATTCTCTCTCTCTCTCTCTCTCTCTCTCTCTCTCTCTCTCTCCTAAAACCCTAGCCACACCATCGAGCCACCCCCGAGCCACCCAGCCCTAGCCGCACGCACCCCGCCGCACGTACCGCTGCGCGCCTGGCCTGCACGCACGAGACCACGCCGCCTTGCCCCGCTTCGCCCAGCCATCGTGACGCTGCCGACTGAAGCCCCACCGTCGCACACCCATCGCCACCGACGCGCGTCGCGTAGCGCCAAAGACCGCCGGCGTCGCTCGTGGTCGCCACAGTGCCGCGCAACGCAGCCCAGACGCGCGCCGCGTCGCGCGCTGCCCGCGCTCAGCGCGATCCTCGCCCGCGCGCCAACCCGGCCGAGCGCTCGCTCGCGCGCGCGCCTTGCGCGCCGCACACGCCGCGCGCGCCCTGCGCTCGCGTCTGCCCGGCGCGCCGCGCGCCCAGCGCCCAGCCCGGCGCCCTGCCGCACCAGCGGCGCCAAGCCACCCTCCTGCTGCTGAGGCCCGTGTCTTCTCGGTGGTAATTCCCGAACCAATCCCTTTGTGTTTCCTAAGCTTCGGGTTGCTTTGTATGTATTTACTTAGGATGCTTTATTTATGCCTAGGTTGCTCGAGTTAGTATTAAGCTCGAGGGTCTTTTTGGTTGTGATAACTATTCTCCACTTGTTTTCGTGTAAGGACTTCCTACCGTGGTTGTGTGGACCTGCTATGCTTTCTTAATTGTGCCTTGTATGCTTGTTTACCTTTATGAGCATGTTAGTGGATAGGATAGCTAGTGATTAAATTCTTACTAGCATGTTTTACCTTTTTGTACATGTTAGTGCCATGCTAGGTTTGTTCTTCCAGCATGCTTGAGATTCCTGCTTTAAGCACGTAGTATCATGCTAGGCTATGTATGATAGATGTCTTTGTGAATGTTAGCCAGGAATCACGTACTTGGTAGTCTAAGCTAGTATGATAGGGTTTGTCATCATCTAGAGGCTGAGAGCGGACATAACGTACCTTGTCCCCACCGGTCGGGAGTAGAGCGAAGCATAACGTACCTTGCTTCCCCGTGCCGGTGAGGATTAGCTACCTCATTGGCATAAGCCTAGTTTGTAGCTGCTAGAGCGGAACCCCCAAGCGGTGCAAGCCTACCTTGGCGGTTCTTAGCTTCAGTCGGTGGTGTGCAGCCGCACAGATGAGTGCCGAGGGCCTCGCACTCGTGATCGGTGACACCGTTTCCGAGTCTTAGGCATGCGTGCACTGGCCCGCGTAGTTTGCCCTTAGGCCCCGCATTTACGCCGGTTGCGAGAAGAGCATGCGGTGTGCGCAAGACACGCAGCGTTAAGTAGCCGGTTCGGAGAGAGCTCCCGGGCTAATGTTCGTGAGTACACAGTTCCTTCCCGTTTAGAGCCGGACTTGGGTACTCTCCGATAGTCAGATTTATAGCGAGGGTAAGAGACCCTTGAGGACACCCATTGGGATTGACTTTAGAGTTAATCAATTGGTCGAGGGAGAAAGACCCTCGAGGGTGTCGGACATCTTGGGATCGGTTTTTGAGTGATCAATTGGCCAAGGGAGAAAGACCCTTGGAGATGTCCCGGGATTGGTTTGAGAGCCAATCATTAGGCCGGAAGTAGGAGACTTCCGAGGATTCCGGATTTTGCCTTGTGAGCTCGTTGAGCTAAGATCCGTGTTGATATTTGTGGCATGTGTACTAGGTTGCTAGATGATAGATTGCATTGTATCGTACCCCGGTCGGGGGTTCTTACTGAGTATGTTTATACTCACCCTTATCGTGGTTTCTTCCACAGGTAACTTGGGACAGCACCGAGGTGGCTAGCGGAGAGAGCTGGGAGATCATGGATCTCGCTTGACACTCTGTCGTGTCTCATTTTCTTTATTTTTGGATTTGACATGTAGTTGGACTTAGGTCCGTAGGGAAAACTATGATTTGAACTATTTTATGTTTTAAGGAAATCTTGATCGATCCAACTGTTTTTAATTTGAATGGTTCGTTTCTGCTTAATGAATGTTTACTTTGTTTTTAATGTTTTCCACTCTTACATTTGAAAAGTTTTACAAACCGACCCCAGCCGGGTCCTTTTAAGTTTTTCACTTGCATGCTGAGTAAAGATCTAGATTTAGTCCCATCTTCGGGTTGGGTCTTTACTGGTAGTGAGGCGCGAGGTTTGGCGACCCGAGGCGAGCTCGGGCGGCCAGGGGCTCGGGTGGGCGGCGGGGTGGGTGAGCTGGGCTGGCTCGGGCAGGGAGGTGAGGGGCCAGGGGGGGCTCGGGTTGGAGGAGAGAGAAAGGGAAAAATGGGGGGAAAAATGGGATTTTCTTTTTTTTTCTTTTCTTTTTCTCTTTTATTAATTTTCCATCCTTATCCAAATAAATCCAATTTTCCAATTTTCCAAAAATCATTAAAATCCTTAAATCCCATTTCTCGGCTTCCTCCTTCGAGACCCGACTGAAGCAACCATTTCCAATCAACAAATCTCACTTAAAACAACCTCCCAAATCAACACTGAGGGCTCGGCTCGAATCCTGAAGGAAACACCCAAACTACCATCACTTTGCCCAAAACCCAAATCACAACCGAACTCCCAAACGAATAGCCCAAATATCTCGGAACTCACAGCCACCAACAAACAAGCCTCAACAAAGGCAAGAGCTGCCTCGAAGCCCTGAAAATCCACAAATCCTGCCTGGGGAGCAAAAGACCAAAATACCCCTAAGGGTCCAAACAGCTCTAACGGCCCAACCGAACAACTGAATTTGAACTGGAAGCTCCTCGAGAACCGGAATAGGAACCTGGGCCGTTACAATTTTTGTGGTTTTTCCACCAGGTAACTTGGGGCAACACCAGGATGGCTAGCGGAGGGAGCTATTTGATCATGGGGGCTGCCAGCACTCTGTCGTTTATTGTTTGCATTTATTTATTCAGCATGTAGATGGGACGAGAGTCCTAGGGGAATGATGTTAAAGTTGTTTAAACTGTTTTGAATGTTCTTTTATAAATACTGGCCAGGCTTATTTTACCTTGTTGGATTTGCTTTATGAAAATTGTTGGTTATGTTTTAAGTGTTCCCCGTTTCCATATGTTTTGAAAAAGTTTTAAATATGAGCACTAAACCGCTTGTTGAAATATTTAACTTGCATGCTGAGCCAAGACCTAGGTTTAGGACCGTATTTCAGGTCGGGTTCTTACAGTTGGTATCAGAGCACAGAGTCATAGATTCTGTAGACTAACCTGCATTGTAGGTTGTTGTCCCCATGATCATCAGCACTCTGCGGCCTTCAGGTTTGTCTGAGTTCATTAAGCTAAGGGTTTTATTTTACAATACTGCACCTAGTATACATGTGTTACCCTTTTTGGGAATGAGAGTCCTGGCGTGGACTAGCTTTGTGTTTAGTGTAGATCGCTTATGCTGATTACACATAGAGAAGCAGGGACGTTGGGTATTTCCAGCCAAGGAGTTGGACTGCGCATGTCGATGATGAGACCACGTCCAGTGTTGTCTAGACCCGTAGGCCACATTTGGCCCTGGCAGTTGAGTTGCCAAGAGAAGAGGGTAGAGGCTAGCATGCCTCAGAGTGAGACTGCTTGAGTAGAGTGTGCTCTAGCCATGAGAGAATTGACGGCAGGTCTTTTAGCTATCAGAGAGCGGAGACCGAGCCGCAGTTTGTAGCGCGTAGTGAGGAGTCACGGGCACAGATAGCCCAGCTGACAGAGTTTATTTAGGAGACACCCCCAGTAGCTCCAGTAGCCCCGGAGCTTCCCAGGAGGGCATGATCAGCAAGTTTATGATGATGAGTTAGTTGGCGTGATGGAGCCGCCGAGTTTGGCAAGCAGAAGCGAGGTGGTTGGCCTGGATCGAGTTTATCATCCGAGTGTGGGGATGACCTGAGGTTTAGAGGCCAAGGCTTGTTGTTCTGGTGTTGTTTGATGCATCAGTTTGGTGGTGGAAGTCCCTTGAGAAAGGTGGACTAGCAGAGTCTCCACCAGTCACCCGGTCGATTGGCAAGTGCCGTGTTAGTAGCTTTTGAGGAAGATGTAGAGACATCTTGACCCCTTGCAAGCCTGTTGTAGTTTTGCAGCCAGTTCTTTTAGTACCCCTGTAGCCAGGGTGTAGTGTGGAGGTTGCTTGTCCAGGACTTAATCGATCAAGTGGATTTGATTGGCTAGTAGAGTGGAGCACTCTTTTTGTTAGCATGTTCCAAATGTGGAACTATTTGTTGCCACCTGAGGTTTGGCCTGAGAATTTGTTGAGCATCGAGTGGGATGCAGGAGTAGGCTGTGGCATGCCTGTTAGATGAGATGCCAGAGATTGGACTGCTCGAGTGTTGGGCTTCTTGTTTTGAGTGCCATTGTCCCCATCACCTGGAGTGTGACCTTCCCTACCCTTAGTGGGGACGTAGAGCTCGTTTATAGTTGTTTGAGCCGAAAAGATGTAGTGCTTGTTGGCACCAAGCTTGGTAAGGAGGCCTAGGTTCAGGCCAGCTCGCACCAGATGTGCAGGTAGTTCTATGACCCACACGGAGTTTAGCATCCCCACTAGCCTTGTACCCATTTTCTGAGGTTGCACCTGTTTGGGTTGCATAAGAGATCTAGTTCGGTGGTAGTCGGAGGACTACAAGTGTGAGGTCATTCTAGGGAAAGTAGGAGTTTTGGGGTCACCGAGAGTTGGGTACAAAGGATGCTGTTGGTTGTTAAAGGCTAGCGCGTCCGAGGTCTCGCGCTTGTGTTGTGGCCTTGTGAGCCAGTTTATTGGTAGAGTGATTCAACTACCCTTGAGTTTCCTTGGTACGAGAAGAGTTGGCATCGATGATGCGTGGTTGGTCTAGCGTTGGAGCCATGAGTTAGATGGATTGTGCGGAGCACATTTTTTGGACGCATTGGTATGAGGTTTGTTAGCTTGGTGTGGTTATGCTCTCGTAGAGTGAGTTGACCAAAGTGGCATTTCGTGGTGAGTTGACCCCGAGTGGGTTGAACTCTTGTTGCTCCTTTGCTAGTTGTGGCTCTATTGGGAGGCAAAAGTTGCCTTGTGTGAGAGTACTTGTTGGTTTGGATCTTAAGGAATCAAGTTGGAGTTGTACACGTCGGTGTACTTTTGTGTAGCTCGTTCCGTGGTGTATGTTTTGGGAAACACGAAAGGTTCGTGTTGAGGAACCAGAGCTCAGTCAGACCCAGGCAGTGTTCCTCGGTTGAGTTGCTGGATGCTTGTAGTCGGTTGGCAAGCTAGAGTTGTTCTTAGTAGCCTCCGCGTTGGTTTTCAGAATTCTTAGCAAGGTGGTGCTTGGCGTTGACCAAGGTTTGGTTCCCATGTTGTTTCTAGAGCTAGCTTGGTTCGAGCAAGCTGGCGTTGCCCTGAGGACTTGTTCCTAGTCAGGAAGTTTTGGGAGTTGACCCCTCCCTCGGCAGTTGAGTAAGTACTGCTAGTTCTAATTTGGTGGTTCAAGCGATTGTGGAATCCCTCGATTGTTGCTTTCGAAGGAATTGGTTGTTGTTGCCTTCGATGAGCAGGACAGCTAGCGTGTGTGAAGTTCGATGTCCTTCGAAAGTCCGCTTGCTGGGAAATCGTTCCTGTAGAGGAGGAGTCAGCTTAGCTCCTGAGTTGTGTAGTTGATTAGAGTGGCGTAGCGGTCAGCCCAGCGAGAGTGTCCCTGCGTTGGTTTGTTAGCAAGCGGAAAGTTGTTTGTCCCCGTGAGGGCTGAGGCCAACCAGTTCAAGGGCTTGAGTTGTTGCTGGAACGTTGTTCGATCTTTGGAGTTTGTAGAACCCCTAGTTCCTTGGTGGTTGAGTTGCACCGTGGATGCTGGCCTCGAGTTTTAACTTTTGAGGTAGTCTTGCTGACTCGAGTTGTTCATGATACGCAAGCTTGTGGTCGTCGCTATCCTTATTCCTCGCGATGTTTCATGGGTGGAGTTTCTGGATTGGAAGAAGAGTTAGGTCTAAGCTATAAGAAGGAAGTCCTTAGTGTAACCAGATGGATTTAAGGGTTGAGTGGCAGCTTGGAGGCGAGCTTCGCTCGTTGTAAGACTTGGGTTGAGTTTCTGTAGAGCAAGCCCTTCTCGGGCTCTGTTCCTAGTTGGTGTGCGTTCGCAGTTGGCGTTATAGCTGAGCCACAGTTGAGTGGGTTGGCACAGAAGTGTCGTGGCAATGGTTGGTAAAACCTTTGAGTTGTTATCCTCGAGGTGTTGTGTTGCAAGTAGCCGCGTGTTGTTTTATTCCTTGCTGCTCGAGATTTCCGAGAGAGGTATGTTGTTTGTTTTCCTGTCTGGCGATATTCTCTTAGGCCAGTGGCTGATCGGATTGCATTAGAAAGTTGTTGTCGGCCGATGAGGGGCTCCACTTTATTAGTTTGGCTGAGTGGAGCCTATTCCTGGACCTTGTCGTTAAGGGGTGGTCGTAGCTGACGTTTCAGCTAGTGTGAGTGGCGTTAGCCGTCTGGTGAACCAGGTATGTGCCCCTGGCTTGAGTGCGTCGGTGCTCTTCAAGATGGTTGCTTAAGTGTTGTGGACGCGTTCTGAGTTCGGTCAGCAGGGATAAGTGAGCCCTAGGGTTGTGAGACCGTTTGAGAGTTGGTGCGATTTTGAGGATGTGGCTTACCGACTAGCACTATCGCATCTTTTTCTTCTAAGCTCAGTGTATGTTCAGTTTTGGTTGAGATAGTTTGTGGCAGACTCGATGTCTTTATGGCTTGAGCCTTTGGAAACCTAAGAGGGTTGGGATTTCGAAGAAGGACTAGTGTTGGCTTGACAAGGAGTTTGGTTGGTTAAGGATCAGTGGAGTTTTCCTAAAGTTTTTTTCGTCTTAGGACTTTCGAGGACGAAAGTCTTAAAAGGAGGGAGTATTGTAACGGCCCAGTTTCCTATTTTGGTTTCCCAGGTGTTTCTGGTTCATTATTCGGATGTTCGGATGGGTCGTTAGTGCTATTTTAACCCTTAGGGGCATTTTTGTCTTTTTGCCCCCGGTCAGGGTTTTGTGGATTTTGAGTACTCCAGGGTCACTCCTGCCTTTGTCGAGGCTTGATTGTTGTTGGTTGCAGGACCCAAGAAGTTCGGGCTAGTTGTTTGAAAGTTTGGAGGTGTTTTGGTAATTAGCAAAATTATTGTTAATTAGAGTGCTTCCTTTGGGAGTTGAACCCTTGACCTAACGGTGATTAGGATGCTTGATTTAAATGGGTTTTATTAAATGGAAAAGAATGCGTCAGCTAGGACTCGAAGGAGGAAAGCCTTGGGAAGGGATTTTGGACCACCCAAAGCCTATTTAATTTAGGAAAAAAGAAAAGAAAAGAGAAAAACCCTTATTCTTTCCCCTTCTCTCTCTCTCTCTCTCTCTCTCTCTCTCTCTCTCTCCTTGCCGACCTCACCAAGAAACCCAACCGAGCCACACCGAGCTGCACCGAGCCACCCGGCACCAGCAGATGGCAGCCACTGCTGTCGCTGATACCGCCGAAAGCGGCCAGACGCTCCAAAGATAGCCCCCGCTGTCGCCTGACAGCCAGTGAGCAGCCCAGACGCCCCAGCACAACCGTTGCATCGCGCCCAGACGCCCCACCAGCCTGCTCGTGCCGCGCCCGCGCGTCGCACAGCCCGTCGCCCAGCGCCAGCGCTCCTGCGTCAGCGCCCGTCGGTCCCCTACTACGCCAGCTCGCCCAGCAGCGCCCAGTTTGCTCGCCCCAGCTCCACTCTTTTGGACCTTAAGATGTTAGTTGTTGGTTGCTTAATTAGGATGATTTTTATTGTTTGTTTAGGTTGCTCGGGTTCATTTAGAAGCTCGAGGGTTGCTTGTTGGTTGAGGTAGTTAGTTCTGCTTGTTTCCAGGTAAGGATTTCTTACCGTGGTTGTGTGGACCTGCCGATGCTTTCAGGATTGTGCTTTGTATGCTTGGTTACTGTTATGAGCATGTTAGCTATAGGACAGCTTGTGTTTGAAATCTTGCTAGCATGTTTGCTTGTTGTTCATGTTAGTGCCATGCTAGGTTTGTTCTTCCAGCATGCTTTTGATTCCTGCTTGAGAGCGTAGTATCATGCTAGGGACTCCTCTTATCCTGGCATATCCATGTTCCTGTTATATACTGTTAGTTCCATGCTAGGAATAGGCAGGTGATGTATAGGGCAGAAGACTGTAGGAGTTTCTAGTCTAGGTGTGTAAGTCCCCGATGGGCATCACTTAGTTGGAGGTGTAAGACCCCGATGGGCATCCTAGGTGTGTAAGTCCCCGATGTGCATCACTGAGTTGGAGGTGTAAGACCCCGATGGGCATCCTAGGTGTGTAAGTCCCCGATGGGCATCCTAGGTGTGTAAGACCCCGATGGGCATCCTAGGTGTGTAAGTCCCCGATGGGCATCACTGAGTTGGAGGTGTAAGACCCCGATGGGCATCCTAGGTGTGTAAGTCCCCGATGGGCATCACTGAGTTGGAGGTGTAAGACCCCGATGGGCATCCTAGGTGTGTAAGTCCCCGATGGGCATCACTGAGTTGGAGGTGTAAGACCCCGATGGGCATCCTAGGTGTGTAAGTCCCCGATGGGCATCACTGAGTTGGAGGTGTAAGACCTCGATGGGCATCCTAGGTTTGTAAGTCCTCGATGGGCATCACTGAGTTGGAAGTGTAAGACCCCGATGGGCATCCTAGGTGTGTAATTCCCCGATGGGCATCACTGATTTGGAGGTGTAAGACCCTGATGGGCATCCTAGGTGTGTAAGTCCCCGATGGGCATCACTGAGTCTGGAGGTGTAAGACCCTGATGGGCATCCTAGGTGTGTAAGTCCCGGATGGGCATCACTGACTCCTAGGTTGTGTAAGACCCCGAAGGGCATTCAGGTGTAGAACCTAGGATAGGCTGTAGATGTAAGCCTTGAATAGGCAATTCCTAGTTCGGCAGTTAGTCTGAGCCAACCTAAGGTTTCTGAGCTCGTTTTTGTTTGCATGTATACTAGGGTGCTAGATGACTGATGTATCGTATTGTACCCCGAATGGGGATTCTTACTGAGTATGTTTATACTCACCCTTATTTCTGTGGTTTTTCCACCAGGTAACTTGGGACAGCACCAGGATGGCTAGCGGAGGGAGCTGTTTGATCATGGGGGCTGCCGGCACTCTGTCGTTTATTGTTTGCATTTATTTATTCAGCATGTAGATGGACAGGAGTCCTAGGGGAATGATGTTAAAGTTGTTTAAACTGTTTTGAAAGTTCTTTTATAAATACTGGCCAGGCTTATTTTACCTTGTTGGATTTGCTTTATGAAAATTGTTGGTTATGTTTTAAGTGTTCCCCATTTCCAAATGTTTTGAAAAAGTTTTAAATATGAGCACTAAACCGCTTGTTGAAATATTTAACTTGCATGCTGAGCGAGGACCTAGGTTTAGGACTGTATTTCAGGTCGGGTTCTTACATCTGGAAATGATCTTGCATATTGCATTAAGTTTTAAATCCCCTTTCCGTATGATGCCAGCTGAGTTGAGGGAGCTAAAGGAGCAGTTGCAAGAGATGCTCGACAGAGGATTCATTAGACCGAGTGTGTCCCCGTGGGGAGCACCTGTTCTGTTTTGTAAGGACCCGACCTAAAACATGGTACTAAATGGATCCTTACTTCAGCATGTACATTAAAATCTATAAGGAAGTAAAATCAACCAAGCAGTTTCTGTAAATAAAATTTGGCAAACGTGGAACCTGTTCAAGCATTTAGTTCAAACCTATAGAAAAGCAACCATGGCCAAAGTTTATTTCACAACTAGAGAAAACAGTTCAAACCACAGTGTAACAACCAACTAGTAAATCCAGATAGTTCTAGGTAAAAACAATCCACAAGTAAAACCGTAGCGACTCGCCGTTTCGCTTCGCTGAGCCACAACTTGCCGAGGATAGCCCCTCAGTTTCAGCGTAGTGACGCTTGCCAGTAGCCGCTTCGCTCCGTTGCTCGCTGACTGGCCGCATGCATCCGGTCAGCCCCTGTTCTCGCCTTTTCCGTCGCCTTTCCCTTCGTCAGAGTCATGAGAGCAGCAGCACTCTCGTCGTTGCCTTTGCATTCGCCGTAGCCTAGTCTTGGTGCAGAGGCTTTTCTTCTTGATTTTGAGCTGTCTCTGTTGACTTACAGCTCGAGGGTCGTTGTGATTTGTGTGTTTGTCTTCTGCATACTTCCAGGTAAGGATTTCTTACCGGGGTTGTGTGGACCCTGCGAAATACTTTAATAGCACATTTATATTCTGCAAGCATGTATGAGTATTCTAGTGGATAGGATCTTTGTTTCTGAAATGCCGGCATGTGTTGTTGATTTATCCATGTTCCCTGTTTTAAGTTCTGTAGAGCCATGCTAGGGATTTTTCTTACTCTGACATATCCATGTTTTCTGTTTAAGTTCTGTAGAGCCTGCTAGGATCGTATTGCCATAGATTTCTGCCTGGTTGACTGTTAGCTTGTATTATTGTGGTTAGAAGACTGTTATGAGCTGTTAGTGCAGGTCTCGCATGGGTAAGTCCCAGAAGGGCACCAATGCATTGTCAATGGGTGTAAGTCCCCGATGGGCATCATAGTGTTTCTAGGGAGTGTAAGTCCCTGTTGGACAGCTTGTGAATCTAGTAGGAGTAAGTCCCCGATGGGCGTCCTTGAGCTTAAGCTGGTATAAGAACCCGATGGGCATCCTCGTGCTTAAGCTGGTGTAAGTCCCCAATGGGCAACCTTGAGTGCTGCTTGAGTAAGACCCTGTTGGGCGTCATCACGCTTAAAAGTGAGTAAATCCCCGATGGGACTCACCATGTATAAGTCTCTGATGGGCATCCTATAGGTGTAAGACCTCGATGGGCATCCTTGTGTTGAGTTGGTGTAAGACCCTGATGGGCATCCACGTGTTCTAGATGATGTAAGACCCCGATGGGCATCCAAAGTGTAAACCGAATGTAGGTTGCAGTAGTAAGTTCTTTAATAGGCAAGTTCTAAAACGGCAGTTAGCTTGAGCCAGGTTGTTCCTTCTGAGCTCGTATTTGGTTGCATGTATCTGTGTGCTAGATGATTGCTTTTTCGTATTCTACCCCAGTTGGAGATTCTTACTGAGCGACTCTTTGCTCACCTTTATTTTTCTGTGGTTTACCACCTGGTAACTTAGGATCGAAACTGGATGGCTAGGAGGATGCTGCTAGATGATCATGGACAGAGTACTCTGAGTCGTGTCGCATTTGTTCTTAATTCTTTTGCATGTAGACAGGGCATGGAGCCCTTAGGTGGACTTGTTGTGTTTATAAACATTGAGTTATTTGCTTCGGTTTCTTTTGTTAAACTTGTTTGGATGTTTTCTTATGCAAATAAACGATACTCTGGCCAGGGTTGGTTTTTGGTAAAGCTTTTGACAGGTGCTTGGAAACAGGGGACAGGTCCAATTAATAAAATTGCTCTGAACGATTTTATGTATAAAGTTTTCTTTTTATTTCTGCATTCATGTTTTCGGGTTTTACTTACATGCATAAGAGCTTAAAGGCCTAGGTTTAGGACCCTATTCGGGTTGGGTCTTTACAGAAACTATCGACCATTTGTCTCCAAGTGTAATTACTTGGTAATGTATTTATCCAGTATATGGCCTTATCCCGTAAGGAATATGGAAACAGAAATAGTCGACTGTCTTCTAAAGAGACACCGACTTCCTGGTGAGCATCACTAACAGCTAAAACATTATGTAAATGCTGATGCGGGTCATCCGATGGAATTCTCTAAAAGGTTCATTAATTTTTAGCATGTTATACATGTTATCGGTCAATACAGGGCCTCTACCCCCACCGTTTAATATATCCATACCTGGATATGCCAAATAAGTGAAGTCTCCCTATTGCGTTCGCAAGACTCTGTCTCTTTCATCTACCTCCTGTACTGTACTAGTGGCAGATTTGGATCTTCATTTGCTCCACGTTCCGCACCTGCTGCAGCTACTTCTGGTGGGTTCATCATTCCAGGTTGTTGTTTTTCCATGGGGTCTATCTCGTTGTGAGTGTTATTTCTCTGCTCACGTATCCTCATTCGAAGGGTTCGTTCGGGTTCTGGATCAAACACAAGAGAAGCGTTCATGCACTAGTAAGTCTGAAATGTTAACAAATGAAATTGTTTACTAAAATAAAAAATTGTTTATTTATATTCTAAACACTATTCTCTCAAAAATAAACTTTTCACAGTCCCCAGCAACGACATAAAACACTTGATGGGATCTGAGGATCCGCGTTACAAATGTGGTTATTATTAGTGCGAATTGATCCCACTACACGCAAGTATACGTGGTCTGCAGCAAGTAATAAGTAAATTATCGTTCTCCATAGGGACTGGAAAATTATTCGAGGTGATCTTTAGAATTGAAATGTAAATTGCATGAATAAGTTGGGTTGATAGGATTTTGGTTTTGTATGAAAACGAAGTAAATAAACAAAAAACAGTTTTGCTAAGTTGAGGCTAAACTAGGATACTTGTGAACTTAGTAGCAATGTGATAACAAGAAATACGCGGTAAGAGAATCTATCATACTACGTTTACAAACTACTTCTTCTGCTTTCATTCAGCACCTAGCGCAAATTCCACTACGACTAAATGTAATTTTGAACCGCGCTATGTATGTAATAGTTAAGCGTTTATTCCTAAACTCCGATTTAAAGTGTCACAGCTGTAACACTGCCTATTAAACATGCATGATAGACTTAGATCATTTCCTCTTCTGATTTATGATCTATTGCTTGTGTGGATGGTCGGTCGACACTTACTATTTTAATGAAGTACCTATCTTACATGCTCTAGATTAAACACTTCCAAACTTCTTCCTACAACATGCTACTAAAATTCACGTTCTCCCAGTTTCACCTTCAGAGATTTAGTTCATAATGAAAACAGAAAACACAATGCAAAATATTGAAAACCTCGGTCTAGTTCACAGGCGGCCTACGGGTCTAGTTCAGTTCTAATGTTGTCTCATCAGTCGATATCTCAATACCAACACCTCGGTTGGCTGTACCAGACGATCCTGCTCCACAATGGGTAATCGGCATACTGGCAATCTGTACCCAAAACACTAAGTTAGTCCAAGCTCGGACCAACATTGCCAACAACAAAACAAGCCTAGTATGCTAGATGCAAGTAATGTAAACTTAACCCTTAAACAAGCTTAAACACATACCTGACGGCTGTTGGAGTGCTGATGATCATGGGACATAACAACCTAACTCAGTAGGTCAGTCTACAGAATCTATGACTCTAAGCTCTGATACCAACTGTAAGAACCCGACTCTAAATGGTCACAAATGGTCCTTATTAAATGCCATGACCCATAATTTCAAAATATGGACATAAAAGATTTAAGAAAACATGAACTTCATAAAATATTTCATTACTCCAAAACACTACAGTTAAAACATAATCCTCTAAAACCTTTAGCCTCTGGCCAGAGTATATAGAAGAAAGTAAAACCCAACAGAATAAAAGTCTTTCTGAAAATAAAGTGCATTCTAGAAAGGAAGATGCAACGGACTTGTTTCCATGATCAACTAGCTCCTCTACTAGCCACCTCGATGCTGTGCCAAGTTACCTGGTGGAAGAAACCATAGAAAAGGGTGAGTACAATTGCACTCAGTAAGAATTCCCCAACCGGGGTACATTACGCAAGACAAATCATTTAGCATCCTAGCATACAAGCAACAACATTACATATAGGCAGTCTCAACAACAAGGGGTCAACAAGTGACGAGCAGGGTCAGCACACCATTGGGCTGACTAAACCGGAGGGCAACCTAGGGGCCTCAGTCTCTGATAGTCTATCTCAAAGACAAAACTAGGTTAGCACTCAACTGGGCTAACTAGGGACAGCACGCTACTGGGCTTGTCCTAACTATACCGGGCAGCACACAACTGGGCTCAACCCTAACACAAACCGTGCCAGCATGCAACTCGACTGTCACTCGGGGCACAACGAGCCAGCACGCAACTCGATTGTCACTGGGGCCAAACGAGCCAGCACGCAACTCGACTGTCACTCGTGAGTCATCCAAGCCAGCACTCAACTCGACTGTCACTTGGGAAAACGAGCCAACATGCCACTCGACTGTCACTTGTGAGACATCCAAGCCAGCACGCAACTCGACTGGGTAAACAGCTAGGATGCAACTCAACTGTCACTCGTGGGTATAACCAAGCCAGCATGCAACTCGACTGTCACTCGGGTCCCCCTAGCAAGCACTACTACTATAGGCAACCTAGTGCCAATAGTGTCTAGCAATCAAAGAGTCTATAGTCAACAGGACAAGTGCAGACATTCAAGATATTTATTACACAAGGGATTGCTGCAATCAATCTCAGAAACTACATGCCAAGCCCTAGCCACAGAACGTGCACAAAACAGGAAACAGAAAACAGCGCATACAAGTCAGGCATACAAAACAGATCAAGCAATCAGTCAACCTGTGCAAACCTATCCACTATCAGTTTATAAATCATGCAAGGCATTCAACTAGGAATCTATCAAGCCGTGCGCAGGGTCCACACAACCTCGGCAAGGAACCCTTACCTGATTAGTGGAATTAGCTGACAAACAAGAAGTGATCTCAAGCTGCAGGAACACACGAATGACCTAGCAATAAACATAGCCCAACACAGAATTAAACCTAAGCAATGGGTTAACAACCGAAAACAAACAGCCTCGAGAATAGAGTCTTACCCAAAATCGAGAAGGGCTTGCTCTCGGTAGCAAGGCAGGGCAATTTGGCTGGAAGCGACAGGCTTCGGCGAGGGCACGGCGTGGACGTGTGGGAGGCCTCGATAGTTGGCAGGTGCGTGCGGGCGTGCTCATACAGATCAGCTGCGGCGTGCGGCAATGTGCACGAGGTCGCGAGCGAGTGGCGAGGCTACATTGTGGACGACGAAGCTGGGGGTGAAAGCGAACAGACTGGGCGAAGACGAAGGGGATGCATGCAGTAGCTAGCAGCTGGGCATTGCGAGGGTGGCGATGGTGTGAGCACTGCGATGGGGCGATCTGCGGCTGTTCGCAGCAAGGCTTCGCTCGAACGAGCATCTGCTACACCGCAACGAGGTAGGGAATGGTGCTCTCGGTGCTGGGGTAGCTCGATGACGCGATGGTTGCTTGCGGCTGCTTGGTTCAATGATGGTGTGAGCTTGGAGACGGCGATGATGGACACGCGGGTGAGAGCGAACGGGCGGAGCGGTGCTGCTGCGAGTGAGGGCGATATGGTCCTTGGCGCTCTCTCGGCTAGGAAGAAAACACACACACACACGCCATTGCCGGTTAAGGCTTGCCCAAGCAACAAAAGGAAGGATTTTCGGCTAGGGAAGAAGAATAAGACTTACCTCTCAGTTCTTAAAGAATCGGCATGAAGAAGAGCAAAACGAATGGAGGGGAGGAAGAGTTGGAGTCGACAAGATGGTGAGGGTGAGGAAACTTGCGGTAAAGGGGAATGAGAAGAAAACAACGATTTCTTCTTCTTTTAATCACTAGATTTGGCGATTCCAAACCCCTGGGCTTTCCCCCTTCGAGTCCCAGCTGCAGCAATCTTTTCTCTTAAATTAAACTCATTTAATCCAAGCCTCCAAGACCCCTTCAGGTCAAGGGTTCAAATCCCAACGGAAGCACTTTAATTTCTTTAATTTTATACTTAACCAAACTACCTCCAAGCTTCCGAACGACCAACACAAACTTCTTGGAACATGCAACCAACAATCAATCAAGCCTCGGCAAAAGACCGGAATAGCCCTGGAATCCTGATTATCCACAAACCCAGTCCTGAGGGAAAAATGACCAAAATGCCCCTAGAGGTTAAAAAGGCCCTAACGGCCCAACCGAACAATCGAATACTGAGCCGCACGTACCTGGGAAATCGGAACGAAAATCTGGGCCGTTACATCATGTGACATTTGAAGGTGTGTCAAAGATGGAGGTCAAAGGCAGGGTACTAGGGTCAATCCAAACTATTTATTATGTACCATATCTCAAAATAAACATTTTGAGCTTAGGAAAACTCACAGAGAAGGATTACTTGATATTTTTGAAAGACCGGTTATTACACTTGAAGAACAAGCAAGAGCGCTTGATAGCTCAAGTCGATATGAGAAGAAATTGTATGTATAGACTGAATTTAAGAAGCGTACGAAAAAAAGTTTGCGAGTCGATGTAGAAGACAAGGAATCCTTATAGTACCTTCTCTTTGGTCACCTACATCATAGTGGACTAAAAGAGTTGGCGAAGAAGAATATGGTGCATGATGGGTTACCCGACATGGACTATGAGGGAAAGTTCTATGATAAATGCGTTCTCAGCAGGCATGCGAGAACCTCTTTTGAAAGTGGCTTAATTCAAATGGCCAATTTTTCAAATGGATGTCAAGATAACACTCTTTAACGATGTGCTTGAAGAAGAAGTCTATATCGAATAACAACCCGGATACATGAAAATTGGCAAAGAGAAGGAGATGCTAAAATTGAAGAAAGCACTTTACGGGTTGAAGCAAGCACCACAAGCATGAAATACTTACATTGATGCATATTTCAAGGAGAATGGATATAAGCAATGTCCCTACGAGCATTCACATTACACAAAGCAGAGTGGAGGCAATGCGATATTTGTTGCTCTTTTATGTTGATGACCTTTTTTATGGGAAATAATGATGCGATGATAGAAGAGCTTAAGATCATGATGATGCGAGAATTTGAGATGATAAATTTGGACTTGTTGAATTTTTTCCTCGGTTTGAAGGGTAAAATAAGAAGAGATGGGTATTTTGTATCTTAAGAGCAATATGCGAAGGAGATCTTGGAAAAGTACAAGATGGCAAATTGCAATCCTGTTTCAATACCAATGGAACAAGGTATGAAACTTTCAAAATTTGATGGAGGAGAATGTGTGGAAACGAGCAGATATTAAAGATTGGTGGGAAACCTTTACTATCTCACAAGAAAAAGACCAGATATTTTATTAATTGTTGGCATTATAAGTCAATTCATGGAGGAGCCAGATTATTCGAATTAGAAGGCATTGAAGCGAATTATACGAAACATCCAAGGGACGGTGTCACTTGGAATGTTATACTCGAAAGCGGAAGATTACAAGTTAGTTGGTTATTCTAATAGCGATTGGTGCGGAGATATAGACGATTGAAAATGTACTTCGGGATATGCATTCTTTATGGGCAACACAACATTACTTGGCTTACAAAGAAACAACCGATTGTGACGCTTTCAACATGCAAAGCTGAATATGTTGCAGCTTCTTTGTGTGTATGTCATGCAATATGGATCAAAAATTTGTTGAGCAAGATGGAGCTAAAGCAACTTGGTGCAACCGTGATTTATATTGACAATAGATCCGCAATTGGGTTAGCAAACAATCCAGTGAGTCATGAAAGAAACAAACACATTGATGTTCGCTTTCATTTTATCTGAGATCATGTGAAGGAAGGAAGCGTGTTGCTGCATATGGTGAGTCAAGATCAAGTTGTAAATATTTTCAGAAAACTGTTACCGAAAGTTTTGTGCAAAAATTTCAAGAAGAAGACTGACTAATCGATGGTAGAAGCATTTATGTTAATGGAGAATTTTTGTTGAATAAACTTTAATGTTATTTTTAATGTGTTCAAAATGTTGTTACTGGGGCTATAATTAAGGAGTTAATGGGATTATAATTAGGGAATTTGCACTGTATAGCAACTTTTTTACCCCAATTTACAATTATAGCAACTTTTTTAAAATAATTCGTTTATAGCAAATTCTGCCTATTTTTTTTAAAAAAAAATCTATTTACCCTTTTTGATCGAAGACTTTGATAGAATCTATCATTTTCTAGTGATGAAAGTCTATCAATTTTATCAGTAATTGATTCTATCATCCCTTATTGATAGAATCTAATGGAAGTCTATCAATTTACTTTATTTATTAGTAATTGATTCTATCAGACTCTATTGATAGAATTTATCAATATAGAAGTCAATCAATTTACATTTTTTTCTCTATGTGCAAATATTTTCATTATTGTGCTATTCATGAAATATTTTAGCTGTTTTGTAATATACATGCAAACACCCCTTATAATTAAGAAATTAGTGGAAAAACAGTTTTGGTAAATGAAAAGTCAAAATATGGTTAGTGTAAATGCTATAAATAGATTGCTCATTTTATTGTGAAAAATAGAGCAAGAGAAAGCAAGTACAGAAATAAAGAAAACTATGTTTTAGAGAAATTAGGGTGTCTTCGATTATTATTATTATTCGCATTTTTTTTTTTTACATGGATATGAATTGGTGACAAATTTTTTTACCACTTTGAGCTTAATGATTAATTGTTCTATTGCACGTGATATTCACCACCAAACAGAATTTAAACTGTGGGGTTAAATCGTTTGATATTGCCAAAAACAATTGTTGCATTACCATAGGTTGGCATCTCTATGCATAAACCAAATCTTCTTAGTGTCCGTGAGTAAAATACGGTATACAATTAATTAAATATAAGTTGTTTAATTAATTAAGTTATCAATTACGTAACATATAAGTATTATATAAGTAATATACGTTATTGCTTATTGTAATTAATTAAATATAAATTATTTAATCAATTTATTAATAATTACTTAATATGTATTTATTTATTTGTGAATAAATAAAAAGTAACGTATAGACATGCTTTTTTAGAGAAGAGAACACAGGATGAAGAACTCATTCTCATTCTTTAAGTGAGTTCTCCATTTGGCATTTTAAAAAAGAAATAAGTTTTAAGCCATGAACAAAAGAATTAAGTCGTTGTGATTATTCTCTATTGACTGATTTACTCTTCTTGAGTTTTTTGTGTGAATTCCGCTGCACACTCCATGAGAGGTAACTTTTTATCTAACTTTTTTTTTTTTGGTAAAACCCTCATACGAGATTGATAATATTACACAACATTGTTTCAACCCATTTTCCATTGCAACTATGTGGGTTTTTACATGTTAGTTATGTTGGTAATTGTTATGCTTACTGACATTTTATAGGTGAAGCGGAGGCCGGAGCTGAATACTAAAGAGGCTGCCATGGCATAAGTGGAACACGAAAGACGTAACAAAGAAGCAGGTAGTAAAAGAAAACTTGAGGCATTTTACGTCGTAAGGTAGAGATAGATTTTCAACGTTACAAGGATGATATATAGCAAAAGGGTTGAAAAAGACGAGACCTTTAACGTTTAAAAGCATCTGCCCAATCCACTGAACCTAATAATTAATAATAGAGATGACCTAATATCATAAAAGTAAAAGATGCCCTAATCATAAAAAGAAAAGATAATACCTAATAATAAAACGTAAAAATAGAAAATAATATTTAATCAAATCCTAAGAAGAAAAATAATAAAAAAAATTAAAATAATAAAATAGATATAAAACTAACACTCTCCCTCAAGCTGGATTGCGTATAGATTACAAGGCAAGCTTTGAGTTAAATTCATCAAAATTGGTCATTGGTAATACTTTTTTGAGAATGTCAACAACTTGATGGTGTCAATTGGAATGATGATGTGCCAACTGGAAAAAGTGTCACTATTTGGGAAAAGCGCTGTCAACTGGAAAAAATATCGCCAACTAGGAAAAATACTGCAAATTGGGAAAAATGATGCCTGAGTCAATTGGGAGAAACAATACTAGGGTCAATTGGAAAAACTGGATGAGGGCCAATTGGAAAAATTAGACAAGGGCTAATTGAGAAAACTGGACATAAGTAATGTTCACTTGTGAGAACATTAATTAGAATTAATCTTAATGGATAAAAAATATTTGAAACGAATCTTAGGGGATAAATCATTTGAGGTTGAAACGACATGGTTAACATTTCCATACTTTCTTAATAGCGAAATATTGTCTTTTTATGCCAACAAGAATAATAGTTTAACAATATAAGGGTATTTATGCCCTAAACAAGTATCCAACATTCATAATTTGTTGTATGTATACATTTTGAGAAAGCCCTAATATTATTCTAATCATTGTTGAACTAAAAACTTGTCTTCCTATCAAAATGAGCATAGTTGTTGAGATATGCCTTGAACGATTTAATGCCCTACGATTACTTAGTCATGGGTCTTGCTCCCCGATCAGCGAGTTAGAGTTCAGGGGCAATGCCCCCGAAACCTAAATAAAATCTGTATCGTTGTTTCAATTGTGTATATGAGCTTTTATGTAATTGGGCCTTTATCTGTAATAAGGTTTAAGGAGAGTGTACTATATAGACTGGAATTAAATCCTAGCCCCCATGGTGTTTATTTTGTATTTTCGACCTCTCCTTAATAAAATCGTGTCCCTTCTCTGCCCATGGAGTAGCTAACACAACGTTAGTGAACCACATAAATTCTTTGTTATTCTCTTTTACGTTTCTCTTATATTCTTCGATTGATTGTTGATTGTCGTTTTCATAACAATAGTTCTAGTGGCATCATGTACTATAAGAACCCGGCCCAAAAAGTGGTCCTAAAGATAAGTTCCTACTCAGCATGCATGTAAATAAACATTCATTTCAACTCCTTATTAAAACATTTAAAACCACAATGCAACGGGGAACAATAAATCTTTTTTCCAAATAAACTTCCATTAAGAATACCTGTTAAAACAAACATATCCTGGCCAATAATTTAACAAAACATCCAAAAAAAAAGTTCAAAACATCATAACGACAATGTTTTCGCTATGGTCTTCGTGTCCAACTACATGCTGAATGACAGGATAAGAATTAAAACAGAAAATAGAGTGCTGGCAACTTCCATGATCATGCAGCTCCCTCCGCTAGCCGTCCCGATGCTGTCCCAAGTTACTTGGTGGAAGAACCACATAAAATAAGGGTGAGTACAAATCACTCAGTAAGAATCCCCAACTGGGGTACAGTACGAAACATCAATCGTCTAGCATCCTAGTATACATGCAAATAGTTACCAACACAGATCTTTGCTCAAAGAGCTAACGGTGCAAGTCCGGAATCCTCGAAAGTCTCCTACTTCCAATTTAAGGATTGACTCTCCTAACCAATCCCAAATGTTATCCTCGAGTGTCTTTCTCCCTCGGCCAAATGACCAACTCAAAAACTATCCCCACTAGATGTCAGACACTCTCGAGGGTCTTTCTCCCTCTGCCAAATGATCAACTCAAAAGTTGATCCCAACTAGGTGTCCTCGAGGGCCTCTAACCCTCGGCCAAGCTTTTCCTAAGACAAATGAGAGAGTACCCAAAGTCTGGCTCTAAACTTGAACGGAAGTGGTGTACTCATGAATATTAGCCGGAGGGAGCTCTCCTTCCAGTGCATAACGCATGTGTGCGCACACTGCATGCTGTAGTAAACCGCGTAAATGTGGGGGCCTAAGGACAAACTACGCTGGTCAAGGTACGCATGCCTAAAGACTCGAAAGTGGTGTCACTTATCTAAAGTAGTGCGAAGCCCTCGGCACTCAACTGTAGCAGTCTGTACCACCAACCTGAAGCTTAGAAATGTCTCCGGGCAGGCTTGCACCCGTGAGGGGTTCCGCTGTAACGGCCCGGAAATTTCATCTCGGTCCTCCCGAGAGGCCCAGGGGCATTTTGGTAATTTTGGGTCGGGCCGACAGGGCCGGTTTTGAAATTGAAAATTGCCGGAATAATTATGAGTCAATTCGAATAGGATCGGGATTTTTGGTGAAGGCATTTGGGCTTGGGAAAGAGTAAAATTAAATAGGGAATTAAATAGCGCGTCGAGTGAGATTCGAGCCAAGGACGTGTCGCGTGCTAGGCAGGGGGCGCTGCCAGCCGAGCCACTGGGCTCGTTTGTTATTCTAAACGCGCGATCTAATACATATGCCTGTTTGATGCGCGTTTTGGTTTAAAAGGAAATTTTTGCCCGAAGCTTCTTCCTCCTTCTTCCTCGCGATTTTCCTTCTCCATTTCTCCCCGACCGACTGAGCTCTCCCTCGCCGTTCTCCCTCGCCGATTGTCTCCTTTCCGGTGAGTTTTCCTTCCCCTTTTCTTCTTCTTCTTCTTCTCTTCTTCTTCTCCTTCAAAATTCGAGTTCTTCACCCCTGTTTCGAGCTTCGCCATTTCCGGCCGAGTCGAGGTAATTTGAGGTATGGGTTTTGTGCAGCTAGTGTAGGGGAGTTCGCCATCAAAGAATCGCTTGTCGAATCCCCGTGGATCGCTCGAATTTGGGATTTCTCCATCGCCCCTATTTCGCGCAAGAACAGAGCCAGACGCCGAGCTCGCCAGCGTCTTTGTCCGTCCGTCGCATGAGAAAAGGTCAGTCAGCGCTGTCGCGCGCGCGCCGCCGCCGAAAGCCACGCGCGCGCGAAGCGCCCTGTGTCGCGCCAGCTCCACATCGCGTCGCCGAGCCCTCGCTGGCCGAAGTCGTGCCGCGTCGCCATCGCGCCGCGCTCGCGCGCGACGCGCGCCTCGCCAGCGCCGCCAACCGAGCCTCGCGCGCGCGCGCGCGCCACGACACTGTTTCGCGCGCGCGCTCGCGCCCAGCGCCCGTCCGCGCGCCACACGCCCACTCCTGCGCCCAGCTCGCCCAGCCCGGCCCGTTCTTTGCCCGTTTCGTCTGCAATCGGCCCATTCGTGCGTTAAATCGGGCCTCGTGAGTTGCTCGAAGTGAGCCTTGTTTGTTTTATTATATTTAGGCCTATTGCGTGATTTTTGTTGTGATTGATAGGTTCTCGGTAGCTAGTTCGGGTTCGTTCGCGCTTAGGATTTCGTGTCAAATTGTCCCCGCCAAGGTAAGGATTTCTTTACGGAGTTGTGTGGACCTGCGATATTATATGTGATTCTTTGATTGATTTCTTGTTTGTGTTTATTGACATGTATAGCTAGGTATTCTATTCAGAATTCTCGATTAGCATGATTTTCTGGTTTAATTCTCATGTTAATCCATGCTAGGTTGTTCCTCTCTAGCATGCTCGTATCATTCCTTGCTTCGTAGTATCATGCTAGGCTCGTTGTATTCTTATTGAGCACGTATTGGATTTTATGGAATTGTTTGTTGTTTGCTAGGCGAGTTAGAATTGCGGGTAGATAGCATCATCCGGGCACGATGCGAGAAAGAACCTTGCATCCATGGCGGGGACGTCGAGCAAGTCATTCCGTCCCCTGGACCCCGTGAGGGATTAGCTAACAAGCGGTAGGCCCTACAATCTTGGGTGAGGGTGGCGCGATATTAAATGCCCCAACGGTCGGGATGATGACTTGGCATTGCCTCGTCCCCGGCAGCCGGCATGTCCTCAGCATGTTTGGCAGTAGCCCCAGATTGCCACCTGTTAAGGCAAGGACAACTTCCTGGTGTAAGCCTACCACGACCGTTCCTTGGCCCTAGGTGCGGTGGTTCAGGCTGACATAGTTTACGTGTCAGTCTCACACCCTATGTCGGTGACACCGATCCTAAGATTAGTTAGGCGTGGTGATTGGATATGGGCGGCTTGCCTCGGGACCGGCAACCCCCATAGTGCTGCGAGAGCACGCGGTGCATGCTTACGCTCATTACGGCGCCGATGGAGAGCTCCTCGGATTTGTGAGCAGTGTACCTTTCGTCGACAAAGAGATGAAGCGGAGGGCGGGACTTGTTTCTCGTATAGGGCGACTTATGTATTGGGTGTGTGATGATATTATTTCCGGACTAAGACCCTAAGCTGGCATCCGAGGCCCAAGTGTGGGCTAAGCTATGTGCTCTATTCCGTGTTTATATTCATAGCTTGCATACGCTCATCAAGATGACCATGTATATCGTATTGTACCCCGGTTGGGGATTCTTCTTGAGTAATTCGTTACTCACCCATCGTGGTTTTTCCACGGGTAACCAAGAGATGCGAGACAGGATGGTGAAGGAGGAGGAGGAGTCTGTGATCATGGGGCTCAATCATCAAACTCGATTTTGTGTTATGACTCTTTATGTTTTATTTTCCCCTGAATGCATGTGGCAGGGCTGAGCCCTAGGATGTTTTACGAATATGTTGTGGATTCCGGCATTATTATATTTAGACATGTTTTGAATGATTTTAAGAAATCTCTGATCGGAGTATTCTTTGGAAATGTATTTATCTTGGAGCAGTGCTTGGAAACAGGGGCGAGTTCGGGAAAATTGTTTAGTTTTTAAAGGGGTTATTTTGAATGTTTTGTTTTAATTGGAATCCGAAATCATGTCTGTTTAAATGTCCTTTACTTTGAATGCATGCATTGGGGTAAGGGCCCATTTAGTGCCCCATTCGGGTCGGTCCCTTACAGCCGCTCTACAGGCTACAAACTAGGCTTATGCTGGTGTGGTGAGCTAAACCACGCCCGGCTGCCAGGGGCAGGAACAAGTCCTCACTGATCCCGACCTGTGGGGACAAGATACGTTATGTCCGCCCTCAGCCTCTGGATGATGACACCCTAACAAGTTCTATCTAAGAAACATATCTCATTCTAGCAAAATCAACAAGCTCACACATGCAACCTAGCAGGATACTAACAGCTCAGTCATAATCAATGGGATGCATGCTGGAGAACAACCTAGCATGGTACTAACATGTCAACAGGAAAACACATGCCAGCCGGGAATAGTACAAGTGATAGATCATATCCACTAAACATGCTTGCAATCAACAAACAAACATTCTATCCACTAAGCATGCTCGTACACAATCAGCAAGTAAAGTAGAATGCAATCACGATGTAACGCAGGGCCCACACAACCTTTACCTGGAAAACAAGCAGTAAAACAACAATAACTATGTGCTCCTTAAGCTGCAGAGTCAACACAAACCTAACAAAACATAAGTAACACATATTACAACTAACTAACCAACAACCGAACTAGGAACTAGAAGTAAGGCTTTAGAAACTACCAAACCAACAAGGCAAGTGCTCTCGGCCAAGCACTAGGATGATGCCCAAGGAAGGGCTCTCGGCTGCAAGGGTGCTATCGACCATAAATGTTTGTGCTAGGTGATCTCGGTAGCAACCAACACTCTCGGCAAGGGCAAGCTCTCGGCCAACCACAAGGCACTTGCTCATGCTAGGGCAAACTTTTGGCAACAAGGGGTGCGTGGGTGCTCTCGGCTTGATGTTGCTTGTGGCTAAGAGATGTGCCACAAGGAGAAGTCCCTCATCGGCTAGGGGTTGCAATTGGCTAGGTTGAAGAGGTGGAGAGAATCGGCAAACCAAGGGCATAAACCAAGGTGTCTCGGCTTGGCAGCTTGAAGGAGCAACCAAGGACAAGAACAACTAAAAATGGAAGAGAAGAGGTGGAGAGGATGAAGAGTTCGGAAACCACAAGCTTGGAGGAGATGAAACGACAAGAGGGAAGAAGATGGAGAATTGTGCGACTAGGTCTCGGGAAGAATCGACCAAAAGAATACTATTTCCCTTCCCCTAATCGCAAAACAAACGCTTATGTGCCACGTGTCCCTGACCAACCAACATCGAGTCCCAGCGACAGCACCTGTTCTCCCTTTTTTCCTTCTTTTTAAAACAAGCCTCCAAACTTCCTTGTCAATCCTCCCTTCGAGTCCCAGCAGTGACACTTTTATTCTCTTATTTTAATTAAAGCCAAACTCCCAAATCCACCATCCTTCGAGTCCCAACAAGTACACAATTAATTATTATTTTTCTCCTAACCCTGGAAACCTGAAACCGAAGAACAACTGAAGTAAATAATTGACAGAAACAACCCTGAAACACTTGTTAATTACAAAATCGGCCCTGAGGGAAAAATGACCAAAATGCCCCTAAATGCTCAAACTGCCCTAACGGCCTAACCAAACAACCGAAAAACTAACTGAACATACCTAGGGAACCGGAATAGAATTCTAGGCCGTTACATGTACGACCTAATAACCATGAGATTATGTGGTTTGAATCCCTCTCTCCATATGTTATTGATTAAAAAAAAATCTTGTTCTTTATCATAAAAATTCACAAAATATTATAGAAAGAATATTTGTATGTAAGAATTTCATAGCATAGCTTCAGCAAAAGTAATTAATGACGTGCTAGATAAATCTCCTGCAAATAATTAAGATGTGTAAATCAAGATCAGTTGTAATAGGATGTTCCATACATACTGTCTTATTTAGTTTAGGGAGTTGAATCAAACAAAATAGTATTATTTATAACCTACGAGTAATACTGTATTAAGGATCCGTAATAGAAAGTTAGTTACAGGTTTGTTGTAACAACTTCTATATAATGATCAATTGTTAGCAGTAGAATTAAGAAGTTTAGAGGTCTTTTGATAGCTTTGAGTGCAATTTCCAGAATTAAGATTGTATAGTAAGGCACCAAGAAGCTTTCACTTGTACTCTTGAAACTTCATAGTAAATACTAGATGAATCTTGCTATTTACAATGGATTAAGTTGTTTTTGGCCGAACCACTTAAACTGTAAAGACCCGACCCAAAAAGGGGCTCTAAATGGGCCTTTACCCCAATGCATGTATTGAAAATAAAAGACATTATGAAAAATACATTTCGGATCCCAAGTAAAAACAGAAACATTCAATAATCAAAACATACATTTCTAAAAGCATACTCTGATCAGAGATTTATTTAAACCATTTAAACATTCCACAAGTACAAATATCTTTGGAATCCATAAACGTAAGAAAACATCCTAGGGCTCCGTGCCGTCTACATGCATTCAGGGAAATAACAAAAGTCAAGAGTCATGATATAATAAAATGGTGAGAGATGACAAGCAGGATTCCATGATCACGGCTCCTCCTTCACCATCCTGTCTCCCGCCTTGATTACTGTGGAAAACCACGAGAATAAGGGTGAGTAACGAATTACCCAGAAGAATCCCCAACCAGGGTACAATACGATATACATGATCATCCGGAAGAATGTATGCATGCTATGAGTACAAACACGAGCGGAGCACATAGCTAAGTCCACACTTGGACCTCGGATGCCAACTCGGGGTCTTAGTCAGGAAAATACGACAACACACTATACGCGCTATACGGAACAAGTCCGGCCCTCGGCTGTCTCACGACGATACGAAAGGTGCATCGCTCAAGATCCCGAGGAACTCTCCGGCCGGCGTCGTAATGATGACGTAAGCGCGCACCGCATGCTACCGCAAACTCACGGGGGTGCGGGTCTAGTGGCAAGCCGCCAGTGTTGATCACCATGCCTAACTAAATCTCTAGATCGGTGTCGACGACATAGGGTGTGAGACACGGACACGTGAACTATGTCGGCTGTACCACCGCTTTTTGAGGCTAAGGAACCGTCGTGGTAGGCTTACACCGAGAAGCGGTCCTTGCCCTAACGGTGGCAATCAAGGGCTACGGCCGAACACGCGAGGGGCGTGCCGACCTGCCGGGACGAGGCAATGCCAAGTCATCATCCCGACCGTTGGGGCATTTAATACCGCCACCCTCACCCAAGATTGCGGGGCCGGCCGTTAGGGTTAGCTAAACCCTAACGGGATTAGGACGAGTACCATCTCGCACGTCCTGTCGGGGATGCAAGTTACGTTATGCATCCGGCCGGATGATGCTACCTACTTGAACTCTAAACCATAACAATAATAACAATTCATTCAAAGCGTCCAATACGTGCTCAGCAGATACAAGGAACCTAGCATGATACTACGAAGCAAGAAGCAGATATCGAACATGCGAGAATGGAACAACCTAGCATGGGCTAACATGAGAAACAATACAAGAGTTCATGCCGATCGAGAATTGTAAGCAGAGCACCTAGGGCTAAACATGCTAATAATCATACACGCAGGCATACAAAACAACAATCACAAATATACGCGAGGCCCACACAACTCGGTAAGAAATCCTTACCTTGGTGGGAGGCTTCTACACACAAAATCCTAAGTCTGCGGAACAATCCCGAGCTAGCGGCGGGAACCTAACAAACCAATAATAGTCAATACCTAAAAGTCTAAAAACAATAGAAACAGCAAGCTCGGCTCAAAGGGGAACTCACGCGCGCACGGCGACACGAGCTTGGAGCTGCGCAGCAAGCCGGCAGCGGCAGGGTGGCGCTGGCTGCGGCTGGCACGGACGGCACGTGATGCATGCAGCGAGGGCGCGCGCGCGCGGCGAAGCGTCGGGCGTCGCGGGCGAGCGGCTTCGAAGCGGCGGCGCGCGAGTCTTTGGCGTCTGGCGCTCGCTTGCGCGCGATCTGGCGCGACGACGAGCGATGGCGCAAGGCGGGAGGGCTGCGACGGTGGATGCGCGCGACTTTGGCGAGCGATGGCGTCTTTGGCGATCGCGAGCGATGGCGTCTGCGCAGGCCGCTTCAACAGATCTGGGCGAGGGGTGGCGGCGACGATGGTCTGCTGGCGGCTTCTCCTACCGGGCCGCAATTAACACAAACACACACAACACTCTACTTCTTACTTTGGCTAGCATCAAAAACCAAATGAGGAGATGAAGAGGATGAAGACTTACCCGGAATGATGATGATCGAACCCAAGGAGATGCAAGGGAAAGAAGAATCGGCAAGGGCTATGGAGGGAGAGCTTGTGCGGCCAAGAGGTGATTTGGAGAAGA
This sequence comes from Sicyos edulis, assembly GCA_036507275.1. Lineage (NCBI taxonomy): Eukaryota > Viridiplantae > Streptophyta > Magnoliopsida > Cucurbitales > Cucurbitaceae > Sicyos > Sicyos edulis. Next base: position 27,416,630 of record CM071847.1, read on the forward strand.
AGATGGAATAAACCTAATTTCTATTTCATTTAACCAAATGCACCAAAACTCCAAAATCCAAGGCTAACCATAAAATGATGCGGGAAGAGCAACAAGAGCACCTAATGGCTCAATTGGCACACATCTCCACAAGCTTCCCGGGAGACCCGGGTTCAAACCCCATTTGCAAAGACAATTTCCTTTATTTTTACTTTTGCATCAAACCTTGCTCAAACCAAACCACAAACCCCTCCAAAAACCTACAAAGCCATCCAATAATTTTAGTAAGCTGGAAAAGACACAAACGACCACGACGGCCGACCAAATTACCAAATTACCCCTAGGGCATACCTAGAAAGCGGGAAGAAAAACACTGGTCGTTACAATATTCCCTCCTTTTTATGACTTTCGTCCTCGAAAGTCCTTAAGACTGAAATAGCTCGGGGTAATGCAATCTCATCTCGACTTCCCGCTCCCAAGTGGCTTCCTCGAACCCCGATTCTTCCCATGAACCTTTACTAAACGAATCTCGCGCGACACGCAACGTCTTGGTCTCAAAGGCAAGGATCCTCACCGGCTTCTCCTCGAAGTTCAAATCCTCATTCATTTGCAAAGGCTCAAAGTCCACAATGTGCGACGGTCCGGCACATCCGCCTCAACATCGATACATGAAAAACACTATGCACCGATAGTGACGGAGGTAGGGCTAACCGGTAAGCAACTCGCCAATCCTCTCTAGGATCTCAAATGGACCAACAAAACGGGACTCAACTTCCCACGCTTGCAAACCTCGGAACACCTCGCATCGGAGCAACCTTAAGGAACACATGGCGACCAACCTCAAACTCCAAATCTCGGCGCCGAACATCGGCGTAACTCTTTCGCCACTGCTCACGAGTTTGTCAACATACGAGCTCTAATCTTCTCGTGACTGCACCATTGGTCAAGCTGCGATAACTCGGGACCCAAAACACGTCTATCACCAACCTCTCCCCGAACACGGGGACCGGATAACGCTTACCATACAATGCCTCGAATGGAGCCATCTCAGATCGTCGATCGTAATCTGTTGTTATAGGCAAACTCCATCAAGAAATCTGAATCTTTGGTCCCAATCGCACGGGAAATCCAACACACAAGCCCTCAACATATCCTCGAGAATCGATTCACTCTCTCGGTCGACCATCCGTCTCGAGGGTGAAAAGTCATGTCTTTGGCGCACTCTGTGCCCAAACCCTTACGAGCGCTCTCGAAGCGAGAAGTGAACCGCGAGTCACGATCGGACACAATCCTCACCGGCACACCATGATAACGGATGATCTGCTCCAAAAACAAGCTGCGCCTTTGTTCCACGGTATAAGTGTCTCTACCGGGAATGAAGTGTGCGCTCTTGAATCAAACGGTCGACTATCACCCAAATGCGAGAGAACTTCCTGAGTCCTTGGCAAACCAGAGATAAAGTCCATGGAGATCTCTTCCCATTTCCTTTGGGGTACACTCGATGGTCGCGCAACAAACCGGTGGCCTCTGCACAGGTGCCTTCACTTGGCGACAAGTGAGACACCGGTGACAAACTCGCCACATCTCTCTTCATTCCCATCCACGGAAAGGTGCGCTTAAGGTCTCGATACATCTTGGTACCCACAGGGTGCCAAGCAAAGAAGGAATGGGCCTCAGAGAGCAACTCGCTCGCAAACACGCAATGTCCGGAACACACATCCGGCCTCTATAAGTCAACCCACCGAGTGGTGAATATACAAAGTCAAAGTCACCGTCAAGACTAACTCTGTCAACCAATCTCTTAAGTGCGGGGTCACCCAACTGGGCCGTCTATAATCCATTTGCCTAATCGACGGTGAGCAGTCCAATCGAGCTACCACCGGCGGTAACCTCACCCAACAACATCGCAACCTCGGCCCGCTCGAACTCTCTCCGCAAACGGGCTGGGAACTCAACAACGCCGCAGAGTGCGGCGTCTTTCTACTCAAAGCATCGGCCACTACATTGGCTTTACCGGATGGTACAAAATCTCGCAGATCATAATCCTTTACCAACTCTAACCATCTCCTCTCGCCTCATATTCAACTCCTTCGAGTAAGCAGATACTTGAGGCTCGGTGATCGGTAAACATCGAATCCGCTCACCATACAGGTAATGCCTCCAAATCTTTAGTGAAAACACCACTGCGCCAACTCCATATCATGAGTCGGGTAGTTCTCGCTCATACGGCCTTGGTGGACGGGAAGCATAGGCAATGACCTTCCCTGCTCGCATCAACACACAACCTAATCCAAACTTGGAAGCATCAATGTAGACCACGAAACCACACTGTCCCCTCGGGATCGCCAACACAGTGCCGAAGTCAAGCGCGCTTGAGCACAGCAAAGCTCTCATCACACTCTTGTCCCAAACAAACTCGACACCCTTCCTCGTCGGACGAGTGAGGGGCGAGGCTAAAGCGAGAAAAGTCCTTGACGAACCGAGCGGTAGTAACTCGCCAAACCAGAAAAGTCGCGAATCTCGGCAGAATCGAAGTCGGCTTGGCCCATGAACTCACGGCCTCAATCTTCGCGGGGTCCACGGCTATACCATCTCTCGAAACCACGTGGCCTAGGAAGGCCACCGCTCCAACCAGAATCACATTTGGAAAACTTCGCATAAAGTGGTTTCCCTCAAAGCCGCCAATACTCGCCTCAAATGCTCTGCATGGTCTTCTTTAGACCTCGAATAAATCAGAATATCGTCAATGAACACGATGACGGTTGTCCAAAAATGATTTGAACACCCTATCCATCATGTCCATGAACCTTGGTGGGGGCATTGGTCAATCCAAACGACATGACCACAAACTCATAGTGACCATATCTAGACACGAAAGTCGTCTTAGGAATGTCGGCATCACGATCCATGAATCGATGGTAACCGGATCTCGAGATCTATCTTGGAGAACACGGAAGCTCCTGAAGGCCGATCGAACAAATCGTCAATACGGGGCAGCGGATACTTATTCTTCATTGTCACCTTATTAAGCTCGCGGTAATCAATACATAAGCGCATAGAACCATCCTTCTTTTCACAAAGCAGGCCCCGGTGCTCCCCACGGGGACACACTCGGACGGATGAACCCTCGATCTAACATATCCACGCAAGCTGAATCTTGATTCCTTTAACTCACTGGCGCCATACGATCACGGAGCCTTCGAGATAGGGAGGGTCCGGCTCCGAGCTCAATTGTGAAGTCAACCTCTCTTTGGGGCAACCACCGTAACTCCTCAGAAATACGTTCGCAAACTCTGCGCACGACGTGCACGATCAGCAGAGCACGAGGCGGCTCTTCCCGCACAACTTGGCTAGATAGCCCCAAGCTCCATGAGCTAGCAAGCGAGCGAGCTTTCACGGTGACACCATCGGCGGGCAAACTCCACCTGGACTCCACGAAACTTAAAGTGGGTCGACTGGCGGCACTGAACACTACTTCTTTCCGGTGGCGGTCAATCAACGCGTGGTTAGCGACTAACCACTCCATACCAAGAATCACATCAAAACCGCTCATAGGCGCGGAACTATGAGCGTAGCCTAAGCAACTCTCCGGATATCTCGATCCGGCCATCCCTAATCTTATCTCTAGCCAACATATTAACTCCCGAAGGAGTTGCAGCAGATAACTCGAAACCTAGAGGCTCTAGTCTTAACTTAGCATGCTCACCAAACAACACAGATACAAATGAATGCGTAGAACCGAGAATCAAACAAGACAAATGCGCAGTGATCTAAAACAAGAAGCGTACTGCCCACGGTGGCATCCGTCACGCTCGGCCTCTGACGGTCGTAGCAAACACTCGACCGCTGGCTGCTTGCATTGGCCGAGCCGCCATAGCCGGGTGATCACAAAACGGGCCATGTGCCCCTCTCTACCACAACGGAAGCACAATCTAGGTCGGTCGACAAGCTCGGCGTGGACTTTCCCACAAGTAGCACAAGCGGGAACTCGCTCGGGTCCTCCTGCTGCATCGAGTGCGGAAGCGGACTGGAGCTCTCCGTGATCTCGCTTCGAAGCGCCCTTGCGCGCGCTGGCCGCCTCCCGAAAAATCAAACTTCCTCTTACGCCCCCCAATTTTGCTGGGACGGGGCCATTTGAACGATGAGCGGCAACAACCCGCTCAGCAGGATACTTCCCATTATAGATCGTGGCTAAGCTGATGGCCCTAGCATAAGTGTCGGGGGCACGAGCCACGACATCTCGGGAAACACACTGCCTCAATCCGGATATGAACTTCCGAATCTTCACTCCGGGGTGGCAATCAAGCGAGGAGCAAAATATCCATACTCACGAGAACTTGCGCTCATATTCCTCAATGGAATCGAGAACCTGCCTTGAGTTCCGGAAGAGCTCCACCATCTTCTCTTGAGCCTCATCACCGATGAACTTTACCTTGAACTCGGCCTTGAAGAACTCCCAAGTAGCGGGTGGAGACCCGGTGGTCTCTCGCTCAAGGTGGACTCCCACCACCATCTCGTTGTGCCTCCTAGCACATGAGCCGCACACCTCGGTCTCTGAATATCGGGGCACACCATGATCGGGAAGGTGTACTCCAAATGGGCAATCCACACATTTGCCGCTAACGCATCACCGGTGGCATCAAACTTCTCGAGCTTCCACTTCACAAAATCCTTGACCACCTACCCAATTCCTCGGCACCCTCGCCATATCGCCTCTGCAGGGCTACTTGCTCTGTGGAGTGGAGGTGCTCTCGAGCTCTCTTTGAACCAATCGAGTCATTTTGCTCGATCTGGGCTCGGGACTCTTCCCGCTGCGCCGCCAACAAGGCACAGGTCTCGCCTCTGGTCACTCAACATGGTGACCATAAAAGCCCTCATAGACTCAGCAAACTCGCTCTCGGAGAGAGCGATCTCACGGCGCTCGATCGCCTCAACACCCGCTCTAGGCATAACAGAGGAGAGGAGCTGGCGGTGGAATGCCATCGATCTCGGCTTGGGACGATGTCCTGCGATGTCGAGATCCGATCCACGATACCTCGACCGCTCTCGAACCTCCTCTCCGATGCGGGTGGAGCATCTTTGGCGATCTACATCCAAACCAACAACGAATCAAAACACGCTTGTCACCACTCCACAACACCAAACAAGGCATACACTAGATGATAGGTATTGTAAATTCTTAACCCTTTTTCAACAACAAATAGTAAACTTAGGCGCACTGATGGATGTCTTGAGTCTTGATGATCATGGAAAAACGTCCTACAACAAAAGGTCGATCTCTGAGAATCTATGACTCGAGCTCGATACAAATGTAAAGACCCGACCCAAAAAGGGGCTCTAAATGGGCCTTTACCCCAATGCATGTATTGAAAATAAAAGACATTATGAAAAATACATTTCGGATCCCAAGTAAAAGCAGAAACATTCAATAATCAAAACATACATTTCTAAAAGCATACTACGATCAGAGATTTATTTAAACCATTTAAACATTCCACAAGTACAAATATCTTTGGAATCCATAAAAGCGTAAGAAAACATCCTAGGGCTCCGTGCCGTCTACATGCATTCGGGGAAATAACAAAAGTCAAGAGTCATGATATAATAAAATGGTTAGAGATGACAAGAGGATTCCATGATCACGGCTCCTCCTTCACCATCCTATCTCCCGCCTTGATTACCGTGGAAAACCACGAGAATAAGGGTGAGTAACGAATTACCCAGTAAGAATCCCCAACCGGGGTACAATACGATATACATGATCATCCGGAAGAATGTATGCAAGCTATGAGTACAAACACAGCGGAGCACATAGCTAAGTCCACACTTGGACCTCGGATGCCAACTCGTGGTCTTAGTCCGGAAAATACCACAACACACTATACGCGCTATCACGGGAACAAGTCCCGGCCTCGGCTGTCTCTCGGCGATACGAAAGGTGCGCTCAAGATCCCGAGAGCTCTCCGGCCGTATTTGTAATGAGCGTAGCGCGCACCGCATGCTACCGCAAACTCGGGGTGCGGGTCTAGTGGCAAGCTGCCCGTGTTCGATCCACCATGCCTAACTAAATCTCCGGATCGGTGTCAGCGACATAGGGGTGTGAGACACGGACACGTGAACTATGTCGGCTGTACCACCGCTTTGAGGCTAAGGAACCGGTCGTGGTAGGCTTACACCGAAGCGGTCCTTGCCCTAACAGTGGCAATCAAGGGCTACGGCCGAACACGGCGAGGGCGTGCCGATCGCCGGGACGAGGCAATGCCAAGTCATCATCCCGACCGTTGGGGCATTTAACGATCCGCCACCCTCACCCAAGATTGCGGGGCGGCCGTTAGGGTTAGCTAAACCCTAACGGGATTAGGAGACGAGTACCATCTCGTGCACGTCCGCATCGGGGATGCAAGTTACGTTATGCATCCGGCCCGGATGATGCTACCTACTTGAACTCTAAACCATAACAATAATAACAATTCATTCAAAGCGGTCAATACGTGCTCAATGAGATACAAGGAACCTAGCATGATACTACGAAGCAAGAACAGATATCGAACATGCGAGAATGGAACAACCTAGCATGGGCTAACATGAGAAACAATACAAGAGTTCATGCGATCGAGAATTGAACAGAGCACCTAGGGCTAAACATGCTAATAATCATACACAGCATACAAAACAACAATCACAAATATACCGCAGAGGCCCACACAACTCCGGTAAGAAATCCTTACCTTGGTCGGGAGGCTTCTACACACAAAATCCTAAGGCTGCGGAACAATCCCGAGCTAGCGGCGGGAACCTAACAAACCAATAATAGTCAATACCTAAAAAGTCTAAAAACAATAGAAAGCGACAAGCTCGGCTCGGGGAACTCACGCGGCACGGCGACACGAGCTTGGAGCCGCGCAGCAAGGCGCACGCGGCAGGCTGGCGCTGGTACTTGCGGCTGCAGCGGCGGCAGGCAGGCTGGCGCTGGCTGCTGGCGGCACGCCTGCACGCAACACGAGATGCAGCGAGGGACGCGCGCGGCGAAGCGTCTGGGCGTCTGGCGAGCGGCGGCAGCGGCGGCGCGCGGAGTCTTTGGCGTCTGGCGTCTGCTGCTGCGCGCGATCTGGCGCGACGACGAGCGATGGCGTGCGGGAGGGCTGCGACGGTGGATCTGGCGCGACCTGGCGAGCGATGGCGTGCTGGCGATCTGGCGAGCGATGGCGTGCGGCAGGGCTGCATCAACAGATCTGGGTGAGGGGCTGGCCGGCGACGATGGCTGCTGCTGGCTTCTCTCGGCTGGCTGCAATCAACACAAACACACACAACACTCTACTTCTTACCTTCGGCCAGCATCAAAAACCAAATGAGGAGATGAAGAGGATGAAGACTTACCCGGAATGATGATGATCGAACCCAAGGAGATGCAAGGGAAAGAAGAATCGGCAAGGGCTATGGAGAGGGAGAGCTTGTGCGGCCAAGAGGTGATTTGGAGAAGAAGATGGAATAAACCTAATTTCTATTTCATTTAACCAAATGCACCAAAACTCCAAAATCCAAGGCTAACCATAAAATGATGCAGGAAGAGCAACAAGAGCACCTAATGGCTCAATTGGCACACATCTCCACAAGCTTCCCAGGAGACCCGGGTTCAAACCCCGGCTGCAGCACAATTTCCTTTATTTTTACTTTTGCATCAAACCTTGCTCAAACCAAACCACAAACCCCTCCAAAAACCTACAAAAGCCATCCAATAATTTTAGTAACTGGAAAAGACACAAACGACCCTGACGGCCCGACCAAATTACCAAATTACCCCTAGGGCATACCTGGAAGACCGGGAAGAAAAACCTGGGTCGTTACATAAACGCCTTTTGTCAAATCTCTATCCCTTCTCCATATCTTTACTTTTCAACACATATTTTAGTGTATTTCTTCTTGTTCACTACCGAAAAGAAAGAAGAGTGAAAGAAAGAAGAAGAAGAGGTTTTGATACATATCGTTGTATTCGCGCTGCAGCTACTCGAAAGCATATCAAATCGTCTAAGAAAGTACAAATAAGTGTTTCTTGAACCCTTTCTTGATTTCCATACGGTATTACTTTTTCTGTTCAGACGATAATAATGCCGGCAACACAGTATTATATCCCAAATTTTGATGGAACTGAAGACTTTTCTTTATGGAAAGCAAAAATCAAGGCTCTCTTTTGGTAGCAAAAAGCTCACAAGGCTATTTTGGATCCATCAAACCTTTCTATCTCGACGTTCGAAGTCGACAAAGAGACTATGGAATTGGCAGCACATGGAACTTTAGTTTTAAACTTCAGTGGCAATGTGTTAAAGAGATTATTGATTAAGATTCTGCATACAAGATGTGGACGAAGTTAGAGAAACTGTATGCTACTAAAGATCTACCAAACAAGATGTACCTGAGAGAAAAGTTCTTTACTTTCAAGATGAGTACATCGAAATCCCTTTTAAAAAATCTTGATGAGTATAACAAGATCACTAGTGATTTCAAAAATCTTTGTGGAACCATCAAGAATGATAACATGGCGTCTGTGTTACTAAATTCACTTCCAAAAAATTATAAGGATATTAAGACCGTATTAAAGTATTGAAGGGATTCAGTCACAACAGGCGATTTTATTTCAACTCTAACGACCAAAGAAATAGAAATACAGAGTTTGAGGAGAGAAACACAACCAGTTGAAGGTTTGTTCTCAAAAGGAAAGGAAAAATCCCATGGAAAAGTACCTAAAAATGGAAAGGATAAGTCTAAACAAAAGCCAAAATACGACTATTGTCACAAGCTTGGACATCAACAAGAAGAATGTCGGTCTTGACAAAGAAAGAACGACGAAAAGAAGAAAGGTAAACAACAAGAGGAGGCCTCGATTGGTGAAAATAATACTCTTCAAATAATACTCGGATGAATTAGCTACAAGTCATGACGGCACTAATACGGTAGGTACTACTATGGTAGCTAAAAATATCAGACAAAATTGGGTTCTTGACTCGGGTTCTTCCTTTCATATGACTCCATATAAAGAGTGTTTTAGCACTTAAAAAGAATGGAATAGTGGTACGGTACATATGGGTAATGATCAGTCTTGTCAAGCTGAAGGGATATGTTCAATCTCACTCAAACTTCAAGATGATAGTACCAAACTTCTGCAAAATGTGAGACATGTTCCAAAACTCAAGAGAAATTTAATCTCATTGGGTATGTTGGACTCAATAGGTTGATAAAGGATTTGAAGGAACTCTAGAAGTTTTAAAATATCATCATACGGTATTAATAGATATTAAAGAAAATGGGGTATATGTTTTAAAGAATGTTGAAGTTTTGCAATCTGACCTAATTGTTACTTGTGATGAGCTTACAGAAGGTGAAAGATGGCATAAGAGGTTATCCCACATTAGTTCTAAAGGTTTAATTTAACTCTCCAAATAGAGCATATTGCCCAAAAGTCTTTGTACTGATTTCAATTATGAGCATTGTGTAGTAGATAAATCCACAAGGCAAAGCTTCACAAAGGAACAACATACAAAAAAAGAAATCCTAGAATATGTGCACTCGGAACTTTAGTGACTAACATAAATACCGTCCACAGGTGGAGCGAGGGATTTTATTTCTTTTATAGATCATTATTCTCGAAGAATTTGGGTCTATTTTCTGAAAACTAAAGACCAAGCACTAAAACTTCTAAGAAAGTTAAGTTGCTTAGAACATAAAATAGCTTAGAGTATTGTGGAGATGAATTTAACAATTTTGTAAATTAAATGGGATAGAAAGGAATAGAATTGTTAGATACACACCACAAAAAAATGGAGTAGCCGAAAGACTTAGTAGGACTACAATTGATAAGGTTAGATGCCCTCATAGTTCTCAATTTTCTAACTCTAGAAGAAAAATAGTTTAAACATTCACCTAACTTAAATAGTCAGAGGACATTTGTAAGAACCAGACTCTAAAACAGTCATAAACCTGGTTCTTACTCAGCATGCATGTATGTAAAGGCATTTAAAACAAATAAGACAACTTTGAAAATAAATTTGTTTTGAATTAAAAACATCCAAACATAAAACCTGTTAAAAACAAAGTAAGATATTGGCCATTAACTTTTCATTCTCAAAACAATTATAAACCACATTATTTTAAAATCCCCTATGGACTCCGTGTCCAGCTACATGCTGAAATAAACAAATAAAAGACATAAACAGAGGCGTCAATAGCTCCCATGATCAATCAGCTCCTCCGCTAGCCTTCCCGGTGCTGTCCCAAGTTACCTGGTGGAAAACCATAAAAAATAAGGGTGAGTACAAAAGCACTCAGTAAAAATCCCCAACCGGGGTACGGTATGATACATAAAATCATCTAGCATTCGAGTATACATGCAAACAATTACAAACACAGAATTCCTGGTTTGAGTTGTTAATACAACTCTTGAGTCATCGAAAGTCTCTTACTCCCGGCCTAATGATCAGCTCTCTAAACTAATCCCTATCTATTATCATCGAAGGTCTCATACCCTTGGCCAAATGACTAGCTCTCAAAAAACTGATCCCGAACAGATAATCCTCGAAGGTCTTATACCCTCGAACAAGTGACCAACTCTCAAAACTTATCTTGACCAGCTCTCCAAACTGGTCTTGGGAGAGTACCTGGTGTCTAGCTCTCGACTCAGAATGAAAGTGGCGTACTAACAACATTACCCCGATGGAGCTCTCCTCTCGGTGCCTAATGCATGTGCACACCGCATGTTGCTGCAAACCGCGTAAATGTGGGAGCCTAGGGACAAACTACGTTGGTCCAGGTACGCATGCCTAAAGACTTGGAAACGGTGTCACTGATCTACAGCAGTGCGAGACCCTCGGCACTCAGCTGTAGCAGCCTGTATAGAACTGATCGCCTGAAGCTAAGAAGCGTCCATGGACGACTGCCACTATTTTGTACTCTTCTATCATTGTCACAAGACTTTGTTTGATATCGACACCCGTTAATGATATATCCATTATACTTAGTTACATTTGGATGAGGGCCATGAGCAATTCACCTCAAGTTATCAGAAACCTTAATATCTCCTTTTTCAAGCTCGGCTGCCACCTATGATCATAACTCATAAACACAGTTACTATCAAATGCTATGTTGGTATAATACTAATGCATTAATATAAATTTAACAAACTCATTACCGTTTCACGAAACCAAGATTCGAAACCTCGATTATGTTTGTCTTGAACCCATTTCTGATTTTTTGATCTACTAGGTTGTTGTGATTGCAATACTAACATGTGTTTCCTTTGGATGAAATATTTAGTAGTATAGTTAGGTTGACATCATATGTTTCAGTAAATTAATGAAACATAATTAGAGAAATTAACTTACTCTATATATGGTTGCACGTCAATGTATTTTCCAAAACATAACGATGAGTTTGATATAAAACTTCACGTTCAGATCTGAATAACACTCCACTCGACAACCGTTTACCAACATTTGAATTCTTTAATTGCTCATTCAATTTTTGACTTCCAAGACCAATAGGAACTACTCCAGATAAAAATTCTGAACAAAATTCAACAGCTTCTTCTAATATATAACTTTCAGGAATACAACCTTCTGGGCGATGCCTATTTCTCACAGAATTCTTAATCACCTTCATGAATCTTTCAAATGGGTACATCCATCGCAGATATACAGGCCCACAAAGTTTTACTTCTCTTACAAGATGGACTGTGAGGTGCATTATAATTGTGAAAAATGAAGGTGGAAAATACTTCTCCAACAAACATAGAGTAACCACGATATCCTCTTGCAACTTGTCTAATTGTATAACATCTATGACTTTGTTGCATATAGAATTAAAAAAGATGCACAGCCGTGTTATAACGTATCGAACATATTTTAGTAGCACAGATCTTATTGCAATAGGAAGCAATTGTTGCAGGATCACATGACAATCATGGGATTTCAAACTATTAAGTTTCAAATCGTCCATTGACACAACATTTTTAATATTGGAAGAATAACCAAGGGGAACTTTCACGTTTGAAAGCGTTCTCAAAACACAATGTTTCTCCTCCCTAGTAAGAGTGTAACAAGCTGGGGGAATGTAGTCTTTTTTGCCTCCAATAATAGGTTGAAGCTCTGGTAGAATCTTTAAGTTCTTCAAATCTCATCTAGCACTCAATTCATCTTTACTTTTTCCCATGATATCAATAATGTACCCAATATATTCATGCATACATTTTTTTCAATGTGCATCACATCCAAACAATGTCTGACATGAAGATGTTTCCAATAAGGGAGCTCGAAAAAAAATAGACAACCTATTCCAACAACTTTTTGTAGTTCCTTTTATAAGTTGTCTCTTTTTCGGTTTCTTTTCTATTTGAAATTTCAAATCTTTAGTTTTGGCAAAAACTTCTTCACCGGACAAAGGTTTTGGAATGGTTTCAAGTTCTTTATGTCCAATAAATGATTTTTGTTGACGTCGAAATATATGATTACATGGCAAAAAATTTCGATGTCCAAGGTATGCCTCTTTTTGCCCATGTTTCAATCTTATAGAAGAAGTGTTATCACCACAGATTGGACATGCCTTATAACCCTTAACAGAACATCCACTAAGGTTTCCATAGGCAGGAAAATCGTTGATTTTCCATAATGAAACTACTCTTAAGTTGAATAATTAATCTCGGTAAGCATCATAACATTGTACACCACTTTCCTATAAAAGTTTTAAATCATCAACTAACGGTGCTAAGTATATGTCAATGTCATATCCTGGTTGTTTTGGACCCGAAATCAACATCGATAACATCATGAACATTCTTTTCATACACAACCATGGTGGAAGGTTATAAATAATCATCACCACCGGCCAACAACTATATTTAGAGCTCATATTACCATGTGGATTTATTCCATCTACTAACAATGCTAAACGAAGATTCCTAAATTCAGAACCAAAGTCTGGCAAAGTGAAATATACTAACTTCCAAGCCGGTGAATCAGCAGGATGATGTAATTTACCATCTACAACTCTATCGTCAGAATGCCATGTCAAGTTCTTAGCAAAATCAAGAGTTCTAAACATCTTTTTGAATCGTGGAATAGTTGGGAAATACCATATAACTTTTGCAGGAATTTCTTTTTGTTTCTTCTTCTTAATTCCATCAAATTTCCATCTTGATTCACCACATTCAGGGCAAGTATTTTCATTGGCATAGTCTTTTCTATATAAACAAAAATCATTAGGGCATGCCTGAATATTTTCATAATCCATTCCTAATGCACCTAAGGTTTTCTTTGCTTCATACATCGATGAAGGAAGCTCGTTACTAGGCGGTAAAATTTATTTTAATATTTTGAGTAGTTCAGAAAAACTTATGTCACTCCATCCAAATCTAACTTTCAAGTTATACAACTTCACTAATGTAGACAACTTAGTAAATTTCTTGCATCCCCTATACAAAGGTTTCTCGGCATCGCTAAGCAACTTCTCAAATCCGTTGGGATCTTTTGAGTATTCTTCATGAGCAACTTCAATCATTTCCTTTACACCTCCAATATCATTTTCATTATACATCTCATTGTCTGACTTAGAATATTCTCTATGGACAGTTGAACTAGGAAATTCTTCCCCATGACAAAACCAGATTTTATAATTTTCATCTATGTCGTTGACATATAAATGGTCTCTTATATCATTGCGATTATGTTTTTCACAATTCCCACATTTCAAGCAAGGGCAACGAATGGTTGTATTATTTGTATTAGAGAATCCATATTCCATTAACTTTTCCACACCCAACTCAAAATCCTTCGATAACCTACTTTTGTTCATCCATGATTTATCCATTATTTGGAAAGCTGTTAAATAAAGCAAATAGTAATATCCCTTAAGAAATTAGTCAATTTGATTACATTCAAAGCATCACTTAAAGAAACTCAACATTAAAACATAAAGACTATGCTAAACTGAGAAAAATCTAGAAATTGAAAAAGACGGTATTCACAAAGTTGACAGTTTAACAAAGAATGGGCCCATAAAGTAATAAAAAAATTGGCTAAGTACGAAAGAAAAACAGAAGAGGAGAAATACTAACCAAAGATATGAATGATACTCACGAACACAGGCTGCTCAATGAACTCACGAACCAGTTACTCAAACGACCGAAAAATCTCTAACTACAATAAAGATCAATATCAACCAAATTTGAGATCAAAGAACTAATAAGATGTTGGGCTGGTTTATTATTGTTGGTTCCTCTATGATTCTTGTTGGTTCCCCACTTGAAAATGCTTTCCCAGAACTTTTGGGTTTTGTTTATTTTATTTTATTTTATTTTTGCTGTTGTTTTTTATTTCATTTTTCTATGGAGTGGATAATTTTTTAGTGCGATGTTACTTTGGATTGCGGTTTCTTTTTAAGATTTGAAAAGTCTTTAAAGCAGTTTATTGTTGTTGGTTACGATGAAGAATTAAAACATGATAACTCTTTTATACATTCAAATTCTATTATCTAAAAAAATATTATTTCAATTTTGTTGTACTATATTTTATTGGCTATATAGACAAAAATAAAATTATGAATGAAAAAGTTTGAAAATACACCCATTAAATAATTTAAATTTATGATTTGTATTTAAGTCAATAATAATTCTTCCTAAAAAAGAAAGTCAATAATGTTTCCAACATTAAAATTTGATTAAAAATTAGAAATTTGATCATAAAAATCAAAATTAAAAAGAAAAAGAAAAAAAAAGCATCACTTCTAACAAACGAGTAGATCACAACTTCATACCATTTCAATTCTCATTTTCTTCTTTCTCTCCCACAATCTCTCTAAATCCAAATGCACCATTGAATTCAAGTGGGTCATAATTTTTATTTTTTAAAAAAAAAACAAAAAAAAAACATGAACATTACTTTTCTTCTTTCAACTCCTATTCATAAAATCTAGTCCTGCCTTCCACTTTCTTTGTATAAATTTTCTCAATCAACTCCTCCTTCATTATCTTCTACAATTCCTCATTTAATTTTTCTCAATCAACTTCATGAATATATAGCCCTGCCTTTATTCTCCATTACTTTCTGTAAAGACCCAACCCGAAAACGGTGCTAAACCTAGATCTTTACTCAGCATGCAAGTGAAAAGCATAAAAGGACCCAGCTAGGGTCGGTTTGTAAAACTTTTCAAATATAAGAGTGGAAAACATTAAAAACAAAGTAAACATTCATTAGGCAAAAATGAACCATTCAAATTAAAAACAGTGACTGATCAGTACTTTCCTTAAAAACATAAAATAGTTCAAATCATAAGTTTTCCCTACGGACCCAAGTCCAACTACATGCTGAAATCAAAAACAGTAAATAAGACACGACAGAGTGTGGCGAAGCATCCATGATCTCGGCTCTCCTCCGCTAGCCGCCTCGGTGTTGTCCCAAGTTACCTGTGGAAGAAACCACAATAAGGGTGAGTATAAACATACTCAGTAAGAACCCCCGACCGGGGTACGATACGGTGCAATCAATCATCTAGCAACCTAGTACACATGCAACCAGTTATCAACAAGGATCTCAGCTCAACGAGCTCACAAGGCAAATCCGGAGTCCTCGGAAGTCTCCTACCTCCGACCTAATGATTGGTTCTCATAACCAATCCCGGGACATCTCCGAGGGTCTTTCTCCCTCGGCCAATTGATCAGCTCAAAAACCGATCCCAAAGATGTCCGACACCCTCGAGGGTCTTTCTCCCTCGACCAATTGATTAGCTCAAAAGCCAATCCCAATGGGTGTCCTCAAGGGCCTCTTACCCTCGCTATAAATTTGGACTATCGGGAGAGTACCCGAAGTCTGGCTCTAAACTGGAAGGAATTGGTGTACTCACGAACATTAGCCCGGGGGAGCTCTCCGAACCGGCGACTAACGCGTGTGCGCGCACACCGCATGCTGCTGCAACCGGCGTAAATGTGGGGGCCTAAGTACAAACTACGCGGGCCAGGTACGCATGCCTAAGACTCGGAAACGGTGTCACTGAACACAGTAGTGCGAGGCCCTCGGCACTCATCTGTGCAGCCTGTACCACCGACCTGAAGCTAAGAACCGGCCAAGGTAGGCTTGCACCGTTGGCAGGGTTCCGCTCTAGCAGGCTACAAACTAGGCTTATGCCAATGAGGTAGCTAATCCTCATTGGCTGCCGGGGGGAAGCAATGTACGTTATGCTTCGCTCTACTCCCGACCGGTGGGGACAAGGTACGTTATGTCCGCTCTCAGCCTCTAGATGATGACAGCCCTAACACACTAGCTAGAGTATAGAGTAAACGATTCCTGGCTAAACATACATAATCATCATCAATCATACATAACGTAGTATGATACTACGAACTTAAAGCAGGAATCTCAAGCATGCTAGAAGAACAATCCTAGCATGGCACTAACATGTACAAACAAGCAAACATGCTAGCAGGAATGCAATCACAAGCTGTCCTATCCACTAATCATGTTCATAAAAGTAAACATGCATATAAGGCACAATCAAGAAAGCATCGCAGGGTCCACACAACCACGGTAAGAAATCCTTACCTGGAAACAAGTGGAAAATAGCTATCACGAATCAAATAAGACCCTCGAGCTTAATAACGAACCCGAGCAACCTAGGCATAATAAAAGCATCCTAAATAAATATACAGCAGCCAGCAGCTTAAAAATCTAAAAGGGAAAAGGCTCGAGAATTACCAACCGAGAGGACACGGGCTCTCTCGCGGCAAGGGACGCAGTTTGGGGCGCTGCTGTGCAGCGGGGCAGGACGCTGGCGCCACGGCAAAGCGGCAAGGCACACCTGACACAGGCGAGCGGGCGCGGCAAAGGCGAGCGGAGCGCAAAAAGCGCGGCGCGCGTACGCGGCGAGGCGATGTCGCGGGCGATCGGGCTGTGGAGGCGACGCGCGAGCGAGCGGGCTCGCTGGGACGAGGCTCGGTGCGATGCGGCGCTGGGCGGCCGTGAGCGATGTCGGGCGGTGCTGGGCGTGCGACGGTGGGGTGTCTGGACTGCAGACTAGCGGCGGCTGGGCGAGGCAAGGGGCTGAGCGGCCTGGTGCGGTCCGTGCTGCGTGGTCGGGGCCGAGCGGCTGGTGCGGTCCGAGTGCAGTGCTTGTGTGATGTGGGTGAGCGGGCAGGTGTGGTGCGGTGTGGCTGGTTTGGCTCAGCTGAGTGGTGTGGCTGAGTTAGGGTGGCTCGGTTTTAGGAGAGAGAGAGAGAGAGAGAGAGAGATAGACTACCAAGGGAACAAAGAGGGTTTTCCCTAATTTTCTTCTTTTTCCTATTTTAAAAGGGTTAGGAGACCTAAAATTCCCTTCCCAAGGCTTTCTCTTGCGGGTCCCGGCTAAAGAAATTCTTTTCTTTTTAACTAAATCTTCTTTTTCTAAAAACTCCAATTTCACCATTAGGGCAAGGGTTCAAATCTCAATGGGACCAATTAAATTCCAATTAATTTTGCTATCAACCGGAATGTCTCCGAACTTCTAATCAACTAACCCAAACTCCTTGGGTCTTGCAACCAACATTAATCAAGTCTCAACGAAGGCGAAATGACCCTGAAGCCCGAAAATCCTCAACCTCGACCGGGGAGCAAAAGACCAAAATACCCTTAAAGGTTAAAAAGCACTAACGGCCCAACCGAATGCCCCAATACTGAACCGAGAGTACCTGGGAAACTGGAATGGAAAACTGGGCCGTTACAATACTCCCTCCTTAAAAGAATTTCGTCCCCGAAAGTCCTAAGACTGGAACAGCTCCGGCTAATGAGTCCTCATCTCATCCTCTAGCTCCCACTTCGCTTCCTCTGCCCTCTGATGCCTCCAAAGAACCTTTACTAAACTTATCTCCCTGTTGCGCAATACCTTGCGCTCATAAGCCAAAATCTGCACGGGCTTCTCCTCGAAGGATAAATCTTTACTCAACTCTGAGGGCTCATGCTCTAGCACATGCGACGGATCTGCCACGTACCTTCTCAGCATCGAAACGTGGAACACATTTTGCACCGCTGCTAAGGACGGGGGTAAAGCTAACCGGTAGGCCACTGCTCCGATCCGCTCAAGGATCTCGAAAGGCCCTACAAACCTGGGGCTCAACTTACCTCGCTTACCAAACCTTAACACCCCACGCATAGGTGCTACCTTCAGGAAAACATGTTGACCCACTTCAAACTCCAAATCCCTACGCCTCACATCAGCGTAACTCTTCTGCCTACTTTGTGCTGTCAACATGCGAGCCCTGATCTTCTGCACTACGTCATTCGTCATCTGAAGCAACTCGGGTCCCAGAACCTGTCTATCGCCGACCTCCTCCCAGAACACTGGGGATCTGCAACGCTTACCATACAACGCCTCGAATGGGGCCATCTGAATAGTCGCCTGATAGCTGTTGTTGTAAGCGAACTCCATCAAATATAGGTACTGGTCCCAACTGCCTGGAAAATCCAATACACAGGCTCTCAACATATCTTCCAGAATCTGATTCACCCTCTCAGTCTGACCATCGGTTTGAGGGTGGAAGGCAGTGCTGAAGCTGCACTCAGTTCCCAAACCCTTATGGAGCGCTCTCCAAAAGCGAGATGTGAACCGAGAATCCCGATCTGACACTATCTTCTCGGGTACCCCATGGTACCTCACAATCTGCTCTAGGAATAACTGTGCCCACTGTTCCACGGTATAACTAATCCTCCCGGGAATAAAGTGTGCTCTCTAAGTCAGCCGGTCCACTACTACCCAGATCTGAGTAAGCCCTCTCGGTGTCCTTGGCAACCCAGAGATATAATCCATCGAGATCTCGTCCCACTTCCACTGTGGAACACTTAATGGCTGCAATAAACCTGCAGGCTTCTGTCTGGGAGCCTTCACTTGCTGACAAGTGAGACACCGGCTAACAAACTCAGCTATATCCCGCTTCATGCCCATCCACCAAAACGTCTGCTTGAGATCCTGATACATCTTGGTACCTCCTGGGTGCCAAGTGAATGGGGAACTATGTGCCTCGACGAGCAACTCTGCTCGAATCTCTGCGTCGTCCGGGAAGCACAACCGACCTCTATACCTCAAGCCTCCGTCTGGTGCCACAACAAAGTCGAAATCGCCATCATCCTCAACTCTCTCGAGCAATCTCTTTAACTTGGGATCACTCAGCTGACTGTCGATGATCCTCTACTTAAGCGACGGCTGAATTGATAGCTGGGCTACCCTGGCGGTATGTAACGACCCAGGTTTTCATCCCAGTCTTCCAGGTACGCCCTAGGGGTATTTTGGTAATTTGGTCGGGCCGTCAGGGCCGTTTATGTCTTTTTCCAGTTGCTAAAATTATTGGATGGATTTATGAAGGTTTTTTAGGCTTTGTGGTTTGGTTTGAGCATGGGTAGATGCAAAAGTAAAAATAAAGGAATTTGTGTTGCAGCTGGGATTCGAACCCGGGTCTCCTGAAAAGCCTGTGAGGATGCGTGCCAGTTGAGATATGGAGAGCTCTTGTTACTCTTTCCGCGTCATATCTTAGTTACCCTTGGATCTTTGGAGTTTTGTGCATTTGGTTAAATGAAAAGAAATTAGGTTTTGTGTTTTCTTTCCCAAAACTCCATGGCGCCCAACCCTCTTCTCTCCCAAGCCCCCTTGCCGTGATTTTCTTCCCTTGCGGCCCCAGCGCCCGTCCGGCCAGCCAAGCGACCCAGCAAAGCGGCCGGTCAGCGGCCAGCCAGATCGCACCAGCGAGCCCCAGCGCCAAAGAAGAAGTGCCTAGACGCCCAGCGCCAGCGAGCAGACGCAGCCCAGCGCCCAGCCGTCGCAGCCGCCAATGAGGCGTCGCGAAGCACCCGATCCCGCGCGTCCGTCGCGTCGCAGCGATCGCATCGCACGCACCGCGCGCGCGCGCGCCGATGCCTCGCCATCGCCCGGCCGAGCTCACGCGTCCGCGTCGCGTCGAAGCGCCCGTCGTCCGCGTCTCGCGCGCGCGCGCCCTCGCGTCTGCGCCCGTGCCGCCGCGTGCCGTCCCAGCCAGCGTCCGCGCCTAGCGCGCCATCCGCGCCCAGCGCTGTCCGTCTGCGCGCAGCCAGCGCCGATGTGCGCCCATTTGCCGCCATCAGCGCCCATCCGCGCCAGCCAGAAGCCGCCGCCGTCTTGCTGCCCGTCGCGTGCGTGTCGGCGCATCGCGTGAGTTGCTCCGAGCCGAGCCCTATTTATTTTATTATATTTAAGCCTTTTGAGTGTGATTATCATTGTTTTTGTTAGGTTCTCGGTAGCTAGCTCGGGTTCGATCGCGGCTTAGGTTTTGTGTGTAGTTGCCCCCACTGGGTAAGGATTTCTTACCGGAGTTGTGTGGACCCTGCGATGTTCTATGTGATTGTTGTTTGTATGTTTGTTTGTGATTATCAGCATGTATAGTTTAGGTGCTCGTTCGAATTTCGACTAGCATGACTTCGTATGTTGTTCTCTCATGTTAGTCCATGCTAGGTTGTTCCGTTCGGCATGCTCATATCATTCTTGCTTCATAGTACCATGCTAGGTTCGTTGTATCTGTTGAGCACGTTTTGGATTGTATTGGATTGTATGTTATTGATATGATAGGTTAGAGTGTAGGTAGGTAGCATCATCCGGGCACGATGCATAAAGTATCTTGCATCCACGGCGGGGGCGTCGAGACAGTTCTCCGTCCTGGACCCCGTTAGGTTTAGCTAACCCGACCGGTAGGCCCGCAATCTTGGGTGAGGGTGGCGGTGTTAAATGCCCCAACGGTCGGGATGATGACTTGGCATTGCCTCGCCCCCGGCGATCGGCACGTCCTCGGCGTGTTCGGCCGTAGCCCTTGATTGCCACTGTTAGGGCAAGGACCGCCTCTGGTGTAAGCCTACCACGACCGGTTCCTTAGCCTCAGTGCGGTGGTTGGTGACATAGTTCACGTGTCAGTCTCACACCCCTATGTCGGTGACACCGATCCGAGAGATTTAGTTAGGCGTGGTGATTGGACATGGGCGGCTTGCCACTAGACCCGGCACCCCATAGTCTGCAGTAGAGCACGCGGTGCATGCTTACGCTCATTACTGGCGCCGGCCGGAGAGCTCCTCGGGATCTTGAGCTAGTGCACCTTTTCGTATCGGCGAGAGAGCGGTGAGGCCGAGACTTGTTTCTCGTATAGGGCGTATTGTGTGGTGTGATTTATTTACGGACTAAGACCACGAGTTGGCATCCGAGGTCCAAGTGTGGACTTAAGCTATGTGCTCTATTCGTGTTTATATTCATAGCTTGCATACACTCATCTAGATGACCATGTGCATCGTATTGTACCCCGGTTGGGGATTCTTCTTGAGTAATTCGTTACTCACCCTTACTTATCTTTAAGGTAACCATGGCGCGAGGCGGGATGGTGAAGGAGGAGCTATGATCATGGGAACTTGCTTTGTCGTCTCGACTTTTTATTTTTATGACTCTTGTCTTTCATTTTCCCCCTGAATGCATGTAGCGGGACACAGAGCCCTAGGATGTTTTTACGAATGTTTTTGTGGATTCCGCTTTATTGAATTTGAGGATGTTTCAAATGTTTTAATAAATCTCGATCAGAGTGTACGTTTTGGAAATGTATTTGCCTTGAAACAGTGCTTGGAGACAGGGACAGTTTTGACAAACTATATTGATTTCGATTGAACCTTGATTGTTTTGTTTTAATTGGGAATCTGAAAACTTATTTGCATATTGTCCTTTCCTTTGAATGCATGCATTGGGGTAAAGGCCTATTTAGAGCCCCCTTTTGGGTCGGGTCTTCTGATTGGTATCGAGCTCGAGTCATAGATTCTGTAGACCGACCTTTTGTTGTAGGTCGTCTTTCCCATGATCACGGCACTCCGAAGCGAGTCATCAGTGCGCCTAAGTTTTCTCATTTTAGAAAAGGGTTAAGAATTTACAATACCTTTCATCTAGTGTATGCCCTGTTTTTGTGTTGTGGAGCGGAGGCGAGCGAGGTTCGACTCGTCGTTGGTTTGGGTTTAGAGCGCCATCATGCCAACTTTCCGCGATGTAAGGAGTATGATTGCGGCTTGTCGGGGTATCCAGATAGATTCGAGATACCAGCTGGGATATCGTCCCGAGGGAAGTAGAGATTAGACTCCGTGAGGCCCTTGTGTGTGGCCCGGTGTTAGTTTTCCCCTAGTGAGAGGGTGGAGGTGTTTTGCCTTGGAGTACCACTCCAGGAGAGGAGTTAGCTTCGGCTTTACTTATGATGATGCTTGTGGAGCAAGTCCTAGTGTGGACTAGCACAGGTAGTTGGTGTGTAACTTGAACCTTAGCAGATTGTTTGATTGCCCAGAGAGTAGCTGCAGAGTTAGTGGCCTTCGTGGAGGAGGTAGAGACATCTTTGTTCTCTTATAAGTGTTGTTGTTTGCAGCCAGTAAGTCGGAACCCTATAGTTAAGGGTGCGTGAGCGGTGTTCCCATCGGACTTGATCCGTTGGTAGTTCCTCGATTGTTTAGTAGAGTTGAGCACTCTTTCTTTTGGAGAGCCCTAGAGTAGGGCTAGCTCTGCTGCATGTTGAGAGAGCCGGCTAGAGTTTTGTTGAGCATCATGTAGAGATGCAAGAGTGGGCCGTGAGTCTTGGTTTGATGAAATGCCTTAGGCATGGTTGTTTGAGTTGAGCTCTTGTATGCCTCGCCATAGTTTTTGTCACTTGAGGTTGTGACCTTGCTGGCCCCATTTGTAGTAAGGTGTGGATTTGGTTTAGTGGCACTTGAGGTGCAATGGTTGGTGTGTCGCTTTGGCTCTACGTGCAGTTCAGCTTGAGTTTGGCATGGGTATAGCGAGATGGTTCTATGACCGTTCGGAGTTCAGCGCACTCCTTTAGCCTTTGGATCCGTTTGTGGCGATTGCACTGTTTAGGTCGTGCAAGAGGGCTAGTTTTGTGGTAGTCGAAGGACTACAAGTGAAAGGACGTTCGAGAAGAGTGGAGCCTCTTCCGAGTGTTTTTGGGGTTGAGTAAGTCGATGGGTTGACGGTTGGTAAGTGCTAGTGCGTGTGAGTCTCACGCTAGGGCTGAGGCCAAGAGATCTTTGTGGTTGGTAGTGCGGTCCACTACCTTCGGGTGCCTAAACACGAGTTGAGTGAGCATTGTAGATGCGAGTTTCGGTCAGCCAGGGGAACCATGAGTTGGATGCCCGTGAGATGAGTTGGATGCCCGTGAGATGAGTTGGATGCTCTCGAGATGAGTTGGATGCTTATGAGATGAGTTGGATGCCTATGAGATGAGTAGGACGCCTTATGTGTAAGCGCACTTGGTTGAGTCTTGGTTTAAAGTAAGTTCGGTTTGGCATCGTTATGTTTTAGCAGAGCAAGGTTGCCACTGCTTCGGGTATCGTGTGGAGATGGAACTTTTGGTGTTCCTTTGGTTGATTGTATCTCTGCCAAAAGTTAGTGTTGCCTTTTGGAAAGCACCTGTTAGTCTTGGATCTCTGAAGGAAGGTTGAGAGTTGTGCACACAAGTGTGTTTCGTGTAGTTCGTTCTGGTGGCGAGAGTTCCAGAACCATGTAGGGTTTGCATTGGAGAAGCTGGTGCTCGGCTCCCGGAGAAGTTGGACTCGGTGGATGTTGTAAGGCTTTAGTTGAGGTTGTAAGGATACCGTGCTCGTAGTTGGGTTGTTGCCTAGGCAAGTTTGTTAAGTTGAACCTAAGCTTGGTTGGTGGAACCTCTTGTGTTCATGGTTGGTGTTCAGATGGTGCTGAACGAATGGTGGATGTTGTGAAGCCGCGTAGGTTCTGACCGTAGTTGCTAAGGGTGTTGCTCGGAATCCTTACCCTAGGTGGAAGCTACATTGTGGCCGATGCTTTGAGTAGGAGGATGACACATTCAAAGCGTTTCGGTCTTTTTGGTTTCGAGGTTCGAGCGAGCCGGCATGATTGTGATGATGGAAAAAAAAAAAAAAAAAAAAAAAAAAAAAAAAGGAGTTGTTGTTGAGCGGTTGGTTGTTAGACGTTTGACGACACAGTGTGTGTCCGTGGTTGCCGAAGAACCCTAGTTGTGGAGAGCCTCACAGAGCTCAGTCAAGCCCAGTAGTGAGTTTCAGGTTGGCAGCCGGAGTCGAGTAGGTTGTAGACCTCGGGTGAGTTCTTTGGCAGATTTGGTAGGCTAGCAAGTGGAGTTTGTTTGGAGTAGAGTCGGATTGGTTCCGGGTGGTGGCAAGTTGGTGCTTGGTGTTGACCAAGGTGTGGTTTTTGAGTTGCTAGAAGTTAGCCTTGCTCGTGGGGCAAGTGGTTTTGCCCCGCCGATGTCTTTCTGTTTCGAGTTTGAGAGTTGTTTTTTTTTTTGGTGTTTGGGGTGAGTCTTCTGCGGCTCGTGGTTGGCGGTCCCATGTGTGGTGGACCCCTTGTTGTTGCCTCTGGGAGAGTTGGATGTTGTGCTTAGTTGAGCAAGACAAATGAGCGGTTGTGAAGCTCTCTGTCCTTCGATGTCTGCTTGTAAGGACTGTTTCTCCTTGGGAGTTGTCGAGTTATTCCTTGGTCTTGGAATTGGTGGTAGTGGTGCTAGTAGGAGGAAAAGTTTGTTGGTTGCTTGGAAGCGGTTGTTTGTCTAGTTAAGCGGACTCGTGAGTGGTGTTGCGGAAGTTGCGATGGGGTTGTTCGCCTCCTATGAGTGTTTGGCCTAGTTGGTTAAGGTTTTGAGTGTTGGCTTGGGAGCTGTTGCACCTTTGTAGTTGAAGGCCCCTTTGTTTGATTGTGGATGAGGTTGCACCTTTGTATTTGGATTAGGGTCTGGACTTATTGAGGATCTTGGCTGGCTAGTGTAGCTTGCACTCGCCACCACTGTTGGTATTCTTGTTCTTGGTAGTTGGTGTTGACCGGATAGTGGAGTTCCGTTTATGAAGTTTCGGTGGGAAGGTGCATTAAGCCTAAGCTTGAGGGTTAAGCTGTATGTGTTATCGTTTGGACTTGTGAGATGTGTTTCATATTTGAGGCGAGCTTTGTTCCGTTGTTTGCATGGAGGCAAGTTTAGTGGATGGAGCCCTCTGGGGGCTCTGGTTGTTTGCAAGTTGTCTTGCCCAGACTAGTGATTTGAGTCGAGCTAGAGATGAGTGGATTGGCATAGCTATGCGATTTGTAGTTGTTTGAGCTTCCTAGTTCGTAGCACTCAAGTTGTTGGATTGTAAGTTTCCGTGTGGGGGCTGTCGGCTAGTTGAGGTTGTTGTGTGAGTTCGGATTTTTGGAGTATTGACTTGAGTAGCTAGAGCTCGCACCTCGGTTAGTGTGCTGAGATGCCATTTCTATGGAGTAGAGGCATGTCGATTTCGGAGTTGGAGATGTTGCCATTAGGGTGTGGCAACAAAGGTTTGTTCTAGGCGGTGCGTGGGCGAACCGTGGTTCGAGAGAGTGTTCTTAGAGGCTTATGAGCCAAGTGCGATTTCTGTAGTGTTTTCACCTTTTTTGTCCGATGGTCTTTTGGGAGGAGTGAGCCGGATCCTTCGGAGCTTGTTGCGAGTTGGTGTTTCCGTGATTAGGCAGCGGGAGACCAGTGTGGTTTTAGGAGGTTGCCTTGGGTAGCGATTCTCGTGGTCGATTCTTGTGGTTCCATTGAGGCATTGTATGGTAAGTGTTGCGAGTCTCTAGTCTTTGTGAGAAAAGGTTGGTGGCCGTCGGTGTTGTTTTGGGTCTGTGTTGCTGCAGATTGACCGGAGGTGTTGTGCGGGGAGGTTGAGCTCGTTTGTGGTTAGCTCAGAGCAGGCATGAAAGTTTCGTCGATGTTCGGCGTCGAGTTTTAGAGTTTGAGGTTGGACAGTGCGTGCTTTTAAGGTTGTGCCGTTGTGAGTTGTGTTGAGGTTTGGTAAGCGGGAGAAGTGGAGTCTCTGTGTTGGACCATTTGAGATTCTCGAGAGGATTGGCGAGTTGCATATTGGTTAGCTTTTTCTGTCATTGTCGGTAGGTGTGCGATATTCTCATGTATCGGTGTGAGGCAAGTATGTGTCGGACCCATCGCTCAGTGTGGACTTTGAGCCTTTGCGATTGATTGAGGATTTGAGCTTGAGAGGAAGCCTGTGAGTATTCTGGTCCTTGAGACGAAGGCGTTGCATTATCGTGAGATCCGTTTGGTAAAAGTTCGGTGGAGAGTTAGAGTTCAGAGAGGCGCTTGTGGCGGGAAGACGAGATGAGATTGCAGATATCTGTCTTTATTTTGATCTTAAGGACTTTCGAGGACGAAAGTCATAAAAAGGAGGAATATTGTAACGACCTGAGTTTTCATCCGATCTTCGAGTACGCCCAAGGGGTATTTTGGTAATTTGGTCGGGCCGTCAGGGCCGTTTATGTCTTTTTCCAGTTGCTAAAATTATTGGATGGATTTATGAAGGTTTTTGAGGCTTTGTGGTTTGGTTTGAGCATGGGTAGATGCAAAAGTAAAAATAAAGGAATTTGTGTTTGGTGGGATTCGAACCCGGGTCTCTGAAAAGCCTGTGAGGATGCGTGCAGTTGAGCTATGGAGAGCTCTTGTTACTCTTTCCGCGTCATATCTTAGTTACCCTTGGATCTTTGGAGTTTTGTGCATTTGGTTAAATGAAAAGAAATTAGGTTTTGTGTTTTCTTTCCCAAAACTCCATGGCCGCCCAACCCTCTTCTCTCCCAAGCCCCTTGCCGTGATTTTCTTCCCTTGCGGCCCGAGCGCTGCTCCGGCCAGCCAAGCGACACCAGTAAAGCGGCCGGTCGAGCAGCCAGCCAGATCGCACCAAAGAGCCCAGCGCCCAAAGAAGAGGTCGCCCAGACGCCAGCGCCCAGCAGCCAGACGCAGCCTCAGCGCCCAGCCGTCGCAGCCGCCAGCAAAGCGTCGCGGCACCGATCCGCGCGTCCGTCGCGTCGCAGCGATCGCATCGCACCGCTTCGCCGCGCGCGCCGGCGCCTCGCCATCGCCCGGCCGAGCTCGCGTCGCGTCGCGATCCGAGCGCCCGTCGTCGCGCGTCTAGCGCGCCGCGCGCCTCTCGCGTCTGCGCCCGCCCCGCGCGTGCCGTCCAGCAGCGTCGCGCCTAGCGCGCCATCCGCGCCCAGGGCGCTGTCTGTGCGCGCATGGCCAGCGCCTGATGTGCGCCCATTTGCCGCCCATCAGCGCCCATCGGCGTCCATCCGCGCCCAGAAGCAGCCCGCCGTCTTGCACTGCCCGTCCGCGTGTCGGCCGCATCGCGTGAGTTGCTCCGAGCCGAGCCCTATTTATTTTATTATATTTAAGCCTTTTGAGTGTGATTATCATTGTTTTTGTTAGGTTCTCATTAGCTAGCTCGGGTTCGATCGCGGCTTAGGTTTTGTGTGTAGTTGCCCCAGGCCGGTAAGGATTTCTTACAGGAGTTGTGTGGACCTGCGATGTTCTATGTGATTGTTGTTTGTATGTTTGTTTGTGATTATCGGCATGTATAGTTTAGGTGCTCATTCGAATTCTCGACTAGCATGACTTCGTATGTTGTTCTCTCATGTTAGTCCATGCTAGGTTGTTCCGTTCGGCATGCTCATATCTATTCTTGCTTCATAGTACCATGCTAGGTTCGTTGTATCTGTTGAGCACGTTTTGGATTGTATTGGATTGTATGTTATTGATATGATAGGTTAGAGTGTAGGTAGGTAGCATCATCCGGGCCTGATGCATAAAGTATCTTGCATCCACGGCAGGGACGTCGAGACAGTTCTCCGTCCCTGGACCCCGTTAGGGTTTAGCTAACCCGACCGGTAGGCCCTGCAATCTTGGGTGAGGGTGGCGGTGTTAAATGCCCCAACGGTCGGGATGATGACTTGGCATTGCCTGCGTCCGGCGATCGGCACGCGTCCTCAGCGTGTTCGGCCGTAGCCCTTGATTGCCACCTGTTAGGGCAAGGACCGCCTCCTGGTGTAAGCCTACCACGACCGGTTCCTTAGCCTCAGGTGCGGTGGTTCAGGCTGACATAGTTCACGTGTCCAGGTCTCACACCCCTATGTCAGTGACACCGATCCAGAGATTTAGTTAGGCGTGGTGACTGGACATGGGCAGCTTGCCACTAGACCCGGCACCCCCCATAGTCTGCAGTAGCACGCGGTGCATGCTTACGCTCATTACTGGCGCCGACCGGGAGAGCTCCTCGGGATCTTGAGCTAGTGCACCTTTTCGTATCGGCGATGAGGCAGCCGAGGCCGAGACTTGTTTCTCGTATAGGGCGTATTGTGTGGTGTGATTTATTTCCGGACTAAGACCCTGAGTTGGCATCCGAGGTCCAAGTGTGGACTTAAGCTATGTGCTCTATTCTGTGTTTATATTCATAGCTTGCATACACTCATCTAGATGACCATGTGCATCGTATTGTACCCCGGTTGGGGATTCTTTCTGAGTAATTCGTTACTCACCCTTACTTATCTTTCGGGTAACCATGGCGCGAGGCGGGGATGGTGAAGGAGGAGCTATGATCATGGGAACTTCTTTGTCGTCTCTGACTTTTTATTTTTATGACTCTTGTCTTTCATTTTCCCCTGAATGCATGTAGCCGGGCACGGAGCACTAGGATGTTTTCTGAATGTTTTTGTGGATTCCCGCTTTATTGAATTTGAGGATGTTTCAAATGTTTTAATAAATCTCTCGATCGTGAGTGTACGTTTTGGAAATGTATTTGCCTTGAAACAGTGCTTGGAGACAGGGGACGAGTTTCAAAGACAAACTATATTGATTTCGATTGAACCTTGATTGTTTTGTTTTAATTGGGAATCGAAAACTTATTTGCATATTGTCCTTTCCTTTGAATGCATGCATTGGGGTAAAGGCCTATTTAGAGCCCTTTTGGGTCGGGTCTTTACACGGTAACCTCTCCTAACAAAAGCTGCGATACGGGTTCGCTCAAACTCTTTCCGCAATTCAACTTGGGAGCTCAAAGAAAGCTGCTGAATGCGACGTCTTCCTACTCGGCGCATCATCACCCACAACGTTGGCTTTTCGAGATGGTACAAGATCTCACAGTCGTAGTCCTTTACTAACTCGAGCCACCTTCTCGCGCCTCATGTTCAACTCCTTACGAGTGAAGAAATATTTGAGGCTCACGGTGGTCCGTGAACAATGAATCTCTCTCACCATATAAGTAGTGCCTCCAAATCTTTAGGGCAAAAAAAGCATGACCAACTCCATATCATGAGTTGGATAGTTCTTCTCATAAGGCTTCAATCGCGGAAACATAAGCTATCACCTTCCCATGCTTTGCATCAACACACAGCCTAAACCATACTTGGAAGCATCACTATAAACTACGAAACCTCCCTGTTCCTCCCCAGACGCCAACACAGTCTTTGTCGTCAAACCGAGCTTAATTTGGGCAAAACTTTCCTCACATCTAGCATCCCAAACAAAGTCAACACCCTTCTTTGTCAGACGGGTTAGGGGTCTTTGCCTTAGCGGAAAAGTCTTTCACGAAATGCCGGTAATAATAACTTGCACGGACCAGAAAGTCTGCGTATCTCGCGGCGACCGTCGTAGGTCTCGCCAAGAGCTAATCGCCTCTATCTTTGTGGGGTCCACCGCTACACCATCTGCCGACACTATATGCCCAAGGAAGGCTACTCTCTCTAGCCAGAATTCACACTTAGAGAACTTTGCGAACAAGCTGGTTCTCTCGCAATCTTTATCAAAACTTGCCTCAAATGCGAAGCATGGTTCTCCTTTGTCTGGAATAAATCAAAATGTCGTCTATGAATACGATGACAAAGTTGTCCAAGAATGCCTTGAACACTCTGTCCATCATGTCCATAAACGCTGCGGGGGCGTTCGTTAATCCAAAAGACATGACCACGAACTCATAATGACCATACCTCGATCTGAACGCGGTCTTCGGGATATCCGCATCCCGAATCCTCGGTGATGGTACCTTGACCTCAAATCAATCTTAGAAAACACCGAGGCTCCTGAAGGTGATCAAACAGATCATCTATACGCGGCAGGGGATACTTATTCTTCACCGTGACTTTATTCAGCTCTCTGTAGTCTATACACAGACGCATGGATCCATCCTTCTTCTTAACAAACAGGACAGGTGCTCCCCACGGGGACACACTCGGTCGGATGAAACCTCGATCCAACATCTCTTGCAACTGCACTTTGAGCTCTTTTAACTCGGTGGCGCCATACGATCACGGGGCTTTAGAAATGGGAAGAGTCCCTAGCTCCGGCTCGATGGTGAAGTCTAACTCCCGCTTGGGGGTAAACCCAGCAACTCTTGGGGAAAACATCGCAAACTCTTGCACCACGGGGACCATGTCAGCGATCCAACGCAGTACTACTATCTCTCGACGGCTTTGCCAAGAAGCCCCAAGCTCCTCGAGCCAACAATCTATGGGCTTTCACTGCTTTGAGATCAATGGCGGGCAAGTTCCGCCCTGGACATCGCTAAACTTGAAGCTCGGCTTCTGAGGCGGCCTAAACACCACTTCTTTCCGGCGACAGTCTATCAATGCATGGTTCTCGCCAACCAATCCATGCCAATGATCACATCGAAACCGCTCATAGACAAGCACTATGAGGGTAGCCTCTAAAATCTCATCGGATATCTCAGATCGCCATGCTTAACTCTCTGCTAGCTAACATACTCACACCGAAGGAGTGGCAACACACACTCAAACCCTAGAGGTTCGAGTTCCACACAAGCTTGTCTAACGAATGCATCGAAACAAAGGAATGGGTCGAACCCGAATCAAACAATACAAATGCATAGTCTTTGTAAGACAAGCGGCGTACACACAAGAATCTGCATCATCGATGACGCTCCGCCTCCTGGCGAGTAGTGGCAAACACACGCCGCCCTTTGTTGGGCGGTCCTCTCTCTTTGCTAAATCTTGAGTGCGAGAAGACGGCCAAGTGCCCTTCCTTGCCACATATGTAGCAAGCACGGGGCGATGATCCACACAAACCAAAGTGTTCCTTTTCACACTTGTTGCAATGAGTGGTTGCTCGCCCCGCCCTGCTGGCGATTCAGGCTCTCCCCCGTGGTCGGCGCCGATCTCGACCTCTAGATGGCCCGATCTGTGAGTCTGTGACCGGTGAGCGAAAACCACTAGAAGTCCCGGACTTCCTCTTCGCCGGAATATTCTTGAGCATCTTTGAATTGGTGAGTGAGCAACAGAATCCCGCTGACTTTGGAGGATGCCGGATTATAAATCGTGGCCAACTCCTTTGCTCGGTCATAACTCTCAGGGGCGAGTGCTCGAACATCCTGAGCAACCTCCTTCCTCAGCCCACAAATAAACTTCTTAGTCTTAAGCTCCTCAGTGGCAATGAGCTCCGGGGCGAAATAACTATACTCAGAGAACTTCTTTTCATAGGCAAAGCAATACTACTCGATCCCTGTTTGATTCGAGAAGGCCTCTTCCATCTTCTCTGAGAGTCGTCATTAACATACTTAGCTCGAACTTTGTTCTAAAGAACTCCAAGGTGGTGGAGAAGACCCGGTGGTCTAGCTCTATCTGTGGACTCCCACCACCACTCAGCTGTGTTAGAGAGAACATGGGCCGCACATCTCGGCCTCTGTACATCTGGGCATCCCATAACTCTGAAGATGTACTCCATTCTTGCCAACCACCTGACTGCCACCAGTGGGTTCTCTGAAGCATCAAATTCCCTCGGCTTCCACTTGGTGAAATCTTTCAACCACTTGCCAAACTCAAGTGACTCCTCTGCACTATCAAGTGAGTCTGCTGGTCTGATGACCCTGCCCCTCCGGTTGAGCTCACGGAGCTACTGGGCTACTAGAGCTCTTTGGGGGTACATGGGCTGCTGGGGTGCCTCTTTGCATGAGTGTGTCAAGCTGGGCTATCTGTGCCCTAGACTCCTCTCTGCTCTGCTAGCTGCGCCTGAGTCTCAGCTCTCTGCTCGGCCATTAGGCCCATCATCATATCTCTCATAGCAGAAATATCTCCTCCTGGAGCTGTACCTTGAGGCATAGCAGCCTCCACCCCTTCTCTGGGCAAGTTAGCCTCTGGTGCCACGGGCGGCCTACGAGCCTGATATACCCTGGCTGCTGGCTCTGCAGCATCTCTATTTGCAGTTCCAGACGGACCTGCTCCACTGCGTGTAACCGGCATACTGGCGATCTACACGGAAACCACAACGGGTTAGTCCACGCTCGGACTTTCTCTGCCAACAAAGATAACACATGTGTACTGCATATAGTATCGTAAACAAAACCCTTAGCTTATTGAACTTAGACAAACTGGCGCCCGTGGAGTGCTGGAGATCATGGGAACACAACCTACAAACAGGTTAGTCTACAGAATCTATGACTCTGTGCTCTGATACCAACTGTAAAGACCCAACTCGAAAACGGTGCTAAACCTAGATCTTTACTCAGCATGCAAGTGAAAAGCATAAAAGGACCCAGCTAGGGTCGGTTTGTAAAACTTTTCAAATATAAGAGTGGAAAACATTAAAAACAAAGTAAACATTCATTAGGCAAAAACGAACCATTCAAATTAAAAACAATGACTGATCAGTACTTTCCTTAAAAACATAAAATAGTTCAAATCATAAGTTTTCCCAACGGACCCAAGTCCAACTACAGGCTGAAATCAAAAACAGTAAATAAGACACGACAGAGTGTCAGCAGCATCCATGATCTCCCAGCTCCCTCCGCTAGCCGCCTCGGTGTTTTCCAAGTTACCTGTGGAAGAAACCACAATAAGGGTGAGTATAAACATACTCAGTCAGAATCCCCGACCGGGTTACGATACGGTGCAATCAATCATCTAGCAACCTAGTACACATGCAACCAGTTATCAACAAGGATCTCAGCTCAACGAGCTCACAAGGCAAATCCGGAGTCCTCGGAAGTCTCCTACCTCCGACCTAATGATTGGTTCTCATAACCAATCCGGGACATCTCGAGGGTCTTTCTCCTCGGCCAATTGATCAGCTCAAAAACCGATCCCAAAGATGTCCGACACCCTCGAGGGTCTTTCTCCTCGACCAATTGATTAGCTCAAATGCCAATCCCAATGGGTGTCCTCAAGGGCCTCTTACCCTCGCTTAAATCTGGACTATCGGAGAGTACCCAAGTCCGGCTCTAAAGCTGGAAGGCGGGGTACTCACGAACATTAGCCCGGGAGCTCTCCGAACCGGCGACTAACGCGCGTGTCTTGCGCACACCGCATCTTCTTTGCACCGGCGTAAATGTGGGGCCTAAGTACAAACTACGCGGGGGTGCACGCATGCCTAAGACTCGGAAACGGTGTCATCGAACACGGTGAGTGCGAGGCCCTCGACACTCATCTGCATGCGGCTGTACCACCGACACGAAGCTAAGAACCGGCCAAGGTAGGCTTGCACCGTTGGCGTGGTTCCGCTCTAGCGGAGCTACAAACTAGGCTTATGCCAAGGAGGTAGCTAATCCTCATTTGGCTGCCGGGGAAGCAATGTACGTTATGCTTCGCTCTACTCCCGACCGGTGGGGACAAGGTACGTTATGTTCGCTCTCAGCCTCTAGATGATGACAGCCCTAACACACTAGCTAGAGTATAGAGTAAACGATTCCTGGCTAAACATACATAATCATCATCAATCATACATAACCTAGTATGATACTACGAACTTAAAGCATGAATCTCAAGCATGCTGGAAGAACAATCCTAGCATGGCACTAACATGTACAAACAAGCAAACATGCTAGCAGGAATGCAATCACAAGCTGTCCTATCCACTAATCATGTTCATAAAAGTAAACATGCATATAAGGCACAATCAAGAAAGCATCGCAGGGTCCACACAACCTTGGTAAGAAATCCTTACCTGGAAACAAGTGGAAAATAGCTATCACGAATCAAATAAGACCCTCGAGCTTAATAACGAACCCGAGCAACCTAAGCATAATAAAAGCATCCTAAATAAATATATCTGACAACCAGACTTAAAAATCTAAAAGGGAAAAGGCTCGAGAATTACCAACCGAGAGGACACGGGCTCTCGGCAGCAAGGGACAGGTTTGGGCGCTGCTGGTGCGGCAGGGACGCTAGCGTTGGGCTCACGGCAAGGCAGGCGAACACACTGGAGCGGGCGCGCGGCAAGGTGAGCAGACGCGCAGGAGCGGGCGCGCGGCACGGTGGGGCAGTGTGCGGGCGATCGGGCTGTGGAGGCGACGCGCGAGCGATCGGGCTCGCTGGGATGAGGCTCGGTGCGATGCGGTGTTGGGCGGCCGCGAGCGACGTCGGGCGGTGCTGGGCGTGCGACGGCGGGGTGTCTGGACTGCAGACGAGCGGCGGCTAGGCGAGGCAAGGGGCTGAGCGGCCTGGTGCGGTCTGGTGTGGCGCAGTGGCTGGTTGAGCGGCCTGGTGCGGTGCAGTGCGTGCGTGCGCAGTTGGCCGGGCCGAGGGCGGTGTGGTGCGGTGTGGTCGGGTTGGCTCGGTGAGTGGTGCGGTGGGTTAGGGGTGGCTGGGTTTAGGAGAGAGAGAGAGAGAGAGAGAGAGAGAGAGAGAGAGAGAGAGAGAGAGAGAGAGAGAGAGAGAGAGACTACCAAGGGAACAAAGAGGGTTTTCCCTAATTTCCTTCTTTTTCCTATTTTAAAAGGGTTAGGAGACCTAAAATTCCCTTCCCAAGGCTTTCTCTTGCGGGTCCCGGCTAAAGAAATTCTTTTCTTTTTAACTAAATCTTCTTTTTCTAAAAACTCCAATTTCACCATTAGGGCAAGGGTTCAAATCTCAATGGGACAAATTAAATTCCAATTAATTTTGCTATCAACTGGAATGTCTCCGAACTTCTAATCAACTAACCCAAACTCCTTGGGTCTTGCAACCAACATTAATCAAGTCTCAACGAAGGCCGAAATGACCCTGAAGCCCTGAAAATCCTCAACCTCTGACCGGGGAGCAAAAGACCAAAATACCCTTAAAGGTTAAAAAGCTCTAACGGCCGAACCGATTGCCCCAATACTGAACCGAGAGTACCTGGGAAACGGGAATGGAAAACTGGGCCGTTACATATTCTCTCCAAGTTCCATTTCTCCTTTTCCTCTCTTCCTTTTTCATAACAAGTAGTAATGGCAGAATCAAACAATAGAGAAGTGTAGCCAAGAATAAAAGTAAAAAATAAAAATAAAAAAAGATTAAAGATACCATATCCAGCAATCCAAGCAATCAAAAAGAAAAAAAGATCCTCAATATTATGAATAAAATAAAAAAGTGTACCTGTTGATGGCTGATTTGAAACTCAATCAGTGAACCGTGAATCACAATCAAAGCAAATATCAAAACCTACAAAATCAAGTAAAGTAAATTCTAAATATCTTTATTATCACACAACAGAAACACAAATTCTTTAATCGCAGAAACTTAAAACGCCTCATCTAATTTTCACTAAAACACTCGAAATCAACACAAGAAATTTCCACTAATTTTGATTCAACCACAAAAAATTAACCTACAGCCTCCAAATCTCAAAAAAAAAAAATGTAAAGAAACAAAAACCAAAAACAAGAGAATGGAGGCTGCGATGGCAAGTGAAAGAAATCAAATGAAAAAAAAGGCAAAGGAAATGCTATCCTAAAATGCTATTAAAAGCCACCTTTGTTGTTGAGTTTTTCCATCTTGGCGTCCTGTGTCTGATCCGTCTTGAACTTAAGACACTGGAAAATATGAACAAATAAAAGGGAAAAAAGAAAGGAAAATGAGTAGACCTTACATGTGTAGAAGGACAAGAACTATGTAACGGCCCAGGTTTTCATCCCGGTCTTTCAGGTATGCCCTAGGGGTATTTTGGTAATTTGGTCGGGCCGTCAGGGCCGTCTATGTCTTTTTCAGTTGTTAAAATTATTGGATGGACTTAAGTAGATTTTTTGATGCATTGTGGATGTGTTTGGGCATGGAGAGATGCAAAAGAAAAATAGGGATTTAATGTTGCATCAGCTAGGATTCGAGCCAGGGTGGCCTTGTGTGCTAGAGCAGGGCCTTGCCAGTTGAGCCACCAAGTGATCTTATTGCTCTTTCCGCGGCATATTCTAGTTAGCCTTGAGTTCCTGGGGTTTTGGGCATTTGATTAAATGAAAGGAAATTAGGTCTTTTGAGCTTCTTCTCCAAATAGGCCTTGGCCGCCCAACCCCCCTTCCTCAAGCTCCATTGCCGTGTTCTTCTTCCCGAGAGTCCTCCGAGCGTCGTTCCGGCCAGCCAAGTAACCCAGCCGAGCAGCCCGGTCGAGCAGCCCAGCCAGATCGCACCAGGCGCCCAGCTCAGCAGCAGGTCTGTAACAGCCAGCAGCCCAGGCGCCCAGACGCCCAGCCGCGCGTCGCCCAGGTCTGCCGCGCGCCCATCGTCGCAGCCCAGCAGCGCCGGACGCCCACGTTCGCCCCGTCCGCTCGCCGTCGCGCGTGCCAAATGCCATCGCCCAGCCGAGATCGCGCCCGCTCTGCGTCTGCGCCCGCTCGCCCGCGTCCGCGTCGCAACCCCAGCGTCCGCGCGCCCGTCGCCGTCCCAGCGCATCCGCGCCCAGCGCCAGCGTGCCGTGCCGCCCGCCCGCCTCGTCCAGCTTGTCCGCGCCCGTGCGCCTACGCGCCGGCTGCCCGTCCGTCGGCTCAGCGTCGCGACCCTTGCCACCCATCGCACTCCCAGAAGCTGACCCGCGCACGTGCGCAAACTGTCCGTCGCAGCGTCGGCCGTGCCGCGTGAGTTGCTCCCGAGCTGAGCCTTGTTTATTTTATTATATTTAGGCCTATGGATTGTGATAATTATTATGCTTGTTAGGTTCTCATTACCTAGCTCGGGATCGGTCGCAGCTTAGGATTCTTGTGTGTAGTTGCCTTCCGACCAAGTAAGGGTTTCTTACCGAGGTTGTGTGGACCCTGCGAATAATTGATAGTATGCCATATCTTGTGATTGAATGAAATTCTAGTGGATAGGTTACATGTTTTCTCTTGCTTCCGGGTTTGTGTTGTCTTGGTGTTCTGTTATATTAATTTACGTGCTAGGGTCTTTTACCTTGGCATATTCTTGTTCCTGTTATATTCTGATAGTTCCATGTTAGTGCCAGGCAGGTGATCCATAATGTAGGTAAGTCCCCGATGGGCACTGCACTGTTCCCTTGTGTGTAAGCCCCCGATGGGCATCATAAGGCCGCTTAAGAGTGTAAGACCCAGATGGGCATCTTTGTGATCCTAGCTGGTGTAAGACCCCGATGGGCATCCTAGATGTGTAAGACCCCGTTGGGCAGCATTGATAGCTAGAGGTGTAAGACCCCGATGGGCATCCGTAGGTGTAAGACCCCGATGGGCATCCGTAGGTGTAAGACCCCGATGGGCATTCGTATGTGTAAGACCCCGATGGGCATCATTGTTTGTAGGTGTAAGACCCCGATGGGCATCCTTGTGTGTAAGCCCCCGATGGGCATCATTTTGTCATTGTATCCTAGGTTGTGTAAGACCCCGATGGGCATCCAGGTGTAGAACCTAGGATAGGCTGTAGTTGAAAGCCCTTGTTAGGCTAACTCTAGTGTTAGCACATAGCCTAAACCTACCGTTTTGCTCTAAGTCATTGTATGGTTGCATGTCGGTGTGCTAAATGAGATGTTTTCGTATTGTACCCCGGTTGGGGATTCTTACTGAGTAATTCGTTACTCACCCTTATTTTGTGGTTTTCCACAGGTAACCATGGTGCGGGACAGGATGGCTGGAGGAGGAGCTGTGATCATGGAAACCCGTTGTTTAACTCTGAGTCTAGTATTTATGTTTTGATGTTTTAAAGTTCCTCTGAATGCATGTAGTTGGGCACGGAGCCCTAGGTTGTTTTCTGAATGTATTTTCGGATTCTAGCCCTATTGTAACCATTGGAAAGTTTGAATGTTTTAAATAAATCTCTGATCAGAGCGAGTATTGGAAATGTATTTGTCTTGTAACAGGTGCTTGGAAACAGGGACAGGTTTCAGGAATTTTATGTTGACTTTTAAATGAATGTTTATGTTTTAGTTTTTACTTAGAATCCGAAACACCATTTTGCATTTTGATTTTAGCTTTAAATGCATGCATTGAGGTAAAGGCCTATTTTAGAACCCCATTCGGGTCGGGTCTTTACAGTTGGTATCAGAGCTTAGAGTCATAGGTTCTGTAGACTGGCCTTTTGTTGTAGGTCGTTTTTCCATGATCATCAGCACTCGAGCGGTCATCAGTACGCCTAAGTTTCTGATTTTAGAAAAGGGTTAAGAATTTACAATACTTTTCATCTAGTGTATGCCTTGTGTAGTGTTGTGGAGCGGAGACGAGCAGGTTCTGACTCGTTGTTGGTTTGGGTTTAGAGCGCCATCATGCCAATTTCCCGCAGTGTGTGATGTATGTTGTGGCTTGTTGAGGTATCCAGATAGATTCGGATGCCGCTGGGACATCGTTCCAGGGGAGGTAGAGATTAGACTCCCGTAGGCCACTTGTGGCCCAGTTGTTGGTTTTCCCCTAGTGAGAGGGTGGAGGTGATTTGCCTTGAAGTACCACCCCAAGAGAGGAGTTAGCTTTGGCTTTGCTCATGTTGATGCTTGTGGAGCAGGTTCCAGTGTGGACTAGCTTGGGTAGTTTAAGTGTTGATCTTGAACCTTAGCAGATTGTTTGATTGCCCAGAGAGTGGCTGCACAGTTAGTAGCCTTCGTGGAGGATGTAGAGACATCCTTGTGCTCTGGTAAAGTGTTGTTGTTGCAGCCAGTAAGTCGGAACCCTGTGGTTAAGGGTGCAGCGAGCAGTGTTCCCTTCGAACTGGATCCGTTGGTGGTTTCCTCAGATGTTTAGTAGAGTTGTGCACTTTTCTTTTGGTGAGCTCCTAGTGTGGAGCTAGCTGCTGCATGTTGAGAGAGCCGGCCAGAGTTTTGTTGAGCATCATGTGGAGATGCAACTGTAGGCCGTGAGCCCTCGGTTGATGAGATTCCTTAGGCATGGTTGTTTGAGTTGAGCCCTTGTATGCCTAGCCAGAGTTCTTGTCACTTGAGGTGCAATGGTTGGTGTGCCGCTTTGGCACTATGTCTGGTTCAGGTCTGAGTTTGGCAGGGGTATAGCAGATGGTTCTATGACCTGTCCGGAGTTCAGCACACTCCTTTAGCCTTTGGATCCGTTTGTGGCAGTTGCACCTGTTTAGGTCGTGCAAGAGGGCTAGTTCAGTGGTAGTCGAAGGACTACAAGCGAAAGGATGTTCGAGAGGAGCCGGAGCCTCTTCCCAGTGTTACTGGGGGTTGAGTAAGTCAGCAGGTTGTCGGTTGGTAAGTGTTAGTGCGTGTGAGCCTCACGCTAGTGTTAAGGCCAAGAGATCTTTGTGGTTGGTAGTGCGGTCAACTACCTTGGAGTGCCTAAATCTGAGGAGGGTTGAGCATTGTAGATGCGAGTTTGGTCCAGCAGAGGGGCCATGAGTTGGATGCTTATGAGATGAGCTGGATGTCTATGAGATGAGCAGGATGCCTTATCAGAGGAGTTGGACGCCTTATGGGTATGCACCCTTGGTAGAGGCTTGGTATAAAGTAAGTTCGGTTTGGCATGGTTATGCTTTGGTAGAGCAAGGTTGCCACAACTTCGAGTATCGTGTGGAGATGGAACTTTGGGTGCTCCTTGATTGATTGTATCTCTCCCAGAAGTTAGTGTTGCCTTTTGGAGAAGCGCCTGTGAGTCTTGGATCTCTAGAGGAAGGTTGGGAGTTGTGCACACAAGTGTGTTTTGTGTGGTTCGTTCCGTTGGCGGGAGTTTCGAAACCATGCAGGGTTCGCATTGGAGAACTGGTGCGCAGTTCTTGGAGAAGTTGGACTCCAGGTGGATGTTGTAAGGCTTTAGTTAAGGTGGTAAGGATACCGTGCTGATGGTATCAGGTTGTTGCTTAGGCAAGTTTTGTTGGGTTAGACCTAAGTTTGGTTGGTGGAACTTCTTGTTGTTCTTGGTTGGAGTTCAGTTGGAAACTGAGCAAGAGCGGTGGTAGCAAGCCGCGTTGTTTCTGATCGTCATGGCTTAGAGAGTTGTTCGGATCCTTCCTTGGGTAGAAGTTATGTTGTGGTTGATGCTTTTAGTAGGAGGATGACGCATTCTATAGCGTTTCGGGTCCTCTTGGTTTCCAGGGAGTTGGAGTTGGCCAGCATAGTTGAGATGCTGGAGAGAGTTGTGCCCGTGTAGGCAGTTGGCTGTTAGTTCGTTAGTCGGCAGGGTTTGTCGAGGGTTGCCGAAAAACCCTAGGTTGTAGAGAGCCTCTCCAGAGCTCAGTCAGGCCCAGGTAGTGGGTTTCAGTTGGCAAGCCGCAGTCGTGTAGGTTGTAGACCTCGGGTGAGTTGCTGGCAGATTTGGTAGGCTAGCAAGTTGGAGTTTGTTGGAGTAGAATCCGGATTGGTTTCGGTGTGGTGGCAAGTTGGTGCTTGGTGTTGACAAAGGTGTGGTTTGAGTTGCTAGAAGTTAGTTTTTGCTCGTGGGGCAAGTGGTTTTGCCCTGGTGGATGTCCTTCCTGTTTCCAGAGTTTGAGAGTTGCCCTTATTTGATGTTTGGGGGTGAGTCTTCTCTTGCCCATGGTTGGCGGTCCAGTCTGTGGTGGACCCCTCGTTGTTGCCTCTGGGAGAGTTGGATGTTGTGCTTAGCTGAGCAAGACAGCGAGCGGTTATGAAGCTCTCTGTCCTTCGGATGTTCGCTTGTAAGGATCTGTTTCTCCTTGGGAGTTGTCAGGTTATTCCTTGGTCTTGGAATTGGTCGTAGTGGTGCTAGTAGGAGGAAAAGTTTGTTGGCTGCTTGGAAGCAGTTATTTGTCCAAGTTAAGCGGACTCTTGAGTGGTGTTCGGGAAGTTGCGGTAAGGGTTGTTCTGCCTCCTATGAGTGTTTGGCCTAGTTGGTTAAGGTTTTTGTGTGTTGGCATGGAAGCTGTTGCACCTTTGTAGTTGAAGAACTCCTTTGTATCAGTTGTGGGTTGAGGTTGCACCATTGTGGTTGGATTAGGGTCTTGACCTATTGAGGGATCCTGCTGGTTAGTGTAGCTTGCGCTCTGCCAACCAATTATTGGTATTCTGGTTCTCGGTAGTTGGTGTTGACCGAGTGGTGGAGTCCTGTTTGTGAAGTATTCGGTGGAAGGTGCATTAAGCCTAAGCTAGAGGGTTAAGCCTGTATGTGTTATCTTTTGGACTTGTGAGATGTGTTTCATATTTGAGTCGAGCCTTGTTCCGGTTGCTTGCGAACTGGCTTGTCCAGCCAGTGATTGAGTCAAGCTAGAGTTGAGTGGATTGGCATACCTATGCAGTTTGTAGTTGTGTGAGCTCTGGGTGCGTAGCACTCAAGTTGTTGGTTTGAAGGAGTCCGTGTGGAAGCTGGCAGCTGGTTGAGGTTTTTGTGTGAGTTCGGATTTTTGGGGGATTAGTTTCAGTAGCTAGAGCTCGCACCTCGCCCAGGTGGAGATGTTATTACTGTGGAGTAGTGGCCTGGCAGTTTCAGGCTAGAGTTGTTGGCACCAGGGTGTGGCAACAAAGGTTTATTCTAGGCAGTACGTTGACGAACCGTGGTTATGGAGAGCGTTGTTGAGAGGCTTAGAAGTCGAGTGCAGTTCTGTAGTGCTTTCACCCTTTTGACCGATGGTCTTTTGGGAGGTGTGAGCCAGATCCTTCAGAGCGTGATGCGAGTTAGCATTTCCGTGATTAGGCAGCGGGAGACTTGTGTGGTTTTACGAGGGTTGCCTTGGGTTGCAGTTCTCAGCGGTCAGTTTTTGTGGTTCCATTGAGGCATTGTATGGAAAGTATTGCAGGATTCTAGTGTTCTGGGAAAAGTTGGTGGCCGTCAGTTTTGTTTTGGGTCCTGAGTTGCTGCATTTGACCAGAGGTGATGTGCAGGAGTTTAGAGCTAGTGTTGTCGATCGAGCGAGCAGAAAAAGTTACGCCAATGTTCGGCGTCGAGTTTTAGAGTTTGAGGTTGGACAGTACGTGTTCTAAGGTTGCACCGATGCGAGGTATGTAGAGGTTTGGTAAGCGGGAGAAGAGGAGTCTCCTGTTGTTGGACCATTTGAGATTCTCGAGAGGATTGGCAGAGTTGCATGTTGGTTAGCCTTTCCTCCGTTGATGTTAGCTGTGCACAGTGTTTTCATGTATCGATGTTGAGGCAGTATGTGTCGGACCCATCGCTCATTGTGGACTTTTAGCCTTTGCAGTTGAATGAGGATTTGGGCTTCGAGGGGAAGCCTATGAGTATTCTGGTCTTTGAGACGAAGACGTTGTGTAATCGTGAGATCCGTTTGGTAAAAGTTCAGTGGAGGAGTTAGAGCTCTGAGGAGGCCGCTCGTGAGCGGGGAGGACGGGATGAGATTGCAGTATCCTGAGCTGTTTCAGTCTTAAGGACTTTTGAGGACGAAAGTCATAAAAAGAAGGAAATATTGTAACGGCCCAGGTTTTCATCCCGGTCTTTCAGGTATGCCCTAGGGGTATTTTGGTAATTTGGTCGGGCCATCAGGGCCGTTTATGTCTTTTTCAGTTGTTAAAATTATTGGATGGACTTAAGTAGAATTTTTGATGCATTGTGGATGTGTTTGGGCATGGAGAGATGCAAAAGAAAAATAGGGATTTATTGTTGCAGCAGCTAGGATTCGAGCCAGGGTGGCCTTGTGTGCTAAAGCAGGGCCTTGCCAATTGAGCCACTAAGTGATCTTGTTGCTCTTTCCCCGGCATATTCTAGTTAGCCTTGAGTTCCTGGGGTTTTGGGAATTTGATTAAATGAAAGGAAATTAGATCTTTTGAGCTTCTTCTCCAAATAGGCCTTGGCCGCCCAACCCCCCTTCCTCAAGCTCCATTGTCGTGTTCTTCTTCCCGAGAGTCCTCCGAGCGTCGTACCGGCCAGCCAAGCAACCCAGCCGAGCAGCCCGGTCGAGCAGCCCAGCCAAATCGCACCAAAGAGCCCCATCGTCGCCGCAGCAGCGCCCGGCAAAGTGGCCAGTCTGCCGCAGCCCAGCAGCCCAGCGCGCCAGCGCCGCGCCGCCGCGCGTCGCCAGTGCGCGCGCGCGCCGTCGTCGCGGCCAGCAGCGCCGGACGCCCGCGTTCGCCACGTCCGCTCGCCGTCGCGCGTGCCAGAAGCCATCGCCAAGCCGAGATCACGCCAGCTCCGCGTCTGCGCCCGCTCGCCCGCGTCCGCGTCGCAGCCCCAACGCCCGCGCGCCCGTCGCCGTCCCAGCTCGTCCGCGCCCAGCGCCAGCGTGCCGTGCCGCCCGCCCGCCTCGTCCAGCTTGTCCGCGCCCGTGCACCTGCGCCAACCAGCCCGTCCGTCAGCGCCCAGCGTGCAGCCCCTACCGCCCATCTGCGCCAAAGAAGACAGCCAAAGAACGACCCGCACGTAGGCTGTGTCCGTCGCAGCGTCGGCCGTGCGCGTGAGTTGCTCCCGAGCTGAGCCCTGTTTATTTTATTATATTTAGGCCTATGGATTGTGATAATTATTATGCTTGTTAGGTTTTCATTACCTAGCTCGGTATCGGTCGTAGCTTAGGATTCTTGTGTGTAGTTGCCTTCCGACCAAGTAAGGGTTTCTTACCGAGGTTGTGTGGACCCTGCGAATAATTGATAGTATGCCATATCTTGTGATTGTATGAAATTCTAGTGGATAGGTTACATGTTTTCTCTTGCTTCCGGGTTTGTGTTGTACTGGTGTTCCTGTTATATTAGTTACAGGCTAGGGTCTTTTACCTTGGCATATTCTTGTTTCTGTTATATTCTGATAGTTCCATGTTAGTGCCAGGCAGGTGATCCATAATGTAGGTAAGTCCCCGATGGGCACTGCACTGTTCCCTTGTGTGTAAGCCCCCGATGGGCATCATAAGGCCGCTTAAGAGTGTAAGACCTCGGTGGGCATCTTTGTGATCCTAGCTTGTGTAAGACCCCGATGGGCATCCTAGATGTGTAAGACCCTGTTGGGCAGCATTGATAGCTAGAGGTGTAAGACCCCGATGGGCATCCGTAGGTGTAAGACCCCGATGGGCATCCGTAGGTGTAAGACCCCGATGGGCATCCGTATGTGTAAGACCCCGATGGGCATCATTGTTTGTAGGTGTAAGACCCCGATGGGCATCCTTGTGTGTAAGTCCCCGATGGGCATCATTGTGTCATTGTATCCTAGGTTGTGTAAGACCCCGATGGGCATCCAGGTGTAGAACCTAGGATAGGCTGTAGTTGAAAGCCCTTGTTAGGCTAACTCTAGTGTTAGCACATAGCCTAAACCTACCGTTTTGCTCTAAGTCATTGTATGGTTGCATGTTGGTGTGCTAAATGAGATGTTTTTGTATTGTACCCCGGTTGGGGATTCTTACTGAGTAATTCGTTACTCACCCTTATTTTGTGGTTTTCCACAGGTAACCATGGTGCGGGAAAGGATGGCTGGAGGAGGAGCTGTGATCATGGAAACCCGTTGTTCAACTCTGAGTCTAGTATTTATGTTTTGATGTTTTAAAGGTCATCTGAATGCATGTAGTTGGGCACGGAGCCCTAGGTTGTTTTCTGAATGTATTTCCGGATTCTAGCCCTATTGTAACCATTGGAAGGAAAGATTGAATGTTTTAAATAAATCTCTGATCAGAGCGAGTATTGGAAATGTATTTGTCTTGTAACAGGTGCTTGGAAACAGGGACAGGTTTCAGGAATTTTATGTTGACTTTTAAATGAATGTTTATGTTTTAGTTTTTACTTAGAATCCGAAACACCATTTTGCATTTTGATTTTAGCTTTAAATGCATG
Source organism: Sicyos edulis (assembly GCA_036507275.1). Classification (NCBI taxonomy): domain Eukaryota; kingdom Viridiplantae; phylum Streptophyta; class Magnoliopsida; order Cucurbitales; family Cucurbitaceae; genus Sicyos; species Sicyos edulis. The sequence continues at coordinate 27,461,257 of CM071847.1, forward strand.
CATTGAGGTAAAGGCCTATTTTAGAACCCTATTCGGGTCGGGTCTTTACAAACTAGCATTCCAATAATGACTTTACATGTGAATAATGAAAACTCCCAGCCTAATCAGTAATCATAAGAACAAAAGATGTGAATTAGTGATCCAACAATGTAAAGACCCGACCCGGATGGGGTTCTAAACCTAGGTCTTATACCCTTATGCATTTAAATAGACTCGAAATCGTAAATGCGAAATTATAAAAAACTTTAAAACCATAAAACATTCAGTGAAATTCAGTTATTTGGACTTGTCCCTGTTTCCAAGCACCTGTCAAAACATTTATCAAATCCAACCCTGGCTAGAGTTTCTTTTATTTGCAAGTTCAAACATCCAGAACAAATCCAACAAAAACAAAACAAATACTTTAATATCCATAAATACATAAAAATCAACCTAAGGGCTTCGTGCCCTGTCTACATGCATAAAGAGTTAAAAAGAAGACGAAACATGACTCAGAGTAACATTATCCATGATCATCCAGCAGCTTCCTCCTAGCCATCCAGCCTCGGTCCCAAGTTACCTGGTGGAAAACCACAGAAAAGTAAGGGTGAGCAACGAGTCGCTCAGTAAGAATCCCCAACCGGGGTACAATACGAAAACAAATCATCTAGCACACAGATACATGCAACCAATCACGATCACATAGAAAACAACTTGGTTCAAGCTAACCATCAATCCTAGAACTTGCCTATTCAAGGACTTACCGAGCTGCCCTTCGGGACTTACGACTACAACCTACATTCGATTTAACACTTGGATGCCCATCGGGGTCTTATACCAACTAGAACATGTGGATGCCTGTAAAGACCCGACCCAAAAGGGGCTCTAAATGGGCCTTTACCCCAATGTATGCAAAGTGAAGGACAATATGCAAATATGATTTCGAATTCCAATTAAAAACTTAAAACATTCAACATTCAAACAGAAATCATTACAGTTTGCTGAAACTTGTTCCTGTCTCCAAGCACCTGTTTCAAGACAAATACATTTCCAAAGTTTACTCTGATCAGAGATTTATTAAAATCATTCAAAACCTTCCAGATACAACAATGCTGGAATCCACAAAACATTTAGAAAACATCCTAGGGCTCCGTGCCCGGCTACATGCATTCAGAGGAAAATAAAAGGCAAGAGTCATAATATAAAAAGTCAGAGACGACAGCAGGATTCCCATGATCACAGCTCCTCCTTCAGCCATCATGTCTCGCACCTTGGTTACCTGTGGAAAACCACAAAATAAGGGTGAGTAACGAATTACTCAGTAAGAATCCCCAACCGGGGTACAATACGATGCACATGGTCATCTAGATGAGTGTATGCAAGCTATGAATATAAACACAGAATAGAGCACATAGCTTAAGTCCACACTTGGACCTCGGATGCCAACTCAGGGTCTTAGTCCGGAGATAAATCACCACACAATATGCCCTATACGAGAAACAAGTCTCGGCCTCAGCCTGTCTACTGTCGATACGAAAGGTGCACTAGCTCACAATCCCGAGGAGCTCTCCGATCGGTATTGTGTAATGAGCGTAAACGCGCGCATCGCATGCCTCTGCAGACTCGGGGGTTGCCGGGTCTAGTGGCAAGTCGCCAGATCCAATCACCATGCCTAACTAAATCTCCGGATCGGTGTCGCGACATAGGGGTGTGAGACTGACACGCGTGAACTATGTCGGCTGAACCACACTTTGAGGCTAAGGAATCGGTCGTGGTAGGCTTACACCAGAAGCCGTCCTTGCCCTAACGGTGGCAATCAGGGCTCTTGCCGAACACGCCGAGGACGTGTCATTTTGCCAGGGACTAGGCATTGCCAAGTCATCGTCCCGACCGTTGGGGCATCGCGCAGACTACCACCCTCACCCAAGATTGCAGGGCCTACCGGTAGGGTTAGCTAAACCCTAACGGGTCCGAGGCGAGTATTACCTCATGCGTCCCTGCCATGGATGCAAGATACTTTATGCATACAGGCCCGGATGATGCTATCTCCCTAAACTCTAACCTATCATATCAACAGCAAGCAATCCAATACAATCCATTACGTGCTCAACAGATACAACGAACCTAGCATGATACTACGAAGCAAGAAAGAATACGAGCATGCCAAAATGGAACAACCTAGCATGGACTAACATGAGAAAACAACATAAGAAATCATGCAAGTCGGGAATTCAGAACAGAGCAGCTAACACTATACATGCTGATAATCACAAACAAACATACAAACAACAATCACATATAATACCGCAGGGCCCACACAACTCCAGTAAGAAATCCTTACCTTGGTGGGAGGCTTCTACACACAAAAACCTAAGCTGCGATCACTCCCGAGCTAGCTAACGGAACCTAGCAAACACAATAATAATCATCATCTAAAAGCCCAAACATGATAAACAAACAGGCTCGGCTCGGGAGCACTCACGCGGCACGGCGACACGGGGCTGGGCGTTGCTGGCGGGCTGGTACGGCTGGGCTGGGCGCTGGGAAGACGTTGGCACGGGGCTGGCTGCGCACACGGACGGGTGCTGGGGCGCTGGTTGCGCGTTGGGCAGGCGCTGGGACACAGCACGAGCGCGCGGCGCTAGGCGTGCGACGCGGACGCGGGCGAGCGGCACTGGGTGAGGACGCGCGGGCGCTAGGGGAGCGGCACGGCACGGGCGAGGACGCGAGGGCGCTGGGCGAGCTGCTCGGGCGATCTGGGCTGGCACCTGCTGCTGCGCGCGACAAGGAGCGACGGGACCACCTGCGGCTGCGCGTGCGACAGGCGACTTGGGCGAGCTACTCGGGCGATCTGGCTGGCTGGTGGGCGGATCTGGGAACCTGGGCGTGCTAGGCAGCCTGCAACAACACACACACACACACGAGCACTTCCTCTTACCTTCGGCCAGCAAAAACAACCAATCGAGAAGATGAAGAGGATGGAGACTTACCTGGAATGATGATCGAACCTCGGGGCTGCAAAGGGGATGATAAACGGCTTGGGAGCTAGGGAGAACAAGCTTGGACGGCTATGATGGTTTTGGAGAAGAAAGAACAAAACCTAATTTCTTTTTCATTTAACCAAATGCACCAATACTCCAAGATCCAAGGCTAACCATAATATGACGCAGAAAGAGCAACAAGAGCTCTCCATAGCTCAACTGGCACGCATCCCCACAGACTTTCCCAGCTGTAACACAATTTTCCTTTATTTTTACTTTTGCATCTAACCATGCTCAAACCCATCCACAAAGCCTAAAAAACCTACATAAATCCATCCAATAATTTTAGCAACTGGAAAAAGACATAAACGGCCCTGACGGCCCGACCAAATTACCAAAATACCCCTAGGGCATACCTGGAAGACCGGGATGAAAACCTAGGCCGTTACAATGCCCATCGGGGTCTTACACTAGCTCAACTCAAGGATGCCCATTGGGGTCTTACTCCTGCAGGATGCCCATCAGGGTTTTATACCTGATGATGCCCATCGGGGTCTTACTCAATTTAGGGCACGTTGATGCCCTACGGGGTCTTACTCAATCAGCACTCAAGGTTGCCCATCAGGGTCTTACACTTGCTTAAGCTCAAGGATGCCCATCGGGGTCTTACACCTACTCAGTCACAAGGAAACCCATCGGGGTCTTATACCTGCTTAAGCACCAGGATGCCCATCGGGGACTTACTCTTGCTAGGATCACAAAGCTGCCCTACAGGGTCTTACACTCCCTAGCTGCACTTTGATGCCCATCGGGGACTTACACATACTACCAACAGTGTGATGCCCATCGGGGACTTACATACACTGGCAACGCATTGGTGCCCATCGGGGTCTTATCCATGTGAGACCTAAACTAGTAACTCCTAACAGTCTCCTAAGTACAGTAATACAAGCTAACAAATCGATCAGGCAATATTCAATAGCAACACGATCCTAGCATGGCTCTACAGAAAATGAATAGGAACATGGATATGCCAGAGTAAGAAAATCCCTAGCATGGAGCTAACATGAACAAGACAACAAACATGCCAGCAAGTCAGAAACAAGAACCCTATCCATTAGAATGCTCCTAAACAATTACAAGATATCAACATGCCATTAAAGTAATTGCAGGGTCCACACAACCTCGGTAAGAAATCCTTACCTGGAAACAAGCAGTAAATAAACACTACGCTCCTTGAGCTGCAGATTCACACAACCTAGCAAAACATACATGAATACATTAACAATCTATCCTAGCTATTTCTAAACTAAAACTCAAGAGAAATAGGAACCGGGAAGTTACCCGATGAGCTTCACAAGCTCTCGGCCAAACCCCTTGGGAGTGTCCAAGGGAGCTCTTGGCTAGGGCTTGCTCTCGGCCTCCACTCAACAACCTCCTAGTTTCGGCTAGGCTTCACCTCAACAAGAACGAAACACGCGTTAAGCTCGTCCCCAGATCAAACAACACACTCTAATCCATCACCATGCACTTGGCTAGGGTTGGAAGACTCACCTCGGGAGTGTGTGCTCGGCTAGGAAATGCTCACGGTTGCTAGGGCTTGATGCGGGAACTCACTCGATTTCGGTTGGAGCTTGCAAAACAACAAGGAAACGAAGTTAGGGCACACCCAACCAGCAACCAAGGCTCTCGGCCAAAGGGGAAGAAAACCAAGATTAGAGAAACATCCAACCAATAACAAGTGGTCTCGGCTAGGTGAGGGACAAGGACTCTGCTGCAACAAGCCCTAAAGTAGTCCTCGGCTAGGAGTGTGCTCTAGGGTTTGCGGCTAGGCAAGTTGAGGAGCAAGGAGGACCTCGACTTGCATGGGTTTTCTTGAAGGAGTGTGAGGCAACAACGACTTCAACTTGGATGGAGTGTTCGGTGATTCCCAAAAGGAGATCCAAGGTCTCGGCTACAAGAAGAGGAAAAACACCTTTTCTCGGTTAGGGTTTGCCCAAGCAACAAGGAGAGTAACTCTCGAATAGGAACGAAGGAGAGAAAGAAGATGACTTACTCGGTTCTTGGCCTTGGTTCTTGGAGAAATCGGCAAGGTGGAGATGAAGAAGGAGACAGAGAGATCGCACGAAGGAGAAAAGCCATGCGACTAGGTCTCGAGAAGAATCGCAAAAGTTGGGAAGGAAAATACAATTCCTCTTTTGATTTTTACGATTCCATCTTCTGGGCATCTCCCCTTCGAGTCCCGGCTGCAGCACAATTTTCTTTTTAATTTAATCCATTAGTTCCAAGCCTCCAAACTCCCTTACAGGTTAAGGGTATGAATCCCACAAGCAGCATCTTTTCCTCTTATTTTTTAATCTCTACAAAGCAAGCCTTCTAAAGCCCTGCTAGTCACAGGTTCGAGTCCTAGTAGCAACACTATTTATTTCTCTTAATTTTCTTTCCCAAAACAAGTCTACAAATGCCTTACTAGTCACAAGTTCGAATCCCAACAACTACACTTTTATTTCTTATTATTCTCTTGTAACCGAAAAACCTCCAAAACCCCAACAAACAACATAACTCCCGAGAACGTGCAACCAACAACAGTCGAGCCTCAAGAAAAGATAGAAACAGCCCTAACGGCCGAACCGGACATTCGAATCATGAACCGAAAACACCTGGGAAACCAGCATGGAAAACTGGGTCGTTACAAACAAACAATTGCTTCCCTCACGGTTATCAGTGACCTTAAGAACTAGTTTCCCTTCGCAGTGCCGATACATTATGTTGTACTGCGTCTAAATTGGACATTACCATTAAAAGAAAAAGAAAAAGAAAAGGTGGTGGCAATTAGAATGAAACAATATAGGAAGAAAGATGCAATAAGGAATGGTAGATAGATACCCAAAATCAGTGAGGAAGATAAATAAGAAGGGGCTTCACATTTCAAGTCGATCGGGTTTTGATTGAAGCTGCGACGGAGCTTTCGATTGAAGCTGCGATGGATTGAGGCTGCGATGAAGGCTGCCACGGAGGCTGCAACAGAGACCGTGACGGAAGATGCCATGGAGGCTACATGGAGGATTTCACAAAACAGAGGTTTCCAGAAGTTTTGCAATCGGGGGAGACGAAGCTTGACGGTTTGAGAGAGACAAAGTGTGAGGGTCGTGAGGTTTTGCAAATAAAGAGTGAGGGTTTTTTTTTAGATTTACAAAAACGTCAGCGTTTTGGGTTTTATTTGTATATATTTTTTTTTTATTTTTTTTAAAGCCTTTTTTTGTTTAACAAAAGAAAAATATATTAATATAAAATGCGTGTCAAGCATTTTTGTGCCTAGCTTGACGCTTTCAAAATGTCAGATATTGTAAATAACTAAAAACATGGGATTCTGGAAAGAATTTCAGCCTGATGTGAACTATACTTGATGTTTTCATCATAAATTAACTCATTATTTGACGTTTTTAACCCAAAATGTCAAGTATTTCAGAATAGGTAGTGTCAAGTAATGTCATTTTTGTAGTAGTGAATATATGCGTCCCTAGTAGGAATACGGAGAAATAACTTAGAAAAGCAGCATGCATTCATAATATAGCATCAAAAGCTTGAATCCGTGCTTTAGCGCAAATCGCAAAACAACTATGCCTAATTTATGCTTTTTAGTAGGATTTCTCGCAACATCGAGGAAACGACAATGATGCAAACGATGATCAGATCGCACAAAGACGCTTAACCCAAAGAAGGAATTACGTTCGACAAAGCTTCTTCTACAAGGAAAGAATCCGAGAATCAATTATGCAATCAAGGCGGTGGCAATCAAATAAATCCCGATGAAAATCATGGAATATGCATTGATGATGATTTATACAGCTCACCTCTATTTGCGGCTCACGAAATTCAATCCAATAAATACCAAGGTAAGGAGCAGAATTCATTGAGCTGGTCGGTTGGCCATAAGCCGATCGAGGGACTAAAGCCTAAACTTGAGTCTACTATAGAGAAGCGAATGGTGGTGTTGTGGGAGCTGAACACAAGGAGACTATGCATTTTCAGTCGTGCCAACTCGATTTATTGTTTTTATTAGGAGTAGTTGTAGTACTTAAACATTTTTAGCCGTAATAAAACCGTCTGGTTTAAACTTCTATTTGGTGTTTACTTACTATGATTGCGTTATAGGAGTATATGATAATTATTTATGAATAGATCATGTTATTAGTGTAGGTCATTGAATGTTACACTACTGAATGTTTATTTATATATACGTGCGTCGATTAGCTACTCACGCATGTACCTTGCGAAGAATTGGAAGAGGAATCGAATGTTGACCCAGTACGTATAACAGCCCAAGATTTTCCTTCCGGTTCTCCAGGTTTATTCGGTTGTTCCTCCAGTGAGTTGGTTGGGCTGTTAGGGCTTTCGTGCTTCCAGGGGCACTTTGGTCATTTTGCCTTTCCGAGACAATTTTGTAGTAAGTCAGGGTTTCAGGAATGTTTATGAGTTGGTGAACTTCAGTTTATTCTTCGGTTTCAAGTTCTAGGGCAAGAGTTCCATTTATGGAAAGTGTGGAGGCATTCTTGGGTAAAGAAGAAAAATAAAAATAATTTGTGTTGGAGCCAGGATTCGAACCTTGGTGAATTGGAAGTTGGATTTGAGCCAAATGTAGAGAAAATAAAATAGTTTTTAAAAGTGCACTTGGTGGGATTTGAAGGTGGGATTTTTCTAAGCTTTTTATTAATTAAAATAGGGGTTAAATCACTTAGGGTTTTATCTTTTTCTCCTTCCCCCTTCCCCCTTGGCCGACCCACACTCTCTCCTTCTGTAAAGACCCGACCCAAAAAGGGCTCTAAATAGGCCTTTACCCCAATGCATGCATTCAAAGTAAAGGACAATCTGCAAATAATTTTCGGATTCCCAATTAAAACAAAACAATCAAGGTTCAATCGAGAAATAAAGATAGTTTGTTGAAACACATCCCCTGTCTCCAAGCACTGTTTCAAGGCAAATACATTTCCAAAACGTACACTCGATCAGAGATTTCTTAAAACATTTGAAACATCCTCAAATTCAATAAAGCAGAATCCACGAAAACATTCAGAAAACATCCTAGGGGCTCGTGCCCGACTACATGCATCTGGGGAAAATAAAAAGACAAGAGTCATAGAAATAAAAAGTCGAGAGACGACAGCAGAGTTTCCCATGATCACAGCTCCTCCTTGACCATCCTGTCTCTCGCACCTTGGTTACTTGTGGAAAACCACAAAATAAGGGTGAGTAACGAATTACTCAAGTAAGAATCCCCAACCGGGGGTACAATACGATGCACATGGTCATCTAGATGAGTGTATGCAAGCTATGAATATAAAACAGAATAGAGCACATAGCTTAAGTCCACACTTGGACCTCGGATGCCAACTCGTGGTCTTAGTCAGGAGATAAATCACCACACAATACGCCCCTACGACGAAACGAGTCCCGGCCTCGGCTTTGTCTCTTTGTGCAGACGAAAGGTGCACTAGCTCAAGATCTCGAGGAGCTCTCCGGTCGATCTTTGTAATGAGCGTAAAAAGCGCACCGCGTGCTCTCTGCAGACTATGGGGGTGCGGGTCTAGTGGCAAGCCGCCCATGTCCGATCCACCACGCCTAACTAAATCTACGGATCGGTGTCAGCGACATAGGGGTGTGAGACCTGGACACGTGAACTATGTCAGCCTGAACCACCGCACCTGAGGCTAAGGAATCGGTCGTGGTAGGCTTACACCAGGAAGCCGTCCTTGCCCTATCAGGTGGCAATCAAGGGCTACGGCCGAACACGCTGAGGACGTGCCGACTGCTGGGGACGAGGCAATGCCAAGTCATCATCCCGACCGTTGGGGCATTTAATAGTCTGCCACCCTCACCCAAGATTGCGGGGCCTACCGGTCGGGTTAGTTAAACCCTAACGGGGTCTAGGGACGGAGAACTGTCTCGACGTCCCTGCCATGGATGCAAGATACTTTATGCATCAGGCCGGATGATGGTACCCTCCGTGAATTCAACGCCTTATCAATCAGCAAACAATCCAATACGTGCTCCAGAAAAAAATACAGCAGACCTAGCATGGTACTACGGAACAAGAATGAATATGAGCATGCCAGAACGGAACAACCTAGCATGGACTAACATGAAAGAACAACATACGAAGTCATGCGATCGAGAATTGAGAACAGAGAGCACCTAAACTACACATGCTGATAATCACAAACAAACATACAACATCAATCACATAGAACATCGCAGGGTCCACACAACTACGGTAAGAAATCCTTCCTGGCCGGGAGGCAACTACACACAAAATCCTAAGCTGCGATCGATCCCGAGCTAGCTAGCGGGAACCTAGCAAACCAATAATAATCAACATCTAAAACGTCTAAAAAAAACAATAGAACAGCAAGCTCGGCTCGGGGCACTCACGCGGCACGGCGACACGAACTTGGAGTTCTTTGGCGGCGGGCACGGCAGCAGGTCGGCGCGCGCAGCTTCTTGTATGGATGATGGGCGCTGTGGCGCAGCTGTGCGCACGGACAGACGGGACTCGGCAGGCGAGCGGCACGGCACGGGCGCTGGCGTGCAATGCGGACACGGCGAGCTGCTCGGCAGGGACGCTCGCGCGGGCGAACGTCTGGGCGTGCGGGCTTGCGGCTAGGCAAGCGACACGGGCGAAGGCGCGCGGGCGTCAGGCGTCTGCTGCTGCGCGCGATCTGGTGTGACGTCGGGCTGGCGATGGCCGAGCAGGGGCTGGGCTGGTTGCTGTGCGAGATCTGGGCTCGACAGGGGCTGTGACGGCAAGGGCGATCTGGTGCGACGGCAGGGGCGATCTGGGCTGCTGCTGGTGCGATCCGGCGTGCGAGCTGGCTGGCTGGACGTGCGACGATGGCTGCTGGCTGCAATCAACACAAACACACACACCACTCTCCTATTCACTTGGCCAAACAGCACACCAAACGGATGAGAAGAAGAATAGGAAGATCGATACCTACCCGGAATGATGATGAACGATCCAAGGGAGCTGCAAGGATGAAGAATTCGGCAAGGCAATGGAGAGAAAAGCTTGGGCGGCCACACACTTTGGAGAAGAAGATGGAACAAACCTAATTTCTATTTCATTTAACCAAATGCACCAAACACCAAAGATCCAAGGTTAACTAAGATGTGATGCAGAAAGAGCAACAAGAGCACCTAATGGCTCAATTGGCACACATCCCCACAAGCTTTCCAGGAGACCCGGGTTCAAACCCCAGCTGCAGCACAATTTCCTTTATTTTTACTTTTGCATCAAACCTTGCTCAAACCAAACCAAAAATCCTTCCAAAAACCTACATAAATCCATCCAATAATTTTAGTAAGCGAAAAATACACACAAACGGCCCCGACGGCCCGACCAAATTACCAAATTACCCCTAGGGCATACCTCGAAGACCGGGATGAAAACCTGGGCCGTTACAATATTCCCTCCTTTTTATGACTTTCGTCCTCGAAAGTCCTTAAGACTGAAACAGCACAGGATACTGTAATCTCATCCCGTCTTCTCCGCTCACAAGCGGCCTCCTCTAAACTCTGACTCCTCCACTGAACTTTTACCAAACGGATCCCACGATTATGCAACGTCTTCGTCTCAAAGACGAGAATACTCACAGGCTTCCCCTTGAAGCTCAAATCCTCAATCGGTGTAAAGGCTCAAAGTCCACAATGAGCGATGGGTCCGACACACACTTGCCTCACACCGATACATGAGAACAACGCACATACCGGTGACAATGATAGAAAAAGCTCACCAATATGCAACTCTGCCAATCCTCTCGAGAATCTCAAATGGTCCAACAACGGGAGACTCCACTTCTCCCGCTTACCAAACCTCAACACAACTCACAGCGGCACAACCTTAAAACTACGCCTTTGTCCAACCTCAAACTCTAAAACTCGACGCCGAACATCGGCGTAACTTTCTCGCACTGCTCACGAGTTGACAACACTAGCTCTAAACTCCCGCACATCACCTCCGGTCAAATCAAGAACTCGGGACCCAAAACAAAATTGATGGCCACCAACCTTTTCCCCGAACATTGGAATCCTACAACACTTACCTTGCAATGCCTCAATGGAACAACAAGAATTGACCGCCGAGAGCGCAACCCAAGGCAACCTCATAAAACCACACTAGTCCCCACGCCTAATCACGGAAACACCAACTCACAACAAGTTACGAAGGATCGGCTCACTCTTCCCAAAAGACCATCGGTCGAGGGTCAACACTCTCTGAAGCGCACTCGGCTCATAAGCCTCTTAACAACGCTCTCGAACCACGGTTCATCAACGCACTTTGCCTAGAACAAACCTTTTCGTTGCCACGGCCGGGTGACAACAACTCCAGCCTGAAACTGACATGCCTCTACTCCATAGAAATGGCATCTGCACACGAAACGAGGTGCGAGCTCTCACTACTGAAACCAATCCTCCAAGAATCTAATCTCACACAACAACCTCAACTAACTGACAGCTCCCACACGGAAAACTTACAATCCAACAACTTGAGTGCTACGGCCTCGGAAGCTCAAACAACTACAAACTGCATAGCTATGCCAATCCACACAACTCTAGCTTGACTCAAATCACTGGCTGGACAAGTCAGCCTGCCAACAACCGGGCCCCAGAGGGCTCCCTCCACCAAACTTACCTCCATGCAAGCAACGGAACGAAGCTTGCCTAAAAAAAAATGAAACACATCTCATAAGTCCAAACGATAACACATACAGGCTTAACCCTCAAGCTTAGGCTTAATGCACTTTCCCACCGAAACTTCATAAACGGAACTCCACTACCTGGTCAACACCAACTACCAAGAACAAGAATACCAACAATGGCTGGCAGAGTGCAAGCTACACTAGCCAGCAAGGATCCCTCAATAAGTCCAGACCCTAATCCAGCCACAAAGGTGCAACCTCATCCACAACTGAAACAAAGGGGCCTTCAACTACAAAGGTGCAACAGCTTCCAAGCCAACACACAAACCTTAGCCAACTAGGCCAAACACTCATAGGAGGCAGAACAACTCTTACTGCAACTTCCAGAACACCACTCAAGAGTCCGCTTAGCTGGACAAACAAGCGCTTTGGTGGCCATGAGACTTTCCCCTACTAACACCACTACCGCCAGGTCAAGAAGACTAAGGATAATCCGACAACTCCAAAAAGGAAACAGATCCTTACAAGCGGACATCCAAGAAACAGGGAGCTCCACAAACGCTCGCTAACTTGCTCAGCTAAGCACAACATCCAACTCTCTCTCGAGGCAACAACAGGGGGTCCACCACAGACTGGACCGCCGACCACGAACAAGCAAGGACTCGCCCTCCAACACCAAATGAGGGCACTCTCAAACTCGGGAACAGGAGAGACATCCTACTGGGGCAACCCACTTACCCACGAACAAGACTAACTCCTTGGCAACTCGAAAACCACACCTTGGCCAACATCAAGCACCAACTTGCCACCACACCGGAACCAAATCCGGACTCTACTCCAAACAAACTCTGGCTTGCTAGCCTACCAAAACTGCCAGCAACTCACCCGAGGCTACAAACTACTCGACTCTGGCTTGCCAACTAAACTCACTACCTGGGTCTGACTGAGCTCTGGTGAGGCTCTCCACAACTAGGGTTCTTCGACAACCCTCGACACACACTGTCGTCTAACGGTCTAACAACCAACTGCCTGAACAAACAACTCCTTTTCCCAGCATCACAACCACGCTGGCCTGCTCCAAACCTCGAAACCAAAAAGACCGAAACGCGCGGCAGAATGTGTCATCCTCCTACTCAAAGCGTCCACCACCATGTAGCTTCCACTGGGGTAAGGATTCCGAGCAACACTCTTAGCAACTGCGATCAGGAACTACGCGGCTTCACTACAACCACCATTTGTTCAGTACCATCTGAACTCCAACCAAGAGCCACAAGAGGTTCCACCAACCAAGCTTAGGTTCAACTTAACAAACTTGCCTAAGCAACAACCCAACTACGAGCACGGTATCCTTACAACCTCAACTAAAGCCTTACAACATCCACCTGGAGTCCAACTTCTCCAAGAACTGAGCACCAGTTCTCCAATGCAAACCTTACATGGTTCGAAACTATCACCACGAACGAACTACACAAAACACACTTGTGTGAACAACTCTCAACCTTCCTTGAGAGATCCAAGACTAACGGTGTTGTTCCAAAAGGCAACACTAACTTCTCGCAGAGATACAATCAACACAAGGAACACCAAAAGTTCCATCTCCACACGATACTGAAGCGGTGGCAACCTTGCTCTGCTAAAACATAACGATGCCAAACCGAACTTACTTTATACCAAGACTCTACCAAGTGTGCTTTACACATAAGACAACCTGCTCATCTCAAAAGGCATCCAACTCATCTCATAAGCACCAAACTCATCTCATAAGCATCCAACTCACGGTCCCTCTCTATGGACCGAACTCGCATCTACAATGCTCACTCAACTCGGGTTTAGGCACCGAAGGTAGTGGACCGCACTACCAACCACAAAGATCTCTTGGCCTTAGCATTAGCGTGAGACTCACACGCACTAACACTTACCACCGCCAACCTGTGACTTACTCAACCCCGGTAACACACGGGAAGAGGCTCAGCTCCTCTCGAACATCCTTTCACTTGTAGTCCTTCGACTACCACTGAACTAGCACTCTTGCACGACCTAAACAAGTGAATTTTCCATAAATGGATCCAATGGCTAAAGAAGTGTCTTTGAACTCCGGACGGGTCATAGAACCATCCGCTTATACCCATGCCACACTCAGTGCGAACCGGACTTAGAGCCAAAGAGGCACACCAACCATTGCACCTCAAGTGCCACTACTACCAAATCCACATCTTACTACAAATGGGGCCAAGCAAGGTCACAACCTCAAGTGACAAAAACTATGGCGAGGCATACAAGAGCTCAACTCAAACAACCATGCCTAAGGCATCTCATCAAACCGAAGTCTCACTGCCTACTCTTGCATCTCCACATGATGCTCAACAAAACTCTGGCCAGCTCTCTCAACATGCAAGCAATGACTAGCCTACTCTAGGGGCTCACCATAAGAAGAGTGCTCAACTCTACCGGACAAGCTGGGGAAACCACCAACGGATCACGTCCGATGGGGGAATTGCTCATTGCACCCTTAACCACAGGGTTCCGACTTACTAGCTGCAAAACAACAACACTTACAGGAGAACAAGGATGTCTCAGCAACCACCTCGAAGGCTACAAACTCTGCAGCTACTCACTGGGCAATCAACCATCTGCTAAGGTTCCAGATCAACACACGAACTACCGGGCTAGTCCACACTAGGGACTGCTCCACAAGCATCAACATGAGCAAAAGCCAAAGCTAACTCCTCTCCTGGAGTGGTACTCCAGGCAAAACACCTCCACCCTCTCACTAGGGAATTAATAGGTGGGCCACACGTGGCCACGGAGTCTAACCTCGCCTCCATCCGAACGATGTCCCGGTGGTATCCGAATCTATCTGGATATCTCAACAAACCACAACATACACTCACCACATGCGGGAAGTTGGCATGAAGGCGCTCTAAACCCAAACCAACGGCGAGTCGAACACTGTTCGTCTCCGCTCCACAACACAAAACAAGGCATACACTAGATGAAAGGTATTGTAAATTCTTAACCCTTTTCTAAAAACAGAAAACTTAGGCGCACTGATGGTGTCGGATCTTTGGTGATCATGGGAAAGACGACCTACAACAAAAGGTCGGACTCTACAAAGTCTATGACTCTGAGCTCGATACCAATCAGAAAGACCCGACCCAAAAAGGGCTCTAAATAGGCCTTTACCCCAATGCATGCATTCAAAGTAAAGGACAATCTGCAAATAATTTTGGATTCCCAATTAAAACAAAACAATCAAGGTTCAATCAGAAATAAAGATAGTTTCTTTGAAACACATCCCCTGTCTCCAAGCACTGTTTCAAGGCAAATACATTTCCAAAACGTACACTCTGATCAGAGATTTCTTAAAACATTTGAAACATCCTCAAATTCAATAAGCGCAGAATCCACGAAAACATTGAGAGAAAACATCCTAGGGCTCCGTGCCCGACTACATGCATTGGGGAAAATAAAAAGACAAGAGTCATAGAAATAAAAAGTCGAGAGGCAGCAAGCGAGTTCCCATGATCACGGCTCCTCCTTCACCATCCTGTCTCGCACCTTGGTTACTGTGGAAAACCACAAAATAAGGGTGAGTAACGAATTACTCAAGAAGAATCCCCAACCGGGGTACAATACGATGCACATGGTCATCTAGATGAGTGTATGCAAGCTATGAATATAAACACAGAATAGAGCACATAGCTTAAGTCCACACTTGGACCTCGGATGCCAACTCGTGGTCTTAGTCAGGAGATAAATCACCACACAATATGCCCTATACGAGAAGCGAGTCCCGGCCTCGGCTTCATCTTGTCGGTATGAAAGGTGCACTAGCTCAAGATCCCGAGGAGCTCTCCGGGCCGGTATTTGTAATGAGCGTAGAGCGCGCCTGGCGTGCTACTGCAGAACTATGGGGGTGACGGGTCTAGTGGAAAGCTGCCCATGTCCAGTCACCACGCCTAACTAAATCTCCGGATCGGTGTCACCGACATAGGGTGTGAGACTGGACACGTGAACTATGTCACCTGAACCACCGCTTTTGAGGCTAAGGAATCGGTCGTGGTAGGCTTACACCAGAAGCCGTCCTTGCCCTATCGGTGGCAATCAAGGGCTACGGCCGAACACGCCGAGGACGTGCCGATCGCCGGGGACGAGGCAATGCCAAGTCATCATCCCGATTGTTGGGGCATTTAACGATCGCCACCCTCACCCAAGATTGCGGGGCCTACCGGTCGGGTTAGCTAAACCCTAACGGGGTCGGGGACGGAGAAGCGTCTCGACGCCCCCGCCATGGATGCAAGATACTTTATGCATCGGGCCGGATGATGCTACCTACCGAATTCTAACTTTCGCCTTAACAATCGGCAAACAATCCAATACGTGCTCGAGAAGAATACAAATGAGACCTAGCATGGTACTACGGAACAAGAATGAATATGAGCATGCCAGAACGGAACAACCTAGCATGGACTAACATGAAAGAACAACATACGAAGTCATGCCAGTCAGGAATTCAGAACAGAGCACCTAAACTACACATGCTGATAATCACAAACAAACATACAACATCAATCACATAGAACATCGCAGGGTCCACACAACTCCGGTAAGAAATCCTTACCTGGCCGGGAGGCAACTACACACAAAATCCTAAGCTGCGATCGATCCCGAGCTAGCTAGCGGGAACCTAGCAAACCAATAATAATCAACATCTAAAACGTCTAAAAAAACAATAGAACAACAAGCTCGGGCGACAAAGGGCACTCACGCGCACGGCGACACGAACTTGGAGTTCTTTGGCGGCGGCTGGCAGCGGTGGGCGGGCGCTGGCTGCGCGCTAGCGCACGGTTTGGCGCATGCTGCCTTGCGGATGGATGCGCGGATGGGCGAAGGGCGCGCTTCTTGGCTTGACGACAGACAGGACTCAGGCAGCGAGCAGCGCAACGCACGCACGCGCACGGCGCTGGCGTGCAATGCGGACACGGCGAGCTGCTCGGCAGGGACGCTCGCGCGGGCGAACGTCTGGGCGTGCGGGTGTGCGGCTCGGCAAGCGACACGCGCGGCGCGCGCGGGCGTCGAGCGCGCTTCGCTGCGCGCGCGATCCGTGTGACGTCGGGTGGCGATGGCCGAGCGAGGGGTGGGCCGGTTCTTTATCTGCGAGATCTCGCGCGCGCAGGTGGTGTGGCAAAGGGCGATCTGGTGCGACGGCAGGGGCGATCTGGGCTGCTGCTGGCGCGATCCGGCGTGCGAGCTGGCCGGCTGGACGTGCGACGATGGCTGCTGGCTGCAATCAACACAAACACACACAACACTCTTCTATTCACTTGGCCAAACAGCACACCAAACGGATGAGAAGAAGAATAGGAAGATCGATACCTACCCGGAATGATGATGAACGATCCAAGGGAGCTGCAAGGATGAAGAATTCGGCAAGGCAATGGAGAGAAAAGCTTGGGCGGCCACACACTTTGGAGAAGAAGATGGAACAAACCTAATTTCTATTTCATTTAACCAAATGCACCAAACACCAAAGATCCAAGGTTAACTAAGATGTGATGCAGAAAGAGCAACAAGAGCACCTAATGGCTCAATTGGCACACATCCCCACAAGCTTTCCAGGAGACCCGGGTTCAAACCCCAGCTGCAGCACAATTTCCTTTATTTTTACTTTTGCATCAAACCTTGCTCAAACCAAACCACAAATCCTTCCAAAAACCTACATAAATCCATCCAATAATTTTAGTAACTGGAAAAGACACAAACGGCCCTGACGGCCCGACCAAATTACCAAATTACCCCTAGGGCATACCTCGAAGATCGGGATGAAAACCTGGGCCGTTACACCTTCCCTCTCTTTGGTCGAGACCTCAAACCACCATTTCTCTCCATTGATTCCAAGCTTGCTTTGCTCCATTCTCAAGCCTCCAAGTGTATTTCTTCTCCTCCATTCTTGCTCCAAGGTAGGTCTTTGTAAAAGCTTTTCCCTTCTCTTCTTTCCTTGCCATGGCCGAGCCTACATCTAATCAAGAGGAGATGTGTTCTTCCTTCTCTTCTTGTAGATCCAAGTAGCATCTTGTTGGATTCGAGATCTCTTTGTTGCTTGCATCCAAAAGCTCTTTTCTTCTCTTGATTGTTGAGATCCTAGAGCACTATTCTTCCAAGCTTCTTTGGCCGAGATCCCTTGGGTAAGTATGATGGTGTTTATGCTTTGTCTAGTGTTGTAGTGTGTAGATTTAATATTGTTCCTCTTCCATTGTGCAAGACAAGCCCTAGTCGATTGCTTCTTGGTTGTGCATCCTTCTTGGCCGAGACCTCTTTGCTCTTGGAAGGCCTTGCCGAATCTACATGGGTGAGTTGGTAAGTGTGTGGTTTTGGTTGCTTGTTGGTGTGGAGTGGCCGAGAGCCATTGGTGTTGAGGAAGCCGAGAGCTCCAAGTGTGTGTTGGTGGTGTATGTGTGTTTGCTTGGTTCTTGGATAAGAGATCTAACTTGTGGTTGTTGGTGGTTGATGCCCTAGCCGAGACATCTTGTTGCAAGGAGTAGTCGAAACCTAGCTTGATTATCCTTGTTGTGTTGCCCTAGCCAAGATCAAGTGTGGAAGTGTTGTGGACGAGATTCTTAGGGTTCCATCCTTGGTGCTTGGCCGAAAGCACTAAGTGCTTGTAGGTGTAGTCTCTTGTTCCCTTGCTTCTAGTTTGTAGTTGATAGATAATTGTTTAGCTAGCTAGGTTAATTTGTATGTTGTATACTTTTAGGTTGTAAGGCACTGCAGCTCAAGGAGCACTTTACTGTTTATGTTTCTGCTTATTCCAGGTAAGGATCTCTTACCAGGGTTGTGTGGGCCCTGCAATATGTCTTGATTGCATTCTGTTTATATGTTATATGTTATGAGCATGTTAGTAGATAGGTTTGTTTCCTTGTTTAACTCTGCTAGCATGTTTGCCCGTGTTTCTACATGTTAGTGCCATGCTAGGTTTGTCCTTCCAGCATGTTCTGAAATCTCTGTTTAAATGCGTAGTATCATGCTAGGTTGTTCCTGTATTCTTGATAAGCATGTTCAGTGGCTAGGGATGTATATTATGTGATATTAGATAGTTAGCTAGACTTGTCTTCCAGGGGCTGAGAGTGGACATAAAGTATCTTGTCCCCACAGGTCGGGATCAGTGAGAGGCATAACGTACTTTGTCTTTGCCCCCGGCAGCCGGTACGGATTAGCTCCCGCATCGGTACAAGCCTATTTTGTAACCTGCTAAAGCGGAACCCGTCACGGGTGCAAGCCTGCCCGCAGACAGTTCTTAGCTTCAGGTTGGTGGTACAGGCTGCTACATCTTAGTGCCGAGGGCTCTACACTACTGTAGATCAGTGACACCATTCTTATTCTTGTTTAGAGCCTGACTCGGGTACTCTCCCATTGTCTTAGGGTTTAGCCTGGCCGGGTACTCGGACACATATTCGGGATCAGCTTTTGAGTTGGTCATTTGGCCGAGGGAGAAAGACCCTCGAGGGTGTCTGACATCTATTTGGGATCAGCTTTTGAGTTGATCGATTGGCCGAGGGAGAAAGACCCTCGAGGATGTCATTTGGGATTGGTTAGGAGAGCCAATCAGTAGATCGGGAGTAGGAAACTTCCGAAGTTCCCGGACTTATTTGATAGATCAACTTGGGCATAACGCACTTTGTCCCATCAACTTGGACATAACGCACTTTGTCCCATTAGTTGGAATAAGATATGGCGGCTGATCTCTAAGCCGGAAGTAGGAGACTTCCGAGGTTTTTGAACTTGACTTGATTAGCTTGTTGAGCAAAGTTTCTGTGCTGGTAACTGATTGCATGTATACTAGGATGCTAGATGATGGATGTATCGTATTGTACCCCAGTTGGGGATTCTTACTGAGTATGTTTATACTCACCCTTACTTATCTTTCAGGTAACTTGGGACAGCATCGGCATGGCTAGTGGAGGGAGCTGCCGGCGAACTCTGTGTCTTTTATGTTTTGAGTCTTTCATTCTGTAGTAGCATGCTGGGAGAGAACTGTATTGATTTTAGAGTGGTTTAACTGTTTACTGTTGTGACTTGTTCAAACTGTTTTATTGAAACACTAGCCAGGCTTGTTTTAAGGAACTTATTAAATGAATGTTTTCTATTCAGGTTTGAATAAGTTTTATCTTGAGCTATTTCCTTTAACGTTTTAAAAGTTAAAAATTGTAAGCATGCTAGTAAGAACCGGGTTTAGGACCATTTTGGGTCGGGTTCTTACAATTGGTATCAGAGCACAGAGTCATAGATTCTGTAGACTAACCTGCTTTGTAGGTTGTTGTCCCCATGATCATCAGCACTCCACAGCCGTCAGGTTTGTCTAAGAACTGATTTGAAGGGTTTTTACAATACTGCATCTAGCATACATGTGTTACCTTTTGTTGGCAATAAGAGTATGAGAGTGGAATAACCCTTGAGGTTTGGGTGTAGACCGTCTGTGTGCCGGTTACACGTAGTAGAGTAAGGACGTTTGGTATTCCCAACCGAGAAGTTGGAGTGAGCATGTTGTCGAGACCACGTCCAGGGTTGATTAGACCCGTGGGCCACCTTTTGTAACAGCCCAGTTTCCTATTCCAGTTTTCGAGGTGCCTTTGGGTCAAGATTCGGTTGTTGGTTGGGTCATTAGAGCGGTTTTGCCCCTTGGGGGTATTTTGGTCTTTTGGCTCTCCGGGCAGGATTTGTGGTTTTTTGGGCTTCGAGGTAGCTCCTGCCTTTGTTGAGGCTTGTTTGTTGTTGGCTGCGAGTCCCGAGATGTTTGGGCTAGTCGTTTGGAGGTTCGGTTGTGGTTTTGGGTTTTGGCAAAGTGATGGTTGGTTGTGTGATTCTTTTGGGATTCGAGCCCGAGCCTTTAGTGTTGCTTTGGGAGTTGGATTTAAGTGAGTTTGATTGATTGGAAAAGATTTCTTTGATCGGGTCTCGAAGGAGGAAGCCGGGAAATGGGATTTTGAGGTTTTAAGTGGATAAGGATGGAAAATGGAATTTAAATCCCATTTTTCCCTTTTATTTCCCATTTTTCCTTTTTATTTCTTTTTTTCTTTTATTTTTCCCCAAAATCAACTTTCTCTCTCTCTCTCTCTCCCGAGCACCCCCACCTAGGCCGCCTTGGCTCGCTCGACCCAGCCGTGCGCCACTGGCTCGCCCAAGCCCAGCCCGGCCCGAGCCAGCGTCGCGCAGAGCGGCCGAGCTTGCCCAGCGCCGCGCGCGCGCCGCCTCGCCGCCGAGCGGCGCGCGCCCTCGCCAGCGTCGCCCCAGCCAGCGCCGCGCCGCGCCCTGGTCCGTGTCGCCCGGTGCGTCTTGTGCCGAGCGCAGCGCATACGATGCGCGTCGCGTCGCCCGAGCCTCGCCTAGCTCGATCGCGCGTCCCAGCGCTAGATCGCGCGCCCCCGCGTCGTGTCGCTCGCGCCCGCGCCGCCTCTCTCTGTGCCGCACGCGCGCGCGCCGCGGCCCGAGCAGCAGCGCAGCGCGCGCGCGCGCCAACGCCTATCCGCGAGCGACCCAGCGCCCCCCGCGCGCGGCTCGCGCCAGCTCCGTGCAGCGCGCGCCAGTAGCGCCCAACCAACCACCCTTTTGCGCCTAGCCCGTCTGCAAATGGCTCGTTCGAGTGTCAGCCGCGCCTCGTGAGTTGCTCCCGAGCCGAGCCCTGTTTATTTTAGAGTATTTTAGGGCTATTTTATGATTATTGATGTATTTGTTTGGCTCGATATAGGTTGCTCGGGTTCGATCGCAGTTACTTTTATTGTGTGTTGTTGCTTTCCGACCAGGTAAGGATTTCTTACCGGAGTTGTGTGGGCCCTGCGATATTGTCATGATTTTGCCTTGCTTGTTTCTCGATTATTATGAGCATGATAATAATAGAGCAGCTTTGATTGATTTCTGCTAGCATGTTTGCTTGATATTACATGTTAGTGCCATGCTAGGTTTGTTCGCCAAAGCATGTTTGTGATTCTGCTTAAGCTCGTAGTATCATGCTAGGTTGTATGTTTGATGTCGGTCTTTGCTTGCTAGCCGGGAATCATTGCTTTTTCCTGTACTCTTAGATAGAGTTGTAGGGTTTGTCATCATCCAGGTGAGCGGACATAACGTACTTTGTCCCCACCGATCGGGAGTAGTGTGCGACGCATAACGTATCTTGCTTCCCCGGTCACTAAGGTGGATTTAGCTCGGTCGGGAATAAAGTGTCTTGCGACATAACGTATCTTGCTACCCGCCCGACCAGCCGGTTGTGGAATTAGCTACCCACTTCGGCGCATAGTCAAAGACCCGACCCAAAAGGGGCTCTAAATGGGCCTTTACCCCAATGCATGTAGTGAAAATAAAAGATATTAAGAAAAATACATTTGGATCCCAAGTAAAAGCAGAACATTCAACAACCAAAACATACATTTCTAAAAGCATACTACGATCGAGATTTATTTAAACCATTAAAACAACCCACAAGTACAAATATCTTTGGAATCCATAAAACGTAAGAAAACATCTTGGGGCTCTGTGCCCGTCTACATGCATCCGGGGAAATAACAAAAGTCAAGAGTCATGATAAATAAAATAGAATAATCGGAGATGACAGCGAGGATTCCATGATCACGGCTCCTCCATCGACCATCCTGTCTCCGCCTTGATTACTCGTGGAAAACCACAGAATAAGGGTGAGTAACGAATTACCCAGTAAGAATCCCCAACCGGGGTACAATACGATATACATGATCATCTAGAAGAATGTATGCAAGCTATGAGTACAAACACGAGCGGAGCACATAGCTAAGTCCACACTTGGACCTCGGATGCCATCTCGGGGTCTTAGTGCGGAAAAATACCACAACACACTATACGCGCTATACGGGAACAAGTCGGCCTCGGCTGTCTCTCATCGTCGATACGAAAGGTGCACTAGCTCAAGATCCCGAGGAGCTCTCGATCGTATGTGTTGTAATGGCGTAAGCGCGCACCGCATGCTACCGCAAACTCGAAAGTGCGGGTCTCAGTGGCAAGTGCCCGAGTTCGATCACCATGCCTAACTAAATCTACGGATCGGTGTCATCAGCGACATAGGGGTGTGAGACACGGACACGTGAACTATGTCGGCTGTACCACCGCTTTTTGAGGCTAAGGAACCGGTCGTGGTAGGCTTACACCGAGAAGCGGTCCTTGCCCTAACAGTGGCAATCAAGGGCTACGGCCGAACACGCCGAGGGCGTGCCGATCTGCCGGGGGCGAGGCAATGCCAAGTCATCATCCCGACCGTTGGGGCATTTAACGATCTGCCACCCTCACCCAAGATTGCGGGGCCTACCGGTTGGGATAGCTAATCCTCACGGGGTCAAGGGCGGAGAAGCTGTCTCGAGCGTCCTTGCCATAGATGCAAGATACTTTATGCATCGGGGGCGGATGATTCTATCTACCTCAATTCTAAACCTTAACAATAATAACGATTCAATCAATGCGGTCCAATACGTGCTCATCGGATACAAAGAACCTAGCATGATACTACGAAGCAAGAAGCGGATATCGAACATGCTAGAATAGAACAACCTAGCATGGGCTAACATGAGAAACAATACAAGAGTTCATGCGATCGGGAATTGAGCAGAGCACCTAGAGATAAACATGCTAGTAATCATACACAGCATACAAAACAACAATCACAAATATACCGAGAGTCCACACAACCCGGTAAGAAATCCTTACCTTGGTGGAAGACTTCTACACACAAATCCTAAGTGCGGAACAATCCCGAGCTAGCGGCGGGAACCTAGCAAACCAACAATAATCAGCATCTAAAATATCTAAACAACAATAGAACAGCAAGCTCGCTCAAAGGGAACTCACGCGCGCGACGACACGAGCTTGGGGTGTGGCGAAGGCAGCACGGCAAGGACGCTGCTGTTTGGCGCGCAACTGCACGACGCAGACGGACTTGGCTGCGCTGGCTGCTGCAGCACGCACGGACGCTGCCAGCCGCTGCGCTATGCTGCACGGCACGGCGAGGCGAGGAGCGCGCGGCGAGCAGCGTCTGGCGGCGCGCGCGCGCGCGCGGGCGGCGATGCGACACGCGGCGGCAGCGGCGGCAGGACGAGCGCTGGCGAAGCGTCTCGGGCGAAGGCGCGCGAGCGCAGCGGCGCGGCAAGCGGACACGGCGAGGGCGCGGCGGCGACGCGCGACGCGGCTGGGCGCGCGAGCGTATGCGGCGAGACCTCTGGCGTCGCGAGCGATCGGGCGCTCTGTCTTCTTGGGCGAGCAGCAAAATTTCTGCTGGGACAGATCTGGGCGTGGCGAGCGACGGCCGGGCGTCACGGCAGCGGGCGATCTGTCTTCTTTGAAGCGAACGGCAAAGCTCTTGCTGGGCGAATCTGGGCGTCTGCGAGCGATCGGGTGGATGTCGCGGCGGCGAGCGTCTGTCTTCTTTGGGCGAGCGGCAAATTTCTTTTGGGCGCGATCTGGGCGTCTGAAGATCGGCGAGCGTCTGTCTTTCTTGGCTCGGCTACACTCGGTGGTGCAATCAACACAACACACCTCTTTTCACTTGGCCAAGCGCACACCAAGCGGATGAGAAGAAGAAGAAGAAGATCAATACCTACCGGAATGATGATGATCGAACCCAAGGAGATGCAAGGATGAAGAATCGGCAAGGCTATGGAGATGGAGAGCTTGGGCGGCCAAGAGGTGTTTTGGAGAAGAAGATGGAATAACCTAATTCTATTTCATTTAACCAAATGCACCAAAACCCCAAAATCCAAGGTTAACTAAGAAGTGATGCAGAAAGAGCAACAAGAGCACCTAATGGCTCAATTGGCACACCTCTCTACAAGCTTCCCAGAGAGACCTGGTTCAAACCCCAGCTGTGACACAATTTCCTTTATTTTTACTTTTGCATCAAACCTTGCTAAAACAAAACCTCAAACCCCTCCAAAAACCTACAAAAACCATCCAATAATTTTATTAACTGGAAAAGACACAAACGACCACGGCCCGACCAAATTACCAAATTACCCCTAGGGCATACGGAAGACCGGGAAGAAAAACACTGGTCGTTACAATATTCCCTCCCTTTTTATGACTTTCGTCCTCGAAAGTCCTTAAAACAGCAAACTCGGGGGTAATGCAACCTCATCTCGTCTTCCCGCTCCCAAGTGGCTTCCTCGTAGAACCCGACTCTTCCATCGAACCTTTACCAAACGAATCTCGCGATTACGCAGCGTCTTGGTCTCAAAGGCAAGGATCCTCACCGGCTTTTCCTCGAAGTTCAAATCCTCATTCATTGCAAAGGCTCAAAGTCCACAATGTGCGACGGGTCGGCACATCTTGCCTCAACATCGATACATGAAAAACACTATGCACGCGTGATAGTGACGGAGGTAGGGCTAACCGGTAAGCAACTCTGCCAATCCTCTCTAGGATCTCAAGCGGACCAACAAATCGGGGACTCAACTTCCCACGCTTACCAAACCTCAGAACACCTCGCATCGGAGCAACCTTAAGGAACACATCTTTGACCAACCTCAAACTCCAAATCTCGACGCCGAACATCGGCGTAACTCTGCACTGCTCTGGCGGTCAACATACGAGCTCTAATCTTACGCTTGACTGCACCATTGGTCAAGCTGCAGTAACTCGGGACCCAAAACACGTCTATCACCAACCTCTTCCCGAACACGGGGGACCGACAACGCTTACCATACAATGCCTCGAATGGAGCCATCCAGATCGTCGATCGGTAAGCGTTGTTATAGGCAAACTCCATCAAATCTGAGATCTGGTCCCAGCTGCTGGGAAATCCAACACACAAGCCCTCAACATATCCTCGAGAATCGATTCACTCTCTCGGTTTGACCATCCGTCGAGGGTGAAAAGTCATCTTGAAACTGCACACTCGTGCCCAAACCCATACGGGGCGCTCTCGAAGCGAGAAGTGAACCGCGAGTCACGATCGGACACAATCCTCACCGGTACACCATGATAACGGATGATCTGCTCCAAAAAGCAGTGCGCCTTTGTTCCACGGTATAAGTGTCTCGTCCAGGGAATGAAGTGTGCGCTCTTGGTCAAGCGGTCGACTATCACCCAAATCGAGAGAACTTCCCTCGAGTCCTTGGCAAACCGGATATAAAGTCCATAGAGATCTCTTCCCATTTCCAGCAGGGTACACTCGATGTCATTTGCAACAAACGGTGGCCTGCTGCTGGGTGCCTTCACTTGGCGACAAGTGAGACAGGTGACAAACTCTGCCACATCTCTCTTCATCCCCATCCACGAGAAAGTGCGCTAAGGTCTCGATACATCTTGGTACCCCGGGGTGCCAAGCAAAAGGGGAACAGTGGGCCTCGAGAGCAACTCGGCTCATGAACCCCTGCAATGTCGGAACACACAACCGGCCTCTATAAGTCAACCCAGCATGCGGTGAATACACAAAGTCAAAGTCACAGTCGGCAAGATCGACTCTGTCGACCAATCTCTTAAGTGCGGGGTCACCCAAGCTGGTTGTCTATAATCCATGCTGAGAATCGGCCGGTGAGCAGTCAAGCTGAGCTACCACTGGCGGTAACCTCTCCCAACAACATCTGCAACCTCGGCCCGCTCGAACTCTCTCTCGCAAACTGGTGGGAACTCAACAACGCCCGCAGAGTGCGACGTCTTTCTGCTCAAAGCATCGGCCACTACATTGGCTTTACCGGATGGTACAAAATCTCGCATGATCATAATCCTTTACCAGCTCTAACCATCTCCTCGCCTCATATTCAACTCCTTACGAGTAAGCAGATACTTGAGGCTCGGTGATCGGTAAACATCACGAATCCGCTCACCGTGCATGGTAATGCCTCCAAATCTTGATTGCAAACACCCGCTGCCGCCAACTCCATATCATGAGTCGGGTAGTTCTGCTCATACGGCTTGGTGACGGGAAGCATAGGCAATGACCTTCCGTCTTTGCATTAACACACAACCTAATCCAAACTTGGAAGCATCATTTGTAGACCACGAAACCACTGTCCCCTCCGGATCGCCAACACTCAGTCTTTGAAGTCAAGCTGCGCTTGAGCACGGCAAAGCTCTCATCACACCTCTTTGTCCCAAACAAACTCGACACCCTTCCTCGCCGGACGAGAGTGAGGCGAGGCTAAAGAAGAAGTCCTTGACGAACCGAGCGGTAGTAGTAACGCCAAACCAGAAAGCTGCGAATCTCGGCAATGAAGTCGGCTTGGCCCATGAACTCACGGCCTCAATCTTCGCGGGGTCCACGGCTATACCATCTCTCGAAACTCACGTGGCCTAGGAAGGCCACTGCTCCAACCAGAAATCACATTTGGAAAACTTCGCATAAAAGTGGTTTTCCCTCAAAGCCTGCCAATACTCGCCTCAAATGCTCTACATGGTCTTCTTTAGACCTCGAATAAATCGAATATCGTCAATGAACATGATGACGGTTGTCCAAAAATGATTTGAACACCCTATCCATCATGTCCATGAACGCGGTGGGGCATTGGTCAATCCAAGCGACATGACCACAAACTCATAGTGACCATATACGGACACGAAAGCGAGTCTTAGGAATGTCGGCATCACGATCCGCATGGCCCGATGGTAACCGGATCTCGAGATCTATCTTGGAGAACACTGAAGCTCCCGAAGGCGATCGAACAAATCATCGATCACGGGGCAACGGATACTTATTCTTCACTTTGTCACCTTATTAAGCTCGCGGTAATCAATACATAAGCGCATAGAACCATCCTTCTTTTTCACAAAGCAGGCCCGGTGCTCCCCACGGGGACACACTTGGGCGGATGAACCCTCGGTCTAACATCTCCTGCAATGAATCTTGATTCCTTTAACTCATTGGCGCCATACGATCACGGAGCCTTCGAGATAGGAGGGTCCACGGCTCGAGCTCAATAATGAAGTCAACCTCTCTCTTTGGGGCAACCGGTAACTCCTCGGGGAAACACATCCGCGAACTCTGCCGCACGGCCGGCACTGCTCAGCAGACGGCGAGGCGCTCTTCCCGAACAACTTGGCTAGATAGCCCCAAGCTCCATGAGCTAGCAAGCGACGAGCTTTCACGGTGACACCATCGGCGGGCAAACTCCACCTGGACTCCACGAAACTTAAAGCTAGGCCGACTGGCGATGCGAACACTACTTCTTTCCGGTGGCGGTCAATCAACGCGTGGTTAGCGACTAACCACTCCATACCAAGAATCACATCAAAAAAACCGCTCATAGGCGGAACTATGGCGTAGCCACAAGCAACTCTCCGGATATCTCGATCCGGCCATCCTTAATCTTATCTCTAGCCAACATATTAACTCCCGAAGGAGTTGCATGAGATAACTCGAAACCTAGAGGCTCTAGTCTTAACTTAGCATGCTCGGCCAAACAACACAGATACAAATGAATGCGTGGAACCGAGAATCAAACAAGACAAATGCGCGGTGATCTAAAACAAGAAGCGTGCACCGCCACAGCGGCATCCGTGACGCTCGGCCTCTGACGGGTCGTAGCAAACACTCGACCTCGCTTCTGCTGCTGTGTTGTTGAGCTGCCATAGTGGCTGATCACAAAAACGGGCCATGTGACCCTCTCTACCACAACGGAAGCACAATCTAGGTCGGTGACAAGCTCGGCGTGGACTTTCCCACAAGTAGCACAAGCGGGAAGCGCTGGGTCCTCCCTGCTGTCGGGAGTGGAAACGGAGGTGGAGCTCTCCGCCGATCTCTGTTCTGAAAGCGCCTTGGCGGCGGCGCCGCCTCCCGAAAAGTCAAACTTTCTCTTACGCCCCACAATTTCTTTGGGACGGAGGCGAGCTGAGCAGAGCGGCAACAACCCGCTCGGCAGGATACTTCCCATTATAGATCGTGGCTAATCTGGATGACCCTAGCATAAGTGTCGGGGGCACGAGCCACGACATCTGGGAAACACCTGCCTCAATCCAGATATGAACTTCCGAATCTTGACTCTGGGGTGGCAATCAAGCGAGGAGCAAAATATCCATACTCACGAGAACTTGCGCTCATATTCCTCAATGGAATCAGAACCCCGCTTCGAGGTTCGGAAGAGCTCCACCATCTTCTCCACGAGCCTCATCAGCGATGAACTTTACCTTGAACTCGGCCTTGAAGAACTCCCAAGTAGCGGGTGGAGACCCGGTGGTCTCTCGCTCAAGGTGGACTCCCACCACCATCTCATCTTGTGCCTCCTAGCACATGAGCCGCACATCTCGGCCTCTGAATATCGGGGCACACCATGATCGGGAAGGTGTACTCCAAATGGGCAATCCACTGGCTGCCGCTAACGCATCACCGGTGGCATCAAACTTCTCGAGCTTCCACTTCACAAAATCCTTGACCACCTACCCAATTCCTCGGCACCCCCTCGCCATATCGCCTCTGGGGCTACTTGCTCTGTGGAGTGGAGGTGCTCTGAGCTCTCTTTGAACCAATCGAGTCATTTGCTCGATCTGGGCTCGGGACTCTTCCCGCTGCTGGCGCCAACAAGGCACAGGTCTCGCCCTCTGGTCACTCAACATGCTGACCATAAAAGCCCTCATAGACTCGGCAAACTCTGCTCCGGGAAGCGATCTCACGGCGCTTCGATCGCCTCAACGCCCGCTCTAGGCGTAACAGGAGGAGGCTCTTTGGTGGAATGCCATCGATGTCGGCTTGGGACGATGTCCTGCGATGTCGAGATCCGATTACGATACCTCGACCGCTCTCGAACCTCCTCTCCCGATGCGGGTGGTAGCATCTTTGGCGATCTACATCCAAACCAACAACGAATCAAAACACGCTGTCACCATTCCACAACACCAAACAAGGCATACACTAGATGATAGGTATTGTAAATTCTTAACCCTTTTCCTTTCTAAAACAATAAATCTAGGCGTACTGATGGTGTCTGAGTCTTGATGATCATGGAAAACGACCTACAACAAAAGGTCGGGTCTACGAGAATCTATGACTCGAGCTCACGATACCAAGCAGTAAAGACCAGACCCAAAAGGGGCTCTAAATGGGCCTTTACCCCAATGCATGTAGTGAAAATAAAAGATATTAAGAAAAATACATTTGGATCCCAAGTAAAAAGCAGAACATTCAACAACCAAAACATACATTTCTAAAAGCATACTCGATCGAGAGATTTATTTAAACCATTAAAACAACCCACAAGTACAAATATCTTTGGAATCCATAAAACGTAAGAAAACATCACGGGGCTCTGTGCCGTCTACATGCATCCAGGGAAATAACAAAAGTCAAGAGTCATGATAAATAAAATAGAATAATCAGAGATGACAAAGCAGGATTCCATGATCACGGCTCCTCCATCACCATCCTGTCTCCCGCCTTGATTTACTGTGGAAAACCACAGAATAAGGGTGAGTAACGAATTACCCAGAAGAATCCCCAACCGGGGTACAATACGATATACATGATCATCTAGAAGAATGTATGCAAGCTATGAGTACAAACACAGAGCGGAGCACATAGCTAAGTCCACACTTGGACCTCGGATGCCATCTCGTGGTCTTAGTCCGGAAAAATACCACAACACACTATACGCGCTATACGGGAACAAGTCCCGGCCTCGGCTTCATCTCATCGATCACGAAAGGTGCACTAGCTCAAGATCCCGAGGAGCTCTCGATCGGTATTTGTAATGAGCGTAAGCGCGCACCGCATGCTCCGCAAACTCGGGGTGCCGGGTCTAGTGGCAAGTTGCCCGAGTTCGATCACCATGCCTAACTAAATCTCGGATCGGTGTCACCGACATAGGGTGTGAGACTGGACACGTGAACTATGTCACTGTACCACCGCACTTTGAGGCTAAGGAACCGGTCGTGGTAGGCTTACACCAGAAGCGGTCCTTGCCTAACAGTGGCAATCAAGGGCTACGGCCGAACACGCGAGGGCGTGCCGATTGCCGGGGACGAGGCAATGCCAAGTCATCATCCCGACCGTTGGGGCATTTAACGATCGCCACCCTCACCCAAGATTGCGGGGCCTACCGGTTGGGATAGCTAATCCCTCACGGGGTCCAAGGGCGGAGAACTGTCTCGAGCGTCCTTGCCATAGATGCAAGATACTTTATGCATCGGGCCGGATGATTCTATCTACCTCAATTCTAAACCTTAACAATAATAACGATTCAATCAATGCGGTCCAATACGTGCTCATCGGATACAAAGAACCTAGCATGATACTACGAAGCAAGAACGGATATCGAACATGCTAGAATAGAACAACCTAGCATGGGCTAACATGAGAAACAATACAAGAGTTCATGCCGATCAGAATTGAGCGAGCACCTAGAGATAAACATGCTAGTAATCATACACGAGCATACAAAACAACAATCACAAATATACGCAGAAGTCCACACAACCCCGGTAAGAAATCCTTACCTTGGTGGAAGACTTCTACACACAAATCCTAAGCTGCGGAACAATCCCGAGCTAGCGGCGGGAACCTAGCAAACCAACAATAATCAGCATCTAAAATATCTAAACAACAATAGAGCAGCAAGCTCGGCTCAAAGGGGAACTCACGCGGCGCGCGACCACGAGCACGAGCTTGGGGTGGCGGTAGCTGGCACGGCAGGACGCTGGCATGACGCTTGTGCGCGCTACCGCACGCTGCACGCACGCGCGCGCGCGCATTGCGCCGCACGGCGGCAGCGAGGACGCGCGCGTCTGGCGGCGAGCGTCTGGGCGAAGCGCGCGCTGGCGCTGGCGTGCGATCGCGGACACGGCGGCAGCGGCGGCGAGCAGCGCGCGGCGAACGCGTCTGGGCGAAGCGCGCGGGCAGCGATTCGGCAAGCGGACCACGGCGAGGGCGTGCGATGGGCGACGCGGACGCGGGCGTAGGGCGCGCGAAGCGCTGGCGAGGACGACTCTCTGGCGTCGGCGAGCGATCGGGCGCTCTGTCTTTGGGCGGCGCGAAGCAGCAAAATTTCTGGGATGAATCTGGCGTCGAGCGTCGTGTTTGGACGCGGCGACGGCTGTGGGCGATCTGTCTTCTTGCTGGGGCGAAGCAGCAAGGCTGCTGGGGCGATCTGGGCGTGGCGAGCGATCGGGTGGATGTGCGACGGCAGAGGGCGATCTGTCTTCTTTGGGCGACAGCAAAAGGCTTTGCTGGGCGAGATCTGGGCGTCTGGCGAAAGCGATCGAAGCGATCTGTCTTTCTTGGCTCGGCTACACTCGGTGGTTTGCAATCAACACAACACACACAACACACCTCTTTTCACTTGGCCAAACGCACACCAAAGCGGATGAGAAGAAGAAGAAGAAGATCAATACCTACCCGGAATGATGATGATCGAACCCAAGGAGATGCAAGGATGAAGAATCGGCAAGGCTATGGAGATGGAGAGCTTGGGCGGCCAAGAGGTGTTTTGGAGAAGAAGATGGAATAACCTAATTCTATTTCATTTAACCAAATGCACCAAAACCCCAAAATCCAAGGTTAACTAAGAAGTGATGCAGAAAGAGCAACAAGAGCACCTAATGGCTCAATTGGCACACCTCTCTACAAGCTTCCCAGGAGACCCGGGTTCAAACCCACTATGACAATTTCCTTTATTTTTACTTTTGCATCAAACCTTGCTCAAACCAAACCTCAAACCCCTCCAAAACCTACAAAAACCATCCAATAATTTTAGTAAGCTGGAAAAGACACAAACGACCACGACGGCCCGACCAAATTACCAAATTACCCCTAGGGCATACCTGGAAGACCGGGAAGAAAAACCTGGGTCGTTACAATAGCCTAGTTTGTAGCCTGCTAGAGCGGAACCCTGCCACGGTGTAAGCCTGCCTTGGCCGGTTCTTAGCTTCATGTCGGTGGACCAGTTTGCCTGGATGAGCGCCGAGGGCCTCGCTCATCGTGATCGAGTGACACCGCTTCCGAGTCATAGACATGCGTGCACTGGCCCGCGTAGTTTGCTCTTAGGCCCCGCATTTACGCCGGGTGCGAGAAGAGCATGCGGTGTGCGCGCACCCAGCGTTAGTTGCCGGTTCGGAGAGCTCCCCGGGCTAATGTTCGTGAGTACGCCATTCCTTCCGTTAGAGCGACTTGGGTACTCTCCGTAAGTCCCAGTTAGCAAGGGTAAGAGGCCCTTGAGGACATCCTTGGGATCGGTTTACGAGGTGATCAATTGGGTGAGGAGAAAGACCCTCGAGAGATGTCCGAGATTGGTTAGGATAACCAATCATTAGGCGGAAGTAGGAGACTTCCGATGACTCAGATCTTTCTTTGTAAGCTCGTTGAGCTATGATGCGTGTTGGTAGTGTTTGCTTGCATACTTTGGTACTAGATGATTGATTATATCGTATTGTACCCCGGTTGGGATTCTTCTTCCGAGTAATTCGTTACTCACCCTTACTTATCTTTCGGGTAACCATGGCGCGAGCGGGATGGTGGAGGAGGAGCTGTGATCATGGAAAACCCGTTGTTCAACTCACGAGTCTTATGTCTTGTATTTATGTTTTAAATGTCCTCTGAATGCATGTAGTTGGGCACGGAGCCCTAGGTTGTTTTATGAATGTATTTCCGGATTCTAGCATTGTTGTAAATGTTGTAAAGTTGTATGTTTTTAATAAATCTCTGATCAGAGTAAGTTTTGGAAATGTATTTGTCTTGGAGCAGTGCTTGGAAACAGGATGAGTTTCAAGAATTTTGTATTGACTTTTAAATGAACTCTTGCAGCTTTTTGATTTTTACTTAGAATCCGAAACAACCATCTTGCAAATTCTAGTGTTGATTTGTATGCATGCATTGAGGTAAGGGCCCATTTAGAGCCCCATTCGGGTCGGGTCCTTACAGTTGGTATCAGAGCTCAGAGTCATAGATTCTGTAGACTGACCTTTTGTTGTAGGTCGTTTTTCCATGATCATCGAGACTGAAGCGGTCATCAGCACGCCTAAGTTTACTGTTTTAAAGAAAAGGGGTAAGAATTTACAATACTTTTCATCTAGCTTTTATGCCTTGTGTAGAGTTGTGGAGCGGAGACGAGCAGGTTCTGACTCGTTGTTGGTTTGGGCTTAGTGAGCCATCATGCCAACTTTCAGCGATCGCGGCGATTTGTTTAGCGGCTTGTTGAGGTATCCAGATAGATTCAGATGCCCCCTGGGACGTCGTCCCCGAGGGAGGTAGAGCTTAGACTCCGTTGGCCATGTGTGGCCCGATTCTTCGCTTTCCCTAGTGAGAGGGTGGAGGTGCCTTGTGCGGATCGCCCGATATGTTGATCGCACCGCAGGAGGGGACGCTTGGCATGTCCGACCGAGGAGTTGGACCGATCGTGTTGATGTTGAGGCCGCGTCCCAGGTTGTTAGGCCCGCATGCGATTTGGCCCGGCGATTGAGTTGCCTAGAGGAGGGGTAGAGGCTAGCGGCGCCTCAGTGAGACTCCTTGAGCAGAGTGTGCTCGGCCATGAGAGATTTGATGGCGGTCTTTAGCTATCGAGAGCGGAGACCCAGCGCATTTGTAGCGCGTAGTGAGGAGTCCCGGGCACGAGATAGCCCGGTGTCGAGTTTGTTTCAAACATTTTTCCCCTAGTAGCTCTTGTAGCCCCGGAGGTTCCCGGGAGGGCATGATCGTGAGTTTATTCGGATGAGTTTGTTGGCGTTGATGGAGCCGTCCGGTTTGGCAAATGGATGCTGTGAGAGCTCGATGTTTTAGTAGGTCCTCTTCGCTAGTAGTAAAGTAGTTGGCCAGTTTGAGTTTAGCATCCGTGTGTGGGATGCCCCTATTGCTCAGAGGCCGAGGTGTGCCGTTCTGTCTTTATTTGGTTCATCGGATGGTGGTGGAAGTCCCTTGTGAGAGGTGGACTAGCAGAGTCTCCACCAGTCGCCCGATTGATTGGCAAGTTGCCGAGTTTGTGGCTTGAGGCAGATGAAGGGTCATCTTTGCTCCCTTGCGAGCCTCTTTGTTGTTTAATGACCCGGCTTCCTCGGATGTGGATTTGGTAGTAGTAGCACTTGAGGTTCATTGGTTGGTGTGCCACTTTGGCACTAAGTGCAGTTTGAGCTTGAGTTTGGCTTGGGCATAGCGAGATGGTTCTATGCCGTTCGGAGTTCAGCGCTGCACTCGTTTAGCCTTGGATCCGTTTATGGCGATTGCACTGTATAGGTCGTGCGGAGGGCTAGTTCGGTGGTAGTCGATGGACTACAAGCGAAAGGATGCTCGTGAGGCCGGAGCCTCTTCCGAGTGTTTACGGAGGTTAAGTAAGTCAGCAGATTGGTTGGTAAGTGTTGGTGCGCTTGAGCCTCGCGCTAGTGTTAAGGCCAAGAGTTTTCTTGTGGTTGGTAGTGCGGTCAACTACCTTCGAGGGCCTTATCTGAGGAGAGTTGAACATCGTAGATGCGAGTTTGGTCCAGTAGAGGGACTCTGAGTTGGATGCTCATGAGATGAGCTGGATGCCTATGATTCGAGTTGGATGCTTTTGAGGCGAGATGAGCTGATGCCTTGCGAGAGGATTTGGATGCCTTATGGGTAAGCACCCTTGGTAGAGGCTTGGTATAAAGTAAGTTCGGTGTGGCATGGTTATGCTTTTGGTAGAGCAAGGTTGCCTCAGCTTTGAGCATTGTGTGGAGTTGGAACTTTTGGGTGTTTCTTCGGTTGGAGTTCAGTTGGAAACTGAACAGGTGCGGTGGTAGCAAAGCCGCTCAGTTTTTGTTCGCCTTGACTAAGAATGTTGTTTGGATCCTTCCTTGGGTAGAAGTTATGTGTTGGCTGATGTTTGAGTAGGAGGACGACGCATTCGGTAGCGTTTCGGATCCTCTTGGTTCCCAAGGAATTGGAGTTGGCCTGCATGGTTGAGATGCTGGAGTGAGTTGTGCCTGTTCAGGCATTTGGCTGTTAGCTCGTTTGTCGGCCGTATGTGTCGGAGGGTGATCGGAGGATCCCTAGGTTTTGGAGAGCCTCTCCAAAGCTCAGTCAGGCCCAGGTAGTGAGTTTCAGTTGGCAAGCTGGAGCCGTGTAGTTTGTAGCCTCGGTTGAGTTGCTATGATCTTGGTAGACTAGCTAGCTAGTGTTTGTTTGGAGTAAAGTCCGGATTGGTTCCGGTGTGGTGGCAAGTTGATGCTTGGTGTTGACCAAGGTGTGGTTTGGAGCTGCTAGAGATTTGCTTTGCTCGTGGGACGAATGGTTCGTGCCCAGTTGGTTGTTTTCCTGTTTCCAAGATGTCGAGTTGCCCCGTTTGGCTTTTGGAGGTTCAGTCTAAGATGGACCCCTGTTGTTGCCCCGTGAGATGTAGATGTTGTTGCTCTAGTGGAGCAAGACAGTGAGCGTATGTGGAGCTCTCTGTCCTTTGGTTGTCTGTTTGTAAGAGCCGTTTCGTTCGGGGATTTGTCAGGTTACTCCTTTGGTCTTGGAATTGATGGTAGTGGTGCTAGCAAGAGGGAAAAATTTGTTGGCTACTTGGAAGTAGTCGTTTGTTCAGTTAAGCGGATTCTTGGATGGTGTTCTAGAGGCTGCAGTAAAGGTTGTTCTGCCTCTTGTGAGTGTTTGGCCAAGATTTGGTTCTCTTGTTGTTTCGAGAGCTAGTTCGGTTCTAGCTGAGGGCGTTGCCCTAAGGTCTTTTTCCTAGTCAGGAAGTTTTGGGAGTTGACCCCTCCCTCGGCAGTTGAGTAAGTTTTGTTGGTTCCGGATTTGTGATCCGATTGGTTGAGTTTTCCCTTGGGTGTTGCTTCCAAGAGAGTTGGTTGCTGTTGCCTTGGGTTTGAGAAAGTCAGCGAGCTTGTGTGAAGTCCGTTGCCCTTCAGAGTTTGCTTGCTGGGGAATTCGTTTCCTGTTTTTGTAGGAGTCAGCTTAGCTCATAAGTTGTGTATTTGATCAGAGTAGCGCAGCGGTCAGCCCAGCGAGAGGGTCCCTGCTTTGTGTTGTTAGCAAGCAAGAGTTGTTTGTCCCCGCAAGGGTGGTGGCCAGCCAGTAAGAGTTTTTTCTGGCAAGTTGTTGGTTTTTTTTGGGGATTGAAGATTTCCCTTCCCCCTAGTCTCTGTGGTGGTTGAGTTGCTCCATGGATGTCAGCCTCGAGTGTTAGCTTCTGAGGTAGTCTTGCGGAATCGTGTGGCTTAGGATCCGTAAGCTTTGAGGTTGTCGTCATCCGTTTTCCTTGTAAGGTTTCGGGAGTGGAGTTTCTGGTTGGAAGATAAGTTTGGCCTAAGCGAAAAGGAGAAGTCTTTTGAGTAGCCAGTTGGATTTTAAAAGTTGAGAGGTAGCTTGGAGGCGAGTGTCGCTCGTTATAAGTTTGGGTTGAGTTCTGCTGAGCAAGCCCTTCTCGGGCTTTGCTCCTTGTTGTGCGCTCGCAGTTGGAGTAGCAGAGCCGTTTGAGTGAGTTGGCACAGAGGTGCCGTGGCTTTGGTTGTAAAGCCATTGAGCTGTTTTCCTCAAGGTGTTGTGTCGTAGAGAGCTGCGTGATGGTTTAGTCCTTGCAGCCCGAGTTTTCCTTGAGAGGAATTTTGGTGGTTTCCTTGCTGGCGAGTGTTTTCTTTGGCGATTGCTAGTAGATTTGCATGGAAAAGTTTGCTTTCGGCCGTTTGGTTTCGGAATCTGGAAGGTTCGATTGTTTGCTTGATTTGTTGAAGGGTTGAGTTTGTTTGTTGTCAGCTGTGAGCTTCCAGAGGAGTTTTGCCAGTGCGTGGTGAAGAGCTTCATAGCTTGTGGCCAGTCCTCGAGATTGCTGAGAGTAGCACCCTTTGAGAGTTGGTGCGAGTTGAGGACGTGGTTTGCCGTCTGTTCCCTTGGAGTTCAGTGTATGCCCAATATGGATGGCATTGTGGCCTTGAGTTTTTGGGAACCAAGAGAGTTTTGGTTCTCGAAGAGGGCTAGTGTTGTTGGCCGAGAAGTTCCGTTGGTTGGATCAGTGGAGTTTTCCTGGAGCTGTTTCGTCTTAGGACTTTCGAGGACGAAAGTCTTATAAGGAGGAGTATTGTAATGACCCGATTTCCTATTCCAGTTTTCGAGGTGCCTTCGGGTCAAGATTCGGTTGTTGGTTGGGTCATTAGAGCGGTTTTGCCCCTTGGGGGTATTTTGGTCTTTTGGCTCTCCGGGCAGGATTTGTGGTTTTCTGGGCTTCGAGGTAGCTCCTGCCTTTGTTGAGGCTTGTTTGGTGTTGGCTGCGAGTCCCGAGATGTTTGGGCTAGTCGTTTGGAAGTTCGGTTGTGGTTTTGGGTTTTGGCAAAGTGATGGTTGGTTGTGTGATTCTTTTGGGATTCGAGCCCGAGCCTTTAGTGTTGCTTTGGGAGTTGGATTTAAGTGAGTTTGATTGATTGGAAAAGATTTCTTTGATCGGGTCTCGAAGGAGGAAGCCGGGAAATGGGATTTTGAGGTTTTAAGTGGATAAGGATGGAAAATGGAATTTAAATCCCATTTTTCCCTTTTATTTCCCATTTTTCCTTTTTATTTCTTTTTTTCTTTTATTTTTCCCCAAAATCAACTTTCTCTCTCCTTCTCTCTCTCTCCCCGAGCACCCCCCACCTAGGCCAGCCTTGGCTCGCCCAATTCACCCGTGCGGTACTGGCTCGCCTAAGCCCAGCCAGCCCCGAGCCAGCGTCGCGAGCGGCCCGAGCTCGCCCAGCGCCCGCGCGCCCCGCCTCGCCCGGCCGAGTCGCGCCCGCCTGCCTCGCCTCGCCCGGCGCGCGCGCCCCGCGCCAGCGTCGCCCAGCCGCGCGCCTCGCCGCCACCGTCGTCGTGTCGCCCGGTGCGATCTTGTGCCGAGCCGCGCACAGTGCCGCGTCGCGTCGCCCGAGCCTCGCCTAGCTCGATCGCGCGTCCCAGCGCTAGATCGCGCGCCCCCGCGTCGTGTCGCTCGCGCCCGCGCGCCGTCTCGTCTGCCGAAGCGCGCGCGCGCGCCGCGGCGCCAGCAAGCGCAGCGCCGCGCCGCGCTAACGCCTGCGCTTGCAGCCGCGGCCAGCGCCCCTCGCGCGGCTCGCGCCAGCTCCGTGCAGTAGCGCCCAACCAGCCCCCTTTAGCTGCCTAGCCCGGCACATTGCTCGTTCAGTGTCGGCCGCGCCTCGTGAGTTGCTCCCGAGCCGAGCCCTGTTTATTTTAGAGTATTTTAGGGCTATTTTATGATTATTGATGTATTTGTTTGGCTCGATATAGGTTGCTCGGGTTCGATCGCAGTTACTTTTATTGTGTGTTGTTGCTTTCCGACCAGGTAAGGATTTCTTACGGAGTTGTGTGGGCCCTGCGATATTGTCATGATTTTGCCTTGCTTGTTTTCTCGATTGTTATGAGCATGATAATAATAGAGCACTTTGATTGATTTCTCGCTAGCATGTTTGCTTGATATTACATGTTAGTGCCATGCTAGGTTTGTTTACAAAGCATGTTTGTGATTCCTGCTTAAGCTCGTAGTATCATGCTAGGTTGTATGTTTGATGTCGGTCTTTGCTTGCTAGCCAGGAATCATTGCTTTTTCCCTGTACTCTTAGATAGAGTTGTAGGGTTTGTCATCATCCAGAGGCTGAGCGGACATAACGTACTTTGTCCCCACTGATCGGGAGTAGTGTGCGACGCATAACGTATCTTGCTTCCCCGGTCACTAAGGTGGATTTAGCTCGGTCGGGAATAAAGTGTGCAAAGATAACGTATCTTGCTACCCCGCCCGACCAGCCGGTTGTGGAATTAGCTACCCACTTCGGCATAGCCTAGTTTGTAGCTCGCTAGAGCGGAACCCCGCCACGGTGTAAGCCCGCCTTGGCGGTTCTTAGCTTCGTGTCGGTGGACCAGCCGCATGATGAGCACCGAGGGCCTCGCGCGCCATCGTGATCGGTGACACCGCTTCCGAGTCATAGGCATGCGTGCACGGCCCGCGTAGTTTGCCTTTAGGCCCCGCATTTACGCCGGTTGCGAGAAGAGCATGCGGTGTGCGCGCACACGCGTTAGTTGTCGGTTCGGAGAGCTCCCGGGCTAATGTTCGTGAGTACACCATTCCTTCCGTTAGAGCGACGACTTCGGGTACTCTCCGTAAGTCAGATAAGCAAGGGTAAGAGGCCCTTGAGGACATCCTTGGGATCGGTTTCGAGCGGTGATCAATTGGCCGAGGAGAAAGACCCTCGAGAGATGTCCCGAGATTGGTTAGGATAACCAATCATTAGGCCGGAAGTAGGAGACTTCCGATGACTCAGATCTTTCTTTGTAAGCTCGTTGAGCTATGATCCGTGTTGGTAGCTGTTTGCTTGCATGCTTTGGTACTAGATGATTGATTATATCGTATTGTACCCGGTTGGGGATTCTTCTTGAGTAATTCGTTACTCACCCTTACTTATCTTTTCAGTAACCATGGCGCGAGGCGGGATGGGTGGAGGAGGAGAGCTGTGATCATGGAAAACCCGTTGTTCAACTCTGAGTCTTATGTCTTGTATTTATGTTTTAAATGTCCTCTGAATGCATGTAGTTGGGCACGGAGCCCTAGGTTGTTTTATGAATGTATTTCCGGATTCTAGCATTGTTGTAAATGTTGTAAAGTTGTATGTTTTTAATAAATCTCGATCGAGTAAGTTTTGGAAATGTATTTGTCTTGGAGCAGTGCTTGGAAACAGGGATGAGTTTCAAGAATTTTGTATTGACTTTTAAATGAACTCTTGCGGTTTTGATTTTTACTTAGAATCCGAAACAACCATCTTGCAAATTCTAGTGTTGATTTGTATGCATGCATTGAGGTAAGGGCCCATTTAGAGCCCCATTCGGGTCGGGTCCTTACACCTTTGGCCCCGGCAGTTGAGTTACCAAGAGAGTGGCTATCGAGTTAGTAGCTTTTGAGAAAGAGATAGAGACATCTTTGACCTCTTGTAAGCCTGCTGTTGTTTTGCTGCCAGTTCTGTTAGTACCCCGTAGCCAGGGTGCAGTGTGAAGTCTTCTTGTCGGGACTTAATCCGTTCGTGGCTTCTAGTTGGCCAGCAAAGAGGAGCACTCTTTTGTTAGCATGTTCCAAAAGTGGAACTAGTTGCTGCATCCCAAGGGTTGGCTTGAGTATTTGTTGAGCATCGAGTGGGATTCAAGAGTAGACCGTGGCATGTCTGTTGGACGAGATGTAAGAGTTTGGACTGCTCGAGTGTTGAGACTCTTATTTGGAATGCCAGTGTCCCCGTCACCTGGAGTTGTGACCTTCCCTACCCTCCGTGGGACGTAGAGCTTGTATCCAGTTGTTTTGTGTTGTAAAGGTTGTAGTGCATGTTGGCACCAAGCTTTGCAAGGGGGCATAGGTTCAGGCCAGTTCGCACCAGATGTGCAGGTGGTTCTATGACCCACCCGGAGTTCAGCATCCCTACTAGTCGTTGTACCCGTTTACTGTGGTTGCACATGTTTGGGTTGCTTAAGAGATCTAGCTCAGTTGTAGTCAGATGACTACAAGTGTGGGGTCGTATGAGGAAAAGCAGGAGCTTTTCAGGGGACCGAGATTTTGGTACAAAGGATGTTGAAGGTTGTTAAGGGCTAGCGCGTCCGAGTTCACACGCTTGTGTTGTGGGCTTGTGTACCAGTCTGATGGTAGTGTGATTCGACTACCCTTGAGTTACCTTAGTATGAGTAGAGTTGGCATCGATGATGCGTGGTTGATCCAGCGTTAGAGCCATGAGTTGGATGGTTGAGCAGAGCTCATTTAGTGGACACATTGGTATGAGGTATGTTAGCTTGGTGTGGTTATGCTCTTGTAGAGTGAGTTGGCCAATTTGGCATTTCGTGGTGAGTTGACCCCGAGTGGGTTTGAACTCTTGTGGCTCCCTTGCTAGTTGTGGCTCTTTTTGGAGGCAAAAGTTGCCTTGTGTGAGAGTTCTTGTTGAACTTGGATCTTAGGGAATCAAGTTGGAGTTGTACATGCCGGTGTACTTTTGTGTAGCTCGTTCCGTGGTGTACGTTTTGGGAACCACAAGAGGTTTGTGTTGAGAAACCAGTGCTTAGTCCTTGAGGTGTTAGGGCTTCAGTTCTTGTCAAGTGCCCTAACTTTGGTTTTACGAATACCGTGCTCGTAGTCAGGTTGTTGCTTAAGCAAGTTTTGCTAGTTGGACCTTGACCTGGTTAGAGGAACTTCTTGGTGTTCGATGGTTGGAGTTCAGTTGGTACTAAGCAAGAGCGGTGGTAGCAAAGCCGCATAGTTTTTTATCATCGTTGCTAAGAGTGTTGTTCAGATCCTTACCCTGGGTGGAAGCTACGATGTGGCTGATGCTTTGAGTAGGAGGATGACACATTCTGTAGCGTTTCTGGTCTTCTTTGTTTCGAGGAGTTGGAGCTGACTATCATAGTTGAGATGCTTGAGGGAGTTGTTGCCCATGTAGTCCGTTGACTGTTAGACGGTTTGACGACAGTATGTGTCAGAGGGTGGACGGAGGAACCCTAAGTTGTGGAGAACCTCACCAAAGCTCAGTCAGACCTAGGCAGTGGACCTCAGTTGAGTTGTTGGAAGCATCGTATGCTTGGATTCGAGTTTTAGTAGAGCAAACCCTTCTCGGGTCTTGTTTCTAGTTGTTGCCCGTTTTTAGTTGGTATTATAGTTGAGCCAGAGTTGAGTGGGTTGGCACAGTTGTTCAGTTCCCTTGGTCGGTTAGACCTTTGAGTTCGTATCCACCAAGTTGTTGGTCTGGCTGCGTTGTGCCCATGCTCTGACCTTGTTGTTTAGCGTGACCGTGGCTGAAGTTTCAGCTAGTGTGTGTGGTTAGCATGTGAAGGAGTTGTGAAAAAGCCGGCTGGGTGTTTGAAGCCATCTAGTTTGTTTCAAAGGCTTTGCGGGAAGATCGTTGGGAATCCATCTTGGGGTGGCGAGCACCTCGAGAGGAGCACTTAGTTGTGTTAGCATTCAGGCGAGCTAATAGTGCGCCTCCTTGGCCCACTCTTGCATCCCACTCGATGCTCAACGAATACTCAGGCCAACCCTCGGGTGGCAGCACCTAGCTCCACAATAGAACATGCTAACAGAAGGTGCTTCTCTCTAATAGCCAGCTGAAAACCACAGACGGATTAAGTCCTGACAAGCAAACTCCAAACTACCGCCTGGCTACGAGGGTACTAAAAGAACTGGTTGCAAAACGACTGTAGGCTTGCAGGAGAACAAGATGTCTCTACATCTTCCTCAAAAGCTACTAACTTGGCCGCTTGCCAATCGACCAGGTGGCTGGTGGAGACTCTGCTGGTCCGCCTCTCACAGGGGACTTCCACCACCACACCACTTTGCATCAAACAACACCAGAACGGCGCGCCTCGACCTCTAAACATCTGGTCATCGGCCTCTGAACACCAGGTCATCCC
Source organism: Sicyos edulis (assembly GCA_036507275.1). NCBI lineage: Eukaryota > Viridiplantae > Streptophyta > Magnoliopsida > Cucurbitales > Cucurbitaceae > Sicyos > Sicyos edulis. Next base: position 27,504,183 of record CM071847.1, read on the forward strand.
AGCACTTGGATGATAAACTCGATCCTGGCCAACCACCTTGCTGCTAGCAGTAGGTCTAAAAAAAACATCCAACTCTACAGGCTTCCACTTGCCAAACTCGGCGACTCGATCAACGCCAACTAACTTATCAGCATAACCTGCTGATCGAGCCCTCTCGGGAACCTCCGGGGCTACTGGAGCTACAAGGAGGGGTGTCTCCTAAATAAACTCTACCAGCTGGGCTATCTGTGCCCAAGACTCCTCACTACGCGCTACAAACTGCGCCTGGGTCTCCGCTCTCTGTTAGCTAAAAGACCTGCCATCAACTCCCTCATGGCTGGAGCACACTCTGCTCAAGGAGTCTCACTCTGAGGCGTGCTAGCCTCAACCCCCCCTACTCTTGGCAACTCATCTGCCAGGGCCAAAGGTGGCCTAAGGGTCTAGACAACCCTAGACGTGGTGTCATGATCAACATGAATAGTCCAACTCCTCGGTTGGAAATACCAAACGTCCCTGCTTCTCTAAGTGCAATCAACATACTAGCGATCTACACAAAGCATAAAAGCTAGCCCACGCTGGGGCTCTCACTACCAAACAAGGGTAACACATGTATACTAGATGCAATATTGTAAAATAAAACCCTTAGCTTAATGAACTTAGACAAACCTGACGGCCGCGGAGTGCTGATGATCATGGGGGCAACAACCTACAAAGCAGGTTAGTCTACAGAATCTATGACTCTGTGCTCTGATACCAACTGTAAGAACCCGACCCAAAATGCGATCGTAAACCTAGGTTCTCACTCAGCATGCAAGTTAAATACTTCATCAAGCGGTTTAGTGCTTCATATTTAAAACCTTTCAAAACATTTAAAAGCGGGGACACTTAAAACATAAACAACAACCTTCATTTAAGCAAACCAACAAAAAAACAAACAAGCCCGCAGTGTTTATGAAATCATACAATACAATTTAAACAATTGTTAAAAACATCCCCTAGGACTCTGTCCGTCTACATCTTGAACAAATTATGGAACCAATAAAGGCAGAGTGCCGGTGGCCCCATGATCAATCGGCTCCTCGCTAGCTAGCCGTCCGGTCTTTCCCCAAGTTACAGTGGAAAACCACAGAAATAAGGGTGAGTATAAACATACTCGGTAAGAATCCCCAACCGGGTACAATACGATACATCAATCATCCGGCACCCTAGTATACATGCAAAGCGCATTACCAACATGGATCATAGCTCAACGAGCTTACAAGGCGAGAATCTGGAATCCTCGGAAGTCTCCTACTTACGGTCTAATGATTGGCTCTCATAACCAATCCGGGACATCTCCGAGGGTCTTTCTCCTCGGCCAATTGATCAGCTCAAAAACCGATCCCAAAGATTTCCGACACCTCGAGGGTCTTTCTCCTCGACCATATGATCACTCAAAAGCCAATCCCAATGGGTGTCCTCGAGGGCCTCTTACCGTTGCTAACAAACTGGACTATCGGGAGTACCCAAGTCCGGCTCTAAACTGGAAAGAACGGGTGTACTCACGAACATTAGCCGGGGAGCTCTCGAACCGGCGACTAACGCGTGTGGCGCGCACACCGCATCTTCGCCGCAACCGGCGTAAATGTGGGGCCTAAGTACAAACTACGCGGGCCGTGCACGCATGCCTAAAGACTCGGAAAAGGTGTGTCAACGAACACGTGAGTGCGAGGCCCTCAAGCACTCATCATGTGCGGCACTGTACCACTAACACGAAGCTAAGAAGCGCCAAGGCGGGCTTCCACCGTTAGCGTGGTTCCGCTCTAGCGAGCTACAAACTAGGCTTATGCCGATGTGGTAGCTAAATCCACATCTACCGGTATCGAGGGGAAGCAATGTACGTTATGCTTCGCTCTACACCGACCGGTGGGGACAAAGTACGTTATGTCCGCTCTCAGCCTCTGGATGATGACAAACCCTACTATACTAGCTAGGAGTACAAAATAACTGATTCCTGGCTAAACATACACATCAACATCAATCAAACATAACCTAGCATGATACTAAGGGAGAAAGACCCTCGAGGGTGTCGGACATCTTTGGGATCGGTTTTTGAGCTGATCAATTGGCCGAGGGAGAAAGACCCTCGGAGATGTCCCGGGATTGGTTATGAGAGCCAATCATTAGGCCGGAAGTAGGAGACATCGGAGGATTCCAGATTCTGCCTTGTAAGCTCGTTGAGCTATGATCTGTGTTGGTAACTGTTTGCATGTATACTAGGGTGCCAGATGATTGATGTATCGTATTGTACCCCGGTTGGGGATTCTTACTGAGTATGTTTATACTCACCCTTATTTCTGTGGTTTTTCCACCAGGTAACTTGGGACAGCACCGGGACGGCTAGCGGAGGGAGCTAATTGATCATGGGAGCCGCCGGCACTCTGTCTTTATTGTTTGCATATTTGTTCAGCATGTAGATGGACAAGAGTCCTAGGGGAAACATTATTAAAAGTTGTTTGAACTGTTTTGAATGTTTTTATATATATTGCTGAGCTTGTTTTACTTCGTTGGTTTTTCTTAAACAAAATTGTTGATTATGTTTTAAGCATTCCCCGTTCTAAATGTTTTGGAAGGTTTTAAATATGAGCACTAAACCGCTCGGTGAAATATTTAACTTGCATGCTGAGTGAGAACCTAGGTTTAGGACCGTATTTTGGGTCGGGTTCTTACACCCAGTGTGTTGCTGACCAGTTTTCAGGATCGGCCTAGTGTGTTGCTGATCCCGGGCCTGCCCAGTGTGTTGCTGCCCATGTTGCTCAGGACTAGCCTAGTGTGTTATTGTCCCCTGTAAGCCCAGTGTGTTGCTGATCAGGTATGAGCAGGACTTGCCCAGTGTGTGCAGTCCAGGACTAGCCCAGTGTGTTGTTGACCTTAGTTAGCCCAGTGTGTGCTAACCTTGCTTGCTGTATTGACAGAGCATCTGAAATTACTTAACTGTTTCTCCTATTTGTTAGTCCAGTGTGAGATAACACTGTCTAGCTTTGAGCTTAGGCCTTGATGTTGTTCATCCTACTATTTGTACTGTTGAGACTGCCATGTTCTTGTTTGATGTCTGTATGCTAGGATGCTAGAGGATTTGTTGTGCGTATTGTACCCCGGTTGGGGGATCCTTACTGAGTGCAATTGTACTTACCCTATTCTGTGGTTTTCTCCACCAGGTAACTTGGCACAGCATCGAGGTGGCTAGAGGAGGAGCTGATGGATCATGGGAAAGGCCGCTGCATGTCCTTGAGTCATATACATTCTAGTCTTGAAAATGTCTTTTGGAACTTGTATTTGTTTTATCCGGATTGTGTAACTGTTTGATTTAACTCTTGCCAGAGGCTCATTTTGTTTTACTCTTTCCTTACTATACTTTGAATTGTTTTAAGTTTTTGAATGATTTAATAAAAGATGTTGAATTTTCATTCCACTGTCTGTTTTGAAATTGCATCTAAAAGTAAAGACTATTTAGAGTCATTTAGTGTCGGGTCTTTACAGTTGGTATCAGAGCTTAGAGTCATAGATTCTGTAGATTGACCTACTGAGTTAGGTCGTAGTATCCCATGATCATCAGCACTCCGACAGCCGCCAGGTATGTGTTTGAGTTTATTATAAGGGTTTAAGTTTACAATACCTGCATCTAGCATACTTGCTCTATTTTATTTTGGCAGTGTTGGTCCGAGTGTGGTCTAACTTAGTATGATTTGGGTACAGATCGCCAATATGTCGATTACCCGGAGAGAAGTAAGATCTTCTGGTCCAACTAACTGAGGAGTTGGCATAGATATTACCGCTGATAGAACAACATCAGGGCTTGATCAGACCTGTGGGCCGCCTGTGGCCCCAACGCTAGTTTACCCCGAATAGGGGAAGAGACTGCCCAGCCCAAGACTGCAGCTCCTGGAGTAGAGTTGGCTTCAGTAATGAGGGAGATGATGTTTTTGATGTCTGAGCAGAGAGTCGAATCTCAACCACAGTTTGCAGCCCATCTTGCTGAATAGCTGACAGTGCAAAGGGAGGAGTCCAGAGCACAGATGGCTCAGCTGATTCAGCTACTCAGACAGACAGCACCAGCTGCACCTGCAGCTCTAGTGAATCCCCAAGATGGGCAGGAGCCTATGATAGATGAGGCTGTGGTAGGAAATTAAGCTGTTGATTATGGAAAATGGCTGAAGGACTTCTGCAAATGGCAGCCTAAGGAGTTTAATGCAGCTAAGAACCCATTGAAGGCAGCAAAGTGGCTAGCCAGGATGGAGTATATCTTTCAGGTTATGGACTGTCCAAAATGTACAGAGGCCGCAGTGCGCCGCTCATGTTCTTGCTGACACAACAGTGTGGTGGTGGGAGTCCACCCTACGAGGCCGACCTGCAGGATCCCCACCCCCTACATGAGAATTCTTCAGGGCTAAGTTCATAACCCAGTACATCAGTGAGAAGGCTCAATAAGAGTTAGTTGAGGCATTTAATAACCTGAAGCAGGGAACTGACTCCATAGCAGAGTATGAGAGGAAGTTTTCAAAGCATAGCTATCCAGAGTTGGTCGCCACCGAAGAGCTCAAGATAAAGAAATTTATCGGAGAGCTCAGACTGGAGGTTGCTCAGGACATCAGGGCGCTTAACCCAGAGACTTATACGAGGACAGTGGCTTTGGCCAAGATCTATAACCCGAAGTACCCTCCTGTTCAGACCTCAGCAGTGACATACAATGCACCAGCCAGCTCAGGGCAAAAGAGGAAGTTTGATCATAAGGGTCAGCAGCGCCATCAGAGCCGTTTTCAGTAGAGAGACCTAGGTCGCCAGCTGTAACGGCCAAGTTTTCTATTTCGGTTTTCCAAGTGCTTTCGGTTCAAGATTCGGTTGTTCGGTTGGGTCATTAGAGCTGTTTTAACCCTTAGGGGTATTTTGGTCTTTTGCTCCCCGGGTAGGATTTGTGGATTTTCAGGACTTCAGGGTCACTCCTGCATTTGTCGAGGTTTGATTGTTGTTGTTTGCAAGACCCAAGATGTTTGGGCTAGTCGTTTGGAAGTTTGGAAGTGATTTGTGTTTTGGAAAAATTATTGTTGTTTAAGTGCTTCCATTGGGATTTGAGCCCTTGCCTTAGTGATTGATTTGAGAGTTTGAATTAAGTGAGTTTTATTATTGGAAAAGATTGCTTCAGCCGGGTCTCGAAGGAGGAAGCCGTGGGATGGGTTTTTAAGTCTCCTAGGCCTATTTAAAATAGGATAAGGATTGAAAAAAATAAGAAAAATCCCATTTCCCCCCTTTTTGTTTTATCTCTCCATCTCTCTCTCCCTCACCAAACCCGAGCCCCAGCTCGCCCACCCTAGCCCCACTGCCGCCCGCCCATTGACCAAAGACAAGCCGCTCATCCTCGCGCCAGCCGCATGACTCCGCGACAGATCGCTTGATCCGGCCACACTCGTGATCATGCCGAGCCACCCGTGCTGCGCCACCCGCTCCGCATCAGTCGCCGACCACCGCAGATGCCGAAGTCGCCCCGACCTAGCGCGTGTTCTCTGTAGCTCGTCGCGTCGCCCGCGTGCGTTCCCTATAGCTCGTCGCGTCCGTGTCTTTGTCGTGCCTCCGCCCAACGCGCCCGTGTCTCTCATGCCCGGCCAAAGACTCCTGCTGCGCGTCCCTGCGGCGCCCGCACCGCCCGGCCAGCTTCTTTTCTTTGCCGACACCTGCCACGATGTGTGTGATGGGCCGAGCCTTGTGTTTTCTCGGTTGGTAATTCCCGAGCCTTTCCTTCTGTAAAGACCTGACCCAAATGGGGTTCTAAAATAGGCCTTTAACTCAATCTAAAATCAAAATGCAAAATGGTGTTTCGGATTCTAAGTAAAAACTAAAACATAAAACATCCATTTAAAAGTCAACACAATTTCCTGAAACCTGTCCCTGTTTCCAAGCACCTGTTCCAAGACAAAATACATTTACAAAACTCACTCTGATCAGAGATTTATTTAAAACATTCAAGCTTTCCAATAGTTACAACAATGCTAGAATCTGGAAATACATTCAGAAAACAACCTAGGGCTCCGTGCCCAACTACATGCATTCAGAGGACATTTAAAACATAAATACATAAATACAAGACTCAGAGTTTGAACAACGGGTTTCCTTGATCACAGCTCCTCCTCCAGCCATCTTGTCTCGCATCATGGTTACCTGTGGAAAAACCACAAAAACAAGGGTGAGTAACGAATTACTCAGTAAGAATCCCCAACCGGGGTACAATACGATACAATCAATCATCTAGCACCCTAGCATACAAGCAAACAGCTACCAACACAGATCATAGCTCAACGAGCTTACAAGGCAAGATCCGGAGTCCTCAGAAGTATCCTACTTCCGGCCTAATGATTGGATCTCATAACCAATCCTGGGACATCTCCGAGGGTCTTTCTCCCTCGGCCAATTGATCAGCTCAAAAACCGATCCCAAAGATCACCCTCGAGGGTCTTTCTCCCTCTACCAAATGATTGGCTCAAAACCCAATCCCAACGGGTGTCCTCAACGGCCTCTTACCCTCGCTATAATCTGGACTATCGGGAGAGTACCCAAAGTCAGGCTCTGAACTGGAAGGAAATGGTGTACTCATGACATTAGCCCGGGGGAGCTCGCCGAACCGGCGACTAACGCGTGTGCGCGCACACCGCATGCTGCTGCAACCGGCGTAAATGTGGGGGCCTAAGTACAAACTACACGGGCCAGGTACGCATGCCTTAGACTCGGAAGCGGTGTCACTGATCACAGTAGTGCGAGGCCCTCGACACTCATTTGTGTAGCCTGTCCCACTGTAACGACCCAGGTTTTTCTTCCCGGTCTTCCAGGTATGCCCTAGGGGTAATTTGGTAATTTGGTCGGGCCGTCAGGGTCGTTTGTGTCCTTTCCAGTTACTAAAATTATTGGATGGTTTTATGTAGGTTTTGGAGGGGTATGTGGTTTGGTTTGAGCACGGTTTGATGCAAAAGTAAAAATTAAAGGAATTTGTCTTTGCAGTGGGGTTTGAACCAGGGACTCTGGGAAGCTTGTAGAGATGTGTGCCAATTGAGCCATTAGGTGCTCTTGTTACTCTTTTTGCATCACATCTTAGTTAACCTTGGATTTTGGAGTTTTGGTGCATTTGGTTAAATGAAATAGAATTAGGTTATTTCATCTTCTTCTCCAAAACATCTCTTGGCCGCCCAAGCTCTCCATCTCCATAGCCTTGCCGATTCTTCATCCTTGCATCTCCTTGGGTTCGATCATCATCATTCCGGGTAGGTATTGATCTTCTTCTTCTTCTTCTCATCCGTTTGGTGTGCGCGTTTGGCCAAGTGAAAAGAGGTGTGTTGTGTGTTGTGTTGATGCGCAGCCACCGAGTGTAGCCGAAAGCGGCGCAGCCTTGTCGTTCGCCCAAGAAAGACAGATCGCCCTGTCATCGCACGTCGGCCGATCGCTCGCCGACGCCCAGATTCGCCGCGTTCGCCAGCCAGCGCAGATCGCCCGATCGCTTCGCGACGCCAGAGGTCTCGCCAACGCCAGCGCGTCGCCCGCGCCGCGTCGCCATCGCGCGCGCCCTCGCGTGTCCGCTTGCCGAACCGCTGCGCCGCGCGCGCCTTCGCAGACGCGTTCGCGCGCGCGTCGTCCTGCTGCCGTTGCTCGCTTAATCCGCTTGCGGCGCGCTCGCCCGCGCGCTTCGCCCGAGGCGTTCGCGCCGCGCGCGCGTCCTGCCGCGCTGTCGCTCGCCGTATCCGCGCCGCGCGCGCCCGCCGCGCGCGCCGCCCAGACGCTCGCTCGCGCGCGCGCGCGCCGCTCGCTCGCGCGCGCGTCCTGCTGCCGTCTGCGTGCGGCATGCAGCAGCAGTGGCAGCGTCCGTGCCGATGCTGTGCGCGCGGCCAGCCAGCAGCTGTCCTGCCGTCGCGTGCGGCGCGCGGCCCGGTAGCTGGCGCGTCTCGTCGTGCTGTGCCAGTAGCGCGGCCGGCCGCAAGCGTCCTTGCCGTGCCGGCCGCCCGGCTGACCCCAAGCTCGTGGTCGTCGCGCCGCGTGAGTTCCCCGAGCCGAGCTTGTCGTTTCTATTGTTGTTTAGATATTTTAGATCTTGATTATTGTTGGTTTGCTAGGTTCCCGCTCGCTAGCTCGGGATTGTTCCGCACTTAGGATTTGTGTGTAGAAGCCTCCCGACCAAGGTAAGGATTTCTTACCGGAGTTGTGTAGGCCTGCGGTATATTTGTGATTGTTGTTTTGTATGCTGTGTATGATTACTAGCATGATTAGCCTAGGTGCTCGCATTCGTATTCTCGATGGCATGAACTCTTGTATTGTTTCTCATGTTAGCCCATGCTAGGTTGTTCCATTCTCGCATGTTCGATATCTGTCTTGCTTCGTAGTACCATGCTAGGTTCCTTGTATCTCATTGAGCACGTATTGGACCGCATTGATTGGATCGTTATTATTGTTAAGGTTTAGAATTCGTGTAGATAGCATCATCCGGGCCCGATGCATAAAGTATCTTGCATCTATGGCAAGGACGATTGAGACATTCTCCGTCCTTGGACCCCGTGAGGGATTAGCTATCCCAACCGGTAGGCCCCGCAATCTTGGGTGAGGGTGGTAGTCTAAGCGATGCCCCAATGGTCGGGATGATGACTTGGCAATGCCTAGTCCCGGCGGCCGCGCACGTCCTCGGCCGTGGCGGCAAGAGCCCTTGATTGCCACTGTTAAGGTAAGGCGGCTTCACGGTGTAAGCCTACCATGACCCGTTCCTTAGCCTCAGTGCGGTGGTACAGTGACATAGTTCACGTGTCGAGTCTCACACACCCTATGTCGGTGACACCGATCCGGAGATTTAGTTAGGCGTGGTATCCGGATATGGGCGACTTGCCACTAGACCGGCGGCACCCCATAGTCTGTAGAAGCACGCGGTGCATCCTTACGCTCATTACGGCGCGCCATCGGAGAGCTCCTCGGGATCTTGAGCGATTGCACCTTTCGTATCGGCGAGAGACAGCCGAGGCCGGGACTTGTTCCCGTATAGTGCGTTTAGTGTGTTGTGGTATTTCCGGACTAAGACCCCGAGTTGGCATCCGAGGTCCAAGTGTGGACTTAGCTATGTGCTCCGCTCTGTGTTTGTACTCATAGCTTGCATACATTCTTCTAGATGATCATGTATATCGTATTGTACCCGGTTGGGGATTCTTACTGGGTAATTCGTTACTCACCCTTATTCTCGTGGTTTTCCACGGGTAATCAAGGCGGGAGACAGGATGGGTGATGGAGGAGCCGTGATCATGGAATCCTGCTTGTCATCTCTCGATTATTCTATTTTATTTATCATGACTCTTGACTTTTGGTTATTTCCCTGAATGCATGTAGACGGGCATAGAGCCCCAGGATGTTTTCTTACGTTTTATGGATTCCAAGATATTTGTACTTGTGGTTTGTTTTAATGGTTTAAATAAATCTCTGATCAGAGTATGCTTTTAGAAATGTATGTTTTGGTTGTTGAATGTTTCTGTTTTTACTTGGGATCCGAAATGTATTTTTCATAATATCTTTTATTTTCACTACATGCATTGGGGTAAAGGCCCATTTAGAGCCCCTTTTTGGGTCGGGTCTTTACACCCACCGACCTGAAGCTAAGAACCGGCCAAGGCATGCTTACACCGTTGGCAGGGTTCCGCTCTAGCAGGCTACAAACTAGGCTTATGCCGATGTGGTAGCTAAATCCACATCGGCGGCCGGGGGGGGAAGCAATGTACGTTATGCTTCGCTCGCTCTACTCTCGACCGGTGGGGACAAAGTACGTTATGTCCGCTCTCAGCCTCTGGATGATGACAAACCCTACAACACTAGCTAAGAGTACAGAGAAAATGATTCCTGGCTAGCAAACAAATAACGACATCAATCACACTTACCTAGCATGATACTACGAACTTAAACAGGAATCATAAGCATGCTAGAACAACAAACCTAGCATGGCACTAACATGTAAAATCAGGCAAACATGGTAGCAATAGATCAATCATAGCTTCCCTATCAATATCATGCTCATAACAGCCAACAAGCATACAAGGCACATCATGAAAATATCGCAGGGCCCACACAACTCCGGTAAGAAATCCTTACCTGGTCGGAAGGCAACAACACGCAAGAAACCTAAGCTGCGATCGAACCCGAGCAACCTAAAACAAACCTAACAAACACATCAAAAAATCACAAACCATAGGCCTAAATATAATAAAATAAATAGGGCTCGGCTCGGGAGCAACTCACGAGGCACGACTGACACGCGAACGGGCAGGCTGCACGGGCGAGGCAGCTGCTTGGCGCTCAGGGGCGTAGATGGGTGCAGGGCTGGGCGCTGGGGCTCTGAGCTGCGCGCGGACGAGCGTTGGGGCGACACAAGGGCGCGCGAGCTCGGCTGGGCGAAGGCGCGCGGGCTGGCGACGCGGCGAGCTACAGGGACGCGCGCGGGGCGACGCGACGCGACGGCTCCAAGGACGCGCGATCTGGCACTGGGCGGCTCAGATCTGGGCGACACGGGCGCAGACGGGACTAGCGACGCGAGGGCTGGGCGGCCTGGCACTGTGCGCGGCTAGGGCTGGGCGACGCGACACTCGGCGAGCAGGGGGGCTCTGGCGACGCGAGCTGGGCGGCTACGGGCTGGGCGACGCGACCTGGGCTGGGCGAGCAGGGGCTCGGGCTTGGGCGACGTGGGCGAGCTGGAGCTAGGGCTGGGGGAGAGAGAGAGAGAGAGAGAGAAAAAAAAAGGGAAAAATGGGATTTTTTTCCTATTTTCCAACCTTATCCACTTTTAAAATAACCTTAAAATCCTTAAAATCCCATTCCCCGGCTTCCTCCTTCGAGACCCGACCAAAGCAATCTTTTCCAATAAATAAAACTCACTTAAATCAAACTCCCAAATCAACACTAATGGCCTGGGCTCGAATCCCAAAGGAAGCACTCAACCAACCATAACTTTGCCAAAACCCAAACCACAACCTAACTTCCAAACGACTAGCCCAAACATCTCGAGACTCGCAACCAACAACAAACAAGCCTCAACAAAGGCACGAGCTACCTCGAAGTTCTGAAAATCCATAAATCCTGCCTGGGGAGCCAAAAGACCAAAATACCCCTAAGGGCTAAAACAGCTCTAACGACCCAACCGAACAACTGAATCTTGAACCGAAGGCACCTCGAAAACCGGACTAGAAAACTGGGCTGTTACACCTTCTTTGGGCCCTAAGTTGTTGGATGGTTCTTATTTATTTAGGATGTTTTTATTGTTTGCTTAGGTTGCTCGGGTTCGTCTAGAGGCTCGTGGGTCGCTTGTTGGTTGTGATAATTATTCTCTACTTGTTTCCAGGTAAGGATTTCTTACCGTGGTTGTGTGGACCCTACTATGCTTTCTTGATTGTGACTTGTAAGCCTGTTTACTTTTGTGAGCATGTTAGTGGATAGGACAGCTTGTGTTGAATTCCTGGTAGCATGTTTGCCTGTTTCTACATGTTAGTTCCATGCTAGATTCGTTCTTCTAGCATGCTTATGATTCCTGCTTTAAGTTCGTAGTATCATGCTAGGTTAAGTGTGATTGATGTGGATTATTGTATGTTAGCCAGGAATCATTTACTCTGTACTCTTAGCTAGTATAGTAGGGTTTGTCATCATCCAGAGGCTGAGAGCGGACATAACGTACTTGTCCCCACCGGTCGGAAGTAGAGCGAAGCATAACGTACCTTGCTTCCTCCCCCGGCCGCCGATGTGGATTTAGCTACCACATCGGCATAAGCCTAGTTTGTAGCCTGCTAGAGCGGAACCCTGCCAACGGTGCAAGCCTGCCTTGGCCGGTTCTTAGCTTTCGTGTCGGTGGTACAGTGCGCACAGATGAGTGCCGAGGACCTCGCACTACTGTGATCAGTGACACCACTTCCGAGTCTTTAGGCATGCGTACCTGGCCCGCGTAGTTTGTACTTAGGCCCCCACATTTACGCCGGTTGCAGCAGCATGCGGTGTGCGCGCACACGCATTAGTCGCCTGTTCGGAGAGCTTCCCCGGGCTAATGTTCGTGAGTACACCAGTTCCTTCCAGTTTAGAGCCAGACTTCGGGTACTCTCCCGATAGTCCAGATTTATTAGCGAGGGTAAGAGGCCCTTGAGGACACCCATTGGGATCGGTTTTTGAGCTGGTCATTTGGTTGAGGGAGAAAGACCCTCAGGGATGTCTCAGGATCGGTTATGAGAACCAATCATTAGGCCGGAAGTAGGAGACTTCCGAGTATTCCGGATTTGCCTTGTAAGCTCGCTGAGCTAAGATCCGTGTTGATATCTGTTTCCATGTGTACTAAGTTGCTAGATGATTGATTGCATTGTATCGTACCCCGGTCGGGGATTCTTACTGAGTATATTTATACTCACCCTTATTGTGGTTTTGTTGCCACCAGGTAACTTGGGACATCACCGGGGCGGCTAGAGGAGGTGTAACGACCCAACCCGAATGGGGTTCTAAAATGGGCCGTTAACTTAATGCATGCAAAAGGAAAACATAAAAAGACCCAACCTAGGGTCGGATTGAAACTTTTAAACATAAGAGTGGAAAACATTAAAGCAAACTAAACATTCATTTACAAAATAGTGACTGATCAGTACTTTTCTTAAAATCATCAAAACAGTTCAAACCATAAGTTTTCCATACAGACCAAAATCCATTTACATGATGTATTCAAAATAAAACAAAATAAGACACGACAGAGTGTCAGCAGCATCCATGATTTCCCAGCTACCTCCGCTACCCACCTCGGTGCTGTCCTGAGTTACCTGAAAGATAAATAAGGGTGAGTATAAAAATACTGAGTAAGAATCCCCAACCGGGGTACGATACGATGCAATCAATCATCTAGCAACCTAGTACACGTGCAACAGATATCAACACAGATCTTAGCTCAATGAGCTTATTAGGCAAAACTAGAGTCCTCGGAAGTCTCCTACTTCCGGCCTAATGATTGGTTATCCTAACCAATCTTGGGACATCTCTGAGGGTCTTTCTCCCTCAGCCAATTGATCAGCTCAAAAACCGATCCCAAGGATGTCCTCAAGGGCCTCTTACCCTTGGTAATAAATCTGGACTATCGGGAGAGTACCCGAAGTCTGGCTCTAAATCGGAAGGAATGGTGTACTCACGAACATTAGCCCTGGGAGCACTCCGGCGGCGATTAACGCGCGCAGCGCGCGCACACCGCATGCTCTTCTCGCAACCGGCGTAAATGCGGGGCCTAAGGGCAAACTACGCGAGCAGTGCACGCATGCCTAAAACTTGGAAGCGGTGTCACTAATCACAGTAGCGCGAGGCCCTCGGCGCTCTTCTGTGCAGCCTGATCCACCGACCTGAAGCTAAGAACCGGCCAAGGTAGGCTTACACCATTGGCAGGGTTCCGCTCTAGCAGGCTACAAACTAGGCTTATGCCGATGAGGTAGCTAATTCTCATTGGCTGCCGGGAGGAGAAGCAATATACGTTATGCCTCGCTCTACCCCGTGGTGGGGACAAAGTACGTTGTGTCCACTCTCACCTACGGATGATGACAAACCCTATAACACTAGCTAAGAGTCTGAGTGAGAGATTCTGGCTAACATATACATTAGACATCAATCATACATATCCTATCATGATACTACGAACTTAAAGCAGGAATCTCGAGCATGCTGGAAGAACAAACCTAGCATGGCACTAACATGTACAACAAGTAAACATGCTAGCAAGAATTCAATCACAAGCTATCCTATCCACTAACATGCTCATAAAAGTAAATAGGCATACAAGGCACAATCAAGAAAGCATCGCAGGTCCACACAACCACGGTAAGAGATCCTTACACGAAACAAGAGAAAATAATAATTATCACGACCAACGAATAATGACCCTCGAGCTTTAATCGAATCCCGAACAACCTGATTATTACAATAAACACCCTAATTAAATACATAAACAAAGACCAACAACTCGGAGTCCAAAGAGGGAAAAGACAAGGAATTACCAACCGAGAAGCACAAGGCTCGGCCAAAACAACACAAATTGGCAGTGGTGGCGGCAGCCTAGATGGTCGGGTCCTTGCGCGCAGCGCAGCAGCAGGAGGCTCGGGCCGGGCTCGCCGGCTCGACAGGAAGCTCGGCCCGGGCGTCTTGGCTCGGCAGGACGCCACTGGGGCGCGCGGGCGCGGACGAGCTCTGAGGACGCGCGATGGCTCGCGGCGAGCTCTGAGGACGCGATGGCGCGCTGGCGAGGCTCGGCTAGGCGAAGGCACTCGAGCTAGGAGGCGCGACGCTACAGAGATGCGATGGCGCGCGGGCAAGGTTCGGACGACACACACAGGCGACAGGAACGCGCGGCGGGCGCCCGCAGTGTGTGGGTGGGCTGGGAGAGCTAGGACTGACTTGGTCGGTGCTGGCACGGGGTGGCTCGCACAGTGAGGCTGACTAGGTGGCTAGGGCGAGCAAGGGGCTCGGGTGAGGGCTAGGGGTAGGGTGAGGGTGAGAGAGAGAGAGAGAGAGAGAGAGAGAAGGAAATAAAACACATGGGAAAAATGGGGGATTTTCTTATTTTAATAATTTCCTTTTTTCCTTTCTTTTTTCTTTTTTTTCTTTTCATCCTTATCCTTTTAAAATACAACAAAAATCCCATTTTTGGCATCCTCTTCGCGACCCGGCTGAAGCAAATCTTTCCAATAATAAAACTCACTTATAAATCACTAAGGCAAAGGTTTAAAATCCCAAATCCTGACTGGAGAGCAAAAAGACCAAAATACCCCTAAGGGTTAAAATCCTCTAACGGCCCAACCGATTGCCCTAATACTGAACTGAGAGTACCTGGATAACCGGAATGGAAAACTGGGCCGTTACAATACTCCCCCCTTAAAAAACTTTCGTCCTCGAAAGTCCTAAGACTGGAACAGCTCCAGGTGATGAGTCCTCATCTCATCCTCTAGCTCCCACGTCGCTTCCTCTGCCTTCTGATGCCTCCAAAGAACCTTTACTAAGCTTATCTCCCGGTTGCGCAAAACCTTGCACTCACGAGACAAAATCTGAACGGGCTTCTCCTCGAAGGATAAATCTTCACTTAACTCTAAGGGCTCATGCTCTAACACATGCGACGGATCTGCCACGTACTGCCTCAGCATCGAAACATGGAACACATTATGCACCGCTGCCAAAGACGGGGGCAAGGCTAACCGATAGGCCACTGCTCCGATCCGCTCAAGGATCTCAAAAGGCCCTACAAACCTTGGGCTCAATTTGCCTCTCTTTCCAAACCTTAACACACCACGCATTGGTGCTACTTTCAGAAAAACATGTTGACCAACCTCAAACTCCAAATCTCTACGCCTCACATAGGCGTAACTTTTCTGCCTACTTTGAGAAATTTGTTAACATGCGAGCCCCGATCTTACGCACATCGTCGTTTGTCATCCAAGTAACTCGGGTCCCAACTCGTCTATCACCAACCTCCTCCCAAAACACTGGGGATCTAAAACGCTTACCATACACAGCGCTCAAAAGGAGCCATCTGAATAGTCGATCGATAGATTTTATATTGTAAGTGAACTCCATCAAATCTGTGTCTTGGTCCCAAGCTGCTGGAAAGTCCAAAACACATGCTCTCAACATATCTTCCAAAATCTGATTCACCCTCTCGGTCTGACCATCGGTTTGAGGGTGAAAGGCGATCTTGAAAGCGCACTCAGTTCCCATACCCTTCTAGAGCGCTCTCCAGAAGCGGGATGTGAACCGAGAATCCTGATCTGACACTATCTTCGCGGTACCGTGGTACCGAACAATCTGCTCCAAAAATAATCGTGCCCACTTTGCTCCACGGTATAACTAATCCCTAGGGGATAAAGTGTGCACTCTTAGTCGATCGATCCACAATTACCGGATCTCGAGTAAACCCTCTAGGTGTCCTCGGCAACCCCGAGATATAATCCATCTAAATCTCGTCCCACTTCCATTGTGGAACACTCAACGGCCGCAACAAACTCGCAGGGCTTACATGCGGGAGCCTTCACTTGGCGACAAGTGAGACACCGGCTAACAAACTCAGCTATGTCCCTCTTCATACCCATCCACCAAAACGTCTACTTGAGATCCTGATACATCTTGGTACCTCCTGGGTGCCAAGTGAATGGGGAACTATGCGCCTCGGCGAGCAACTCGGCTCGAATCCCTGCGACGTCCGAACGCACAACCGACCTCGTATCTCAAGCCTCCAAATGCGGTGCTACAACAAAGTCAAAATCGCCATCTGCCTCGACTCTCTCAAGCAGTCTCTTTAACTTGGGATCACTTAGCTGACAATCGATGATCCTCTGCTTAAGCGACGGTTGAACTGATAACTGGGCTACCCTGGCTGTAACCTCTCCTAACAAAACTGCGATACCGGCTCGCTCAAACTCCTTCTGCAATTCAACCCGAGAGATCGGAAAAGGCTGCGGACGCGCGACGTCTTCCTACTCGATTGCATCAGCCACAACGTTGGCCTTCCAGGGATGATACAAGATCTCACAATCGTAGTCTTTTACCAACTCGAGCCATCTTCTCTGCCTCATGTTCAACTCCTTCTGAGTGAAGAAATACTTAAGGCTCTGGTGGTCCGTGAACAGTTGAATCCTTTCACCATACAAGTAGTGCCTCCAAATCTTTAGGGCAAAATCATCTGCAGACCAACTCCATATCATGAGTTGGGTAATTCTTCTCATAGGGCTTCAATCGTCGGGAAGCATAAGCTATCACCTTTCCATCTTTGCATCAACACACAGCCTAAACCATACTTGGATGCATCATCAAACTACGAAACCTCCTGTTACCTCAGAATCGCCAACACCGCGCGCTGCTGTCAAACAAGCGCTTAAGTTGGGCAAAACTTTCCTCACATCTAGCATCCCAAACAAAGTCAACACCCTTCTTGGTTAGACGGGTTAGGGTCTTTGCCTTAGCGGAAAAGTCTTTCACGAAACGCCGATAATAACTCGCTGGACCCGTAAAATCTGCGAATCTCGGTGACGATCGACGGTCCGCCCATGAACCGATCGCCTCTATCTTTATGGGGTCCACCGCTATACCATCTACCGAAACAATATGACCAAGGAAAGCTACTTTCTCTAGCCGAATTCACACTTAGAGAACTTTGCGAACAATCGATTTTTTCTCGCAATGTTTGCCAAAACTTGCCTCAAATGCGAAGCATGGTCCTCTTTTGTCTTGGAATAAATCAAAATGTCGTCTATGAATACGATGACAAAGTTATCCAAGAATGCCTTGAACACTCTGTCCATCATGTCCATAAACGCTGCAGTGGGCGTTCGTTAATCCAAAAGACATAACTACGAACTCATAATGACCATACCTCGATCCGAACGCGGTCTTAGGGATATCTCGCATCCCGAATCCTCGGTGATGGTACCTCGACCTCAAATCAATCTTAGAAAATATCGAGGCTCCTCAAGTCGATCGAATAGATCATCAATACGCGGCGGGGATACTTATTCTTCACCGTGACTTTATTCAAACTCTCTATAATCTATACATAATCGCATGGATCCATCCTTCTTCTTAACAAACAGATGTGTGCTCCCCACGGGACACACTCGGACGAATGAAACCTCGATCCAAAGATTTCCTGCAGAATCGCACTTTGAGTTCTTTCAACTCACTGGCGCCATACGACACGGGGCTTTAGAGATGGGAAGAGTCCTGGCTCCAACTCAATGGTGAAGTCTATCTCCTCTTGGGGTAAACCCAGAACTCCTCGTGGAAAACATCTCGCAAATTCTTGCACCCACAGGACCATGTCAACAGACAACGCAGAACTATCATCTCCTAACAGCTTTGCCAAGAAACCCAAAGCTCCTCGAGATAACAATCTACGGGCTTTCACTGCTGAGATCAATGGCGGGAAAATTCCGCCCTAAACACCGCGAAACTTGAAACTTGGCTTCTGAGGTGGCCTGAACACAACTTCTTTTCGGCGACAGTCTATCATAGCATGGTTCTCCTCCAACCAATCCATACCAAGGATCACATCAAAACCGCTCATAGACAGAACTAGGAGGGTAGCATCTAGAGTCTCATCAGATATCTGTACCCGGCCACTCTTAACTCTACTGCTAGTTAACAAACTTACTCCCGAGGGAGTGGCAACACACAGCTCAAACCCTAGAGGTTGGAGTTCCACACAAGCTTGTCTAACAAATGCATCAGATACAAAAGAATGGGTCGAACCCGAATCAAACAACACAAATGCATAATGCTCTAAGACAAGTAGCGTACATGCAACTGCATTATCAGCACGCTCCGCCTCCTGGCGAGTAGTGGCAAACACCGCCCCGCTCTTTGGGCCAGTCCTGCTGCTGGCTTTGCTACATCCTCGAGTACTGACCTCTTGCCATATGCCCTTCCTGGCCACATCTGTAGCAAGCCTTGGGCGATGCTCCACATAATCCAAAATGTGACTTTCCGCACTTGTTGCAATGAGTTGGCTGCCTGGCCCCGCCCTGCTGGCGATCCTGGGCTCTATCCTAAGGTCGGCGCTGATCCCGACCTTTAGACTGGCCCGGACGGCGAGTCTGCTGCCCACCTGAACGAAAACCACTAGAAGACCCAAACTTCCTCTTATGTCCAGAATGCTGCTGAGCAGGCTGAACTAACTGAACTGGAGCAACATAATCGTGCACTGGCGGATACTTCGAATTATAGATCGTGGCCAACTCCACTGCTCGGTCATAACTCTCAGGAGCGAGTGATCGAACATCCTGAGCAACCTCTTTCCTCAGCCCACCAATGAATTTCTTAGTCTTGAGCTCCTCAGTTGCAACGAGCTCCGGGGCGAAATAACTATACTCAGAGAACTTCTTTTCATAGGCAATAATACTGTCAAAACCCTGTTTCAGATTCGAGAAGGCCTCTGCCATCTCCTGTTGAGCCTCGTCATTAACATACTTAGCTCTGAACTTCGTTCTAAAGAACTCCCAGGTGGCTGGAGAAGACCCATCTGGTCTAGCTCTATTTTTGGACTCCCAACACCACTCAGCGGTGTCAGTGAGAACATGGGCCGCACATCTCGGCCTCTGCACATCTGGGCATCCCATAACTCTAAAGATGTACTCCATCCTTGCCAACCACCTGACTGCCACAAGTGGGTTCTCTGAAGCATCAAATTCCTTCGGCTTCCACTTGGTGAAATCTTTCAACCACTTGCCAAATTCAGCAGCTCCCTCTTCACTATCAAGTGAATCAGCCTGGTCCTGCTGACCCTGTCCCACCGGTTGAGCTACCGGAGCTACTGGAGCTACTGGGGCTACTAGAGCTACTGGGGGTGCCTGCTGTATAAGCTGGGTCAATTGGGCTATCTGTGCCCTAGACTCTCTCTCTCGAGCCGCTAGCTGCGCTTTGAGTCTCGACTCTCTGCTCGACCATTAGGCCCATCATCATATCTCTCATAGCGAAACATCTCCCCACGAGCTACACCTTGAGGCATAGCAGCCTCCACCCCTACACCGGGCAAGCTAGCATCCGGAGCCACGGGCGACCTCACGAGCCCGATAAACCCTGGCTCTTTGGCTCTCTGGCATCTGTGATTTGCGATTCGGATGGACTGCTCCTCTGCGTGTAACCGCAGGCATCTTTGGCGATCTACACGGAAACCACTACTGGGTTAGCAACTCTCGGACTCCCTCGCCAACAAGGATAATGCATGTGTCTTGCATAAAGTATCGTAAACAAAACCCTTAGCTTAAAGGACTTAGACAAACACGCGCGCCGTGGAGTGCCAGAGATCATGGGAACCCAACCTACAAAGCAGGTTAGTCTCACTGAATCTATGACTCGTGCTCGATACCAATCTATAACGACCCAACCCGAATGGGGTTCTAAAATGGGCCGTTAACTTAATGCATGCAAAAGGAAAACATAAAAGACCCAACCTAGGGTCGGATTGAAACTTTTCAACATAAGAGTGGAAAACATTAAAGCAAACTAAACATTCATTTACAAAATAGTGACTGATCAAGACTTTTCTTAAAATCATCAAAAGCAGTTCAAACCATAAGTTTTCCATACTGAGACCAAAATCCATTTACATCTTTGTATTCAAAATAAAACAAAATAAGACACGGCAGAGTGTCAAGAAGATCCATGATCTCCCGGCTACCTCCGCTAGCCACCTCGGCTTTGTCTGAGTTACCTGAAAGATAAATAAGGGTGAGTATAAAAATACTGAGTAAGAATCCCCAACCGGGGTACGATACGATGCAATCAATCATCTAGAAACCTAGTACACGTGCAACAGATATCAACACAGATCTTAGCTCAACGAGCTTATTAGGCAAAACTGGAGTCCTCGGAAGTCTCCTACTTCCGGCCTAATGATTGATTATCCTAACCAATCCTGGGACATCTCTGAGGGTCTTTCTCCCTCAGCCAATTGATCAACTCAAAAACCGATCCCAAGAATGTCCTCAAGGGCCTCTTACCCTTGCTAATAAATCTGGACTATCGGGAGAGTACCCGAAGTCTGGCTCTAAACTGGAAGGAATGGTGTACTCACGAACTGTGACGAACCCGACCCAAAACATGGTCCAAAACCGGGGTTCTCACTCAGCATGCAAGTTAAATATGATAACAAGCGGTTTAGTGCTCTTATTTAAAAACCATTCAAAACATATGAGAAGGGGGAACCCTTAGAACATAAACCACAGTTTTCATTTAAACCATCCAACGAAGTAAAACCAACTGGCCAGTATTTATAAAATCATACAATACAATTTAAACAACTTTTTAAACAATGTTTCCCTAGGACTCCTGTCCATCTACATTCTGAATAAACAATGCAACAATAAAAGACAGAGTGTCGGCGGCTCCCCATGATCAATCAGCTCCCTCCGCTAGCCCTTCTGGTGTTGTCCCAAGCTACCTGAAAGATAAATAAGAGTGAGTATAAAGATACTCAGTAAGAATCCCCAACCGGGGTACAATACGATACATCCGTCATCTAGCACCTCAACATGCAAGCAAAGCGACCATCAACACGGATCATAGCTCAACGAGCTCATAAGGAAAGATCTGGAACCATCGGAAGTCTCCTACTTAGGAATCATCGGAAGTCTCCTACTTAGGCCTAATGATTGGTTCTCATAACCAATCCGGGACATCTCCGAGGGTCTTCCTCCTCGGCCATTTGATCGACTCAAAAACCGATCCCAAGATGTCAGACACCCTCGAGGGTCTTTCTCCTCGACCAATTGATTAGCTCAAAAGCCAATCCCAATGGGTGTCCTCAAGGGCCTCTTACCCTCGCTATACATCCGGACTATCGGAGAGTACCGAAGTCCGGCTCTAAAGCGGAAGGAATGGTGTACTCACGAACATTAGCCCGGGAGCTCTCGAGGCGGCAACTAACGCGCGTGTGCGCGCACACCGCATGCTCTGAAACCGGCGTAAATGCGGGGCATAAGGGCAAACTCACGCGGGCGTGCACGCATGCCTATGACTCGGAAGCGGTGTCACCGATCACGAGATGAGTGCGAGGCCCTCGGTGCTCATCATGCGGCACTGATCCACCGACACGAAGCTAAGAACGGCCAAGGTAGGCTTACACCGTTGATGTGGGTTTCGCTCTAGCAGGCTACAAACTAGGTTTTGGCCGGAGTGGGTAGCTAAGTCCACAACCGGCGGGTCGGGGGGGGAGGGGTAGCAAGATACGTTATGCTTCGCACACTTTACTCCCGACCTGAGCTACTAGGGACAAAGTACGTTTTGTCCGCTCAGCCTCTGGATGATGACAAACCCTACAACTCTATCTAAGAGTACAGAGCAAAAACAATGATTCCTGGCTAGCAAGCAATGACCGACAATATACACATTACCTAGCATGATACTACAACTTAAGCAGGAATCAATAGCATGTTGGCAGAACAAACCTAGCATGGCACTAACATGTAAAATCAGGCAAACATGCTAGCAAGAAATCAATCAACTGCTCTATCTCTAACATGCTCATAACAATCAGCAAACAAGCAAGGCATATCGAGATATATCGCAGGTCCGCACAACCACTCAGTAAGAAATCCTTACGGAACAAGCAGAAAAACAATAATTATAATAAATCTGGCGAATCCTCGAGCCTCTAATCGATCCCGAACAGCCTGAATATCAAACAAAGCACCCAAATCACATACATAAACTGCCCAATAAATCCATAACCAGCAGCCAATAAATCTGGGCCCAACGAAGAAAAGACTCGGGAAATACCATCCGAGAAGCCACAAGGCTCGGGCCAAACCAACACACACAAGCAGGCTGTCGGCAGGGCAGGGGAGAGGCTGGCGCGGGCGCAGTAATCGGGCGCGCTGGGGCTCGGACACGGCGCGATGTATGCACGCTGGGCGCTAGGGCGCAGGGCACGGGCACAGGGGCGACGCTGGGGCGCGGAGCTGCATGCGGGCGCGAGCTGGGGCGAGGTGAGGGCGCGCGGCACGGAGAGAGGGGCTGGCGCGGGGAGCGCGCGCGGCGCGCGCTCAAGATGATGGGCGGCGCGTGGCGCGAGCTCGCAAGCTGCGAGGCGCGCGAGGCGACGCGACGCGACGGGCTCGGGCGCTCGATCTGGCACGGCACTGTGCGAGGGAAGGCGAGCTATAGGGCACACGGCACGAGGATGGGTGACACGGACCAGGGCGAGCTGGCTCGGGGAAGGCCTGGGCTAGGCAGATCTGGGCGATGCGGGACCAAGGCGAAGCGGGCTGGGCTCGGCGCTGTGCGACGCGGCAGGGGGAGATGGGCGGCTAGGCTCGCGACCATGGGCGAGCTGGGCGCCAGGGCTGGGCGACCAGGAGCTGCTCGGGCTGGGAGGTGAGGGCCAAGGGGGGGGGGCTCGAGCTGGAGGAGAGAGAAAGGGGAAAATAATGGGGAAAATGAGATTTTTCCTTTTTTTCTTTTTCTTTTTTTTCTCTTTTATTTAAATTCCAATCTTATCCAAATAAATCCAACTTTATCCAAAATAAAATCCAACTTTATCCATTTTCCAATTTTTCCAAAAATCCTTAAAATCCTTAAATCTCATTTCCCGGCTTCCTCCTTCGAGACCCGACTGAAGCAACATTTTCAAACAACAAAACTCACTGAAATCAACCTCCCAAACCAATACTGAAGGCCCGGCTCGAATCCCAAAGGAAACACCCAAACAACCATCACTTTGGCCAAAACCCAAATCACAACCGGAATCCCAAACGAAAAGCCCAAACATCTCGGGACTCGCAGCCCACAACAAACAAGCCTCAACAAAGGCAGGAGCTGCCTCGAAGCCCTATAAAACCACAAATCTTGCCCAGGGAGAAAAAAGACCAAAATGCCCCTAAGGGTCCAAACAGCTCTAACGGCCCAACCGAACCACTGAATCTGAACCGGAAGCTCCTCGAGAACCAGGATAAAAAACTGGGCCGTTACAATACTCCCTCCTTATAAGACTTTCGTCCTCGAAAGTCCTAAGACGAAACGGCTCTAGGAATACTCCACTGATTCCTAGCCAACTGAACTTCTCGGCTAATACAACACTAGCCCTCTACGAAAACCAAACCCTCTTGGGTACTCAAAGGCTCAAAGCCACAAAGCTAACCAGTCTGCCAAAGACTAGCACAACAAAGACTGGGCAAAGCTAACCAAAAGGCCACTGCTCCGATCCGCTCAAGGATCTCAAAAGGCCTACAAACCAGGGGCTCAATCTAAACCCTGCTAAACCAACACGGAACACCTCTCTACGGTGTTACTCTCAGCAAACTCGCAAACTGGGCACAAGCTCCAAAACTCAACGCCACGCACTGGCGTAACTTTTCTGAATGCCCACAGCTGTTATCAAACAGCCTTAACTCTACACCAAGCTGGCCAAACAACTGAACCTCTCAGGTTCCAGAAACCAAACGACCTACTCTTGCCTCACAAGAGACCAGCGAACCACAAAGCTTGCCTAAAGCCTTAACGAAAAGCAATCGAACCACCAACTGGCGATCGATCCAAAAGGCAAACTTTTCCAACAAGCACAAGCTGAAACTTCAGCTACGGCCAACCCTAAATGGCCAAAACTAAGCACAAGCTCCACTCGGCCTAGCCAACAAACTGGAGCCTCTCAACGGCCGAACACAAACTTTTCCATGAAAATCTACTAGCAACTGGCCAAAGAGAACATTGTCAGGCAAGGAAACAACCAACGCTCCTCTCATGGAAATCTCGGCAGCAAGGACCAAACCCTCACAGGGCTACCAGCAACACAACAGCTTGAGGAGAACAGCCCAAAGGCTAACCAACCAATGCCACGGCACCTCTGTGCCAACTCACTCCATCGAGGCTCACTAACGCCAATCGCGAAAGCACAACAACAAGAAGCAAAGCCCGAGAAGGACTTGCTCAGCAGAACTCAACTCAAGCTCATCGCGAGCAAAGCTCGCCTCCAAGCTACCACTCAACTCTTAAGTCCAACTGGCTACTCAAAGGACTTCCTCCTTTTAGCCAAGGCCTAACTCATCTTGCGACTAGAAACTCCACACACGGAACATTGCAAGGAAAACGGACCGACGAGGCTATCTCAAAAGATAACACTCGAGGCTGGCATCCATGGTGCAACTCAACCACCATGGAAACTAGGGGCTCTTCAAACCCCAAAGAACCAACAACTCACCAGCAAAAACTCAACTCTTAAACTGGCTGGCCTCCGCTCTTGCGGGGACAAACAACTTTCGCTTGCTAACAACACCATGCAGGGACCCTCTCGCTGGGCTAACCACTGCGCTACTCTGATCCACTACGCAACTTAGGAGCTAAGCTGACTCCTCAACGGGAACGATTTCCCAGCAAGCGAACTCTGAAGGGCAGCGAACATCACACATGCTCGCTGTCTATCTCAAACCCAAGGGCAAACAACAACCAACTCTCTTTGAAGCAACACCCAAGGGGAAACCCAACTGATTGGACCACCAACCAGAACAAGCAGAACTTACTCAACTACCGAGGGAGGGGTCAACTCCCAAAACAACCTGACTAGGAACAGATCCTCAGGGCAACGCCCTCCTGCTCGAACCGAGCTAGCTCTTGAAACATCAAGAGAACCAAAACTTGGTCAACACCAAGTACCAACTAGCCTCCAAAATCCAAACAAGCACTAGCTTGCTAGACTGCCAAATCTGCAAGCAACTCACCCAAGGAACACTGCCTGGGTCTAACTGAGCTCTGGAGAGGCTCTCCACAAACTAGGGATCCTCCGATCACCCTCCGACACACACGGTCGTCAAACAATCTAACAGACAACCGGCTACACGGGCACAATCCTCTCCAGCATCGCAACTAAGCTGGCTAACTCCAACTCTGAAAACCAAGAGGACCGGATACGCTACAAAATGCGTCATCCTCCTACTCAAAGCTCAACCACAACAAACCTTCTGCCCAAGGCAAGGATCCGAACAGCTCTCACTTAGCCATAACGATCAGAAACAACGCGGCTGCTACCATCGCTCTTGTTCAGATCCAACTAAACTCTGACCAGGCTTAGGACCAACAAGCAAAACTTGCTCAAACAACAACCCGGCTACGAGCATGGCATCCTTACAACCAAAGGTAGGGCACTTGCCAAGAACCAAAGCCTTGACAACTCGAAGACTGAGCACTGGCTCCTCAACACGAACCCTTCGTGGTTCTCCAACATAACCACGGAACGAGCTACACAAAAGTACACCGTGGTGTACAACTCCAACTAGATCCAATGCCAACAAGGGCTCTCACGCAGGGCAACTTTTGCCTCCAACAGAGCCACTACTAACCAGGGAGCAACAAGAGTCCAAACCCACTCGGGGTCGACTCACCACGGAAAGCCACATTGGCAAACTCACTCTATAAGAGCAAATCCAACCAGGCTAACATACCTCAAGCCAATGTGCTCACTAAACACGCTCCGAACAGCCAACCAACTCATGGCTCTAACACTGGATCCGCCACGCATCCATCGATGCCAACACTACCCATACTAGGGTAACTCAAAGGGTAGCCGAAACATGCTACCACCAAACTGGCTCAGAAGCTCACAACACAGGCGCGAGAACTCAAACGCGCTAGCTCTAAATGACCTACAACATCCTTTGCACCCAACTCGGTGACCAAGGAAAGCTCCTACTTTCCTCGAAAACCTCATACTTGTAGTCCTCTCGACTACCACCGAGCTAGATCTCTTATGCAACCAAGCAGTGCAACCTCGGGAAATGGGTACAAGACTAGCGGGGATGCTATACTACTGGCGGCCATGGAACCACTCGCGCACTGAGAGCCAAGCGGCCTCAATCTAGGCCTCCTCTCAAAGCACTGGTGCCAACAGCACAACATCCTTTACAATACAAATCAGCCTACAACGAGCTTTATGCCCCTCTCGAGGAAAGGTCACACTCCAAGTGACGGGGCAATGGCACTCAACACAAGAGTCCAAGAACTCGAGCGGCCTAATCTCTCGGCATCTCGACCAATGAGACATGCCAAGGCCTACTCTCGCATCCCACTCGATGCTCAACAAAAGCTCGAGCTAACTCCCGCATCTCACTCGATGCTCAACAAAGCTCAGGGCAACTCTTGCATCTCACTCGATGCTCAATGAAGCTCAAGGCCAACTCCTCGGGTGGCAACAACTAGTTCCACACTGGGAACATCCAATCAAAAGAGTGCTCCACTCTACCGGCCATTGAAATCCACAAATGGATAAAACCACCGGGAAGCAAACTACGAGCTGCGCACACAGCTACGAGGGCACTAAAAGAGCTGGCCGCACAACGACAACAAAGCTTGCAAGGGGGCAAAGATGGCTCTACATCTGCCTCAAGCCACTAACACGGCAACTTGCCAATCAATCGGGCGACTGGTGGAGACTCAGCTAGTCCACCTCTCTCAAGGGACTACCACCATCAACTGCTGTACCAAACAGCACAGGAACGACACATCTCAGCCTCTGAACAGCAAGGCATCCCAACACACGGATGCTAAACTCAAACCTGGCCAACTGCTTTACTACTAGCTGCTGGACTTTCTCAAACAACGAGCTCTACAGGCATCCACTTGCCAAACTGGGCGGCTCCATCAACGCCAACAAACTCGTCTGCATAAACCTGCTGATCATGCCCTCCGGGAACCTCAGGGGCTACAAGAGCTACTTGGGGAAATCTTTGAAACAAACTCTGCACCGGGGGCTCTCTGTGCCGGGACTCCTCACTTTGCGCTACAAACTGCGCCTGGGTCTCCGCTCTTTGATAGCTGAAGACCTGCCATATCCAAATCTCTCATGGTTGGAGCACACTCTGCTCAAGGAGTCTCGCTCTGAGGAGTGCTAGCTTCTACCCCCTCCTCTAGGCAACTCAACTGCCAGGGCCAACTCTGGCCAACTGGCCTAACAACCCTGGGACGCGGCCTCAACATCAATACAATCGGTCCAACTCCTCGGTCGGACATGCCAAGCGTCCTGCTCCTCAGAGTGCGATCAACACACTGGCGATCTGCACGAGCACCTCCACCCTCTCACTAGGGGAAAAGCAACAACTGGGCCACAAATGGCCTACGGGAGTCCAAGCTCTGCCTCCCTCTGGGTGCGATCGACACACTGGCGATCTGCACAAAGCATAAATGCTGGCCCACACTGGGGCTCTCACTGCTCAACAAGCTGCTCGCACTGCGGGAAAGTTGGCATGATGGCTCTCTAAGCCCAAACCAACAACGAGTCAGAAACTGCTAGTCTCCGCTCCACAACTCTACACAAGGCATAAAAGCTAGATGAAAAGTATTGTAAATTCTTACCCCTGAGCTTAATTGAACTCGGACAAACACGCGGCCGTGGAGGCCGATGATCATGGGAGCAAACAACCTACAAAGCAGGTTAGTCTACAGAATCTATGACTCTGTGCTCTGATACCAACTGTGACGAACCCGACCCAAAACATGGTCCTAAACCGGGGTTCTCACTCAGCATGCAAGTTAAATATGATAAAAAACGGTTTAGTGCTCATATTTAAAAACCATTCAAAACATATGAGAAGGGGGAACCCTTAGAACATAAACCACAGTTTTCATTTAAACCATCCAACGAAGTAAAATCACCTGGCCAGTATTTATAAAATCATACAATACAATTTAAACAACTTTTTAAACAATGTTCCCCTAGGACTCCTGTCCATCTACATGCTGAATAAACAATGCAACAATAAAAGACAGAGTGCCGGCGGCTCCCCATGATCAATCAGCTCCCTCCGCTAGCCCTCCTGGTGTTGTCCCAAGCTACCTAAAAGATAAATAAGGGTGAGTATAAAGATACTCAGTAAGAATCCCCAACCGGGGTACAATACGATACATCCGTCATCTAGCACCTCAACATGCAAGCAAACAACCATCAACACAGATCATAGCTCAACGAGCTCATAAGGAAAGATCTGGAACCATCGGAAGTCTCCTACTTCCGGAATCATCGGAAGTCTCCTACTTTCGGCCTAATGATTGGTTCTCATAACCAATCCCGGGACATCTCCGAGGGTCTTCCTCCCTCGGCCATTTGATCAGCTTAAAAACCGATCCCAAGATGTCCGAGCACCCTCGAGGGTCTTTCTCCTCGACCAATTGATTAGCTCAAAAGCCAATCCCAATGGGTGTCCTCAAGGGCCTCTTACCCTCGCTATACATCCGGACTATCGGAGAGTACCCAAGTCGGCTCTAAGCTGGAAGGAATGGTGTACTTACGAACATTAGCCAGGGAGCTCTCCGAACCGCAAGAACTAACGTGTGTCGCGCGCACCGCATGCTCTCTGAAACCGGCGTAAATGCGGGGCCTAAGGGAAAACTACGCGGGCAGTACGCATGCCTATGACTCGGAGGCGGTGTCATCGATCACACAGAGCGCGAGGCCCTCGGCGCTCATCATGCGGCTGATCCACCGACACGAAGCTAAGAACCGCCAAGGTAGGCTTACACCGTTGGCAGGGTTCCGCTCTAGCAGGCTACAAACTAGGCTTTGGCCGGAGTGGGTAGCTAAGTCCACAACCGGCGGGTCGGGGGGGGGGGGGGTAGCAAGATACTTTATGCTTCGCACACTTTACTCCCGACACGAGCTCATCGGGGACAAAGTACGTTTTGTCGCTCGGCCTGCGGATGATGACAAACCCTACAACTCTATCTAAGAGTACAGAGCAAAAACAATGATTCCTGGCTAGCAAGCAATGACCGACAATATACACATTACCTAGCATGATACTACAACTTAAGTAGGAATCAATAGCATGTTGGCAGAACAAACCTAGCATGGCACTAACATGTAAAATCAGGCAAACATGCTAGCAAGAAATCAATCAACTGCTCTATCTCTAACATGTTCATAACAATCAGCAAACAAGCAAGGCATATCGAGATATATCGCAGGGTCCACACAACCACGGTAAGAAATCCTTACCTGGAACAAGCAGAAAAACAATAATTATAATAAATCTACGAGTGAATCCTCGAGCCTCTAATCGATCCCGAACAGCCTGAACATCAAACAAAGCACCCAAATCACATACATAAACAGCCCAATAAATCCATAACCAGCAGCCAATAAATCCGGGCCCAACGAAGAAAAGACTCAGGAAATACCATCTGAGAAGCCACAAGGCTCGGGCCAAACCAACACACACAAGCAGGCTGTCGGCAGGGGAGAGGCTGGCTGGGCGCAGGAACTGGGCGCGCTGGGGGCTCGGACACGGGCGCAGAGGCACGCTGGGGCGCTAGGGCGTAGGGCACGGACGCAGGGGCGACGCAGGGCGCGGAGCTGTATGCGGGCGCGGGCTCGGGCGAGGCGAGGGCGCGCGGGGGCGGGAGAGGAGCTGGCTGAGCGCTGGCGCGCGGCGCGGCTCGGCACAGTGGACAGTGCGCGGGCGCGAGCTTAGCAAGCATAGGGGCGAGCGAGGCGACGCGACGCGACGGCCTCGGGTGCTCGATCTGGCACGACACTGTGCGAGGGACGGCGAGCTACAGGGCGCACGGCACGGGGCTGGGCGACACGGACCAGGGCGAGTTGGCTCGGGGACGGCCTGGGCGAGGCAGATCTGGGCGATGCAGGGCCTGGGCGACGCGGGCTGGGCTCGGAGTTGTGCGACGCGGCAGGGGGAGATGGGCGGGTAGGCTCGCGACTATGGGCGAGCTGGGCGCCAGGGCTGGGCGAGCTGGGCGCCAGGGCTGGGAGACCAGAAGCTGCTCGGGCTGGGAGGTGAGGGCCAAGGAGGGGGCTCGGGCTAGAGGAGAGAGAAAAGGGAAAATAATGGGGAAAATGAGATTTTTCCTTTTTTACTTTTTCTTTTTTTACTCTTTTATTTAAATTCCAATCTTATCCAAATAAATCCAACTTTATCCAAAATAAAATCAAACTTTATCCATTTTCCAATTTTTCCAAAAATCCTTAAAATCCTTAAATCTCATTCCCCGGCTTCCTCCTTCGAGACCCGACTGAAGCAACCTTTTCAAACAACAAAACTCACTGAAATCAACCTCCCAAACCAATACTGAAGGCCCGGCTCGAATCCCGAAGGAAACACCCAAACAACCATCACTTTGCCCAAAACCCAAATCACAACCGGAATCCCAAACGAAAAGCCCAAACATCTCGGGACTCGCAGCCCACAACAAACAAGCCTCAACAAAGGCAGGAGCTGCCTCGAAGCCCTGAAAAACCATAAATCCTGCCCAGGGAGCAAAAAGACCAAAATGCCCCTAAGGGTCCAAAGAGCTCTAACGGCCCAACCGAACCACTGAATCTGAACCGGAAGCTCTTCGAGAACCGGGATAGAAAACTGGGCCGTTACACGAACATTAGCCCGGTGGAGCAATTCGAACCGGCGACTAACGCGTGTGCGCGCACACCACATGCTCTTCTGCAACCAGCGTAAATGCGGGGGCCTAAGGGCAAACTACGCGGGCCAGGTACGCATGCCTAAAACTTGGAAGCGGTGTCACTGATCACAGTAGCGCGAGGCCCTGGACGCTCTTCTGTGCAGCCTGATCCACCGACCTGAAGCTATGAACCGGCCAAGGTAGGCTTACACCGTTGGCAGGGTTCCGCTCTAGCAGGCTACAAACTAGGCTTATGCCGATGAGGTAGCTAATTCTTATTGGCTGCCGGGAGGGGAAGCAATATACGTTATGCCTCGCTCTACCCCCGACCGGTGGGGACAAAGTACGTTGTGTCCACTCTCAGCCTCTGGATGATGACAAACCCTATAACACTAGCTAAGAGTACAGAGTGATAGATTCCTGGCTAACATATACATTAGACATCAATCATACATATCCTATCATGATACTATGAACTTAAAGCAGGAATCTCGAGCATGCTGGAAGAACAAACCTAGCATGGCACTAACATGTACAACAAGCAAACATGCTAGCAAGAATTCAATCACAAGCTATCCTATCCACTAACATGCT
The DNA here is from genome assembly GCA_036507275.1 of Sicyos edulis. NCBI lineage: Eukaryota > Viridiplantae > Streptophyta > Magnoliopsida > Cucurbitales > Cucurbitaceae > Sicyos > Sicyos edulis. The sequence goes on from CM071847.1 coordinate 27,535,668, forward strand.
CATAAAAGTAAACAGGCATACAAGGCACAATCAAGAAAGCATCGCAGGGTCCACACAACCACGGTAAGAGATCCTTACCTGGAAACAAGCAGAAAATAATAATTATCACGACCAATGAATAATGACCCTCGAGCTTTAATCGAATCCCGAACAACCTGATTATTACAATAAACACCCTAATTATAATACATAAACAGCAGCCAACAACTCGGAGTCCAAAGAGGGAAAAGACTCGGGAATTACCAACCGAGAAGCACAAGGCTCAGCCAAAACAACACAGTTGGGCAGGCTGGTCGGCAGCTAGATGGCTGGCTGGGCGGGTAGGTGCGGCAAGGAGGCTCGCTGGCTCGGCAGGGAAGCTCGCTGGGGCGCGCCGGGCGCGGACGAGCTACAGGGACGCGATGGCGCGCGGGCGAGGCTCGGCTAGGCGAAGGCACGCGAGCTGGGAGGCGCGACGCTACAGAGACGCGATGGCGCGCGGGCAAGGTTCGGACGACACACCTGGGCGACAGGGAACGCGCGCGGGCGCTCGCAGTGTGGTGGGCTGGGAAATTTAGGCGAGCTCGACTTGTGGCTTAGGCGGTCTTGCACGGGGTGGCTCGCCACAGATCGGTGCGGTGGCTAGGTGGTGGGGCGAGCAAAGGGCTCGGGTGAGGGCTAGGGGTCGGGTGAGGGTGAGAGAGAGAGAGAGAGAGAGAGAGAGAAGGAAATAAAACACATGGGAAAAATGGGGGATTTTCTTATTTTAATAATTTCCTTTTTTCCTTTTTTTTTTTTTTTTTTTTCTTTTCATCCTTATCCTTTTAAAATACAACAAAAATCCCATTTTTGGCTTCCTCTTCGAGACCCGGCTGAAGCAAATCTTTCCAATAATAAAACTCACTTATAAATCACTAAGGCAAAGGTTTAAAATCCCAAATCCTGACCGGAGAGCAAAAAGACCAAAATACCCCTAAGGGTTAAAATGCTCTAACGGCCCAACCGATTGCCCTAATATTGAACTGAGAGTACCTGGATAACCGGAATGGAAAACTGGGCCGTTACAGGAGGGAGCTGTGAGATCATGGATGCTGCTGACACTCTGTCGTGTCTTTATCTGCATTATTTAAATTCAGCATGTAGTTGGACATGAGTCCATAGGGAAAAATTATTTACTGTTGCTTCGAACTATCTTTATGTTTTAAGGAAAAGTATCTTGATCGATCCAACATTTTAACTTGATGATTATCTGACTTGGTTTTAATGTTTTCCACTCTATATGTTTTGAAAAGTTTTAAATTCGACCTCCGGGTTGTGTCATTTATGCTTTTTACTTGCTTGCTGAGTAAAGACCCAGGTTTACAACCGTTTTCAGGTAGGGTCTTTACAGTTGGTATCAGAGCACAGAGTCATAGATTCTGTAGACTAACCTGTTTGTAGGTTGTGTTCCCATGATCTCCAGCACTCCACGGCCGCCAGGTTTGTCTAAGTTTTTAAGATAAGGGTTTTGTTTACGATACTATGTAGTACACATGTGTTACCTTCGTTGGCAGGGAGAGTCCGAGAGTGGGCTAACCCGTTGTGGTTTCCGTGTAGACCGCCAGTATGCCGATTACACGTAGTGGAGCAGGTCCGTCCGGAACTGCAAATAGAGATGTTGTAGAGCTAGCGGCCCGGTGGTTTATCAAAGCTCAGAGGCGCCGTGGCACTGTGTGTTAGCTTGCCCTAGCTTGCCCAGAGTATGGGTGGAGGCTGCTATGCCTCAAGGTGCAGCTCCAGGGGGAGATGTTTCTTCTATGAGAGATATGTTAATGGGCCTAATGGTCGAGCAGAGAGCTGAGACTCAGACGCAGCTAGCAGCGCAGAGAGAGGAGTCTAGGGCCCAGATAGCCCAATTGACACAACTCGCAGCGAGGCACCCCAGCAGACTCCAAAGAAACCCCAATAGCTCCGGTAGCTCAACCGGAGGGGCAGGGTCAGCAAGACCAGGCTGATTCACTTGATAGTGCAGAGGGAGCTGCTGAGTTTGGCAAGTGGCTGAAAGATTTCACCAAGTGGAAGCCGAAGGAATTTGATGCTTCAGAGAACCCACTTGTGGCAGTCAGGTGGTTGGCAAGGATGGAGTACATCTTTAGAGTTATGGGATGCCGAGATGTACAGAGGCCGAGATGTGAGGCCCATGTTCTCACTGACACAGCTGAGTGGTGGTGGGAGTCCACAGATAGAGCTAGACCAGTTAGGTCTTCTCCAGCTACCTGGGAGTTCTTTAGAACGAAGTTCATAGCTAAGTATGTTAATGACGAGGCTCGGCAAGAGATGGCAGAGGCCTTCTCGAATCAAAGCGAGGATCGGGAAGATTGCCGCCTATGAAAAGAAGTTCTCTCGAATAAAGTTATTTTTCCCCAGAGCTCATTGCAACTGAGGAGCTCAAGACTAAGAAGTTCATTAGTGGGCTGAGGAAGGAGGTTGCTCAGGATGTTCGAGCATTCGCTCCTGAGAGTTATGACCGAGCAGTGGAGTTGGCCACAATCTATAATCTGAAGTATCCGCTTGATGCAGATTCTCGTTGCACTGCTCGATCGGTTAAGCTTGCTCAAGAAAGATTCTCGGGCATAAGAGGAAGTTTGGGTCTTCTAGTGGTTTCCGCTAAGGTGGTCAGCAGACTCGCCGTCAGGGCCAGTCTAGAGGTCGGGATCAGCACCGACCACAGGGTAGAGCTCAGGATCGCCAGCAGGGCGGGGCCAGGCAGCCGACTCGTTGCAACAAGTGTGGGAAGGCACATTTTGGATTATGTGGAGCATCGCCCAGTGCTTGCTACAGATGTGGCAAGGAAGGGCATTTGGCCAGATTTTGTACCCAGGACTTAGCAAATAGCAGACCGGCCCCAACAAACAGGGTCGGGTGTTTGCCACTACTCGCTAGGAGGTGGAGCGTCTTGATGATGATGCGATTGCAGGTGTACACGCTTGTTTTAGAGCATTATGCATTTGTGTTGTTCGATTCGGGTTCGACCCATTCTTTTGTATCTGATGCATTTGTTAGGCAAGCTTGTGTGGAACTCGAACCTCTAGGGTTTGAGCTGTGTGTGGCTACTCCCTCGGGAGTGAGTATGTTAGCTAGCAGTAGAGTTAAGAGTGGCCGGGTACAGATATCCGATGAGACTCTAGATGCTACCCTCTTAGTTTTGTCTATGAGCGGTTTTGATGTGATCCTTGGTATGGATTGGTTGGCGGAGAACCATGCTTTGATAGACTGCCGCTAGAAAGAAGTTGTATTTAGGCCGCCTCAGAAGCCGAGCTTCAAGTTTTCCGGTGTTCCAAGGCGGAGTTTGCCCGCCGTTGATCTCAGTAGTGAAAACCCGTAGATTGTTAGCTCGAGGAGCTTGGGGCTTCTTGGCAAAGTTGTCAGGATATAGTAGTACCGCGTTGTCTGTTGACATGGTCCCTGTGGTGCTAGAGTTTGCAGATGTTTTCCCTGAGGAGTTGCCGGGTTTACCCCCGAAGAGGGAGTTAGACTTCACCATCGAGCTGGAGTCAGGGACTCTTCCCATCTCTAAAGCCCCGTATCGTATGGCACCAGCTGAGTTGAAAGAACTCAAAGTGCAGTTGCAGCAGATGCTGGATCGAGGTTTCATTCGACCGAGTGTATCCCCGTGGGGACCACATGTCCTGTTTGTGAAAAAGAAGGATGGATCCATGCGTTTATGTATAGACTATAGAGAGCTGAATAAAGTCACGGTGAAGAATAAGTATCCCCTGCCGCGTATTGATGATCTATTTGATCAGCTTCAGAGAGCCTCAGTGTTTTCTAAGATTGATTTGAGGTCAGGATATCATCAGTTGATGATTCGGGATGCAGATATCCCTAAGACCGCGTTTAGATCGAGGTATGGTCATTATGAGTTCGTGGTCATGTCTTTTGGATTAACGAACGCCCCTGCAGCGTTTATGGACATGATGGACAGAGTGTTCAAGGCATTCTTGGATAACTTTGTCATCGTATTCATAGACGACATTTTGATTTATTCCAAGACAAAGGAGGACCATGCTTCGCATTTGAGGCAAGTTTTGGCAGCATTGCGAGAAAATCAGTTGTTCGCAAAGTTTTCTAAGTGTGACTTCAGGCTAGAGAAAGTAGCATTCCTTGGACATATCGTGTCGAAAGATGGTTTAGCGGTGAACCCCGCAAAGATAGAGGCAGTTAGTTCGTGGGCCAGACCGACGACGGTCGCCGAGATTCGCAGCTTTCTAGGGCTAGCAGGTTATTACCGGCGTTTCGTGAAAGACATTTCCGCTAAGGCAGCACCCCTGACCCGTCTGGCCAAGAAGGGTGTTGTCTTTGTTTGGGATGCTAGATGTGAGGAAAGTTTTGCCCAGCTTAAGCTCAGTTTGACGACAGCGCCAGTGTTGGCAGTTCCTGAGGGAACAGGAGGTTTCGTAGTTTATAGTGATGCATCCAAGTACGGTTTAGGCTGTGTGTTGATGCAGCATGGGAAGGTGATAGCTTATGCTTCCCGACAGTTGAAGCCCTATGAGAAGAACTACCAACTCATGATTTGGAGTTGGCTGTAGTTGTTTTTGCCCTAAAGATTTGGAGGCACTACTTGTATGGTGAAAGGATTCAACTGTTCACGGACCACCAGAGCCTTAAGTATTTCTTCACTCAGAACGAGTTGAACATGAGGCAGAGAAGGTGGCTCAAGTTGGTAAAAGGACTACGTCTGTGAGATCTTGTATCATCCCGGAAAGGCCAACGTTGTGGCTGATGCTCTGAGTAGAAAGACGTCGCATTCCTCAGCTTTGCTGAGCTCTCAGGTTGAATTGCGGAAAGAGTTTGAGCGAACCCAGATTGCGCTTATGTTGGGAGAGGTTACCGCGAGGGTAGCCCAGTTATCAGTTCAGCCGTCGCTTAAGTAGAGGATCATCGACAGCCAGTTGAGTGATCCCAAGTTAAAGAGATTGCTCGAGAGAGTTGAGGCTGATGGCAATTTTGACTTTGTCATAGCACCAGACGGAGGCTTGAGATACAAAGGTCGGTTGTGCGTCCCAGACGACGCAGGGATTCGAGCCGAGTTGCTCACCGAGGCACATAGTTCCCCATTCACTTGGCACCCAGGAGGTACCAAGATGTATCAAGATCTCAAGCAGACGTTTTGGTGGATGGGTATGAAGAGTGACATAGCTGAGTTTGTTAGCCGGTGTCTCACTTGGCAGCATGTGAAGGCTCCCAGACAGAAGCAGGCAGGTTTGTTGCAGCTGTTGAGTGTTCCACAGTGAAAGTGGGACGAGATTTCGATGGATTATATCTCTGGGTTGCCAAGGACTCCGAGAGGGTTTACTCAGATCTGGGTAGTAGTGGACCGGCTGACTAAGAGTGCACACTTTATCCCCGGCAGGATTAGTTATACCGTGGAGCAGTGGGCACAGTTATTTCTGGAGCAGATTGTTCGGACCACGGGGTACCGGCGAAGATAATGTCTAATCGGGATTCTCGGTTCATATCCCGCTTCTGGAGAGCGCTCTAGAAGGGTTTGGGAACTGAGTGTAGCTTCAGCACTGCCTTCCACCCCCAAACCGATGGTCAGACTGAGAGGGTGAATCAGATTCTGGAAGATATGTTGAGAGCATGTGTTTTGGACTTTCCAGGCAGTTGGGACCAGTACCTGTATTTGATGGCGTTCGCTTACAATAACAGCTATCAGTCGACTATTCAGATGGCTCCATTCGAAGCGTTGTATGGTAAGCGTTGTAGATCTCCAGTGTTCTGGGAGGAGGTTGGTGATAGACAGGTTCTGGGACCCGAGTTACTTCAGATGACGAACGACGCAGTGCAGAAGATGAGGGCTCGCATGTTGACAGTTCAGAGTAGGCAGAAAAGTTACGCCGATGTAAGGCGTAGAGACTTGGAATTCGAGGTGGGTCAACATGTCTTTCTGAAGGTAGCACCAATGCGTGGTGTGTTAAGGTTTGGAAAGCGAGGCAAATTGAGCCCCAGGTTTGTAGGGCCTTTTGAGATCCTTGAGCGGATCGGAGCAGTGGCCTATCGGTTAGCTTTGCCCCCGTCCTTGGTAGCAGTGCATAATGTGTTTCACGTTTCGATGCTGAGGCAGTACGTGGCAGATCCGTCGCATGTGCTAGAGCATGAGCCCTTAGAGTTAAGTAAAGATTTATCCTTTGAGGAGAAGCCGGTGCAGATTTTGGCTCGTGAGCACAAGGTTTTGCGCAATCGGGAGATAAGCTTAGTGAAGGTTCTATGGAGGCATCAGAGGGCAGAGGAAGCAATGTGGGAGCTAGAGGATGAGATGAGGACTCATTTCCCGGAGCTATTTCGATCTTAGGAATTTCTGTGGGCGAAAGTCTTAAAAGGAGGAGAGTATTGTAATGACCCGCTTTTCTATTCCGGTTTTCAGTGCTTTCGGTTCAAGATTCGGTTGTTGGTTGGGTCGTTAAATTTGTTTTAACCCTTAGGGGTATTTTGGTCTTTTCCTCCCCGGGCAGGATTTGTGAATTTTCAGGACTTCAGGGTCACTCCTGCCTTTGTCGAGGTTTGATTGTTGTTGGTTGCAAGACCCAAGATGTTTCGGCTAGTCGTTTGGAAGTTTGGAAGTGATTTGGGTTTTGGCAAAATTATTGTTGTTTAAGTGCTTCCATTGGGATTTGAGCCCTTGCCTTGGTGATTGATTTGGGAGTTTGAATTAAGTGAGTTTTATTATTGGAAAAGATTGCTTCAGCTGGGTCTCGAAGGAGGAAGCCGTGGGATGGGTTTTTAAGTCTCCTAGGCCTATTTAAAATAAGATAAGGATGGAAAAAAATAAGAAAAATCCCATTTTCCCCCTTTTTGTTTTATCTCTATCTCTCTCTCTCTCTTTCCCTCACCAAACTTGAGCCCGGCTCGCCACCAAACCAAATTTCAATGAATGAGCTAATCCGCGCCAAAGCCGCATACCTCACCAGATCGCTTGATCCCGGCCACACTGCAGATGTGCCGAAGCTAGCCCGCGCTAGCGTCAGCCCGCTCCGCATAAGGTCGCCCAGCCCTACATTGTGCCGAGTCACCCCGACCCGGCGTGGGTTCCCTGTAGCTCGTCGCGTCGCCCGCGTGAGTTCCCTGTAGCTCGTCGCGCCCGCGCCAGAGTGCTTGTGTCTTTGTCGCGCCTGCGCCCAACGCCCCAGCGCGCCCGCGTCTCTGCTGCGCCCAGCGCCCAGCTATTGTGCGCGCGTCCCCTGCAGCGCCAGCGCGCCCAGATAGCTTCTTTCTTTGCTGGCGACACCGCCACGATGTGTGTGATGGGTCGAGCCTTGTGTTTTCTCGGTTGGTAATTCCTGAGCCTTTCCTTCTTTGGGCCCTAAGTTGTTCGCTGGTGCTTATTTATTTAGGATGTTTTTATTGTTTGCTTAGGTTGCTCGGGTTCGTCTAGAGGCTCGTGGGTCTCTTGTTGGTTGTGATAATTATTCTCTGCTTGTTTCCAGGTAAGGATTTCTTACCGTGGTTGTGTTGACCCTGCGATGCTTTCTTGATTGTGACTTGTATGCTGTTTTACTTTTATAAGCATGTTAGTGGATAGGACGACTTGTGTTGAATTCTGCTAGCATGTTTGCTGTTTCTACATGTTAGTGCCATGCTAGATTTGTTCTTCCGGCATGCTTATGATTCTGCTTTAAGTTCGTAGTATCATGCTAGGTTAAGTGTGATTGATGTGGATTATTGTATGTTAGCCTTGGGAATCATTTACTCTGTACTCTTAGCTAGTATAGTAGGGTTTGTCATCATCCAGAGGCTGAGAGAGGACATAACGTACTTGTCCCCACCGGTCGGGAGTAGAGCGAAGCATAACGTACCTTGCTTCCTCCCACGGCCGCCGATGTGGATTTAGCTACCACATCGACATAAGCCTAGTTTGTAGCCTGCTAGAGCGGAACCCTGCCAACGGTGCAAGCTCCGCCTTGGCGGTTCTTAGCCAGTCGGTGGTACAGTGCACAGATGAGTGTCGAGGGCCTCGTGACACTCGTGATCGATGACACCACTTCCGAGTCTTTAGGCATGCGTACACGCCCGCGTAGTTTGTACTTAGGCCCCCACATTTACACCGGTTGCAGCAGCATGCGGTATGCGAGCACACGCGTTAGTCGCCGGTTCAGAGAGCTTCCCCGGGCTAATGTTCGTGAGTACACCAGTTCCTTCCAATTTAGAGCCAGACTTCGGGTACTCTCTCGATAGTCCAGATTTATTAGCGAGGGTAAAAGGCCCTTGAGGACACCCATTGGGATCGGTTTTTGAGCTGATCATTTGGTTGAGGGAGAAAGACCCTCAGGGATGTCTCAGGATTGGTTATGAGAACCAATCATTAGGCGGAAGTAGGAGACTTCCGAGTATTCAGATTTGCCTTGTAAGCTCGCTGAGCTAAGATCCGTGTTGATATCTGTTTGCATGTGTACTAAGTTGCTAGATGATTGATTGCATTGTATCGTACCCCGGTCGGGGATTCTTACTGAGTATGTTTATACTCACCCTTATTGTGGTTTTGTTTCCACCAGGTAACTTGGGACATCACCGGGGCGGCTAGACGAGGGAGCTGTGAGATCATGGATGCTGCGGACACTCTGTCGTGTCTTTATCTGCATTATTTAAATTCAGCATGTAGTTGGACATGAGTCCATAGGGAAAAATTATTTACTGTTGCTTCAACTATCTTTATGTTTTAATGAAAAAGTACTGATTAGTCACTGTTTTAACTTGATGATTATCTGACTTGGTTTTAATGTTTTCCACTCTATATGTTTTGAAAAGTTTTAAATTCGACCTCCGGGTTGTGTCATTTATGCTTTTCACTTGCTTTCTGACTAAAGACCCAAGTTTACAACCGTTTTCAGGTAGGGTCTTTACACCAGCAGACCATAGCGAGGCTGCAGTCGTACTGTCGGACTTGTGGCAAGGGTCACTATGGGTTGTGTGGAGCTTTTCCTAGAGTTTGCTTCAAGTGTGGGAAGGAGGGACACTTAGTTAGAGTGTGCCCGCAGGGTGAAGCAGATGCTAGACCAGCATCAGGGCTGTGCGTTTGCCACGACTCGGCAAGAGGCCGAGAAGACTGACGCTACAGTTGCAGGTACTTTACTCGTATTGGACCATTATGCTTATGTGTTGTTTGATTTGGGCTCGACTCATTCCTTTATCTCTGCATTGTTTGTTAGTCAAGCCTGTTTAGTACTAGAACCTTTAGGGTTCGAATTGTGTGTTGCCACTCCTCGGGAGTTAGTATTAGCTAGTGATATGAGATTAGAGAAGGTAGGATATTAGTATCTGGAGAGTCTTTAGCAGCTACACTTATAGTATTGCCTATTGAGTGGATTTGACGTATTCCTAGGGATGGATTGGTGAGCTGAACATCACGCACTGATTGACTGCCACCAGAATGAAGTTGTGTTCAGACCGACTAAGAAACAGAGCTTTAAGTTCCGCGGTGTCCAGAGCGGAGTTTTCCCTCCACTGATCTCAGCAGTAAAAGCCCAGCGTTTGCTAGCTCGAGGAGCTTGGGGTTACTTAGCAAAGTTGTCTGGAGGAGGTGGATCAAGTACCAGTTGTGCAAGAGTTCCCAGATGTGTTTCTAGGGAGCTGCCTGGTTTACCACCTCAGCGGGAGGTTGACTTCACCATAGAGCTCGAGCTAGGGACTCTCCCTATCTCGAAGGCTCCTTATCGAATGGCGCCAACAGAACTGAAAGAGTTAAAAGTTTAGTTGTAGGAGATGTTGAACCGTGGATTCATTTGTCCTAGTGTGTTGCCGTGGGGAGCACCAGACCTGTTTGAGAAGAGAAAGACTGTTCGATGCGTCTCTACATAGACTCTGAGAGAACTAAACAAGGTTACAGTGAAGAACAAGTACTTGTTGCCTCGTATAGACGACCTATTTGATCAGCTTCAAGGAGCATCTGTTTTCTCAAAAATATATTTGAGATCTGGTTACCATCAGTTGAGGATCAGGGATGCAGACATCCCAAAGACAGCCTTCGGGTAGAGGTATGGTCATTATGAGTTCGTTGTGATGTCTTTTGGGCTAACCAATGCCCCAGCTGCCTTCATGGATATGATGGACAAAGTATTCAAGGTATTCTTGGATAGCTTTGTCTTTGTATTCATAGATGACATCCTTATGTACTCTAAGACCAGGGAGGGTCATGCTTCACACTTCAGGCAAGTACGAAAGAAAATCAGTTATACGCCAAGTTCTCCAAGTGTGACTTTTCGTTGGATCAAGTTGCTTTCCTTGGTCATGTTGTTTCCAAAGAAGGTATCGTAGTGGACCCCGCGAAGATTGATGTAGTGAGTTCTTGGGCTAGACCAACCACGGTCGCAGAGATTCGCAGCTTTCTGAGATTCGCAGAGATTCGCAAAGATGGCTCTACATCTGCCTCAAGCCACTAACACGGCAACTTGCCAATCAATCGGGCGACTGGTGGAGACTCAGCTAGTCCACCTCTCTCAAGGGACTACCACCATCAACTGCTGTACCAAACAGCACAGGAACGACACATCTCAGCCTCTGAACAGCAAGGCATCCCAACACACGGATGGTAAACTCAAACCTGGCCAACTGCTTTACTACTAGCTGCTGGACTTTCTCAAACAACGAGCTCTACAGGCATCCACTTGCCAAACTGGGCGGCTCCATCAACGCCAATAAACTCGTCTGCATAAACCTGCTGATCATGCCCTCCCGGGAACCTCCGGGGCTACAAGAGCTACTGGGGGAAATCTTTGAAACAAACTCGCCATTTGGGCTATCTGTGCCGGGACTCCTCACTTTGCGCTACAAATCGCGCTGGGTCTCCGCTCTTTGATAGCTGAAGACCTGCCATATCCAAATCTCTCATGGCTGGAGCACACTCTGCTCAAGGAGTCTCGCTCTGAGGAGTGCTAGCTTCTACCCCCTCCTCTAGGCAACTCAACTGCCAGGGCCAACTCTGGCCAACTGGCCTAACAACCCTGGGACGCGGCCTCAACATCAATACAATCGGTCCAACTCCTCGGTCGGACATGCCAAGCGCCCTGCTCCTCGAGTGCGATCAACACACCTTTGGCGATGCGCACGAGCACCTCCACCCTCTCACTGGGAAAAAAAGCAACAACCGGGCCACAAATGGCCTCACGGAGTCCAAGCTCGCCTCCCTCTAGGTGCGATCGACGACACTTTGGCGATCTCGCACAAAGCATAAATCTTTGGCCCACACTGGGGCTCTCACCGCTCAACAAGCCGCCAGATCGCTGGGAAAGTTGGCATGATGGCTCTCTAAGCCCAAACCAACAACGAGTCAGAAACTGCTAGTCTCCGCTCCACAACTCTACACAAGGCATAAAAGCTAGATGAAAAGTATTGTAAATTCTTACCCCTGAGCTTAATTGAACTCAGACAAACCTGGCGGCCGTGGAGTGCTGATGATCATGGGAGCAAACAACCTACAAAGCAGTTAGTCTACTGAGAATCTATGACTCACGTGCTCGATACCAACTGTGACGAACCCGACCCAAAACATGGTCCTAAACCGGGGTTCTCACTCAGCATGCAAGTTAAATATGATAAAAAACGGTTTAGTGCTCATATTTAAAAACCATTCAAAACATATGAGAAGGGGGAACCCTTAGAACATAAACCACAGTTTTCATTTAAACCATCCAACGAAGTAAAATCACCTGGCCAGTATTTATAAAATCATACAATACAATTTAAACAACTTTTTAAACAATGTTCCCTAGGACTCTGTCCATCTACATCTTTGAATAAACAATGCAACAATAAAAGGTGAGTGCCTGGCGGCCCCATGATCAATCGGCTCCCTCCGCTAGCCCTCCTGGTGTTGTCCCAAGCTACCTAAAAGATAAATAAGGGTGAGTATAAAGATACTCAGTAAGAATCCCCAACCGGGGTACAATACGATACATCCGTCATCTAGCACCTCAACATGCAAGCAAACAACCATCAACACAGATCATAGCTCAACGAGCTCATAAGGAAAGATCTGGAACCATCGGAAGTCTCCTACTTCCGGAATCATCGGAAGTCTCCTACTTTCGGCCTAATGATTGGTTCTCATAACCAATCCCGGGACATCTCCGAGGGTCTTCCTCCCTCGGCCATTTGATCAGCTTAAAAACCGATCCCAAGATGTCCGACACCCTCGAGGGTCTTTCTCCCTCGACCAATTGATTAGCTCAAAAGCCAATCCCAATGGGTGTCCTCAAGGGCCTCTTACCCTCGCTATACATCTGGACTATCGGGAGAGTACCCGAAGTCTGGCTCTAAACTGGAAGGAATGGTGTACTTACGAACATTAGCCCGGGGGAGCTCTCCGAACCGGCAACTAACGCGTGTGCGCGCACACCGCATGCTCTCTGAAACCGCGGCGTAAATGCACGGGGCCTAAGGGAAAAACTACGCGGGCGTGCACGCATGCCTATGACTCGGAGGCGGTGTCACCGATCACATGATGCGCGAGGCCCTCGGCGCTCATCTCTGTGCGGCACTGATCCACCGACCTGAAGCTAAGAACCGGCCAAGGTAGGCTTACACCGTTGGCAGGGTTCCGCTCTAGCAGGCTACAAACTAGGCTTTGGCCGGAGTGGGTAGCTAAGTCCACAACCGGCGGGTCGGGGGGGAGGGTAGCAAGATACTTTATGCTTCGCACACTTTACTCCCGACCTGAGCTACTAGGGACAAAGTACGTTTTGTCCGCTCAGCCTCTGGATGATGACAAACCCTACAACTCTATCTAAGAGTACAGAGCAAAAACAATGATTCCTGGCTAGCAAGCAATGACCGACAATATACACATTACCTAGCATGATACTACAACTTAAGCAGGAATCAATAGCATGTTGGCAGAACAAACCTAGCATGGCACTAACATGTAAAATCAGGCAAACATGCTAGCAAGAAATCAATCAACTGCTCTATCTCTAACATGTTCATAACAATCAGCAAACAAGCAAGGCATATCGAGATATATCGCAGGGTCCACACAACCACGGTAAGAAATCCTTACCTGGAACAAGCAGAAAAACAATAATTATAATAAATCTACGAGTGAATCCTCGAGCCTCTAATCGATCCCGAACAGCCTGAACATCAAACAAAGCACCCAAATCACATACATAAACAGCCCAATAAATCCATAACCAAAGACCCAATAAATCCGGGCCCAACGAAGAAAAGACTCGGAAATACCATCCGAGAAGCCACAAGGCTCGGGCCAAACCAACACACACAAGCAGCCGCGGCAGGGGAGAGGCCGGGCCGGGCGCAGAACCGGGCGCCACTGGGGCTCGGACACGGGCGCAGAGGCACGCTGGGGCGCTAGGGCGTAGGGCACGGACGTAGGGGCGACGCAGGGGCGCGGAGCTGTATGCGGGCGCGGGCTGGGGCGAGGCGAGGGCGCGCGGGGGCGGGAGAGGAGCTGGGCTGGCGCCATGGCGCGCGGGCCGCGGCACTGATGGGCGATCTTGCGGCGCGAGCTTAGCAAGCATAGGGGCGAGCGAGGCGACGCGACGCGACGGCCTCGGGTGCTCGATCTCGCACGACACTGTGCGAGGGACGGCGAGCTACAGGGCGCACGGCACGGGGCTGGGCGACACGGACCAGGGCGAGTTGGCTCGGGGACGGCCTGGGCGAGGCAGATCTGGGCGATGCAGGGCCTGGGCGACGCGGGCTGGGCTCGGAGTTGTGCGACGCGGCAGGGGGAGATGGGCGGGTAGGCTCGCGACTATGGGCGAGCTGGGCGCAGTGGCGGGCGAGCCGGGCGCTGTGGTGGGAGACCGTAAGCCGCTGGGGTGGGAGGTGAGGCCAAGGAGGGGGCTCGGGCCAGAGGAGAGAGAAAAGGGAAAATAATGGGGAAAATGAGATTTTTCCTTTTTTACTTTTTCTTTTTTTACTCTTTTATTTAAATTCCAATCTTATCCAAATAAATCCAACTTTATCCAAAATAAAATCAAACTTTATCCATTTTCCAATTTTTCCAAAAATCCTTAAAATCCTTAAATCTCATTCCCGGCTTCCTCCTTCGAGACCCGATCAAGCAACCTTTTCAAACAACAAAACTCACATGAAATCAACCTCCCAAACCAATATCAAGGCCCTCGAATCCGAAGGAAACACCCAAACAACCATCACTTTGCCCAAAACCCAAATCACAAATGGAATCCCAAACGAAAAGCCCAAACATCTAGGGACTCATGACCCACAACAAACAAGCCTCAACAAAGCGGGAGGCGCCTCAAGCCCCGAAAAACCATAAATCCTCGCCGCCGAGGAGCAAAAGACCAAAATGCCCCTAAGGGTCCAAATAACTCTAACTAACGGCACAACCGAACCACTGAATCTGAACCGGAAGCTCTTCGAGAACCGGGATAGAAAACTGGGCCGTTACACGAACATTAGCCCGGTGGAGCAATTCGAACCGGCGACTAACGCGTGTGCGCGCACACCACATGCTCTTCGCGCAACCGGGCGTAAATGCGGGGCCTAAGGGCAAACTACGCGGGCCAGCACGCATGCCTAAAACTTGGAAGCGGTGTCACCGATCACGATGAGCGAGGCCCACGACGCTCTCGCGTGCGGCTGATCCACCGACACGAAGCTATGAACCGGCCAAGGTAGGCTTACACCGCGTTGGCGGGGTTCCGCTCTAGCGAGCTACAAACTAGGCTTATGCCGATGAGGTAGCTAATTCTTATTGGTCGCGGGGGGAAGCAATATACGTTATGCCTCGCTCTACCCCGACCGGTGGGGACAAAGTACGTTGTGTCCACTCTCGGCCACGGATGATGACAAACCCTATAACACTAGCTAAGAGTACAGAGTGAGAGATTCTGGCTAACATATACATTAGACATCAATCATACATATCCTATCATGATACTACGAACTTAAAGCAGAATCTCGAGCATCTTTGGAAGAACAAACCTAGCATGGCACTAACATGTACAACAAGCAAACATGCTAGCAAGAATTCAATCACAAGCTATCCTATCCACTAACATGCTCATAAAAGTAAACAGGCATACAAGGCACAATCAAGAAAGCATCGCAGGGTCCACACAACCACGGTAAGAGATCCTTACCTGGAAACAAGCAGAAAATAATAATTATCACGACCAATGAATAATGACACTCGAGCTTTAATCGAATCCCGAACAACCTGATTATTACAATAAACACCCTAATTATAATACATAAACAAAGACCAACAACTCGGAGTCCAAAGAGGGAAAAGACTCGGGAATTACCAACCGAGAAGCACAAGGCTCAGCCAAAACAACACAGCTTGGGCAGGCTGGTCGGCAGCTAGATGGCTGGCTGGGCGGGTAGGTGCGGCAAGGAGGCTCGTGGCTCGCGAGGAAGCTTCGGCAGTGGAAGCACGGGCGCGGCGCGACGAGCTCTGAGGACGATGGCGGCGCGAGCTTAGCTGGCGAAAGGCTTGGCTAGGCGAAGGCACGCGAGCCGGAGGCGCGACGCTACTGAGAGAGCCGATGGCGCGCGGCAAGGTTCGGACGACACACTGGCGGCGAGGAACGAGGCAGCGCGGGCGCTCTGCAGGTGTGGGTGGGTCAAGCGAGCTAGGATCGACTTAGGTGTCTTGTGCGGGGTGGCTCGCATGCAGTCTGGTAGCTAGGTGGTGGGGGCGAGCAAGGGGCTCGGGTGAGGGCTAGGGGTCGGGTGAGGGTGAGAGAGAGAGAGAGAGAGAGAGAGAGAGAGAGAGAAGGAAATAAAACACATGGGAAAAATGGGGGATTTTCTTATTTTAATAATTTCCTTTTTTTTTTTTTTTTTTCTTTTCATCCTTATCCTTTTAAAATACAACAAAAATCCCATTTTTGGCTTCCTCTTCGAGACCCGGCTGAAGCAAATCTTTCCAATAATAAAACTCACTTATAAATCACTAAGGCAAAGGTTTAAAATCCCAAATCTGACCAGGAGAGCAAAAGACCAAAATACCCCTAAGGGTTAAAATGCTCTAACGGCCCAACCGATTGCCCTAATATCGAATCGAGAGTACCTGGATAACCGGAATGGAAAACTGGGCCGTTACAGGAGGGAGCTGTGAGATCATGGATGCTCACGACACTGCCGTGTCTTTATCTCGCATTATTTAAATTCAAGATGTAGTTGGACATGAGTCCATAGGGAAAAATTATTTATCGTTGCTTGAACTATCTTTATGTTTTAAGGAAAAGTATCGATCGATCCATTATTTTAACTTGATGATTATCGACTTGGTTTTAATGTTTTCCACTCTATATGTTTTGAAAAGTTTTAAATTCGACCTCGGGTTGTGTCATTTATGCTTTTACTTGCTTTGCGAGTAAAGACCCGTGTTTACAACCGTTTGTGTAGGGTCTTTACAGCTTGGTATCGAGCACGAGTCATAGATTCTCGTAGACTAACCTGTTTGTAGGTTGTGTTCCCATGATCTCCAGCACTCCACGGCCGCCAGGTTTGTCTAAGTTTTTAAGATAAGGGTTTTGTTTACGATACTATGTAGTACACATGTGTTACCTTCGTTGGCAGGGTGTAACGGCCCCGTTTTCCTTCCCGGTTAATAACAAAATTAATTGGAAAATTAATTTAATCTTTTGGGATTTGAGCCTTGCCTAAATGGTGAATGTGGAGTTTTAAGAAAAGAGTCTTAATTAAAAAAAAAGAGAAAAGAATTTCTTTGGCCGGGACCGTAAGAGAAAAGCCTTGGGAAAGGAATTTAGGGCTCCTAACCTATTTAAAAATAAGGAAAAGAAGGAAAATCAAGAAACTCCTAATTTTTCCCCTTAGAGCCGCATTCTCTCTCTCTCTCTCTCTCCTATAACCCCCGCCGAGCGCAGCCCTAGCCACACCATCGAGCCACCCCGAGCCACCCCGGCCCTAGCCAGACGCACCACCCCTGCCGCCGACACACCGCTCAAGACACCGCACCGCACGGACCACGACTGCCCGGCCATCATTGCCGCGCGGCGCGCCGCCTGCGAACGACGCCTCGCCGTCGCACCAAAAATTTCACCGCCGCGTCCCATCGCGCGCCGACGCGCCGCGGGTCGCCAAAGACCGCCGACGACGCCGCCGTGGTCGACAAGCGCCGCAACGCAGCCGCGACGCGCCGCCAGACGCGCCCCCGCGCCTCCGCATGACCACTCGACGCGCCACCCCTCGCGCGCGCGCCGGCCAATGAGCGCGCTCGCTCGCGCGCTTTGCTGCGGCAAGACACCGCGCGCCGCCCAAGCGTCCGCCCGACGCGTACAAGGCGCCCAGCGCCAGCGCCCAGCCCAGCGCCAGCGCCAGCGCAGCCGCCCAGCCCGCACCAAAGCGGCGCCCAAGCCACCCTCCTCACGCGAGGCCCGTGTCTTCTCGGTGGTAATTCCCGAACCAATCCCTTTGTGTTTTCTAAGCTTAGGCTGCTGCTGTATGTATTTACTTAGGATGCTTTATTTATGCCTAGGTTGCTCGAGTTCGTATTAAGCTCGAGGGTCTTTTTGGTTGTGATAGCTATTCTCCACTTGTTTCGTGTAAGGACTTCCTACCGTGGTTGTGTGGACCCCGCTATGCTTTCTTAATTGTGCCTTGTATGCTTGTTTACCTTTATGAGCATGTTAGTGGATAGGATAGCTAGTGATTGAATTCTTGCTAGCATGTTTTGCCTTTTTGTACATGTTAGTGCCATGCTAGGCTATGTATGATGAGATGTCTTTGTGGATGTTAGCCAGAATCACGTACTTGGTAATCTAAGCTAGTATGATAGGGTTTGTCTTCATCTAGAGGCCGAGAGCGGACATAACGTACCTTGTCCCCACCGGTCGGGAGTAGAGCGAAGCATAACGTACCTTGCTTCCCGCAGCCCGGTGAGGATTAGCTACCTCATTGGCATAAGCCTAGTTTGTAGCTCGCTAGAGCGGAACCCCGCCAGCGGTGCAAGCCTACCTTGGCCGGTTCTTAGCTTCGTGTCGGTGGTACAGCCGCACTGGATGAGTGCCGAGGGCCTCGCACCATCGTGTGATCGGTGACACCGTTTCCGAAGTCTTAGGCATGCGTGCACGCCCGCGTAGTTTGCCCTTAGGCCCCGCATTTACGCGGTTGCGAGAAGAGCATGCGTGTCGCGCGCGCGCGTTAGTAGCCGGTTCGGAGAGCTCCCGGGCTAATGTTCGTGAGTACACCGTTCCTTCTTGTTTAGAGCCGGACTTCGGGTACTCTCCGATAGTCCAGATTTATAGCGAGGGTAAGAGACCCTTGAGGACACCCATTGGGATTGACTTTAGAGTTAATCAATTGGTCGAGGAGAAAGACCCTCGAGGGTGTCGGACATCTTGGGATCGGTTTTTGAGTGATCAATTGGCCAAGGGAGAAAGACCTTGGAGATGTCCGGGATTGGTTTGAGAGCCAATCATTAGGCCGGAAGTAGGAGACTTCCGTGGATTCCGGATTTGCCTTGTGAGCTCATTGAGCTAAGATCCGTGTTGATATTTGTGGCATGTGTACTAGGTCGCTAGATGATAGATTGCATCGTATCGCACACCCGGTCGGGGTTCTTACCGAGTATGTTTATACTCACCCTTATCGTGGTTTCTTCCACGGGTAACTTGGGACAAGACCGAGGTGGCTAGCGGAGAGAGCTGGGAGATCATGGATCTTCTTGACACTCTGGCCGTGTCTTATTTTATTGCTTTTGGATTTCACATGTAGTTGGACTTAGATCCGTAGGGAAAACTATGATTTGAACTATTTTATGTTTTTAAGTAAAAATCTCGATCGATCCAACTATTTTAATTTGAATGGTTCGTTTTTGCCTAATGAATGTTTACTTTGTTTTGATTGTTTTCCGTTCATGTGTTTGAAAAGCTTTTAATCCGACCCGGGCCGGGTCCTTTTATGTTTTAAATTTGCATCTTTGAGTAAAGACCTAGATTTAGTTCCATTTTGGGTTGGGTCTTTACGGTTGGTATCGAGCACGAGTCATAGATTCGTAGACTAACCTGTTTGTAGGTTGTGTTCCCATGATCTCCAAAGACTCCAAGGCCGCCAGTTTGTCTAAGTTCAATAAGCTAAGGGTTTTGTTTATGATACTATATGCACGTACACATGTGTTATCTTTGTTTGAGAGAAAGTCCGAGCGTGGACTAACCTGTTGTGGTTTCCGTGTAGATCGCCGAGATGCGGTTACACGTAGTGGAGCAGTCCGTCTGCAGGCGCAAATAGAGATGTCTTTGAGAGCAGCAGCCTGGTATATCGAGCTCAGAGGCGCCGTGGCACCGTGAGGTTAACTTGCCCAGAGAGAAGGGGCGGAGGTCGCTATGCCTCAAGGTGCAGCTCCAGGAGGAGATATTTCGCTATGAGAGACATGATGATGGGCCTAATGGCCGAGCAGAGTCGAGACTCAGCGCGGCTAGCGGGCTGAGAGAGAGAGGAGTCTAGGCACAGATAGCCTGGGGTTGACACAGCTCATCATGCAAAGAGCACCCCAGCAGCTCCAAAGAGCCTGTGAGCTCCTGTAGCTCAACCGGAGGGGCAGTGGTCATCGAGACGATCGGACTCACTTGATAGTGCAGAGGGAGCTGCCGAGTTTGGCAAGTGGTTGAAAGATTTCACCAAGTGGAAGCCAAGAGAATTTGACGCTTGAGAGAACCCACTTGTGGCGATCAGTGGTTGGCAAGAATGGAGTACATCTTTAGAGTTATGGGATGCCCAGATGTACAGAGGCCGAGATGTGCGGCCCATGTTCTCTCCGACATAGCCGAGTGGTGGTGGGAGTCCACAGATAGAGCTAGACCCGGTGGGTCTTCTCCACCCACAGGAGTTCTTTAGAACGAAGTTGAGCTAAGTATGTTAATGACGAGGCTCAAATAGAGATGGCAGAGGCCTTCTCAAATCTGAAATGAGGATCGAGATAGTATTGTCGCCTATGAGAAGAAGTTCTCTCGAGTATAGCTATTTTCAAGACCGGAGCTCATTGCCACCGAGGAGCTCAAGACTAAGAAGTTCATTTGTGGGGTGAGGAAGGAGGTTGCTCAGGATGTTCGAGCACTCGCTCCCGAGAGTTATGATCGAGCGAAGAGAGTTGGCCACGATTTATAACCCGAAGTATCCGCCGATCGGCAGACTCTGCTGCGCCGGCTCGGTCGATCAAACCGCCAAGAAGATACTCGGCGTAAGAGGAAGTCAGGACTTCTAGTGGTTTCCGCTCAAGCCAAGTCGTGAACTCGCGCGCAGGCGATCCGATGGTCGAGATCGCGCCGACCTCGTGGTAGAGCCTGAGATCGCCGCAGGCGGGACGACCAGCAGCCACTCATTGCAACAAGTGCGGAAAGGCACATTTTGAGTCGTGTGGAGCTTCGCCCGTGCTTGCTGCTGAGATGTGGCAAGGAGGGGCACTTGGCCGATTCTGCACTCGGGATTTAGCAAGCAGTGGGGACCGCCCAACAGCAGGCCGAGTGTTTGCCACTACTCGCCGGGAGGCGGAGCGCATCGATGATGCGATTTGCAGTGTACGCCGCTTGTCTTACAAAGACTATGCATTTGTATTGTTTGATTCGGGTTCGACCCATTCCTTTGTTTCGATGCATTCGTTAGACAAGCTTGTGTGGAGCTCGAACCTCTAGGGTTTGAGTGTGTGTTGCCACTCCTTCGGGTGTGAGTATGTTAGCTAGCGATAGAGTTAAGCATGGCCGGATACTGGATATCTCGATGAGATTTTAGAGGCTACCCTCATAGTGTTGTCTATGAGCGGTTTCGATGTAATCCTTGGCATGGATTGGTTGGCGAGAGAACCATGCTTTGATAGATCGCCGCGGAAAGAAGTGGTGTTTAGGCCGCCTCCGAGGCCGAGCTTCAAGTTTCGCGGTGTCGGGCGGAACTTGCCCGCCTTTGATCTCAAAGCGGCGAAAGCCCATAGATTGTTAGCTCGAGGAGCTTGGGGCTTCTTGGCAAAGCCGTCGAGATAGTAGTATCTGCGTTGATATTGACATGGTCCACGTGGTGCAAGAGTTTTTGCGATGTTTTCCTGAAGAGTTGCTTGGGTTTACCCTCGGCGGGAGTTGGACTTCACCATTGAGCCGGAGCCGTGGACTCTTCCCATTTCGAAAGCCCCGTATCGTATGGCGCTACGGTGAGTTGAGAGAACTCAAAGTGCGGTTGCAAGAGATCTTTGGATCGAGGTTTCATCCGTCCGAGTGTGTCCCCGCGGGGAGCACACCGTCTGCTTGTTAAGAAGAAGGATGGATCCATGCGCTTGTGTATAGACTATAGAGAATCGAATAAAGTCACGGTGAAGAATAAGTATCCCCGCCGCGTATAGATGATCTGTTTGATCAACGAGGAGCCTCGGTGTTTTCTAAGATTGATTTGAGGTCGTGGTACCATCACCGAGGATTCGAGATGCGAGATATCCCGAAGACCGCGTTCAGATCGAGGTATGGTCATTATGAGTTCGTGGTCATGTCTTTCGGACTCACGAACGCCCCAGCAGCGTTTATGGACATGATGGACAGAGTGTTCAAGGCATTCTTGGATAACTTCGTTATCGTATTCATAGACGACATTTTGATTTATTCCAGACAAAGGAGGACCATGCTTCGCATTTGAGGCAAGTTTTGACAAAGATTGCGTGAGAACCGCTTGTTCGCAAAGTTCTCTAAGTGTGAATTTTGGCTAGAGAGAGTAGCCTTCCTTGGACATATCGTGTCGTGAGATGGTATAGCGGTGGACCCCGCAAAGATAGAGGCGATTAGCTCATGGGCGGGCCAGACCGACGACGGTCGCCGAGATTCGCAGACTTTTGGGTCTAGCGAGTTATTACTGGCGTTTCGTGAAAGACTTTTCCGCTAAGGCGGCACCCCTAACCCGTCTCGACCAAGAAGGGTGTTGACTTTATTTGGGATGCTAGATGTGAGGAAAGTTTTGCCCACCTTAAGCTCGGCTTGACGACAAGACTGTGTTGGCGCTTCGGAAGGAACAGGAGGTTTCGTAGTTTATAGTGATGCTTCCAAGTATGGTTTAGGTTGTGTGTTGATGCAAGCATGGGAAGGTGATAGCTTATGCTTCCGTGATTGAAGCCTTATGAGAAGAGCTATCCAACTCATGATATGGAGTTGGCTGCAGCTTGTTTTTGCTCTAAAGATTTGGAGGCATTACTTATATGGTGAGAGGATTCATTGTTCACGGATCACGAGCCTCAAATATTTCTTCACTCGAAGGAGTTGAACATGAGGCGAGAGGAGGTGGCTCGAGTTAGTAAAGGACTACGATTGTGAGATTTTGTATCATCCCGGAAAAGCCAATGTTGTGGTCGATGCGCTGAGTAGAAAGGCGTCGCATTCAAAGAGCTTTCTTTGAGCTCCCAAGTTGAATTGCGGAAAGAGTTTGAGCGAACCCAGTATTGCGATCTTGTTGGGGAGGTTACCGCCGTGGTAGCCCGACTATCGGTTCACCGTCGCTTAAGCAGAGGATCATCGACGATCACCGAGTGATCCCAAGTTGAGGAGGTTGCTCGAGAGGGTTGAGGTCGATGGCGATTTCGACTTTGTTGTGACACCGGACGAAGGCTTGAGGTACCGAGAGTCGATTGTGCGCCCCGGATGACGCAGAGGTTCGAGCAGAGTTGCTCGCCGAGGCACATAGTTCCCATTCACTTGGCACCCGTGAGGTACCAAGATGTACCGAGATCTCAAGCGGACGTTCGGTGGATGGGCATGAAGCGAGATATAGCGGAGTTTGTTAGCGGTGTCTCACTTGTCAACAAGTGAAGGCCCTTAGACGTAAACCCGCAGGTTTATTGCGGTAGTTAAGTGTTCCACGGTGGAAGTGGGACGAGATTTCGATGGATTTTATCTGCGGGTTGCCGAGGACACCGAGAGGGTTCACTCAGATCCGGGTAGTAGTGGGACCGGGTGACCAAGAGTGCACACTTTATTCCGGGAAGATTAGTTATACCGTGGAACAGTGGGCACGCTTGTTCCTTGAGCGAGGTTGTGCGGTACACACGGGTACCCGCAAAGATAGTATCGATCGGGATTCTCGGTTCACATCTCGCTCGAGAGCGCTCCGTATGGTCTGGGAACCGAGTGCGCCAAAGATCGCCTTCCACCCTCAAACCGATGGTCGACCGAGAGGGTGAATCGATTCTCGAAGACATGTTGAGAGCGTGTGTCTTGGACTTCCTGTGCGCTTGGGACCGATGACTGTACTTGATGGAGTTCGCACAACAACGGCTGCTATCAGCGTCTATTCAGATGGCCCCATTCGAGGCATTGTATGGTAAGCGCCGCAGATCCCAGTGTTCGGGAGGAGGTTGGGGATAGGCGAGTTCGGACCCCGAGTTACTTGGAGATGACGAACGACGCAGCTGCGTAAGATAAGGGCTCGCATGTTGACAGCACACAAAGTAGGTAAGGTAAAAGTTACGCCGATGTGAGGCGTAGAGACTTGGAATTTGAGGTGGGTCAACATGTTTTCTGAAAGTAGCACCTATGCGTGGGGTGTTAAGGTTTGGAAAGCGAGGCAAGTGAGCCCCAGTGTTTGTAGGGCCTTTTGAGATCCTTGAGCGGATCGGAGCAAGTGGCCTATCGGTTAGCTTTACCCCGTCTTTGTCGGTGCATAATGTGTTCCACGCTTCGATGTTGAGAAAATACGTGGCAGATCCTTCGCATGTGCTAGAGCATGAGCCCCTAGAGTTGAATAAAGATTTATCCTTCGAGGAGAAGCCCGTGCAAATTTTGGCTTGTGAGCGCAAGGTATTGCGCAACCGAGAGATAAGTTTAGTAAAGGTTCTTTGGAGGCATCGAGAGGAGAGGAAGCGACGTGGGAGCTAGAGGATGAGATGAGGACTCATTACCCTGAGTTGTTCCAGTCTTAGGACTTTGGGGACGAAAGTCTTTTAAGGGGGAGTATTGTAACGGCCCGTTTTCCTTCCCGATTAATAACAAAATTAATTGGAAAATTAATTTAATCTTTTGGGATTTGAGCCTTGCCCTAAATGGTGAATGTGGAGTTTTAAGAAAAGAGTCTTAATTAAAAAGAAAAGAGAAAAGAATTTCTTTTGGCAGGACCCGTAAGAGAAAAGCCTTGGGAAAGGAATTTAGGGCTCCTAACCTATTTAAAAATAAGGAAAAGAAGGAAAATCAAGAAACTCCTAATTTTTCCCCTTAGAGCCGCATTCTCTCTCTCTCTCTCTCTCTCTCTCTCTCTCTCTCTCTCTCTCCTAAAACCCTAGCCAAAAAGCGACCCTAGCCACACCATCGAGCCACCCCGAGCCACCCAACCCTAGCCGCAGACGCGCACCACCTGCGCCAAGACCCGCCCAGACTGCACTGCGTGACTGCACCGCACTGACCGCCGCCGCCCGGCCCGCAGCAGCCAGACGCGCGCGAACCAACCAGCCCCACCGTCGCACCCCATCGCCGCCGACGTCGCCCGTAGCGCCAAAGACCGCCCGACGTCGCTCGTGGTCGACAAGATGCCGCAACGCAGCTCGAGACGCGCCGCCGCGCCGCGCCGCCGCCGCTCCAGCGCGACCCACGACGCGCGCCACTCGGCGCGACGACCGCGCGCGCGCTAGCCCAGCCGAGCGCTGCGCGCTCGGCGCGCGTCGCTTGCAGCACACACCGCACGCGCGCCTGCAAGGTCCGCCCGACGTACGCAAGGCCCAGCGCCAGCGCCAGCGCCAGCGCCAGCGCCCAGCGCCCAGCGCGCCCGGCGCCAGCGCCCAGCCGCCAGCGGCGCCCAAGCCACCCTCCTGCTGCTGCGAGGCCGTGTCTTCTCGGTGGTAATTCCCGAACCAATCCCTTTGTGTTTTCTAAGCTCAGTTGTTGTATGTATTTACTTAGGATGCTTTATTTATGCCTAGGTTGCTCGAGTTCGTATTAAGCTCGAGGGGCTTTTTGGTTGTGATAGCTATTCTCCACTTGTTTCGTGTAAGGACTTCCTACCGTGGTTGTGTGGACCCCGCTATGCTTTCTTAATTGTGCCTTGTATGCTTGTTTACCTTTATGAGCATGTTAGTGGATAGGATAGCTAGTGATTGAATTCTTGCTAGCATGTTTTGCCTTTTTGTACATGTTAGTGCCATGCTAGGCTATGTATGATGAGATGTCTTTGTGGATGTTAGCCAGAATCACGTACTTGGTAGTCTAAGCTAGTATGATAGGGTTTGTCTTCATCTAGAGGCCGAGAGCGGACATAACGTACCTTGTCCCCACCGGTCGGGAGTAGAGCGAAGCATAACGCACCTTGCTTCCCCGTGACCCGGTGAGGATTAGCTACCTCATTGGCATAAGCCTAGTTTGTAGCCTGCTAGAGCGGAACCCCGCCAACGGTGCAAGCCTACCTTGGCCGGTTCTTAGCTTCGTGTCGGTGGTGGTACATGCTGCATGATGAGTGCCGAGGGCCTCGCACTCTCGTGATCGGTGACACCGTTTCCGAGTCTTAGGCATGCGCACGGCCCGCGTAGTTTGCCCTTAGGCCCCGCATTTACGCCGGTTGCGAGAAGAGCATGCGGTGTCGCGCGCAAGACACGCGTTAGTAGCCGGTTCGGAGAGCTCCCGGGCTAATGTTCGTGAGTACACCAGTTCCTTCTTGTTTAAAGCCGGACTTCGGGTACTCTCCCGATAGTCCAGATTTATAGCGAGGGTAAGAGACCCTTGAGGACACCCATTGGGATTGACTTTAGAGTTAATCAATTGGTCGAGGAGAAAGACCTCGAGGGTGTCGGACATCTTGGGATCGGTTTTTGAGTGATCAATTGGCCAAGGGAGAAAGACCCTTGGAGATGTCCCGGATTGGTTTGAGAGCCAATCATTAGGGCGGAAGTAGGAGACTTCCGTGGATTCCGGATTTGCCTTGTGAGCTCATTGAGCTAAGATCCGTGTTGATATTTGTGGCATGTGTACTAGGTCGCTAGATGATAGATTGCATCGTATCGCACTCCCGGTCGGGGTTCTTACCGAGTATGTTTATACTCACCCTTATCGTGGTTTCTTCCACAGGTAACTTGGGACAGCACCGAGGTGGCTAGCGGAGAGAGCCGGGAGATCATGGATCTTCTTGACACTCTGCCGTGTCTTATTTTCTTGTTTTTGGATTTCATGCATGTAGTTGGACTTAGATCCGTAGGGAAAACTATGATTTGAACTATTTTATGTTTTTAAGTAAAGTACCGATCGATCCATCGTTTTAATTTGAATGGTTCGTTTTGCCTAATGAATGTTTACTTTGTTTTGATTGTTTTCCGTTCATGTGTTTGAAAAGCTTTTAATCCGACCCTGGCTGGGTCCTTTTATGTTTTAAATTTGCATGCTGAGTAAAGACCTAGATTTAGTTCCATTTTCGGGTTGGGTCTTTACACAGGGAGAGTCCGAGAGTGGGCTAACCCGTTGTGGTTTCCGTGTAGACCGCCAGTATGCCGATTACACGTAGTGGAGCAGGTCCGTCCGGAACTGCAAATAGAGATGTTGTAGAGCTAGCAGCCAGGGTTTATCAGGCTCGTAGGCCGCCCGTGGCACCAAGTGCTAGCTTGCCCTAGCTTGCCCAGAGTATGGGTGGAGGCTGCTATGCCTCAAGGTGCAGCTCCAGGGGGAGATGTTTCTTCTATGAGAGATATGTTAATGGGCCTAATGGTCGAGCAGAGAGCTGAGACTCAGACGCAGCTAGCAGCGCAGAGAGAGGAGTCTAGGGCCCAGATAGCCCAATTGACACAACTTCTGCAGCAGGCACCCCCAGCAGCTCCAATAACCCCAATAGCTCCGGTAGCTCAACCGGAGGGGCAGGGTCAGCAAGACCAGGCTGATTCACTTGATAGTGCAGAGGGAGCTGCTGAGTTTGGCAAGTGGCTGAAAGATTTCACCAAGTGGAAGCCGAAGGAATTTGATGCTTCAGAGAACCCACTTGTGGCAGTCAGGTGGTTGGCAAGGATGGAGTACATCTTTAGAGTTATGGGATGCCGAGATGTACAGAGGCCGAGATGTGAGGCCCATGTTCTCACTGACACAGCTGAGTGGTGGTGGGAGTCCACAGATAGAGCTAGACCAGTTAGGTCTTCTCCAGCTACCTGGGAGTTCTTTAGAACGAAGTTCATAGCTAAGTATGTTAATGACGAGGCTCAGCAAGAGATGGCAGAGGCCTTCTCGAATCTGAAACAGGGATCGGACAGTATTGCTGCCTATGAAAAGAAGTTCTCTGAATAAAGTTATTTTTCCCCAGAGCTCATTGCAACTGAGGAGCTCAAGACTAAGAAGTTCATTAGTGGGCTGAGGAAGGAGGTTGCTCAGGATGTTCGAGCATTCGCTCCTGAGAGTTATGACCGAGCAGTGGAGTTGGCCACAATCTATAATCTGAAGTATCCGCCAGTGCAGGATTCTGTTGCACCTGCTCAGTCGGTTAAGCTTGCTCAGCAGCATTCTGGGCATAAGAGGAAGTTTGGGTCTTCTAGTGGTTTCCGCTAAGGTGGTCAGCAGACTCGCCGTCAGGGCCAGTCTAGAGGTCGGGATCAGCACCGACCACAGGGTAGAGCTCAGGATCGCCAGCAGGGCGGGGCCAGGCAGCCGACTCGTTGTAACAAGTGTGGGAAGGCACATTTTGGATTATGTGGAGCATCGCCCAGTGCTTGCTACAGATGTGGCAAGGAAGGGCATTTGGCCAGATTTTGTACCCAGGACTTAGCAGCAGCAGGACCGGCCCAACAGCAGGGTCGGGTGTTTGCCACTACTCGCTAGGAGGTGGAGCGTACTGATGATGCAGTTGCAGGTACGCTGCTTGTTTTAGAGCATTATGCATTTGTGTTGTTCGATTCGGGTTCGACCCATTCTTTTGTATCTGATGCATTTGTTAGGCAAGCTTGTGTGGAACTCGAACCTCTAGGGTTTGAGCTGTGTGTGGCTACTCCCTCGGGAGTGAGTATGTTAGCTAGCAGTAGAGTTAAGAGTGGCCGGGTACAGATATCCGATGAGACTCTAGATGCTACCCTCTTAGTTTTGTCTATGAGCGGTTTTGATGTGATCCTTGGTATGGATTGGTTGGCGGAGAACCATGCTTTGATAGACTGCCGCTAGAAAGAAGTTGTATTTAGGCCGCCTCAGAAGCCGAGCTTCAAGTTTCGCGGTGTCCAAGGCGGAGTTTGCCCGCCGTTGATCTCAGTAGTGAAAACCCGTAGATTGTTAGCTCGAGGAGCTTGGGGCTTCTTGGCAAAGTTGTCAGGATATAGTAGTACCGCGTTGTCTATTGACATGGTCCCTGTGGTGCTAGAGTTTGCAGATGTTTTCCCTGAGGAGTTGCCGGGTTTACCCCCGAAGAGGGAGTTAGACTTCACCATCGAGCTGGAGCCAGTGACTCTTCCCATCTCTAAAGCCCCGTATCGTATGGCACCAGCTGAGTTGAAAGAACTCAAAGTGCAGTTGCAGCAGATGCTGGATCGAGGTTTCATTCGACCGAGTGTATCCCCGTGGGGACCACATGTCCTGTTTGTGAAAAAGAAGGATGGATCCATGCGTTTATGTATAGACTATAGAGAGCTGAATAAAGTCACGGTGAAGAATAAGTATCCCCTGCCGCGTATTGATGATCTATTTGATCAGCTTCAGAGAGCCTCAGTGTTTTCTAAGATTGATTTGAGGTCAGGATATCATCAGTTGATGATTCGGGATGCAGATATCCCTAAGACCGCGTTTAGATCGAGGTATGGTCATTATGAGTTCGTGGTCATGTCTTTTGGATTAACGAACGCCCCTGCAGCGTTTATGGACATGATGGACAGAGTGTTCAAGGCATTCTTGGATAACTTTGTCATCGTATTCATAGACGACATTTTGATTTATTCCAAGACAAAGGAGGACCATGCTTCGCATTTGAGGCAAGTTTTGGCGGCATTGCGAGAAAATCAGTTGTTCGCAAAGTTTTCTAAGTGTGACTTCAGGCTAGAGAAAGTAGCATTCCTTGGACATATCGTGTCGAAAGATGGTTTAGCGGTGAACCCCGCAAAGATAGAGGCAGTTAGTTCGTGGGCCAGACCGACGACGGTCGCCGAGATTCGCAGCTTTCTAGGGCTAGCAGGTTATTACCGGCGTTTCGTGAAAGACATTTCCGCTAAGGCAGCACCCCTGACCCGTCTGGCCAAGAAGGGTGTTGTCTTTGTTTGGGATGCTAGATGTGAGGAAAGTTTTGCCCAGCTTAAGCTCAGTTTGACGACAGCGCCAGTGTTGGCAGTTCCTGAGGGAACAAGAGGTTTCGTAGTTTATAGTGATGCATCCAAGTACGGTTTAGGCTGTGTGTTGATGCAGCATGGGAAGGTGATAGCTTATGCTTCCCGGCAGTTGAAGCCCTATGAGAAGAACTACCAACTCATGATTTGGAGTTGGCTGTAGTTGTTTTTGCCCTAAAGATTTGGAGGCACTACTTGTATGGTGAAAGGATTCAACTGTTCACGGACCACCAGAGCCTTAAGTATTTCTTCACTCAGAACGAGTTGAACATGAGGCAGAGAAGGTGGCTCAAGTTGGTAAAAGGACTACGTCTGTGAGATCTTGTATCATCCCGGAAAGGCCAACGTTGTGGCTGATGCTCTGAGTAGAAAGACGTCGCATTCCTCAGCTTTGCTGAGCTCTCAGGTTGAATTGCGGAAAGAGTTTGAGCGAACCGGTATTGCAGTTATGTTGGGAGAGGTTACCGCGAGGGTAGCCCAGTTATCAGTTCAGCCGTCGCTTAAGTAGAGGATCATCGACAGCCAGTTGAGTGATCCCAAGTTAAAGAGATTGCTCGAGAGAGTTGAGGCTGATGGCAATTTTGACTTTGTCATAGCACCAGACGGAGGCTTGAGATACAAAGGTCGGTTGTGCGTCCCAGACGACGCAGGGATTCGAGCCGAGTTGCTCACCGAGGCACATAGTTCCCCATTCACTTGGCACCCAGGAGGTACCAAGATGTATCAAGATCTCAAGCAGACGTATTGGTGGATGGGTATGAAGAGTGACATAGCTGAGTTTGTTAGCCGGTGTCTCACTTGGCAGCATGTGAAGGCTCCCGCATGCGAAGCGAGCAGGTTTGTTTGCGGTATTGAGTGTTCCACAGTGAAAGTGGGACGAGATTTCGATGGATTATATCTCTGGGTTGCCAAGGACTCCGAGAGGGTTTACTCAGATCTGGGTAGTAGTGGACCGGCTGACTAAGAGTGCACACTTTATCCCCGGCAGGATTAGTTATACCGTGGAGCAGTGGGCACAGTTATTTCTGGAGCAGATTGTTCGGACCACGGGGTACCGGCGAAGATAATGTCTAATCGGGATTCTCGGTTCATATCCCACTTCTGGAGAGCGCTCTAGAAGGGTTTGGGAAGCGAGAGTGTAGCCAAAGATCGCCTTCCACCCCCAAACCGATGGTCGATCGAGAGGGTGAATCGAGTCTCGGAAGATATGTTGAGAGCATGTGTTTTGGACTTTCCAGCGATTGGGACCGAAGACTGTATTTGATGGCGTTCGCTTACAATAACAGCTATCAGTCGACTATTCAGATGGCTCCATTCGAAGCGTTGTATGGTAAGCGTTGTAGATCTCCAGTGTTCTGGGAGGAGGTTGGTGATAGACAGGTTCTGGGACCCGAGTTACTTCAGATGACGAACGACGCAGCGGTGCAGAAGATGAGGGCTCGCATGTTGTGATTGAGTAGTAGAGAAAAGTTACGCCGATGTAAGGCGTAGAGACTTGGAATTCGAGGTGGGTCAACATGTCTTTCTGAAGGTAGCACCAATGCATGGTGTGTTAAGGTTTGGAAAGCGAGGCAAATTGAGCCCCAGGTTTGTAGGGCCTTTTGAGATCCTTGAGCGGATCGGAGCAGTGGCCTATCGGTTAGCTTTGCCCCCGTCCTTGGTAGCAGTGCATAATGTGTTTCACGTTTACGATCTTTGAGGCAAGCGTGGTGCAGATCCGTCGCATGTGCTAGAGCATGAGCCCTTAGAGTTAAGTAAAGATTTATCCTTTGAGGAGAAGCCGGTGCAGATTTTGGCTCGTGAGCACAAGGTTTTGCGCAATCGGGAGATAAGCTTAGTGAAGGTTCTATGGAGGCATCAGAGGGCAGAGGAAGCAATGTGGGAGCTAGAGGATGAGATGAGGACTCATTTCCCGGAGCTATTTCAGTCTTAGGAATTTCAGGGCCGAAAGTCTTAAAAGGAGGGAGTATTGTAACAGCCCAGTTTTCTATTCCGGTTTTCCAGGTGCTTTCGGTTCAAGATTCGGTTGTTCGGTTGGGTCGTTAGAGCTGTTTTAACCCTTAGGGGTATTTTGGTCTTTTCCTCCCCGGGCAGGATTTGTGAATTTTCAGGACTTCAGGGTCACTCCTGCCTTTGTCGAGGTTTGATTGTTGTTGGTTGCAAGACCCAAGATGTTTCGGCTAGTCGTTTGGAAGTTTGGAAGTGATTTGGGTTTTGGCAAAATTATTGTTGTTTAAGTGCTTCCATTGGGATTTGAGCCCTTGCCTTGGTGATTGATTTGGGAGTTTGAATTAAGTGAGTTTTATTATTGGAAAAGATTGCTTCAGCTGGGTCTCGAAGGAGGAAGCCGTGGGATGGGTTTTTAAGTCTCCTAGGCCTATTTAAAATAAGATAAGGATGGAAAAAAATAAGAAAAATCCCATTTTCCCCCTTTTTGTTTTATCTCTATCTCTCTCTCTCTCTTTCCCTCACCAAACTTGAGCCCCAGCTCGCCCAAACCAAATTTCAAAGAATGAGCGGCTAATCCCGCGCCGAGCCGCACGACTCGCACAGATCGCTTGACCCAGCCCAGATCAGGCCGAAGCTAGCCATGAAGCGCGAAGCGTCCACCGCTCCGCATAAGGTCGCCCAGCCCTACATTGTGCCGAGTCACCCCGACCCGGCGTGGGTTCCCTGTAGCTCGTCGCGCGCGCTCGCGTGAGTTCCTCGTAGCTCGTCGCGCGCGCCGCAGAGCGCTGTGTCTTTGTCGCGCGCTGCGCTAACGCCCTGGGCGCGCCGCGTCTCTGCTGCGCCCAGCGCCCAGCTATTGTGCGCGCGTCCCCTGCAGCGCCAGCGCGCCCAGATAGCTTCTTTGCTGCCGACAGCCTGCCCTGATGTGTGTGATGGGTCGAGCCTTGTGTTTTCTCGGTTGGTAATTCCTGAGCCTTTCCTTCTTTGGGCCCTAAGTTGTTCGCTGGTGCTTATTTATTTAGGATGTTTTTATTGTTTGCTTAGGTTGCTCGGGTTCGTCTAGAGGCTCGTGGGTCTCTTGTTGGTTGTGATAATTATTCTCTGCTTGTTTCCAGGTAAGGATTTCTTACCGTGGTTGTGTTGACCCTGCGATGCTTTCTTGATTGTGACTTGTATGCCTGTTTACTTTTATAAGCATGTTAGTGGATAGGACAGCTTGTGTTGAATTCCTGCTAGCATGTTTGCCTGTTTCTACATGTTAGTGCCATGCTAGATTTGTTCTTCCAGCATGCTTATGATTCCTGCTTTAAGTTCGTAGTATCATGCTAGGTTAAGTGTGATTGATGTGGATTATTGTATGTTAGCCAGGAATCATTTACTCTGTACTCTTAGCTAGTATAGTAGGGTTTGTCATCATCCAGAGGCTGAGAGAGGACATAACGTACTTGTCCCCACCGGTCGGGAGTAGAGCGAAGCATAACGTACCTTGCTTCCTCCCACGGCCGCCGATGTGGATTTAGCTACCACATCGACATAAGCCTAGTTTGTAGCCTGCTAGAGCGGAACCCTGCCAACGGTGCAAGCCTGCCTTGGCCGGTTCTTAGCTTCAGGTCGGTGGTACAGGCTGCACAGATGAGTGTCGAGGGCCTCGCACTACTGTGATCAGTGACACCACTTCCGAGTCTTTAGGCATGCGTACCTGGCCCGCGTAGTTTGTACTTAGGCCCCCACATTTACACCGGTTGCAGCAGCATGCGGTATGCGAGCACACGCGTTAGTCGCCGGTTCAGAGAGCTTCCCCGGGCTAATGTTCGTGAGTACACCAGTTCCTTCCAATTTAGAGCCAGACTTCGGGTACTCTCTCGATAGTCCAGATTTATTAGCGAGGGTAAAAGGCCCTTGAGGACACCCATTGGGATCGGTTTTTGAGCTGATCATTTGGTTGAGGGAGAAAGACCCTCAGGGATGTCTCAGGATTGGTTATGAGAACCAATCATTAGGCCGGAAGTAGGAGACTTCCGAGTATTCTGGATTTGCCTTGTAAGCTCGCTGAGCTAAGATCCGTGTTGATATCTGTTTGCATGTGTACTAAGTTGCTAGATGATTGATTGCATTGTATCGTACCCCGGTCGGGGATTCTTACTGAGTATGTTTATACTCACCCTTATTGTGGTTTTGTTTCCACCAGGTAACTTGGGACATCACCGGGGCGGCTAGACGAGGGAGCTGTGAGATCATGGATGCTGCGGACACTCTGTCGTGTCTTTATCTGCATTATTTAAATTCAGCATGTAGTTGGACATGAGTCCATAGGGAAAAATTATTTACTGTTGCTTCAACTATCTTTATGTTTTAATGAAAAAGTACTGATTAGTCACTGTTTTAACTTGATGATTATCTGACTTGGTTTTAATGTTTTCCACTCTATATGTTTTGAAAAGTTTTAAATTCGACCTCCGGGTTGTGTCATTTATGCTTTTCACTTGCTTTCTGACTAAAGACCCAAGTTTACAACCGTTTTCAGGTAGGGTCTTTACACCAGCAGACCATAGCGAGGCTGCAGTCGTACTGTCGGACTTGTGGCAAGGGTCACTATGGGTTGTGTGGAGCTTTTCCTAGAGTTTGCTTCAAGTGTGGGAAGGAGGGACACTTAGTTAGAGTGTGCCCGCAGGGTGAAGCAGATGCTAGACCAAAGATCGTGGTCGTTTGCCACGACTCGGCAAGAGGCCGAGAAGACTGACGCTACAGTTGCAGGTACTTTACTCGTATTGGACCATTATGCTTATGTGTTGTTTGATTTGGGCTCGACTCATTCCTTTATCTCTGCATTGTTTGTTAGTCAAGCCTGTTTAGTACTAGAACCTTTAGGGTTCGAATTGTGTGTTGCCACTCCCTCGGGAGTTAGTATGCTGGCTAGTGATATGAGATTAGAGAAGGTAGGATATTAGTATCTGGAGAGTCTTTAGCAGCTACACTTATAGTATTGCCTATTGAGTGGATTTGACGTATTCCTAGGGATGGATTGGTGAGCTGAACATCACGCACTGATTGACTGCCACCAGAATGAAGTTGTGTTCAGACCGACTAAGAAACAGAGCTTTAAGTTCCGCGGTGTCCAGAGCGGAGTTTTCCCTCCACTGATCTCAGCAGTAAAAGCCCAGCGTTTGCTAGCTCGAGGAGCTTGGGGTTACTTAGCAAAGTTGTCTGGAGGAGGTGGATCAAGTACCAGTTGTGCAAGAGTTCCCAGATGTGTTTCTAGGGAGCTGCCTGGTTTACCACCTCAGCGGGAGGTTGACTTCACCATAGAGCTCGAGCTAGGGACTCTCCCTATCTCGAAGGCTCCTTATCGAATGGCGCCAACAGAACTGAAAGAGTTAAAAGTTTAGTTGTAGGAGATGTTGAACCGTGGATTCATTTGTCCTAGTGTGTTGCCGTGGGGAGCACCAGACCTGTTTGAGAAGAGAAAGACTGTTCGATGCGTCTCTACATAGACTACAGAGAACTAAACAAGGTTACAGTGAAGAACAAGTACTTGTTGCCTCGTATAGACGACCTATTTGATCAGCTTCAAGGAGCATCTGTTTTCTCAAAAATATATTTGAGATCTGGTTACCATCAGTTGAGGATCAGGGATGCAGACATCCCAAAGACAGCCTTCGGGTAGAGGTATGGTCATTATGAGTTCGTTGTGATGTCTTTTGGGCTAACCAATGCCCCAGCTGCCTTCATGGATATGATGGACAAAGTATTCAAGGTATTCTTGGATAGCTTTGTCTTTGTATTCATAGATGACATCCTTATGTACTCTAAGACCAGGGAGGGTCATGCTTCACACTTCAGGCAAGTACTGACAGCGCTGAAAGAAAATCAGTTATACGCCAAGTTCTCCAAGTGTGACTTTTCGTTGGATCAAGTTGCTTTCCTTGGTCATGTTGTTTCCAAAGAAGGTATCGTAGTGGACCCCGCGAAGATTGATGTAGTGAGTTCTTGGGCTAGACCAACCACGGTCGCAGAGATTCGCAGCTTTCTGGGATTGGCAGGCTATTACCGTAGGTTCGTTCATGATTTTTCCACCAAAGCAGCACCCTGACCAGATTGACAAGGAAGGGTGTTGAGTTTGTTTGGGATGAAAAGTGTGAAGAGAGCTTTGCCCAGTTAAAGCACAGTTTGACATCCGCTCCGATTTTGACAGTGTCAGAGGGTACAGGGGGTTTTGTAGTGTACAGCGACGCTTCTAAGTTTGGTCTGGGTTGTGTTTTGATGCAGCATGGTAGGGTTATTGCCTATGCTTCGAAACAGCTTAAGCCGTATGAGCTGAACTATCCGACGCATGATATGGAGCTAGCTGCAGTAGTCTTTGCATTGAAAATCTGGAGACATTACTTGTATGGTGAGAAGATTCCAATTTTTATAGACCACTAGAGCCTCAAATACTTCTTCACTCAGAAGGAGCTGAACATGAGCAAGAGAAGATAGTTGGAGTTGGTTAAGGATTATGACTGCGAGATCTATACCATCCGGACAAGGCCAACGTGGTAGCCGATGCTTTGAGTCGGAAGACTTCACATCTTGTTGCTCTGTTGAGTTCACAGATCCAGTTGTGGAAAGAGTTAGAGCGAGCTGGGATAGTAGTACTATTGGGAGAGGTTACCGCCAAGGTAGCCTGGTTAACTGTTCAGCCTTCCATCAGGCAGATGATCATAGATAGCCAGCTGAGTGTGTAACAGCCCGGATTTCAGTTAAATGGAAATTAGTTTTAAAAAAAAAGGGAATAGGAGGGCTCGAACCCTTAGCCTCAAAGAGGGAAGGGAGTTTGGAATTAATTAAGGAAAAATAAATGAGTTGGCCAGGGCTCGAAGGGGGGAAGCCTTGGGAAGGGCATTTGAGATTCCCAAAGCCTATTTAACTTAGGGAAGGAAGGAAAGAAAAAAAAAAAAAGGAAAAGCCTCTCTCACGCAAACCCTCACCCTCTCCCCACACCCTCGCCGCCGCCGCCGCTCGTCGCCGCCCATCGCTCCACCTCGCCGCGCGCAGCCACCAACCCAGGCCGCACCGAGCCGCCTTACAGCCAGCCAAGCCTTCGCGCCGCACCAGGTCGCCCAACCCAGGCCGCCGCACCAGGTCGCCCCACCTCGCCACGCGCAGCCACCAACCCAGGCCGCACCGAGCCGCTTTGCGGCAAACCAGCGGCCGCGCACCGCGCACTGGCGCCCACTCACCGCCTTTGCTGCCGAGACGCGTGTCTTTTCGGTTGGTAAATTCCCGAGCCTTTCCCCTTTTAGACTTAGAACTGCTGGTTGCTGTTTATTTATTTATTTAGGATATTTTATTGTATGCCTAGGTCGCTCGGGTTCGCTTAAAAGATCGAGGGTTGTTAGTAGATTCGTGATAAGTTACTTTCCACTCGTTTCCAGGTAAGGATTTCTTACCCGCGGTTGTGTGGACCCTGCGAACACTTGATAGCATATTGATTATTGTAACTGTATGAGTTTGTAGTGGATAGGCTTCATGGTTGCTTTTGATTCATGTTCGTGTTATGTTTGCGTTCCGCTAGTTCCATGCTAGGGTTCTCCTATCCTGACATATCCATGCTTTATGTTGTATTCTATTAGTTCCATGCTACGTTCTTCCATCCTGGCATATCCATGCTCTCCGTTGAATGCTGATAGATCCATGTTAGGTTTAGACAGGTGTTGTATAGTGTAGAGGATTGTAGGGATAACTAGTGTAAGTCCCGCTCGGGTAAGACCCCGATGGGCATCCTAGGTGTATAAGACCCCGATGGGCATCACTGAGTTGGAGGTATAAGACCTCGATGGGCATCCTAGGTGTATAAGACCCCGATGAGCATCACTGAGTTGGAGGTGTAAGACCTCGATGGGCATCCTAGGTGTATAAGACCCTGATGGGCATCACTGAGTTGGAGGTGTAAGACCCCGATGGGCATCCTAGGTGTATAAGACCCCGATGGGCATCACTGAGTTGGAGGTGTAAGACACCGATGGGCATCCTAGGTGTATAAGACCCCGATGGGCATCACTAAGTTGGAGGTGTAAGACCCCGATGGGCATCCTAGGTGTATAAGACCTCGATGGGCATCACTGAGTTGGAGGTGTAAGACCTCGATGGGCATCCTAGGTGAGTAAGTCCCCGATGGGCATCACTGAGTTGGAGGTGTAAGACCCCGATGGGCATCCTAGGTGTGTAAGTCCCCGATGGGCAGCACTGAGTCCTAAGTTGTGTAAGGCCCGAAGGGCATCCAGGTGTAGAACCTAGGGTAGTTTATAGCTGTAAGCCTTCGAAAAGGCAAGCTCCTGGAGGGGCGTATGATCTAACCCAACTGTTTGCTCCAAGTCGTTGTATGGTTGCATGTGCTTGTGCTAAATGAGATGTTTTCGTATTATACCCCGTTTGGGGATTCTTACTGAGTAACTTGTTGCTCACCCTTATTTTTTGTGGTTTTCCACAAGGTAACTTGGGACAGAGGCTGGATGGCTAGGAGGAGGCTGCTGGATGATCATGGATAGCTGACTCTGAGATTGCACATTCTTTTACTGTTTTTATGAATTAGCATGTAGTGGGACTTGAGTCCCTAGAAAAACACTCAAAAAACTATTTTATGTTCTCAAACCGTTTCCCTTTGATTTGTTTTAAGAAAGTACTGATCAGTCACTTACTTGTTGGTTTCATTTATTGGAATTATGGTTTTTGTTTTAAATGTGTTGACTGCAAAGATTTAAATTCGGAACTCTGAATGACGTTTTACATTCTTAATCATGCATGCTAAGTAAGGATCTAGGTTAGAGACCGTTTCTTGGGTCGGGTCCTTACAGAGTGATCCCGAGTTGAGCCGACTTATTGCCAGGGTTCAGGCCGACAGAGACTTTGACTTTGTTGTGGCACCAGATGTTGGTTTGAGGTATAGAGGACACCTTTGCTTGCCAGCAGACGCTAGACTACGGGTTGAATTGCTTTCTGAGGCTCACAGTTCCCCGTTCACTTGGCACCCAGAGGGCAACAAGATGTACCACGACCTCAAGTAGACATTTTGGTGGAATAATATGAAGAGAGACATAGCAGAGTTTGTTCGTCGGTGTCTCACTTGTCAGCAAGTGTAAAGACCCGACCCGAAAGAGGTCCTAACCTAGGCCATTACCTCAAAGCATGCTTTTAAAACTTAAATATGTTATGCAAGATTGTCATCCAAATTCTGAATAAAGATGTAAAACTTGCAACCATTCATTTTACAGACAATTATAAAACATCCTGAAACCTGTCCCTGTTTCCAAGCACCTGTTCCAAGCTAAAAAAATAGTTCAAACATACTCTGATCAGAGATTTTATTTCGAATCATTAAGTTCCAAACCAGTTCAGTAAAAGTCAGAATCCAGATACAATCCAAAAACATCCTAAGGGCTCCGTGTCCAACTACATGCATCAAGAGATTAAAACATAAAGCATATACTCAGAGTTTGAAAAATGGCAGGATTCCATGATCAGCAGCTCCTCCTTCAGCCATCTTGTCTCGCGCCCTGGTTACCTGTGGAAACTACAAAAATAAGGGTGAGTAACGAATTACTCAGTAAGAATCCCCAACCGAGGTACAATACGATACAACTGGTCATCTAGCAGAATGTATGCAAGCTATAAATACAAACACTGAAGAGAGCACTTTACTTTAATCCATACATAAATACAATGGATGTCATCTTACGGTCTTACTCCGGGAACTACATTGAAACTCAAAACTCTACGAGAAACTAGTCTCGACCTCAGCTTTACTACTACTGTCGATACGAAAGGTGCACTGAGCTCAAGATCCCGAGGAGCTCTCGATCGGTATTTGTCAGCGTCTGTGCGCGCGCGCGCGCATGCATGCTTGCAAACCAGGGAGGTGCTAGGTCTAAGGCAGGCTTCCTTGGTCCAGTACGCATGCATAAACGAATCTCTGGATCGGTGTCACTAAACATAGTGGTGTGAGACCAGGACACTATGACTATGTCAGCCTGTACCACCGCACCTGAGCCTAAGGAACCGTCCATGGTAGGCTTCCACAAGGAAGCAGTCTTTGCCCTATCAGGTGGTAATCAAGGGCTACTGCCAACACGCTAAGGTCGTGTCGACTGTCGGGAACAAGGCAAGGCCTCGTCATTCCCCCGACCGTTGGGGCATTTAACAGTCTGCCACCCTCACCCAAGATTACAACTGGGCTGCCATTAGGGTTAGCTAAACCCTAACGACGGATCAAGGACGGAGTACTGCCTCGCACGTCGCTACCACGAATGCAAGTTACGTTATGCATCCTCGCCCGGATGATGCTACCTATCAGAACACTATGCTATAAACAGCTAATAGCAAAACATACCAACACATGCTCAGAAGAATCAACGAACCTAGCATGGTACTACGAACAGAACAGAATACGAACATGCCAAAACATAACAACCTAGCATGGAACTAACATGAGAATAAACACGGGAATCATGCCAGTCAGAATTCAGAACAAGGCACCTAACAACTAAACATGCTGGTAATCATAAACAAGCATACACACAACAATCACAGAAATATCGCAGGGCCCACACAACTCCGATAAGAAATCCTTACCTGAATCGGAAGACAAACAAACACACAAGAGGACTTCCGAGCCGAACGGACCCTAACAAACAAACAGTAATTACATCACTAACAATAGGCCCTAAATAAAATACAACAGAAGCTCGGCTCGGTCGGAAGCAACTTACACAACTCGGCCAAGCACCAGGGGTATCTCGGCTGTAAGGCACACTATAGAGAGCTAGCGTAAGCGGCAGGTCTCGGCAAGGGCATGCGGCACGAGGCGAGAGATGGGCTGCTGTTGAGCGGCTGGGTAGGGCACGCGCGCGTGCGTCGAGTGCGCGCTGCTATCGCTGCGCTCATCGGGCGGTGGCGCGCGCGCGCGCGCGCGATTCTGCGATGGTTGAGCGACGACGTGCGATTGGGGTGTGCTGGAATCGGGCGGCTACCCTGGCGTGCGAAGGAGCTGCGATGCGGGCATGCGGGCAATTGCGAGGGGCTACAATCGGCGATGGGGCGGCATAGACCGACAACGGACGCCAGGATGGTCGCGATGGCGCCGGGCGCTGCGGTGGGTGGTGATGAAATTTGGCGCTATGCGGCCGGCTGCGACAAGGTTGTTCTCGGCTGGGCAAAACACACACACACACATGACTTAGAGCTTAGCCAACAAGGAAATCGACCACAATAACCAAGGGGAACCAATCGAGCAAGAAGAATGGCTTACCCAGAACGGACGATCGACGACGGTGCTCGAGAGATGGTGGAATCGCAACACGAAGAGAGAGAGGGAGAGGAGCCAACTTTCTCTATTCTGGAACAAATGAAACAACCCCCAACCCTTAGCTTCTAATTTTACTCCAAATCCCAAGCAGCCATGGGATAAGTAAAACACCAACGAAGGAAGAGCACAAACTACTTACCCGGCTCAACTGGAAAAGCCTCATTTTGCTAACTGCCACAACCAAGACAACCCGAGTTCGAACCTTGGCTCAAACACCTTTTTCTTTTTAATTTCTGATTTGCAAACCAAAGCCACAAACCTCTCCAAACACTCCCGGAGCATGGAACCTGCACACACAGCAAATCCCCAACCTCAGCAAAGGACTCAAATAGCCTCAACGACCCAACCAAATTACCAAAATAACCCTAGAACATACCTGGAAGACCGGGATGAAAACCTGGGCCGTAACAGCAAGTGAAGGCTCTCAGACAGAAGCCTGCAGGGCTGTTGCAACCACTGAGCGTGCCTCAGTGGAAGTGGGAAGAGATTTCTATGGATTTCATTCAGATGGCACCGTTTGAGGCTTTGTATGGAAAGTGTTGTAGGTCTCTTGTGTTCTGGG
Source organism: Sicyos edulis (assembly GCA_036507275.1). Lineage (NCBI taxonomy): Eukaryota > Viridiplantae > Streptophyta > Magnoliopsida > Cucurbitales > Cucurbitaceae > Sicyos > Sicyos edulis. Next base: position 27,576,708 of record CM071847.1, read on the forward strand.
AAGAGGTTGGTGACAGGCAGGTTTTGGGTCTAGAGTTGCTTCAGTTGACTAACGAGGCAGTGCAGAAGATTCTGAGCTCGTATGTTGACTGCTCAGAGTAGACAGAAGAGCTACGCCGATGTTATGTGTAGGAGCTTAGAGTTTGAGGTGGGGCAACACATTTTTCTGAAGGTAGCACCGATGCGTGGGGTATTATGGTTTGGTAAATGGGGCAAGTTGAGTCCCAGGTTTGTGGAACCTTTTGAGATCCTTGAGTCAATCGATCCAGTGGCGTAACGATTAGCCTTGCCTCCATCGTTGGCATCTATGCACAGCGTATTCCACGTATGGATGTTACTTCAGTACGTTGCGGACCCGTCCCACATTGTTGATTTTGAGCCATTAGACTTGAACAAGGACTTGAGATTCGAGGAGAAGCCTATGCAGATTTTAGCTCGGGAGCGCAAGGTTTTGCGTTACCGAGAGATCAATTTAGTCAAAGTTCAGTTGAGAAATCAAAGGGCAAAGGAAGCAACATGGGAGCTTGAGGACGAGATGAGGACGCACTATCCTTAGTTATTCCAGTCTTAGGACTTTAGGGGACGAAAGTCTTAAAAAGAGAGAATATTGTAACAGCCCAGGTTTTCCTTTCGGTTCTCCGGTACGTTTGGTTGCTTTCCAGTTAGTTGGTTGGGCTGTTAGAGCTGTTTGAGCTTCTAGGGGCATTTTGGTCATTTGGTCTCCCAGGGGTAGCTGGGTAATTTTATAGGCTTGTGTTGAGTTAGTAAATTATTTTGGTTCATGTTCCAGGTTAGGGAGTTGTTTGGAGAAGTTTGGGGCTTGCCCGGGGTTAAATAGAAATTCTTTTTAAAAAAGTGTTGGAGTTGGGACTCGAAGGGGGAACCTCATTTGACACTTTTCAAAAGGAGGAATTAAGTTGCATTTTTAAATAAGAAAAAGACAACCTTTTTCTTCCTTCCCTAGCCCTACCCGACCACTCCCCCTCTCTTTCTCTTCTTGTTCTTTCTTCTTCCTCATTTGGCCGACCAAGCTCCATCTCCATAGCTCTCCATTGCCAAGTTCTCAAGATTTTCTCCATAGCTCATCTTCTCCATCTTGCTCCAAGGTAAATCTCTTACAAAACTCTTTCTTCCTCCTCTCCTTGCCATGGCCGAGAGCTAGCTCTAACCAAGGGAGTTCTTCTTCCTCTTCTCCATTGTAGATCCGAACATTCATTGCCTTGGAATTTAAGAACTCACTTGTTTTCCCCTTGTTGGATTGGATCCGAACTCATCCTTCTCTTGTAGCCTCCATTGCCGAGAGCTCTAAGGTAAGCTTGATGGTGTTTTTCCTTTGTCTAGTGTTGTAGTTGTGTAGATCTAACATGACTCTTCTTCCTTGTGCAAATCCAAGCCCTAGCCGAATCTCTTGCTTGTGCTTCCATCTTGGCCGAGACTTCATTGCAACCTTGGAGACCTTGCCGAAACCACCTAGGTGAGTTGGGTGAGCTTGTTGTTGTTGATGATTGGTTTTGTGTTGGTGGCCGAGAGCTTCATGGGAGTGCATTCAGTTGTGTGTTGGAATTTAACCAAGCTTGACTTGTGTCTTTAATTTGTTGTATGCCCTAGCCGAAAGTGAAGAAGAAGGAGCTTGAAGTTCTTTTGTGTGTGGTTTTAGCTAGCTTTGGCCGAGACACCTTGGGAAGTTGGCGTTTGCTCGGATTTTGGTAAAGCCCTAACTTCTGTGTGTTGGTTGCTTAGTGTGTTTATGCTTCAGTTGTAACTTTGTGGTTTGCTTGTTAGGGTAGTTTGTGTGGTGATCTACAGCTCAAGGAGCATTTGTTGTGTTTGGTTCTTCTATTTGACAGGTAAGGGTTCCTTGCCATGGTTGGGTGGGCCCTGCGCACCTCAATGATACTTTTGGTTGTTCGTTTATATGCTGAACTGTTAGTGGATAGGTTTTCTGCAGGTTACCTAATTTATCGTTAGTGGATAGGTTCTTGCAGGTACCCTGGATGCTGTCTGATACTAAACATGTTTACTTCTGTCTGTCTTGTATGTTGTATGCTTGATGTATATGTTTTGAATAAGCATGTTAGTGGATAGGTCTTCTGGATTGTTGGTAGGGTTTGCATGTAGAATGATAGACTTTGGTTATTTTTGTTGCTGCTATTCTTAATTGTTGGTGTTGATCTATGTTTGCTCTAAGTTGTGTAGCCATAGCTGTTTCTGCTTAAGCTTACCCAGGACTAGCCCAGTGTGTCCTGTCCAAGGTTGGCCCAGTGTGTTGCCAATCGGGTTTGCTCAAGACTAGCCCAGTGTGTGCTATCCCTTGTTGGCCCAGTGTGTTGCTGATAGGTATGAGCCGGACTAGCCCAGTGTGTGTTGTCCCTTGTTGGCCCAGTGTGTGCTGACCAGTTTTCAGGAGCGGCCTAGTGTGTTGCTGATCCCGGGCTAGCCCAGTGTGTTGCTGCCTGTGTTGCTCAGAACTAGCGCAGTGTGTTGTTGTCCCCTGTAAGCATAGTGTGTTGCTGATCAGGTATGAGCAGGACTTGCCCAGTGTGTGCAGTCTAGGACTATCCCAGTGTGTTGTTGTCCTTAGTTAGCCCAGTGTGTGCTAACCTTGCTTGCAGTATTGATAGAGCATATGAGATTACCTAACTGTTTCTCCTGTTTGTTAGCCCATTGTGAGCTAACCCTGTCTAGCTTTGAGCTTAGACCTTTGATGTTGTTCATCCTGCTATTTGTACGGTTGAGACTGCCATGTTCTTGTTTTATGCATGTATGCTAGGAGGCTAGAGGATTTGTTGTGCGTATTGTACCCCGGTTGGGGGATCCTTACTAAGTGCAATTGTACTTACCATTTTCTGTGGTTTTCTCCACCAGGTAACTTGGCACAGCATCGAGGTGGCTAGAGGAGGAGCTGATGGATCATGGGAAAGGTCGCTGCATGTCCTTGAGTCATTTACATTCTAGTCTTGAAAATTTCTTTTGGAACTTGTATTTGTTTTATCCGGATTGTGTAACTGTTTGATTTAACTTTGGCCAGAGGGTCATGTTGTTTTATTGTTTCCTTACTATACTTTGAATTGTTTTAAGTTTTTGAATGATTTAATAAAAGATGTTGAATTTCCATTCCACTGTCTGTTTTGAAATTGCATCTTAAAGTAAAGACTATTTAGGGCCATTTAGTGTCGGGTCTTTACAGGTCAACATTACAAACTTATCAACAAGAATCCCAACGCCTGCCAAAAGAACAAACCAAGCATGGCACTAACATGTAGAAATAGGAAACAACACATACTAATAGGAAACAGAACAGCATACAATCTACACGCTCATAAATAGTAAACAGGTAACAAGAATGCAATCAGTGAATATTTCGCAGGGCCCACACAACTCTGATAAGAAATCCTCACAAGAAAAACAAGTAGAAAACAACAAATAAAAGCTTATTCCTTGAGCTACAGAATCAACACGAAAACTGACCTAAACAAATAATATTAACAAGCACAAATCAATATCCAGCAGCTAACTAAACAAACTAGACTACAAGATCAACGAGGCTTGGGAAAAATTAGCCAATCGAAGAACAAGAGCTCTCGATAATCCAAGGGTCTCGATAGCTAGGGCTCTCGACAAGGCCAAGGTGGCTCGATAGCTTGGGGCTGACTACTCGGCAGCATGCGCTACAAGGATCGATAGGGTGTGCGGCAGCTGCTTGGGTGGCACGGTTGTAGTGGCTCAATGGCTGCACAGAACAAGGTTTGCGGGTGGGCGGCTACGTGCAGGCGTGAACATGCAATCACGGCATGTGCGAGAGGAGGCTTGGTGGGGATTGCATTCATGGCTGGATGTGGGTGTGAGGACCCGACTCTAAATGGTCATAAATGGCCCTTACTATATGTCATGACTTAAAATTCTTTTTAAAACCATAACCATAAAAGAACAAGGTAACATGCATCTTATTAAAATACTTCAAACTCCAAGTAACAGTGAAATCATAAAACAGTTAACCTCTGGCCAGAGTATATTAAAACAAATCCTTTACAGCCCAAACAAAGTCTTTCAAATAAAAGATGCAAGACGGACAGCAGATGCAACAGACTCCTCCCCATGATCAACAGCTCCTCCTCTAGCCACCTCGATGCTGTGTCAAGTTACCTGGTGGAAGAAACCACAGAAGGGTGAGTACAATTGCAGTCAGTAAGAATTCCCCAACTAGGGTACATTACGCAAGACAAATCATTTAGCATCCTAGCATGCAAGCAAACATCAATAAATATGGCAGTCTTAACAGTAATGGACAACAAGTGTCGAGCAGGGTCAGCACACCACTCAGTTGACTAGACAGGTGTAACGGCCCGGAAATTTCATCCCGGTCCTCCCGGATTGCCCAGGGGCATTTTGGTAATTTGGTCGAGCCGACAGGGCCGGTTATGTCTTTTCTAATTGTCGGAAAAATTATGAGATGATTTGAATGGGATCGGGAAGTTTGGTGAAGATATTTGGGCTTGGTAGAGTGTGGAAATAAATAGGGAATTAAATAACGCGTCGAGTGAAATTCGAGCCAGGGCCGCTTGGAAAGCTAGACGAGTGTCATTGCCACTTGAGCCACCGGGCGTGTTTGTTAATCTGAGTGTGCCATCTTTTATTTATGTGTGTTTGTCCCTGCCTTTGGTTTAAAAGGCCAGCTCGCCCGAGCTTCTTCCCCATTTCTCCTTCTTCTCTTCGCGATTCCTTCTTCAACCGACAGCGATTCCCTCTGCGATTTCTTCCCTCTCTAGCTCCGATTCGACCGAGCTCGTCTTCCCCAGTTCGAAGTCGATCCATTTCCGAGCAGCAGGTAAGTTTTTCTTCTTCTTCTTCTTCTCTCTTTCAATCCGAATCCCCTGTTTTTTACTTCGATTTTCCGGCCATGTTGAAGCGAGTTGCTGGGTGGTTTTTGTGCAGCTGCAGTAGGGGAGTTCGACATACAACAAATCATTGGTCAAATTTTCTCCAATCGCCCGAATTCGCGTTCTTCCTCCATCGCTCGAGTTCGCCAAATCGGTGCCCTGTCGCAGCCCACCCTGCCGAGACATGCCGCACATCGACCGTGCCCGCGCGCACGTCCTCGCCCTAGCGCCGTGTCCGCGCGCCTGTTGCCAAGCCGAACTGAGCCGAGCCGAGCCGCGTCGAGCCGCACCGAGCCGAGTGAGAGCCGAGCCGAGCCTATTTATTTTATTTTATTATATTTAATTTAATTTAGAATTTTGTGTGTAATTGTGTTGTGATTGATAGGTTCTCGATAGCTAGTTCGGGTTCGTTCGCAGCCTAGGTTTTCGTGTAATCGTCCCCGACCAAGGTAAGGATTTCTTACCGGAGTTGTGTGGACCTGCGATATTATATGTGATTCTTTGATTGATCGCTTGTTTGTGTTTATTGACATGTGTAACTAGGTATTCTATTCGAATTCCCGATTAGAATGATTTCTGATTTAATTCTCATGTTAATCCATGCTAGGTTGTTCCTTTCTAGCATGCTCGTAGACATTCCTTGCTTCGTAGTATCATGCTAGGCTCGTTGTATTCTTATTGAGCACGTATTGGATTTTATGGATTTGTTTGTTGATTGCTAGGGCAAAGTTAGAGTTGCGGGTAGATAGCATCATCGGGCCCGATGCATAAAGTACCTTGCATCCATGGCAGGGACGTCGAGCAAGTCATTCCGTCCCTGGACCCCGTGAGGGATTAGCTAACCCTACCGGTAGGCCCTGCAATCTTGGGTGAGGGTGGCAGTCTGTTAAATGCCCCAACGGTCGGGATGATGACTTGGCATTGCCTCGTCCCCGGCAGCCGGCATGTCCTCATCATGTTTGGCAGTAGCCCCTGATTGCCACCTGTTAAGGCAAGGACGGCTTCCTGGTGTAAGCCTACCACGACCCGTTTCCTTGGCCCCTGGTGCGGTGGTACAGCCGACATAGTTTACGTGTCTCGTGTCTCACACCCCTATGTCGGTGACACCGATCCAAAGATTTAGTTAGGCGTGGTGGATGGACATGGGCGGCTTGCCTCTAGACCGGCACCCCCATAGTCTGCGCAAAGAGCACGCGGTACATGCTTACGCTCATTACTGGCGCCGACCGAGAGCTCATCATCGATCTTGGGCGGTGTACCTTTTCGTCGACGTGATGAGCAGTGCCGAGGCGGGACTTGTTTCTCGATAGGGCGATTTGTGTAGTGGACTGTGTGGTGATATTATTCCGACTAAGACCTTAAATTGGCATCCGAGGCACAAGTGTGGGCTAAGCTATGTGCTCTATTCGTGTTTATATTCATAGCTTGCATACGCTCATCGAGATGACCATGTATATCGTATTGTACCCGGTTGGGGATTCTTACTTGAGTAATTCGTTACTCACCCTTATTCTACGGTTTTCCCACAGTAATCGTGGTGCGCGACAGATGCCTGAAGGAGGAGCTGTGATCATGGGGCCCAGTCTTCCAACTCGATTTTTGTATTATGACTCTTGTGTGTTTTGTTTTCCCCGAATGCATGTGACGGCACACGAGCCCTAGGATGTTTTGTAAATATTTGTGGATTCCAGCATTTTGTATCTCGAACAGTTTAGAATGGTTTTTAGTAAATCTCTCGATCGAGTAAACTTTGGAAATGTATTTATCTTGGAGCAGTGCTTGAAAGCAGGGACAGTTCCGTGGAAACTGTCTAGTTTTTAAAGGGGTTATTTTGAACGTTTTTGTTTTAATTGGAATCAAATCATGTCTGTTTAAATGTCCTTTACTTTGAATGCATGCATTGGGATAAGGGCCCATTTAGTGCCCCATTCGGTCGGTCCCTTACGCTTGGTATCGAGCTCAGAGTCATAGATTCGTAGATTGACCTTTTGTTGTAGGTCGTTTTTCCCATGATCACCAAAGACTCGTGATCATCAGTACGCCTAAGTTTACTATTTGTTGTTAAAAAGGGTTAAGAATTTACAACACCGTCATCTAGTGTATGCCTTGTGTAGTATTGTGGAGCGGAGACGCAGTAGGTTCTCGACTCGTTATTGGTTTGGGTGTAGATCGCCAAAGATGCCGATTACCCGCGCCGGAAGAGGACGCCCGAGAGGAGGCCGAGGTGTCAGGATCGGATCTGACACCGCAGGGACATCGTCCCAAGCTGAGACTGATAGCATTCCGCCTGTAGCTCCCCCTGTTGAGCCCAGAGTAGGCATTGAGGCGATCAGGCGCCGTGGAGATCGCGCTCCTATAGCGTAATTTGCTAATTCTATGAGGTCTATGGTGGTCGACCTATTGAATGGCCAGAGGGCAGAGACCCAGGCTTTGTTGGCAGCGCAGCGGGAAGAGTCCCGAGCTTAGATCGAGCAGCTGACTCGTTTGATTCAGCAGGGCGCAGCAGCACCCCCAGCTCCGTAGGAGCCAGCAGCCTTTGTGGCAGAAGTGGCAGAAGGTGCCGATGAGCTTGGTAAATGGTTGAAGGATTTCGTGAAATGGAACCCTGATAAGTTTGATGCCACAGGTGAGGCTTTAGCAGCAGCTAGATGGATTGCCCATTTGGAGTACACTTTCCTGATTATGGTGTGCCCCGATGTTCAGAGGCCGAGGTGTGCGGCCCACGTGTTAGGGGGCGTAGCTAGATGGTGGTGGGAGTCCACCTTGAGTGAGAGACCAGCTGGGTCTCCACACTGCTACACGGGAGTTCTTCAAGACAGAATTTAAAGCCAAGTACATTAGTGATGAGGCTCAAGAGAAGATGGTAGCGCTTTTCCAGAATCTGCAGCAGGGTTCTGATTCTATAGAGGAGTACGAGAGGAAGTTTTCGGAGTATGGTTATTTTTCTCCGCAGCTGATAGCAACCCCTGAGTTGAAAATTCGGAAGTTCATTTCTGGTCTGAGGCAGGGTGTGTCTCAGGATGTCAGGGCACAGGCCCTTGACACTTATGCTAGAGCTGTTCAGCTGGCCACTATTTACAATGGAAAGTATCCTGTTGAGCGGTATCGTCGCTCCGGCGTGCAGGTCTGTCCCGTCCCTACCAGTGGGACGAGAATATGAGGTTTGAGTACTGAGGAGGCGGCGGGCGTCGCCAAGGGCGATTCGAGCCGGGACGGCGTAGAGATACCGGCCCGATTCGGCCCACCGCCAAACAGGCGGTCCTAGGCAGATTCCCACCTGTGCCACTTGTGGAAGAGCCCACTTCGGAGTTTGTCAGACCGGGCCTAGGCGGTGTTTTCGATGTGGAAAAGAGGGGCATGTGATCCGTTTTTGTGATCAGCCAGCTATGGCGATTCACTGTCGGCAAAGCAGCAGCAAGAGGTGGGGTGTTCGCCACTGAACCGTCGGGAGGCCGAGCGTGCGATGATGCCGCAGCGGCGTGCACGCTTCTTGTTTTGGATCATTGTGCATTTGTCTTGTTTGACTGGTTCCACGCACTCGTTTGTATCTGTATTGTTTGGCCGAGCATGCTAGGTTGAGATTAGAGCCTCTAGGTTTTGAATTATCTCTGTTGCAACTCCTTCGGGAGTTAATATGTTAGCAAAAGATAAGATTAAGGATGTCGGATCGAGATATCAGGAGAGAGTTGCCGGTAGCTACGCTCATAGTTCTACCCATGAGTGGTTTCGATGTGATTCTCGGTATGGAGTGGTTAGCCGCTAACCACGCATTGATTGACCGCCACCGGAAGGAAGTAGTGTTCGTGCCGCGGGTTGGTGACTTCAAGTTTCGTGGAGTTCAGGTGGAGTTTGCCCGCCGATGGTGTCACCGTGAAAGCTCGTCGTTTGCTAGCTCATGGAGCTTGGGGCTACCGCCAAGTTGTCCAGAGAGCCGTCCCTCACTGACTATTGATCAAGTGCAGGTTGTGCGAGAGTTTGCGGATGTGTTTCCTGAGAAATTATCGGGGTTGCCCCCGAAGAGAGAGGTTGACTTCACAATTGAGCTCGAGCGGGGACCCTCCCTATCTCGAAGGCTCCGTGATCGTATGGCGCCGGTACCGAGCTAAAGGAATCGAAGGTTCGGGATTCGCGGGAGATGTTAGATCGAGGATTCATCCGTCCGAGTGTGTCCCCGTGGGGAGCGCGATGTTGTTTGTGAAGAAAAGGATCGTTCGATGCGCCTATGCATTGACTATCGTGAGCTTAATAAGGTGACAGTGAAGAATAAGTATACGTTGCCCCGTATCGATGATTTGTTCGATCTTCAGGAGCTTCCGTGTTCTCCAAGATAGATTTGAGATCGGGTATCATCGGGCTATGATTAGGGACGCCGACATTCCTAAGACAGCGTTCGAGTCTAGATATGGGCACTACGAGTTTGGGGTCATGTCGTTTGGGTTGACGAATGCACCAAAGAGGCGTTCATGGACATGATGGATAGGGTGTTCAAAGCATTTTTGGACAGCCGTCATCGTGTTCATTGACGATATTCGATCTATTCAAGGACCGTGGAGGATCATGCAGAGCATTTGAGGAAAGTGTTGGCAGCCTTGAGGGAAAACCAGCTTTATGCGAAGTTTTCCAAATGTGAGTTCTGGTTGGAACAAGTGGCCTTCCTAGGTCACGTAGTCTCGAGAGATGGTATAGTTGTGGATCCTGCAAAGATTGAGGCCGTGAGTTCGTGGGCCAGGCCGACTTGATTCATCGAGATAAGCGACTTCCCGGGCTGGCGAGTTACTACCGTCGGTTTGTTAAGGACTTTTCCGCCATAGCCTCGCCCCTCACTCGTTTGACGAGGAAGGGTGTCGAGTTTGTTTGGGACGGTAGGTGTGATGAGAGCTTCGCCCGGCTCAAGCTGTAAAGACCCGACCCAAAAGGGCTCTAAATAGGCCTTTACCCCAATGCATGCATTCAAAGGAAAGGACAATATGCAAATAAGTTTTCAGATTCCCAATTAAAACAAAACAATCAAGGTTCAATCAGAAATCAATATAGTTTTTCAAACTCGCCCCTGTCTCCAAGCACTGTTTCAAGGCAAATACATTTCCAAAACGTACACTCGATCAGAGATTTATTAAAACATTTGAAACATCCTCAAATTCAATAAAGCGGGAATCCACAAAAACATTCGAGAAAACATCCTAGGGCTCGTGTGTCGGCTTACATGCATTCAGTGGGAAAATGAAAGACAAGAGTCATAAAAATAAAAAGTCGAGACGACAAAGCAAGTTCCCATGATCATAGCTCCTCCTTCACCATCCCGCCTCGCGCCATGGTTACTGAAAGATAAGTAAGGGTGAGTAACGAATTACTCAAGAAGAATCCCCAACCGGGGTACAATACGATGCACATGGTCATCTAGATGAGTGTATGCAAGCTATGAATATAAACACAGAATAGAGCACATAGCTTAAGTCCACACTTGGACCTCGGATGCCAACTCGTGGTCTTAGTCCGGAAATAAATCACACCACACAATACGCCCTATACGAGAAACAAGTCTCGGCCTCACTGTCTCATCGCCGACACGAAAGGTGCACTAGCTCAAGATCCCGAGGAGCTCTCCCGGCCGGTGTTGTAATGAGCGTAAGCATGCACCGCGTGCTATCTGCAGACTATGGGGTGCGGGTCTAGTGGCAAGCCGCCCATGTCCATCCACCACGCCTAACTAAATCTCCGGATCGGTGTCACCGACATAGGGGTGTGAGACTCGACACGTGAACTATGTCACTGAACCACCGCACCGAGGCTAAGGAACCGGCCGTGGTAGGCTTACACCAGAGGCGGTCCTTGCCCTAACAGTGGCAATCAAGGGCTACGCCGAACACGCCGAGGACGCGTCTTGATCGCGGGGACGAGGCAATGCCAAGTCATCATCCCGACCGTTGGGGCATTTAACGATCCGCCACCCTCACCCAAGATTGCGGGGGCCTACCGGTCGGGTTAGCTAAACCCTAACGGGGTCCGGGGACGGAGAATCGTCTCGACGCCCCGCGCCGTGGATGCAAGATACTTTATGCATCGAGGCCGGATGATGCTACCTACCTACACTCTAACCTATCATATCAATAACATACAATCCAATACAATCCAAAACGTGCTCAACAGATACAACGAACCTAGCATGGTACTATGAAGCAAGAACGAGATATGAGCATGCCGTAAGCGGAACAACCTAGCATGGACTAACATGAGAGAACAACATACGAAGTCATGCTAGTCGAGAATTGAAACGAGCACCTAAACTATACATGTTGATAATCACAAACAAACATACAAACAACAATCACATAGAACATCGCAGGTCCACACAACTCCGGTAAGAAATCCTTACCGGTGGGCAACTACACACAAAACCTAAGTGCGATCGAACCCGAGCTAGCTACCGAGAACCTAACAAAAACAATGATAATCACACTCAAAAGGCTTAAATATAATAAAATAAATAGGGCTCGGCTCGGAGCAACTCACGCGATGCTACGGTGACACGCTGACGGGCAGCAAAGACGGCGGCCGGGCTTCTTTGGCGCGGATGGGCGCTGATGGCGGCAAATGGGCGCGACACTGGCGCTGGTGCGCTTGCAGACGGACAGCGCTGGGCGCGAGATGGCGCGCTAGGCGCGCGAGCGCTGCTGGACGGTGGTACGCGACGGGCACGGGCGCAGACGCTGAGAGGGCGCGCGGCGCGCGACGCAGACGACGGGCGCTCGGATCGCGACGCGACGCGAAGCTCGGCTGGCGATGGCGAGGCGCTGCGAAGGCGCGGCGAAGCGGTGCGATGCGATCTGCCGCGACGCGACGGACGCGCGGATCGGTGCGCGCGACGCCTCATTGGCGGCTGCGACGGCTGGCGCTGGCTGCGTCTCGCTGGCGCTGGCGTCTGGGGCGGCACTGGCTTCTGGGGGCGCTGTGCTCTTGGCTGGCTGCCGACGGCCGCTTTCGGCTGGTCGCTGCTCGGTGGGTCGCTTAGCTGGCGGAGCAGCGCGGGCTGCAAGGGAAGAAAATCACGCAAGGGGGAATCCACAAAATCATTCAGAAAACATCCTAGGGCTCGTGCCCGTACATGCATTCGGGGAAAATGAAAGACAAGAGTCATCGAAATAAAAAGTCGAGAGACGACAAAGAAGTTCCCATGATCATAGCTCCTCCTTCACCATCCCGCCTCGCGCCATGGTTACCCGAAAGATAAGTAAGGGTGAGTAACGAATTACTCAAGAAGAATCCCCAAGGGGTACAATACGATGCACATGGTCATCTAGATGAGTGTATGCAAGCTATGAATATAAACACAGAATAGAGCACATAGCTTAAGTCCACACTTGGACCTCGGATGCCAACTCGTGGTCTTAGTCGGAATAATCCACACCACACAATACGCCCTATACGAGAACCAAGTCTCGGCCTCGGCTGTCTCATTGATGATACGAAAGGTGCACTAGCTCAAGATCCCGAGGAGCTCTCGGCCGGCGCCAGTAATGAGCGTAAGCATGCACCGCGTGCTCACCGCAGACTATGGGGGTGCGGGTCTAGTGGCAAGTCGCCCATGTCCGATCACCACGCCTAACTAAATCTCCGGATCGGTGTCACCGACATAGGGGTGTGAGACACTGGACACGTGAACTATGTCACCTGAACCACCGCACCGAGGCTAAGGAACCGGCCGTGGTAGGCTTACACCAGAAGCGGTCCTTGCCCTAACAGTGGCAATCAAGGGCTACGGCCGAACACGCCGAGGACGTGCCGATCGTCGAGGGACGAGGCAATGCCAAGTCATCATCCCGACCGTTGGGGCATTTAACGATCGCCACCCTCACCCAAGATTGCGGGGGCCCTACCGGTCGGGTTAGCTAAACCCCTAACGGGTCCAGGACGACGAGAATCGCTCTCGACGCCCCCGCCATGGATGCAAGATACTTTATGCATCAGGCCCGGATGATGCTACCTACCTACACTTTAACCTATCATATCAATAACATACAATCCAATACAATCCAAAACGTGCTCAACAGATACAACGAACCTAGCATGGTACTACGAAGCAAGAACAGATATGAGCATGCTAGAACGGAACAACCTAGCATGGGCTAACATGAGAGAACAACATACGAAGTCATGCTAGTCAGGAATTCAGAACAGAGCACCTAAACTATACATGCTGATAATCACAAACAAACATACAAACAACAATCACATAGAACATCGCAGGGTCCACACAACTCCGGTAAGAGATCCTTACCTGGCCGGGAGGCAACTACACACAAAAATCCTAAGCTGCGATCGATCCCGAGCTAGCTAACGAGAACCTAACAAACACAATAATAATCACAATCCATAGGCCTAAACATAATAAAATAAACAAGGCTTGGCTCGAGCAACTCATGCGCGCGCGGCCGACACGCTGGACGGCAGACAAAGATGGCGAGGGCGAGGCTGCTGCTGGGCGCTGATGGGCGCTGATGGGCGGCAGGGGTCGGGCGCTGGGCGCTGACAGGCGCAGATGGGCGGCAGAGCTGGGCGCACGCGCGCGCGCGGACGGCCGGCTGGCGCAGGCGCACGGGCGCGGACAAGCTGGAAGCGGACGGACACGCGGCGGCGCTGCGGCCGACGAAGAGCGTCTGGACGCGGCGATCCTCGCTGCTGCAGCAGGCTCGGCAGGCGATCCGGCTGGCGAATGGCCGCGGCTGCGGGCTGCTCTGGCGTCATTGGCCGCGAGGGGGCTGCTCGAAAGCGCTCGCACGGCCGCTGAGCGACGAAGTCGCTCGATGGCACCGCAGGGCGATGGAGCCGGGCGACTCCGGCGATCTGGGCTTCTTCTTTGGTGCGATCCGGCACGGGCCGGGAGCCGCGACGGTGAAATTTCGCTGGCCGGGGCTCCTCTCGGCAGGCCGCAAACAAACATACACACACAACCACACTCTTCTATTTACATTCGCCAAAGAAGAACTCAATTCGGAGAAGACGAAGAGACGAAGAAACTTACCGGAAAGACGATCGAACCACGGGGCCGCAAAGGGGATGAAAATCGGCTTGGGGCTTGGGAGGGGAAAACTTGCGCGCCAAGAGGTGATTTGGAGAAGAAGATGGAATAAACCTAATTTCTTTTCATTTAACCAAAATCACAAAACTCCAAAGATCCAAGGGTAACTAAGATATGACGCGGAAAGAGTAACAAGAGCTCTCCATAGCTCAACCGCACGCATCCTCACAGCTTTTCGGAGACCAGGTTCGAATCCCAGTTGCAACACAAATTCCTTTATTTTTACTTTTGCATCTACCCATGCTCAAACCAAACCACAAAGCCTCAAAAACCTTCATAAATCCATCCAATAATTTTAGCAATCGAAAAGACGTAAACGCCCGGCGGCCCGACCAAATTACCAAAATACCCCGAGGGCATACTTGGAAGATCGGGATGAAAACTCTGGGCCGTTATGACTTGTCGATCGACCTAGATTGTGCTTCCGTTGTGGTAGAGAGGGTCACATGGCCCGCTTTTTGTGATCAGCCGGCTATGGCACTCGGCTCAACCACGCAGCAGCGAGGTCGAGTGTTTGCTACGACCGTCAGAGGCCGAGCGCACGGATGCCGCCGTGGGTGTACGCTTCTTGTTTTAGATCATCGCGCATTTGTCTTGTTTGATTCGGTTCTACGCATTCATTTGTATCTCGTGTTGTTTGGTCGAGCATGCTAAGTTAAGACTAGAGCCTCTAGGTTTCGAAGTTATCTGTTGCAACTCCTTCGGGAGTTAATATGTTGGCTAGAGATAAGATTAGGGATGGCCGGATCGAGATATCAGGAGGAGAGTTGCTTGTGGCTACGCTCATAGTTCCGCCTATGAGCGGTTTTGATGTGATTCTTGGTATGGAGTGGTTAGTCGCTAACCACGCGTTGATTGACCGCCACCGGAAAGAAGTAGTGTTCAGCCGCCAGTCGCCCACTTTAAGTTTCGTGGAGTCAGTGGTGGAGTTTGCCCACCGATGGTGTCACCGTGAAAGCTCGTCGTTTGCTAGCTCATGGAGCTTGGGGCTATCTAGCCAAGTTGTGCAGGGGAAGAGCCCCTCATTGTCTGTTGATCGTGCACGTCGTGCGAGGAGTTTGCGGACGTATTTCACGAGGAGTTCTGGGGTTGCCCCGAAGAGAGAGGTTGACTTCACAATTGAGCTCGAGCCGTGGACCCTCCCTATCTCGAAGGCTCCGTGATCGTATGGCGCCAATGAGTTAAAGGAATCAAGATTCAGCCGGGAGATGTTAGATCGAGGGTTCATCCGTCCGAGTGTGTCCCCGTGGGAGCACCGCCTGTTTGTGAAAAAGAAGGATGGTTCTATGCGCTTATGTATTGATTACCGCGAGCTTAATAAGATGATGATGAAGAATAAGTATCCGTTGCCGCTTTCGATGATTTGTTCGATCACCAGTGGAGCTTGGTGTTCTCCAAGATAGATCTCGAGGTCCGGTTACCATCGATTGCGGATCGTGGATGCCGACATTCCTAAGACACGACTTTCAGTCGAGATATGGTCACTATGAGTTTGTGGTCATGTCGTTTGGATTGACCAATGCCCCCACCAGCGTTCATGGACATGATGGATAGGGTGTTCAAATCATTTTTGGGGCGGCCGTCATCGTGTTCATTGACGATATTCGATTTATTCGAGGTCTAAAGAAGACCATGCAGAGCATTTGAGGCGAGTATTGGCGGCTTTGAGGAAAACCACTTTATGCGAAGTTTTCCAAATGTGATTTCTGGTTGGAGCGGTGGCCTTCCTAGGCCCACGTAGTTTCGAGAGATGGTATAGCCGTGGACCCCGCGAAGATTGAGGCCAGTAAGTTCATGGGCCAAGCCGACTTGATTCTTGCAAGAGATTCGCGCTTTTCTGGTTTGGCGGTGTTACTACCGTCGGTTCGTCAAGGACTTCTCTGCTTTAGCCTCGCGCCCTCACTCGTCCGACGAGGAAGGGTGTCGAGTTTGTTTGGGACAGCGAGAGTGTGATGAGAGCTTTGCCGTGCTCAAGCTGATTTGAGCTTGACTTCAAAGACAGTGTTGGCGATCCGGAGGGGACAGTGGTTTCGTGGTCTCTGATGATGCTTCCAAGTTTGGATTAGGTTGTGTGTTGATGCAAAGACGGAAGGTCATTGCCTATGCTTCCCGTCACCAAGCCGTATGAGCAGTAACTACCCGACTCATGATATGGAGTTGGCAAAGCAGTGGTGTTTGTAATCAAGATTTGGAGGCATTACCGTATGGTGAGCGGATTCGAGATGTTTACCGATCACCGAGCCTCAAGTATCTGTTTACTCGTAAGGAGTTGAATATGAGGCAGAGGAGATGGTTAGAGTTGGTAAAGGATTATGATCTGCGAGATTTTGTACCATCCGGTAAAGCCAATGTAGTGGCCGATGCTTTGAGTAGAAAGACGCCGCACTCTGCGGCGTTGTTGAGTTCCACCCGGTTTGCGGAGAGAGAGTTCGAGCGGGCCGAGGTTGCGAGTGTTGTTGGGTGAGGTTACCGCCAGTGGTAGCTCATTGGCTTGACTGCTCACCGTCGATTAGGCAATGGATTATAGACGGCCAGATTGGGTGACCCCGCACTTAAGAGATTGGTTGTGAGTTAGTGCCGTGGTGACTTTGACTTTGTATATTCATTCACCGGTGGGTTGACTTATAGAGGCCGGTTGTGTGTTCCGGACATTGCGTGTTTATGAGCGAGTTGCTCTCTGAGGCCCACAGTTCCCTTTTGCTTGGCACCCCGGGGTACCAAGATGTATTAGGACCTTAAGCTGCACCTTCCGGTGGATGGGAATGAAGAGAGATGTGGCAGAGTTTGTCGGTGGTGTCTCACTTGTCGCCAAGTGAAGGCACCTGTGCAGAGGCCACTGGTTTGTTGCAATGCCACCGAGAGTGTGCCCAGTGGAAATGGGAAGAGATCTCCATGGACTTTATCTCTGGTTTGCCAAGGACTCGAGGAAATTCCCTCGATTTGGGTGATAGTCGACCTTGTTTGACCAAGAGCGCACACTTCATTCCCGGACGAGACACTTATACCGTGGAACAAAGGGCGCACTGCTTTTGGAGCAGATCATCCGTTATCATGGTGTACCGGTGAGGATTGTGTCCGATCGTGACTCGCGTTCACTTCGTTTTCGAGAGCGCCTAGAAGGGTTTGGGCACAGAGTGCGATTTCAAAGATGACTTTTCACCCTCGGACGGATGGTCGATCGAGAGAGTGAATCGATTCTCGAGGATATGTTGAGGGCTTGTGTGTTGGATTTCCCAGCGATTGGGACCAGATTCTGATTTTGATGGAGTTTGCCTATAACAACAGATTATTACGATCGGATTCAGATGGCTCCATTCGAGGCATTGTATGGTAAGCGTTGTCGGTCCCCCGTGTTCGGGAAGAGGTTGGTGATAGACGAGTTTTGGGTCCCGAGTTCTGCTAGATTGACCAATGGTGCAAGTGCGTAAGATTAGAGCTCGTATGTTGACCGCTCGAGAGCAGCAGCGAGAGAGTTACGCCGATGTTCGGCGCCGAGATTTGGAGTTTGAGGTTGGTCGCATGTGTTCCTTAAGGTTGCTCCGATGCGAGGTGTTCGAGATTTGTAAGCGTGGGAAGTTGAGTCCCCGATTTGTTGGTCCGTTTGAGATCCTAGAGAGGATTGGCAGAGTTGCTTACCGGTTAGCCCTACCTCCGTCACTACTCGGCGGTGCATAGTGTTTTTCATGTATCGATGTTGAGGCAAGATATGTGCCGGACCGCCGCACATTGTGGACTTTGAGCCTTTGCGGTGAATGAGGATTTGAACTTCGAGGAAAAGCCGGTGAGGATCCTTGCCTTTGAGACCAAGACGTTGCGTAATCGCGAGATTCGTTTGGTAAAGGTTCGGTGGAAGAGTCGGGGTTTCGAGGAAGCCACTTGGGAGCGGGAAGACGAGATGAGGTTGCATTACCCCCGAAGCAAGTTGTTTTAAGGACTTTCGAGGACGAAAGTCATAAAAAGGAGGGAATATTGTAACGACCAGTTTTTCTTCCGGTCTTCCAAGTATGCCCTAGGGGTAATTTGGTAATTTGGTCGGGCCGTCGTGGTCGTTTGTGTCTTTTCCAGATTACTAAAATTATTGGATGGTTTTTGTAGGTTTTGGAGGGGTTTGAGGTTTGGTTTGAGCAATGTTTGATGCAAAAGTAAAAATAAAGGTAATTGTCTTTCATGATCGGGGTTTGAACCCGGTCTCCCGGGAAGCTTGTAGAGAGGTGTGCCAATTGAGCCATTAGGTGCTCTTGTTGCTCTTTCTGCATCACTTCTTAGTTAACCTTGGATTTTGGAGTTTTGGTGCATTTGGTTAAATGAAATAGAATTAGGTTATTCCATCTTCTTCTCCAAAACACCTCTTGGCCGCACAAGCTCTCCTCTCCATAGCCCTTACCGATTCTTCTTTCCCTTGCATCTCCTTGGGTTCGATCATCATCATTCGGGTAAGTCTTCATCCTCTTCATCTCCTCATTTGGTTTTTGATGCCGCCGAAGGTAAGAAGTAGAGTGTTGTGTGTGTTTGTGTTGATTGCGGCCCAGTAGAGAAGCAAGCAGCAGCCATCGTCGCCGGCCCGCCCCTCGCCCAGATCTGTAGAAGTACCGCGCGACGCCATCGCGCGCGGATCGCCAAAGACGCCATCGCTCACCAGTCGCCCAGACTGTTGAAGCAGCCGCCGCCAGACGCCATCGCCGCCAGATCGCCAAAGACGCCATCGCTCACCGGTCGCCCAAATGTTGAAGCAGCCGCCGCAGACGCCATCGCTCGCCAGATCGCGCAAAGACGCTTATCGCCGCAGTCGCGCCAGATCCACCGTCGCAGCCCTCCCGCCGACGCCATCGCTCGTCGTCGTGCGGATCGCGACGCCGACGCCGCCGCCGAAGCTTTCGCCGCGCTGCGCAGCCGCCCGTCGCGCTGCGCCGCCGCGACGCTGGCGCCAGCGCGCGCGCGCGCGAAGCCGCCGCTCGCG
Organism: Sicyos edulis; assembly: GCA_036507275.1. Lineage (NCBI taxonomy): Eukaryota > Viridiplantae > Streptophyta > Magnoliopsida > Cucurbitales > Cucurbitaceae > Sicyos > Sicyos edulis. The sequence goes on from CM071847.1 coordinate 27,595,617, forward strand.
ACGCCGACGAGCTGCTCGCTGCGCGCGCGCGTCCTCGCGTGCATCCGTGCGTTGCGTCTTTGTGCAGTAGCGCGGCAGCGCCTACCTGCCGTGGTGGCAGCGCGCGCGCCTCACCTGCCCTGCCGTACTTGCTTGCAGCCTCCAAGCTCGTGTCGCCGCGTGCGCGCGTGAGTTCCCCGAGCCGAGCTTGCTGTTCTATTGTTGTTTAGACGTTTTAGATGCTGATTATTATTGGTTTGCTAGGTTCCCGCTCGCTAGCTCGGGATTGTTCGCAAGCTTAGGATTTGTGTGTAGAAGCCTCCCGACCAAGGTAAGGATTTCTTACCGGAGTTGTGTGGGCCCTGCGGTATATTTGTGATTGTTGTTTTGTATGCCTGTGTATGATTATTAGCATGTTTAGCCCTAGGTGCTCTGTTCTGAATTCCTGACTGGCATGAACTCTTGTATTGTTTCTCATGTTAGCCCATGCTAGGTTGTTCCATTCTGGCATGTTCGATATCTGTTCTTGCTTCGTAGTATCATGCTAGGTTCCTTGTATCTGTTGAGCACGTATTGGACTGCATTGAATGAATTGTTATTATTGTTATGGTTTAGAGTTCAAGTAGGTAGCATCATCCGCCGGATGCATAACGTAACTTGCATCCCCGATGTGGGGCGTGACGAGATGGTACTCCGTCTCGATCCCGTTAGGGTTTAGCTAACCCTAACGGTGCCCCGCAATCTTGGGTGAGGGTGGCGATCGTTAAATGCCCCAACGGTCGGGATGATGACTTGGCATTGCTCGCGTCCCGGCGATCGGCACGTCCTCGGCGTGTTCGGCCGTAGCCCTTGATTGCCACTGTTAGGGCAAGGACCGCTTCTGGTGTAAGCCTACCACGACCGGTTCCTTAGCCTCAGTGCGGTGGTACAGCCGACATAGTTCACGTGTCCGTGTCTCACACCCCTATGTCGGTGACACCGATCCGTAGATTTAGTTAGGCATGGTGATCAACTCGGGCGGCTTGCCACTAGACCGGCACCCCGAGTTTGCAAGAGCATGCGGTGCGCGCTTACGCTCATTCTGGCGGCCACGATCGAGAGCTCCTCGGGATCTTGAGCGCTGCACCTTTCGTATCGTCGAGAGACAGCCGAGGCCGGGACTTGTTCCCGTGATAGCGCGTATAGTGTGTTGTGGTATTTTTCCGGACTAAGACCACGAGATGGCATCCGAGGTCCAAGTGTGGACTTAGCTATGTGCTCGCTCCGTGTTTGTACTCATAGCTTGCATACATTCTTCTAGATGATCATGTATATCGTATTGTACCGGTTGGGGATTCTTACTGGGTAATTCGTTACTCACCCTTATTACGTGGTTTTCCACATGTAATCAAGGCGGGAGACAGGATGGTCAAGGAGGAGCCGTGATCATGGAATCTCTTTGTCATCTCGACAATTTTATTATATCATGACTCTTGACTTTTGTTATTTCCCCTGAATGCATGTAGACGGGCACGGAGCCCTAGGATGTTTTCTTACGTTTTATGGATTCCAGCATATTTGTACTTGTGGATTGTTTAAACGGTTTAAATAAATCTCTGATCAGAGTATGCTTTTAGAAATGTATGTTTTGGTTGTTGAATGTTTCTGTTTTTACTTGGGATCCGAAATGTATTTTTCATAATGTCTTTTATTTTCAATACATGCATTGGGGTAAAGGCCCATTTAGAGCCCCTTTTGGGTCGGGTCTTTACATTTATTTTATTATATTTAGGCCTATTGTGTGATTTTTGTTATGATTGATAGGTTCTTGATAGCTAGTTCGGGTTCGCTCACCACTTAGGTTTTCGTGTCAATTCGTCCCCGACCAAGGTAAGGATTTCTTACCGGAGTTGTGTGGACCCTGCGATATTATATGTGATTGTTGATTGATTGCTTGTTTGTGTTTATTGACATGTATAGCTAGGTACTCAATTCTGAATTCCCGATTAGCATGTTTTTCCTGACTAATTCTCATGTTAATCCATGCTAGGTTGTTCCTTTCTAGCATGCTCGTATCTGTTCCTTGCTTCGTAGTATCATGCTAGGCTGTTTCTTTCTAGCATGCTCGTATCCGTCCCTGGACCCCGTGAGGGATTAGCTAACCCAAGCGGTAGGCCCTGCAATCTTGGGTGAGGGTGGCAGACTGTTAAATGCCCTAACGGTCGGGATGATGACTTGGCATTGCCTCGTCCCCGGCAGCCGGCATGTCCTCAGCATGTTTGGCAGTAGCCCCTGATTGCCACCTGTTAAGGCAAGGACGGCTTCCTGGTGTAAGCCTACCACGACCCGTTTCCTTGGCCCCAGGTGCGGTGGTTCGGCTCGGGGCACTCACGCGCGCACGGCAAGCAAGGCACGCAGACGGACGCGACGCACGGCACGCGCGCGCGCTTGGCGAAGCGTCTGGCGCGCGGCGAGCGCAGCAATGAGCGCGGCGCGCGGCGCTGGCGTGGCGTAATGGGCGACACGCGACGCGGGCTGGGCGCGCGGGCGCTGGCGAGGGCTCTCCGGCGTGGCGCGAGCGATCAGCGCGAGGACGAACGGCGATCTGGCCGCTGCTGGCGCGATCGCGGCGCGGCGCCGTGCGCGCTTCGGCAGATTCTGGGCGTGGGACTGGTTGTCGACGACAAGGCTAGCTCTTTCGAACGAACGGCAAGGCCGCTAGGCGGATCTTCGCGCGGCGAGTGGCGGTGGGCTGGACGCGCGACGATTGCCGCTGGGTCGGGCTTCTCTACCGGGCCGCAATCAACACAAACACACTTGGCCAAACAAAGACACCAAACGGATGAGAAGAAGAAGAGGAAGATCGATACCTACCGGAATGATGATGATCGATCCAAAGGAGCCGCAAGGATGAAGAATTCGGCAAGGCAATGGAGAGCAAAGCTTGGGCGGCCACACACTTTGGAGAAGAAGATGGACAAACCTAATTTCTATTTCATTTAACCAAATGCACCAAACACCAAAGATCCAAGGTTAACTAAGACGTGATGCGAAAGAGCAACAAGAGCAACTAATGGCTCAATTGGCACACATCCCCACAAGCTTTCAGAGACCGGGTTCAAACCCCACACTGGCAAAGACAATTTCCTTTATTTTTACTTTTGCATCAAACCTTGCTTAAACCAAACCACAAATCCTCCAAAACCTACATAAATCCATCCAATAATTTTAATAATCGAAAAGACACAAACGGCCCCGACGGCCCGACCAAATTACCAAATTACCCCTAGGGCATACGGAAGACCGGGATGAACAACCTGGTCGTTACAATATTCCTCCTTTTTATGACTTTCGTCCTCGAAAGTCCTTAAGAATGAAACAACTCGAGGATAATGCAATCTCATCTCGTCTTCCCGCTCCCAAGTGGCTTCCTCGTAACCCCGATTCTTCCACCGAACCTTTACTAAACGAATCTCGCGACACGCAACGCCTTGGTCTCAAAGGCAAGGATCCTCACCGCTTCTCCTCGAAGTTCAAATCCTCATTCACCGCAAAGGCTCAAAGTCCACAATGTGCGACGGGTCCAAGCACATACCGCTCAACATCGATACATGAAAAACACTATGCACCGCCGATAGTGACGGAGGTAGGGCTAACCGGTAAGCAACTCGCCAATCCTCTCTAGGATCTCAAATGGACCAACAAAACGGACTCAACTTCCCACGCTTACCAAACCTCAAAACACCTCGCATCGGAGCAACCTTAAGGAACACATGCCGACCAACCTCAAACTCCAATCCCGACGCGAACATCGGCAGAACTCTCTCGCTCGCTCCGAAATGTCAACATACGAGCTCTAATCTTACCTGACCGCACCATTGGTCAATCGCAGAACTCGGGACCCAAAACTCGTCTATCACCAACCTCTTCCTGCGAACACGGGGACCCGATAACGCTTACCATACAATGCCTCGAATGGAGCCATCTCGATCGCCGATCGTGTAATCTGTTGTTATAGGCAAACTCCATCAAGTACAGACAGATTTGGTCCCAATCGCTCGGGAAATCCAACACACAAGCCCTCAACATATCCTCGAGAATCGATTCACTCTCTCATCGACCATCCGTCCGAGGGTGAAAAGTCGCATCAAAAACTCGCACTCTATGCCCAAACCCTTCTCGAGCGCTCTAAACGAGAAGTGAACCGCGAGTCACGACGGACACAATCCTCACCGGCACACCATGATAACGGATGATCTGCTCCAAAAACAAGCTGCGCCCATCGTTCCACGGTATAAGTGTGTCTCACGGGAATGAAGTGTGCGCTCTTGGTCAAACGGTCGACTATCACCCAAATCGAGAGAACTTCCTGAGTCCTTGGCAAACCAGAGTAGATAAAGTCCATGGAGATCTCTTCCCATTTCCACTGGGTACACTCGGTGGTCGCAACAAAACCGGTGGCTCTCTGCTGGGTGCCTTCACTTGCCGACAAGTGAGACACCTACCGACAAACTCGCCACATCTCTCTTCATTCCCATCCACCGTAAGGTCCGCTAAGGTCTCGATACATCTTGGTACCCTCGGTGCCAAGCAAATGGGGAATCTGTGGGCCTCTCGAGAGCAACTCTCGCCGCAATCCCGCAATGTCCGGAACACACAACCGCCTCTATAAGTCAACCCACTATCCGTGAAAATACAAAGTCAAAGTCTCCACAAGACTAACTCACAACCAATCTCTTAAGTGCGGGGTCACCCAACTGGCTGCCTATAATCCACGCTTAATCGACGCACAATGAGCCAATCGAGCTACCTCGGGCGGTAACCTCACCCAACAACATCGCAACCTCGGCCCGCTCGAACTCTCTCCGCAAACCGGGTGGGAACTCAACAACGCCGCGTGAGTGCGACGTCTTTCTACTCAAAGCATCGGCCACTACATTGGCTTTACCGGATGGTACAAAATCTCGCAGATCATAATCCTTTACCAACTCCAACCATCTCCTCCGCCTCATATTCAACTCCTTTTGAGTAAACAGATACTTGAGGCTCGTGATCGGTAAACATCCGAATCCGCTCACCATACGTGTAATGCCTCCGGATCTTGGTGCAAACACCATCGCCGCCAACTCCATATCGTGAGTCGGGTAGTTCTCGCTCATACGGCTTCACCGACGGGAAGCATAGGCAATGACCTTTCCGTCGGCCGCATCAACACACAACCTAATCCAAACTTGGAAGCATCATCAGACTACGAAACCACTGTCCCCTCCGGATCGCCAACACGGTGTTGAAGTCAAATCGCGCTTGAGCACCTGGCAAAGCTCTCATCACACCTGCCATTGTCCCAAACAAACTCGACACCCTTCCTCGTCCGACGAGTGAGGGGCGAGGCTATAGCAGAAAAGTCTGATTTAACCGTAGTAGTAACTCGCCAAACCTGCAAAGTCGCGAATCTCGCAAGAATCAAGTCGGCTTGGCCCACGAACTCACGGCCTCAATCTTCGCGGGGTCCACGGCTATACCATCTTTCGAAACCACGTGGCCTAGGAAGGCCACCGCTCCAACCAGAATCACATTTGGAAAACTTCGCATAAAGTGGTTTTCCTCAAAGCCGCCAATACTCGCCTCAAATGCTCTGCATGGTCTTCTTTAGACCTCGAATAAATCGGAATATCGTCAATGAACACGATGACGGCCGCCCAAAGATGATTTGAACGACCTATCCATCATGTCCATGAACGCGGTTGGGCATTGGTCAACCCAAACGACATAACCACAAACTCATAGTGACCATATCCGACTCGAAAGTCGTCTTAGGAATGTCGGCATCCCCGATCCAGAATCGATGGTAACCGGATCTCGATCTATCTTGGAGAACACAAGCTCTCCCGAAGTCGATCGAACAAATCATCGATACGGCAACGGATACTTATTCTTTCATGCCACCTTATTAAGCTCGCGATAATCAATACATAAGCGCATAGAACCATCCTTCTTTTCACAAACAAAATCGGTGCTCCCCACGGGACACACTCGGACGGATGAACCCTCGATCTAACATCTCCCGTGAATGAATCTTCGCCTTTAATCACTGGCGCCATGCGACACGGAGCCTTCGAGATAGGGAGGGTCCACGGCTCGAGCTCAATAGTGAAGTCAACCTCTCTTCGAGGCAACGCCAGTAACTCCTCAGAAACACATCCGCGAACTCTCGCACGCATCGACCGGCACTGATTAACAAATCGGCCAGGGACGGCTCTCACGCATAACTTGGCCAGTAGCCCTAAGCTCCAAGAGCTAGCAAACGACGAGCTTTCACGGTGACACCATCGGCGGGCAAACTCCACCCCGACTCCACGAAACTTAAAGTGGACGCGGCACGGCGGCTGAACACTACTTCTTTTGGTGGCGGTCAATCAACGCGTGGTTAGCAAACTAACCACTCCATACCAAGAATCACATCAAAAAACCGCTCATAGGCGTAACTATGAGCGTAGCCACAAGCAACTCTCCGGATATCTCGATCCGCCATCCCTAATCTTATCTCTAGCCAACATATTAACTCCCGAAGGAGTTGCAACAGATAACTCAAAACCTAGAGGCTCTAGTCTTAACTTAGCATGCTCAAGAAACAACACATATACAAATGAATGCGTAGAACAGAATCAAACAAGACAAATGCGCGGTGATCTAAAACAAGAAGCGCACTCGCCATACGGCATACGCACGCTCGGCCTCCGACGGTCGTAGCAAACACTCGACCTTCTGCTGCGCATTGGCTGGCCGAGCCGCCATAGCCGGGCCGATCACAAAAACGGACCATGTGCCCCTCTCTACCACAACGAAAGCACAATCTAGGTCCACCGACAAGCTCAGCGTGGACTTTACCACAAGTAGCACAAGCGGAACTCGCCTGGGTCCTCTCTGCTGCTGGGCTGAAACGGACCGAGCTCTCG